>JAZKJV010000733.1:0-600000 GCA_037367405.1 Ottelia alismoides | reverse complement strand
AGGAGATATGGAAGAAGAAGAAGGAGGGTGAATTGAGGGCAATGCGTGGACCGTGGCGGTTCGGTGCAAATGGAGGTGCGATCAATTTGAGGTGATATGTGGTGTGAGTGCATGATTAAATCGAAGAAGTTGAAGAGAAAGCAATTGAAAAACTAAGTCACTTGAAAATGAAGATCATCGTTGGTGGATAGGGAGGCTTGGATTGAGGCTCGAATTGAGCCTTTGATATTTGCTTGACTTGGGCAGCCGCCCCAGGAAAGCTCAAACGGCTGTGGGGACGATCGTGTCATGAACAATCGGCCATGGATCACACCTGAAGGTGTCTGCCATTATCGCCCCTTCTATTCAACCTCCCCCTATCATGTCATAGGGAGGGGAAGACGTACTGGGCGAACCTCTGAGGATTGGTGGATGTCGTGAATGGAGGGCGAAGGACGTGGTATGGTAGACGGGGGCTATAGTTATAGGTGATGAGGGAGGTGGATTGTAACCGTCTTCCTAGACCCTAGGTTTTATGTTGTGGATCATTGAAGGTCGGGCGAGTAGGAGGGGAGTTAGGGCTACGTGGATGTGAGGTTAGCGAGTGTAGAGGGTGTGGGTAACATCCGGGAGAAATGGGTAAAGAAGGTGTGATCGTGGGAGAGAGAGAGAGAGAGAGGAACTTATGTAGGAGATGAGAAGGCAACGGGCGAGTTGTAGGTGGGGCTGTGTGGGCGAGATGAGATCGTATGATCTCATCGAACGACTAGTAAGTGGGTAGAGAAGAGCGGTGGAAATGCCATCCATCAGAGGAGATCATATGACCAGAAAGACGGCAGGTGGTGGAAGGATTAACAGGACACGTGGGCAGCCAAGGGGGTGCCACGTGGCGAGCTTGATGGGAAACTCGTGACGCGGGGATGGTGGCCGCCGCAGATCTCGCCTGAAAGGAGGTCGTCGCTTTGTATCATGATGGAATGCTAACACCGATGGACCTCGATGAGCTCTCTCCTTTTTCTCTAAGAATGACAGATAAAAAGAAAATGAAGAAGATGAGATGAATAAAAATAAGAAGAATGGGAAGTTGGAGAAATGGCGGAATGGTGGAGTTGAACGGGATGTTAAAAAATGGTGGAGTTGAATAGGAGGTTAGATGGAGACTTGATGGTTAATGGAGTAAAAGGTAAGTTAGTGTAGAGAATAAAAAAATAAAAGAAAATAAAATAAAATAAGCTACTAAAATAAAATAAAAATAAAAATAAAAAAGAATGGAGAATTTACAAAAGTAAGTCCACAACTGAAGCAAACAATGGGTATATTTTTTACTTTTTTTAATTTTATTTTTTTATATTTTTAATAAAATATATTTAAAAAAATAAAATAAAATACTAAAAATAAAATAAAACACAAAAAAAGGATTTTTTAGGTTTATAGTAATTAAAAAAGAAAATAAAAAAAGGAAGAAAAAAATATTTACAATATATACAATGTATACTTAGGTCCCAAAATCCATATTTTGCAAACAAGCTCAGATTTTACTGAAACCACTTTCATTGTATGGATAATTTTCTAACTTAAACTTTAAAAGTGAGTTTGGTGAATTTGGAGTTTATACGGAGTAAGGATTTAATCGAGAAGTTGGACTTTACGACTTTTTCTCTTTAG
Organism: Ottelia alismoides; assembly: GCA_037367405.1. Lineage (NCBI taxonomy): Eukaryota > Viridiplantae > Streptophyta > Magnoliopsida > Alismatales > Hydrocharitaceae > Ottelia > Ottelia alismoides. The sequence goes on along the minus strand of JAZKJV010000733.1, from coordinate 598,356 downwards.
GATCTATGAGTATTTATTTGCGGTGAAATTTATTTTAAATTTTTGTATTTTTTATATACACTTTTATAAATAAGTTAGAGAAAGAATTAGCTCAAAATGAGTTGAAATGAATTTATTAAAAATACATGAAGTTTTGGATCATTTATATGTGAAAAACTCCTTTATTTTATGACTTTTATTATTAATTTATGTTGTACAATATAATATACAATAATTAGTATATTTTATTTACAAGAGTTATTTTATTAATTTATTGATTTTATCGATATTTATTTGAGATTTTACTCAGGGATTTTGCTGAGATCAATATATTGAGATGATAAATCGCGAGTTCATCACCCCCCTATACTTAAACTTTGTTAGTCCTCAAGCAAATAAAGAATGAATAAGTTGGATTAACCCATGTCTATGCATGTGAATACAAGACTTGATCTGTTGAAGAACTCTCGGTTTTAGTGATCCTAAAATTCTAAGCTGAACCAAGCTCTAGTCAAAAGGTAAACTCTCCTAAGAATCTGATCCTCAACACTAGGGAATAAATCATTTCTTGCATCCAATCCACTGTCTCTTTAGTTATCAGACTTCAAAGTGTAGATGGAAGGCCAGTTGATGGAGGGCATGGGATTGTGTAATTTCTTCTCTCCCTCTCATTGGAACAAGGATCCTCTCGAGTACCTTATTAACTCACACATGTATTTTTTTTGGTTTGTTGATCAGTGTGTCCGTCAAGAGAATTCTGAGTCATCTGCACTTGTTTTCCTAGGAGTACACCCGGGTGTATTTCTTTTGAGTATCTAAGATACCTTCGACACCCAGACTTGTATCATTATACGATGCAAAGCCCTTTTTGGGTGCTAGATCGACTCATTGATCCTAATAGCATTTAGTCCAAGTGGACACTTTGAAATGGTTGGGAGCGCTCGCCATGGGTGGAAGCTCTTTGATATTTGATTTTGTATGGTGAGATCTTTTCTTTCAACGTTTCTTTCTTTCTTTTCTTTGCTTTTGGCTAGCTCCACTGCTTTTTACCAAGAGTTGGTGCACACTAATCAACAATTTTTTAAATTTCATCACACCCTGGAACATAGGTAAATATCAAGAGATAGTACAAGAACCATGTTCTCATACTGGCTATAGGTGTTGACACTCAGGTTTCATGAAGCCTTCATTGATTTTATCACATCCTTGAGCATCATAAAATCAGGTCCAAACTCAAATCCCTCATCCCAGTTCCTCAAGTGAAATTCCAACTCATCTCATCACAACTGCAGTCGTGTACGTGAGTTGCTTATCATATTCTTAAGGTAGAGACTAAGCATGCAATATAGCATCAACCTAGGAAAATGTGAATAATTAAGTCAAAGACCCTAATGACTAGATGGTTAACTCAAAATCTCAAGACCTCATAAACCAAGTGTCCTTGAACATCACTGGACTTATGTGATTGTGAAGGTGGCATGGACTAAACCAACTCATTAGTTAGGTTTTTTGTGATTTTGATTTTGGTGATTTTTTATTATTATTTAAAAAATTGTTTGTTTTTTTGAAAAAGAAAAGAAAAGAAAAGAAGATTTTTTTGAAAAAGTTTTTTTTTCAAAAGTTTTTTAAGGAAAGGCAAATAAGAAAGCACGTTCGTTTTTTTGAAAAAAAAAATTTTTGAAAAAAAAGAGGAAAAAACTGAAAAGTTTTTTAAAGAGATTTTTTTGAAAATATTTTGATTTTTTTTCAAAAAAGTGTATTTTTTGTTTTGAAAAAGGAGAGTTTTTTTGAAAAAGTTGTGTTTTATGAAAAAGTTTTTTGTTATAACTCTTATTTACAACAATTTACCCATATCCCCTTTTTAATTACAAACAAGTCAAATTACGAGTTATAGGTAAAGTATATATGTAATATATACAAACCCCCTTGTACTTAGCATGTGTTATGTCCTCATGGCAATAGGTGACAATAAGCCATAGCTTGTACTAAGCATAAGTAAGTGAAAAGAATAGAAGAGAAAAAGAATATAAGAGCATTGGAGAATAACAACGGGCATCATCCCCCTTATACTTGGGCTCTGGTAAGCCTAAGTATTAGAGAGAACACAAGATTGGGGGACCGATGAGAGTGGGAAAGAATATACAAAAAGAAAATAAAAATACAATATATACAATGTATATTTAGGTCCCAAAATCCATATTTTGCAAACAAGCTCGGATTTTACTGAAACCACTTTCATTGGATAGATAATTTTCTAACTTAAACTTTAAAAATAAGTTTGGTGAATTTGGAGTTCATACGGAGCAGGGATTTGGTCAGGAAGTTGTACTTCTCTTTAGGATCTTGAGTATTTATTTGCGATGAAATTTATTTTGAATTTTTGTATTTTTTATATACATTTTTATAAACAAGATAGAGAAAGAATTAGCTCAAAATGAGTTGAAATGAATTTATTAAAAATACATGAAGTTTTGGATTATTTATATGTTAAAAACTCCTTTATTTTATGACTTTTATTATTAATTTATTTTGTACAAGAGTTATTTTATTAATTTATTGGATTTATGGACATTTATTTGAGATTTTACTCAGCGATTTTGCTAAGATCAATATATTGAGATGATGAATCGTGTGTTCATCACCCCCCTATACTTAAACTTTGCTAGTCCTCAAGCAAATAAAGAATGAATAAGTTAGATTAACCCCTGTCTATGCATGTGAATACAAGACTTGATCCGTTGAAGAACTCTCGGTTTTAGTGATCCTAAAATTCTAAGCTGAACCAAGCTCTAGTAAAAAGGTAAACTCTCGTAAGAACCTGATCCTCAACACTAGGGAATAAACCATTTGTTGCATCTAATCCATTGTCTCTTTAGTTATTAGACTTCAAAGTGTAGATGGAAGGCCAGTTGATGGAGGGCATGGGATTGTGTCATTTCTTCTCTCCCTCTCATTGGAACAAGGATCCTCTCGAGTGCCTTATTAATTTACACATGTATTTTTTTGATTTGATGATCAATGTGTCCGTCAAGAGAATTCTGAGTCATCTGGACTTGTTTTCCTAGGAGTACACCAGGGTGTATCTCTTTTGAGTATCTAAGATGCCTTCGACACCCAGACTTGTATCATTATACGATGCAAAGCCCTTTTTGGGTGCTAGATCGACTCCTTGATCCTAATAGCATTTAGTCCAAGTGGACACTTTGAAATGGCTAGGAGCGCTCGCCATTGATGGAAGCTCTTTGATATTTGACTTTGTATGGTGAGATCTTTTCTTTTAACATTTCTTTCTTTCTTTTCTTTGCTTTTGGCTAGCTCCACTACTTTTTACCAAGAGTTGGTGCACACTAATCAATATTTTTTAAATTTCATCAAACCCTGGCACATAGGTAAATGTCAAGAGATAATACAAGAACCATGTTCTCATACTGGCTATAGGTATTGACACTCAGGTTTCATGAAGCCTTCATTGATTTTATCCCATCCTTGAGCATCATAAAATCAGGTCCAAACTCAAATCTCTCATCCCAGTTCCTCAAGTGAAATTCCTACTCATCTCATCACAATTGCAGTCGTGCACGTGAGTTGCTGATCATATTCTTAAGGTAGAGACTAAGCATGCAATATAGCACACAAATCTTTCAACCTAGGAAAATGTGTAAGTCAAATACCCTAATGACTAGATGGTTAACTCAAAATCTCAAGACCTCATAAACCAAGTGTCCTTGAACATCACTGGTCTTATGTGATTGTGAAAGTGTCATTGACTAAACCAACTCATTAGTTAGGTTTTTTGTGATTTTGATTTTGGTGATTTTTTATCATTATTTAAAAAATGTTTGTTTTTTCAAAAAGAAAAGAAAAGAAGAAAGAATATTTTTTTTGAAAAAGTTTTTTTTCAAAAGTTTTTTAAGGAAAGGAAAATAAGAAAGCACGTTCGTTTTTTTGAAAAAAAGATTTTTTTTTGTTTTGAAAAGAAAGAGGGAAAAAACTGAAAAGTTTTTTTTTGAAAAGAGATTTTTTTATAATATTTTGATTTTTTTTTCAAAAAAGTATTTTTTTTTTGAAAAAGGAGAGTTTTTAGTTTTTTTTAAAAAAGTTTTGTTTTATGAAAAAGTTTTTTTGTTATAACTCTTATTTACAACAATTTACCCATATCCCCCTTTTTAATTACAAACAAGTCAAATTACGAGTTATAGGTAAAGTACATATGTAATATATACAAACCCCCCTGTACTTAGCATGTGTTATGTCCTCATGGCAATAGGTGATAATAAGCCATAGCTCATACTAAGCATGAGTGAGTGAAAAGAATAGAAGAGAAAAAGAATATAAGAGCATTAGAGAATAACAACGGGCACCAGCCCCATTATACTTAGGCTATGGTAAGCCTAAGTATTAGAGAGAACACAAGATTGGGGGACCGGTGAGAGTGGGAAAGAATATACAAAAAGAAAATAAAAATACAATAAAGAGCAACTCGGGTCACTCAACCCCTATACTTAGGATATAGTCATCCTAAGTATAGCCACAAAATAAAAACGATACTAACTGGGGCGAGTGATGCGAATCACAGGGGAGGTAGGGAAATAAAAGAAAGGAAAATCTATACAATGAGTGAGAATATAAAAGGAACAAGAAGGTTTTTGACGGACCTTCTTGCGGGAGCGAGGGGGTGGGTGGTATACATACATGTCGCTATCAGAATCGTCCCCAGAGGAATAATAGTGAGGGGTAGGGAATGTCCAACGAGGATCGACACACAGCTTCTTGCTCAAATATGGCTTCAAATAGCCGAACTGAGCTCACTTGTATAGATTACCTCATCTAGAACATGATGAGGACTCCTCAGAAAATTCCTTCTCTAGTATGTCGAATGCAACTTTCTTAGCATGTTTTCTATATCCTGAAGCATCAAGAGGAAGAGGAGAGTGATACGTCTTGAGGAGTTTGGGGGAACACCTCGGGGAATCAACACTCTTCTTCTTCTTACCAGATGACCGTCTAGAGGATGGAGCAATCGATTTATCGAGATTAATCAATTTGGTCACGGTTGTCTCTTTTGGTATAGGTCCTGGATGTAGTGTGTGTGAGGTGCTGACTAGGGGTTCATCATCAGATGAGTTACCATAAGCATTGTAATACTCCTGCAGGGTCATCACACATCTCTGGTATGACATAGTGTTCTCAGTTGACTTGGCATTGGTCGGCTCATGCGTCGGATCATCTAAATAGCAAGAAAATCAGAAATAATCGTGTCTGACTCAGGGGCAGCTTCTGGTTGTGAGTCCCCTCTAGAAGTCGTCACGATGGTGGTGGTGTAGTGGGTGATGTGGAGGTGTAGGGAGTCTTTGAACCAATGGTCGTATGGACAGTCAGTATCTCAGGTGTAGTAGAGAGACAAGACTCAATTGTCTCACGAAGGTCACGGTTGTCTGCGACTTTATGGGTTACCTTAAAATATCGTGCGTCCTCAAATATCGGGTGAGGTCGGAGTGCTCCCATTGCAGTGAAATCGATCTCCTAAGTCTTGCAATTTATAGTTGCCTTAGCTAAGGCTCAGAACAACTTTCCGAGAATGATCGGAGGCTGAGTGAACTCTCCTCGGTGCTCAATGTCAATGATCATGAATTTTACCTGCAGTAGAGTGATGAATCTGTGATTCATCACTCTAAAAGTCAAAAATAGAGCTTTGTTCCCGAGTAAATAGATGCATATTTCCACTTATATTGCATAAGTAACATTCATGCATACATTGATAACATTTGAATTTTAGCATTCACATTTGCATTAAATAAGAAGCCAAGATCACTTGTAAAATATCCACCTATAAAACAACACCTCCCTTATGATATATACACCTTTGGTAAATAATATAAGGAAGAAAGTCAGAGATCTCCTTTGTAAAACACCCAATAAAGGTCCTAGAACCTCTGGACCATAGAAGGCCCATAGTTCTCTTGTACCAACTCCAAAATAGGTCTACTCACTTTCAGATGAATACACATCCAGAGACCTTTAAAATGAGACTAATTTCATCCAATTCGGAGCTCGTAGGAAGAAGTTGGGTTTTTGGGCCTCTATGTATACTATATATGTGTATATTTGTATTCCTGTATTTTTGTTATCATATTTGACCTCATCTCCGTTTTTGGTCAACATGAAACTTGTAGATCTCATCAAGATCTACAACTTTCATGTTTTGAGTTTTTCCAAATTCGACCTCCTTCTCTCTCTAATCTCATTTCTTCTTGCAGCCACTCACAGTTGGCCACGTGGCGCCCTCTGATTGCGCCACACGGTCCGCTCCCCTTGCCTTAGCCGCCCGCGCCCACAGCCGTTGGATCTTCATCCCGATCCAACGGTTGCGCCACCTCCACGTACGCCCTTTATTCCCACCGTCTGATCATTTCCCGCTTCTAATCCTCACCGCACGTCAGCGCCAAACCCAGAGCTCACCACGTGTCACTGTGAGCGCCGTTGGATGCAGGTCTAAGAGCTTTAATCATCACCGCCCATCCTCCATCCAAGCTCGACCATACGATCAGCACCTTCTTCGCATCGCATTCGTCCGCTAGCATCTCGCCTCCGATGCGCTACATGGCAGACCCACAGCCCTTCGATCAAGGCACTCGACCTTTCCATCTGAGCCGCTAGCTCCGCAATCATCGCCAACCCTTCGATCAATCGTTGGAGTCAATCACGGCCGCCCGCTCGCGCTTCGTCTCCAACACGACACGTGGCGCATTCAGCGCCCTCGATCGCTTCACCTCAGATCTTATCAGAACCGCTATCTGGCGCTTTGATCTGGGCCGTTGGATCACAAGATCCAACGGCCATGACTCCGTCTTCTACCTCTGGCCTACCTCTCTCCCACGATCTCGATCTTGCGCGAGAGGCCGCCCCTTTCTATTTTCGTCTCCACCTCAGCCACCTTCTCCGATCAGCAACGCCACCACGACCATCACCACTCTTCCCTCATCCTCGCCAGCTCCATCACTCCCCACGATGAACCCCAGATTCGCCCCACGACTTCCACGAACCTCACCTCGTCACCAGCTACCTCATCACCTTCACCCTATAAATCATCGTCCTCCGGCCACATTTTTCCCCATCCGCCATTACGAGAGGAACCCTTGAGCTCAGAGCAATCTATTGGTGACAGCAATTGAGCGTATCTCCGAGCGAAGACAGGCCTTCACCTCCGGCGAGATCCACGATGTCGCCACGCCGTGTTGCAACTCCTCTGACGAGTTGCGTGAGCTCAGGCCCTCTACCGACCTTCGAGCGACGACCAGGAGCCCAGATCCGAGCTCCATCCCCAAGGTAGCATCCTCCATTCTCCTCTGATCTTCTTCTTATTTTCTCCTTTGATTTCTCCGATTAAATTCGCCCTCCACCATCGTCTTCTCGCTCCACCTTCATCACTCTGAGCTCCACGACGGAGCACTGATCTTCGCGCACCCTTCCATATCCCCATATGTTGCACGTCTCCTTCGCTCGATCCCGGCTCCGCCACCTCGGCGGAGCTCGCTCACCGGCCATCCTCACTCCGTCATAGGCCTCGCCTCTCACTCATCACACCTCCACGAACACACGCATGCTTCGGCTATAGCTCTAACCCCCTGCAGGTGATATCCCTTTGATTGACCGGAGGCTCATCGGAGCTTCATGTGAGCTCCTCCGCCACCGAGCTCAAGCGCACCTCCTTCCCCTCTGAGACGATCGGACGCTTCGCCGCCTCGCCCCGCATCTTCCGAGCTACATCACAGTCTACCGCGTCCCTCGCCGACGGCTGGAGGACAGGGCGGAGAAAGCCCAGCATCGTCGGAGCCCAGCCTTCTCCTCCGCAGGAGGCGGAGGGACGTTGGGGACGACATTCCCCAGCCGTTTGATCATCTTGATCGAACGGTCAAAAGCACTCCACGACGTCTCCAGCCTAGGGCACCCCACGTGATCTGCACGTGTGGCATGGACAAATTGCATTGAGGCCCCTGAAGGTTTCTAATATTACATTTCAGTCCCTACAAAGCGATCCCACGTGAGGAGCACGTGGATCTGTGGAGAAATTGCATTCACCCCCTTGCATTATAGGTAATTGCATAATAATCCTTGTCATCATATTTTATTTTTAGCAATTTTAATTCATGTATTGCATTTATACCCATGTCTTTGCACGCATATCTAGGCATTCATATTAATTCATTTTTGGGTTTTAAAAATTGTATTGTGTAGCTTACATTGTCCCACTTATTATGTGACACGTGCCATATTTTTGTAATATCAGTGGAATTATTTATTAATTAATTGGTTCATTTTTGTCATATTTTGCCCAATTTCACCTTTTAATTAATAGTATTTTCTTTGTGACTCCAAAAATTCCTAAAAAATTACATTAGATCTAGGATAATTAGCTTCACCTTGCATAAAAATTTCATCTCAATTGCACGCATTTCGAGGCTAAATAATTTGTTTGGTGAATTCCTTAATTTATTTTTAATAGGTTCATTTCACATCAAAATTAAGGCCTGATAATTTTCCTGGATTCCTCATCTTTAGATCTATCTAGGATAATTTTTATTCCCAAAAATATTGTGATTTGGTATTTATTAAAAATAAATTAGTCAAAATCACCCTGCATTCATTTTTAATTCACAGTAATTTAATTTAGTGTCAGAAAATTCCAAAAAAAATTAGGGTAGTCTACTTTCATCCCATCTCATCATCTGGCCAAGTTTCATAATTTTTGGACTTCATTTGAACACTTATCTGAATTAACTTTAAAATTGGTCGGGCTTCGCATGTGTCTTGCATAAAAAACTGAAAAAGACCAAAAATATTATTCCCCGAAAATCAAACTTTGGATTTTGCTAAAAATCAACCTAAGGAGACAATTGCCTCCCTGAATTCGACCTTGGACTCCGAAGTAAAAAAAAGTTGTCACTCGAAATTATGTTGTAAAAAAAATTAAAAGTGGTTTTTGATTCGCTCTCGTTATCTGACTACAATGAATATTAGTAATTAATTTGGACATCAATTTGCTCGAATTAACAAGGGTAGCGGGAGCGATATCAAAATGGCGGCGTTGCCGGGGAGGCACGGCTTAGATTAATTTGCAGTTATTTCTGAGTGTTTGATTTTCTATCCCTGGGTAGTCTGACCCCCAGCTTTCTTGTGAATATTTTCTGTCTTTTAATTTTTTGCAATTTTGTGCCATTCTCTGACCTCAAGTTATTTCTATGCGAGGAACGCGAGGAGTCGAAGACGCTTCGAGGAATCGACATCTTAATTTCTTGAGTGATTTGAGTGAATTTGTACCTTTATTGTTCTTTATTGTTTCGCATCATTTCCAGTGGTTCCCGTTTGGGTTCTCGCGTGTGTAAAGATAGTGGAACCGTGGCCCCGTGTACTGTGTGGTTTGAATGGTAATTTAGGCTTGCACTAGCGGCTCCGCGAGCCACTCTAGGATTTGCTTGTGCTCGTAATTTTTAGGACCACACAACCACTTAAAAGACGCACTTAGACTGCAGATCTAGCCAAATCAACATGTTCTTCACTCGCTAATAGAACTGCTTGTTTAGGAGCGGATTTTGTCGCTTGCATATGCATGTAGTGTAAAGTTTTCAATTCTGTTTTGCATCCTGCATAAAAGCAAAGGGATCACTATAAGTCTTCTTAACTCAGCATACGCATCATTGTTTTTCGTGCATCGGCTTTTCTCGATTTTCCCCTCTGTTTTTCACATTTAATTTAAACGGAAATTGGGACTGGACGATAGGCGTGATGTGTGGTTGGACTAACAAGTGAGAACTAAACTTAAAATCGGGACTGCTAACATTATTGACCAATATATATATATATATATATAATTGGAAAATCTGTTTGCGGGAGATTAATCCCCGACCTTGTTTTCAGGCTGAGTGAGGGTACTTGAAGGTGTGTGAACACCTTAAGGCAGAGCCCAAATCCCCGGCTTCCATATCACGTTCCGACTAATCCTACCAAATATCACAAGTTGAATTTTTAAGGTTTACTGACTAGTACCAAGTAGCCTCCGCCTATCTCAAGTAGATAGAGGCGAAATTGCGGTACTTCGCGATAAGTTGCCAGTAACCCCCCGGGGTGAAGTTCCGGCCTTGTCAGCCTCCGCCTGCTTGTAGGTAGATAGGGGTATGGTCTTTGAATCCATCAACTTAGGATAGGAGCAAAGAAAGGAAGGACCGGCAGTATCTTAGGCGACAGGTTAAACAGGGAAGACGCATCCGGCTCTAAGCCGACTTCCCTCTAGGCCGCGTAATCCTTGCTATCTTGCTTGAAAAATCACACTTAAAATTAACAAGATTAATTGGACTCGGTTTCGAGTCCTTCACTGTGTTGAGTGTGAACCCAGAGTTTTGGATTGAATTGTTTGCTTCAGGTAGGAGTCAAATCCTATCTTCACTTAGAACTCTCATTTCTTCTCGCCAAATCAAGATGAGTGACTGGGGGATATCGGCTCTTTATTCACCAATCTCTCTTTGAGCCCCCCACGAAACTCCTCTTCATCGGTCCAAGCGCACCTTGGACCACCCAGGACTCATGACCCTCTTGAGTTCTGGTTCCCTCACACCCAGGGTGGTTACTCTCAAACCAACCCTTTACTCTCCTCTGAGCTTACCGAGGAAGACCATCGCCTCGGTAGGAATTCCTTCCTTGATTTGTCCTCTGACACCGACATTGTTTCATATCCAGGACTAGAGGACAAGATGCCACCTAAACAGCCACCGGATGAGGACCCATTGCGACAGATTCTTAACCGCCTCGCCACAGCCGAACAACAAAATGCAGATCTCACAGCTCGAATGGGACAGATTATTGCAGCAGGAGGAATCGATCGACCAATGGTTGATGCCTACAACCCATCGGAGAATGAGATACAAAGTTGGTTGGTACCAGCGGTTCCCGCCTAAGCATTTGAGCTCAAGCCCCACTTCCTTAGCCTGCTACCGAAGTTCAACGGAAATACCCATGAAGAACCATATGCCTTCCTCCGAGACTTCGAGCTGGTTTGCAACAACCTTAGCCATCCTAGGGTTGGGCAAGACTACATTAGACTGAAGGCCACCCCATTTGCCTTAGGAGATAAGGCAGCACATTGGCTGAAAAACCTAGGGGTGATTCGTACAACCTGGATGCAATTCAAGGACTTATTTCTGAAGAAGTTCTACCCTCTCAGTAGGACTAACCAAATGAGAACAAAGATCGTCAGTTTCTCCCAGGGACCCAGTGAGCCATTCCATGATGCATGGGATAGGTTCAATGACCTAGTTCAGAAATGCCCCTGCCACGGCATTTCTAAGGCGATCTTAGTCCAAACCTTGTTCTGTGGTTTAACCCCGGAGATGCAGGGGTTAGTCAGTGTCGCCTGTGGAGGAAGCTATCTGAACAAGAACGAGAACGTTGTATGGAAGATTCTAGAGCAGATGGCGGAAACCGGCAGGTCACAGGCCACCAGGGCCTATCAATTGTCTCCCTCAATCCTATCCAACGAGACAACCCGGAGGATTGTAGCAGATCTGACCAAGGACCTCATTCCCAGCATGGGGATGATTGTTGATAAGTTAACCATGGTCGAGCAGATCCACAAGAGGGTCACTGACCTTGAGTCTCTCTCACGTCTACCGAAGCAAGTTGAGGAACTTACTAAGAAGGTAGCTAAGATAAAGCTACATGCCCCTTCTGCACCACCCGCACCTGTGCACAGAGTCCATCTTGTACAGGAGCAGGCACCGGGGCCTCAGAGCGGCTAGGTGGAGAATCAGACTTACACCCAGCAGGACCAGCATGCACCCCCACAAGTGGAGACCGGATACGAGGAGCCTCTGCAGGTGTTTGAGATCAACGGGTTGTGGTACAGTCGTGACCCCGTCAGCAGATAGTCGGGGATGGGGAACGGTCAGCCTCACCGACCTGCCCCAGCTTACCAAGGAACCAGCTCCGTCCCCGCACCGCGCTTTGTTCAGTCCAGGTCCAAACAAGGGTACCAGCCTCAGTAGCAGCAGCGCACATTTCAGCAGGGCTCGGCACCGTCCCACCAGCAGCAACAGTATCGGCATGGCCAGCATGGCCAGTACAGAACCTCGTCCGCAAATCAGCATCAAGCCCAGCCCACCGAATTGGAGTCCCTCACCTTGGCGATCCAGACCATGTCTGATAGGGTCCAACAAATCCAGAATGACTATCTGGATATGAGAACCGATATGAATCGTGTCTCTCGTACCCAGGATCAACAGATGGCGCCAAAGACCCCAATTCCCACACAGGTTCAGGCCAACCCGAACAGCTTAACCCATGGCCAGAACCGACCTCGTGATCAGGTATATTATTCAGATAAATAATGAGATCCTTTCATATGATAATGTGAATCATATGTCCCTCAGGAGCGGAAGGACCGTGACCATACCTTATCGAGCACGGGCACTGAAGGAAGGAGCCTCCAAGTATCTACCTGAGGAGAACTTGGAGGAAGCAGAGGAGCAGCACCACCATCACCACCGGCAGAAGAAGAGGATGTTTGGGTCATCGAAGCAGCAATCCCACATCAGCAGAGAGTCCGACGGAACCGATGAAGAGCCCGCACCTCCATCTGAGGAGGATCGTCAAGAAGTCGCGGAAGACGCATCACCGGTTTCGTCTCAGCATTTTCCTTTTAGTCAGAGTCAGACTCCGAGTCTGTTTAAGAGTCCGAGTCATGTATAGAACTCAATTCCAGATTTCAATGAAAATATTTCAGTTTCAGAACATGAGTTGGAGTCAATAATCCCTTTCCCCCGAGCTCTCAAGGGTGGAAAGAAGAAAACTAAAAAAACAAAAAGATAACCCTGAGATGGCAGAGTTCTGCAACAAACACATCAAGGTCACAATCCCCTTTGACAAGTACGTGGAAATGACTCCTGCATTTCAAAAATACCTTAAGGTGAGATGCACACCTACTAGGATTAGCAGGAAGACCAAAAGCCGTGTTGAGAAACGCGTTCTATCAGTAGCCACGACTTGTGCAATAAAGAACTCGTTTCCAAGGAAACGAAGAGACATGGGTGCACACTATGTAGTGAGTCATGTTGATGACATCGTGTTTGCACGCACTCTCCTGGATAATGGTTCCTCAATTAACCTAATGCCTATAGACCTCTACGAGCGGCTTATTCTCGGACCTCTTAGGAAATCTAGAGCCCTCCTGCAGTTCGCTGATAAATCAACCAAGAGGTCCCAAGGAGAATTGAGGGATGTTGTGATCAAAGTCGAGGGGCAGGAATACATGGTGGACTTCACTGTCCTAGATATGGAAATCCCTCGTAATTGGAGAGACTCCCAGATCATCTTAGGCAGGCCCTTCCTCAGAACGACAGGGGGCTTGTTTGATTATAAGATCAGAAAGATCTAGTTCCAAACTCCAGGTGGAGATGAGGAACTTGAGATGAAGCAGACCAGATGGCAGAGACCGGATTCCGAATCCAGCACCGAGTACTCTTCAACCGAAGCAGACTGCGATCATGTAGACACAGTTGTGCCATGGAGACAGAACCCAGCCAGCACCGATGAGTCCCTCCCCTCCAGAGATGATCTCGTGCATGAGTCAGTTTGCAAGGTCCTCAGAGACGAGTACAGCTCAGAACTTGCATCGCCCTACATCTTCGATGACTTAGAGGCCCAGTTGGGCCTGTCAGTCCTTCCCTCTTTAGGACAATCAGAAGATAAGGATGACGAGTCAGACGTGTCTTTTGCCGATTGTATGGAGACCTTTGACGATCCGACTCCAGAGCCGAATAACTTGGTGGCAGCAATTACAGAGAACAATCCAGCCACTTCCAACAACGAGCCAGATTCGATTGAGCCAGATTTCCTAGACGATCACACTATACCTGAGCTCAAACATTTATCCATAACACTGAAATACGCCTTCCTTGCGGGTCAAGACAAGAAATTTCTGATCATCATCAGTTCGCGATTGACCGAGGAGCAGGAATCTCGCTTGCTAGAGATCCTGGAGAAAAACTGCAAGGCGATAGGCTGGAGCATTTTCGATCTCCACGGGATAAATCCTGCTCTGTGTTCGCACCATATCTACTTGGAGAATGAATCCAAACTCTCTCGTGAATTCCAACGTCGTTTGAATCCAAATTTACGAGAGGTCGTGAAGAAGGAGATAGAGAAATAGTGCAACGCGGGTTTTATTTATCCCATCTCCGACTCTAAATGGGTGGCCCCAATCCATGTGGTCCTGAAAAAGTCGAGAATTCAAACGACCACCAATGAGGATGGAGAGGAGATCGTGACGCGAGTGCCCACGTTGTGGCGCGTCTGTGTGGATTACAGACGCTTGAATGACGCGACGAAGAAGGATCATTTCCCCCTGTCGTTCATTGATCAGATTCTAGAGAGACTAGCGGGGAAAGAGTTCTTCTGCTTCTTGGATGGGTTCTCGGGCTACAATCATGTAGCCATAGCTCCGGAGGACCAGGAAAAGACCACGTTCACATGCCCCTTTGTTACCTATGCTTTCAGGCGCATGCCCTTTGGGTTATGCAATGCTCCAGGTACTTTCCAAAGGTGCATGATTGCTGTATTCGCCGAAATGGTCGGCAAATTCCTGGAAGTCTTCATGGATGACTTCTCGGTCCACGGCGATTCCTTCGATTCCTATCTTAGGAATCTGGACCGAGTCCTCAAACGATGTTGTGAGGTCAATCTGGTGCTCTCCTGGGAGAAAAGTCACTTCATGGTGACGGAGGGCAGTGTGTTGGGGCACGTCATCTCCAAAAGAGGAATGGAGGTTGATCCTGCCAATGTGGATGTGATCAGACGACTCCAGCCACCAACCAACGTCAAACAGTTGCGGTCGTTCCTCGGGCATGTCGGATTTTATCGGAGATTCATCGAGGATTTTTCTAAGATTGTCCGACCGCTAACTGAATTTTTAGGCAAAGACATGGAGTTTATTGTTGATCACAAATGTCTTGAGGCCTTTAAGCTATTACAAGGGATGATCATGGACGCACCAATCCTACAAGCCCCAGATTGGTCTCTACCTTTTGAGATCATGACGGACGCCTCAGACTTTGCTGTTGGGGTTGTATTAGGACAGAGAAGGGATGGTGTCCCGTTCGCAATTCACTATGCAAGCAAAGTGCTTGACACAACTCAGCGTAACTATACAGTTACGGAAAAGGAAATGCTTGCGGTAGTGTTTGCCTTGGACAAATTCAGATCTCACTTAATTGGATCCAAGGTAATTGTGTTCACTGACCACACGACACTGCGATACTTGATGGAGAAGAAGGACGCAAAGGTGCATCTTCTTCGGTGGATTTTACTTATCCAGGAGTTTGATTTGGACATCCGTGATAAACCTGGAAAGAAGAACGTAGTAGCCGATCATCTCTCTCGTCTCGAAGATCTTAATACTTCCGAGGATTCACCTACTCGAGACTCCTTCCCTGACGAGTCGATTTTTGTTGTCGACTCACTCCCATGGTACGCCAACATCGTGAACTATCTTGTCTCCGAGAAGGTTCCCGAAGATTGGCCCAAAAGCCACATCAAATGACTGAAGTCGGATGCTAGACACTACCATTGGGAGGATCCGATCATTTTCTTCGAAGGACCGGATTGTGTCTGGAGATGGTGTATTCCTTAGGAGGAATACCAAAGTGTCCTTTCTTTATGCCACAACTTGGAGGCAGGAGGACACCACTCCGGGAAGAGGACCACATGGAAGGTACTTCAGTGTGGCTTTTACTGGCCGACTCTGTTTCGCGATGCCATCACCTTTGTGAAGTCGTGCCCAGTATGTCAGAGAATGGGAGGAACCGTTGGTTCCAAGGATGAGATGCCTATGCGGCTTGTCATCATTTGTGATGTCTTTGACGCATGGGGCATCGATTTCATGGGCCCATTCCCTGTTAGCCACGGGTTCGAGTACATCCTTCTCGCGGTAAATTATCTATCTAGGTGGGTGGAGGCTATCCCGACCCGAGCCGCAGACAGAAGGACTGTCTGTAAATTCATCATAGAACACATAATCTCTAGGTTCGGAATCCCCAAAATGATGATATCAGACGGGGGTAGCCACTTTGTAAATCGGGAGGTGAAGAAACTCCTGAAAGACTATGACATCGAACACCGTGTTGCGAGTCCTTACCACCCACAGACTAATGGTATGGCTGAGGTGTCGAATAGGGAGGTGAAAACTATATTGCAAAAGCTTGTCCGCCCGGACAGGAAGGACTGGTCTCAGATCTTGGATCAAGTCCTCTGGACGTATAGGACAGCTTACAAGACAGCGTTAGGAACCTCCCCATTCCGAATGGTATTCGGAAAGCCGTGCCATTTGCCCGCATAACTAGTGCATAAATCAGAATGGGCAATTAAGAAGGTCAACTGGAACACACACCTTGGGCAGAAGCAGAGAGAAATGGATCTGAAAGAGCTTGTGGAAGTCAGAAACTGCACATATGACAACAGTTTGGTATACAAGGACAAGGTGAAGCATTGGCATGATAGATATATCAGACGAAAGACCTTTGTTCCTGGACAGAAGGTATGGTTGTTTAATGCTAGGCTAAAGATCTTTCAAGGCAAGTTGAAGTCCAAGTGGACATGCCCATTTGTCATCCGTTCGGTGCATGATAGTGGATGTGTCAAGATCTCAGATCTCGCAGATGACGCACCGACATTCCTAGTGAATGGACAACTGTTGAAGCACTTCGTCGAATCCAATGAGCAGTTAGTCCATGTTGAGGAGATTGTATTCATGCGCGAGACAGATTCAGCAGATACACCTCGAGCCGCGTATGAGACCTTGCAGCAGTGACCTCTAGCCATCAGCAGCATCTCGAAAGATTTAGACCGACTAACTTATATATATCATCATTCCTGAACATTCTGTCCTTTCTCCCCCGCGACTCTAGTGATCCATCCCCGCCTCATTAAATCACTATCTTGGACTATACTTAGGATGACCAGATCCTAAGTATAGGGGGGATGAGCCACCTGAGTCAGTTCACTATACATTCTCCAGATCACATTGGTCCGCATACTCACTTCCATCCTATACTTAGGCTGACCTGAGCCTAAGTATAGGGGGGACCAATGCCCGCATTGTATATTCATCCACTTCTCTTCTTGACCTCGTCCGCCCCACTTTTTGACTTAGGCTGCCAGAGCCTAAGTATAGGGGGGGCGGTCGATTTCTATACATTTTCCATTCTCTTTAGCTCTCCTACGCTTAGCACGAGCTATGTCTTTTTCCTCGCTTTTCATGCTCTGAGGACATAGCACATGCTAAGTATAGGGGGGCGTGTATATATTACATATATACTTACCCATAGCTCGTACTTTCGCGTATTTTCACGTACTATTTGTATATATTTTGCAATAATTATGGGTGGGTAAAAATAGAAAAAAATTTGTATACTTGTATAATACTTGTAAATCTTTTGTAAAAATTGAAAAAAAATTGAAAAAAAAGAGGTTTATAAAATACATGTATACTTGTATATTGTATAACACTTGTATAATTTGTATAATACTTATAAACTCTTGTAAATTATTGTAACATAGGAGGTATACCAAAGTTTTGAAAAAAAAACCACAAAAAAACAAAAAAAACAAAAAAATAGGCTTCTTATTTACTCTTGCATATCATCCTTGCATTCAAAAAGAAAGAAAAAAAGAGTCTTGCATTTCGTTCATCTACATAGCATGTCATCCACATCTCATCAGCATATCTTGCATATGCAAAGTGAAAAGCTAGTGGGTTCTGAACCAAGTTATGAGAAGATATTGAGGATGGACTTGATTTGACCTTAATCCACCTAATTTTAGAGGAACCTTATAGGAACTGGAGTTAAGATAAGATTTCTCAGGTCAAGTGACTTAATTCTTTGAGTCCGCAAGTCTAAGTTCACATGTCATCTTGATTAGTCTAAGTAGAATATCTCATGCACACGCATGATTCTTTTAGACAGTGACCTAACTTGGACAAGCACAATGCACGTAGCTCTTCATTGATGAGGTGGTGAGGAGGTAGAATCCTTTAGCTTGGAGTAGCACACGGGTGGAAACATTCGTCCTCCTCTAGGGAGGGTAGTACATCTCAACCTAGTCTGGTGGTGTTGACATCTAAGGACATGATGTTGTGGGTTGCAATAATGCTTCAAAAGAGGGATAGTCTAGTGGCTCAAGAGGAAAAACTCCTGATGTACATGCTGCACCTTGTATATAGTTCAAAAAAAAGAGAAAAAAACAAGAACTCCAAAAAAATCAGACATGTCCAAGTGAAAAAAAATACCTGTCGGAGTATGTATATTTGCAAGAAGTCTGTAGTTGGATGACTTGGCTAAACTGGTCAGGCATCCCGGGATAGGTAGTTACACTGGCTACCGTCCATTCTTTTCTCCACCCCCTCCTCTTGAGCTGGTCGCACTTGAACTTAGAAGGGAATACCTCGCTCCTCGAGGAAAGAGTTACTGGACCGGGTTATTTGAGTTACCTTGTTAGAGGAGGCTGGTTCTGAGCTATTTCTGATGTGAAGAGTTACATTTCACTTACACAGTACAAGTGAGAATCATAGTCATTAGAAATTTGCATTTGAGGATTTGTTCTGACCTGACTGTTGAGGCGTCTTGAATAGAAGACTTGTGGAACTTGAAGTCTGTTAGGTCTTAAGTTCAGATCCCAATGAGGTTCCGCCACACACTTAATCCAAAGGTTGAGTCAAGCTCCATTTTCAACTTTTATTCATGACCTTGGTATGGAACTCAACATCACTTCACTCTTGCATTTCATTTAGTTGCTCGGGGACGAGCAAGGTTTAAGTATAGGGGGTTGATGAATCTGTGATTCACCACTCTAAAATTCAAAAATAGAGCTTTGTTCCCGAGTAAATAGCTGCATATTTCCACTTATATTGCATAAGTAACATTCATGCATACATTGATAACATTTGCATTTTAGCATTCACATTTGCATTAAATAAGAAGTCAAGATCACTTGTAAAATATCCACCTATAAACAACACCTCCCTTATGATATATACACCTTCGGTTAATAATATAAGGAAGAAAGTCAGAGATCTCCTTTGTAAAACACCCAATAAGGTCCTAGAACCTCTGGACCATAGAAGGCCCATAGTTCTCTTGTACCAACTCCAAAATAGGTATACTCACTTTCAGATGAATACACATCCAGAGCCCTTTAAAATGAGACTAATTTTCATCCAATTCGGACCTCGTAGGAAGAAGTTGGGTTTTTGGGCCTCTATGTATACTATATATGTGTATATTTGTATTCCTGTATTTTTGTATCATATTTGACCTCATCTCCGTTTTTGGTCAACATGAAACTTGTAGATCTCATCAAGATCTACAACTTTCATGTTTTGACTTTTTCCAAATTCGACCTTTTTATCTCTCTAATCTCATTTCTGCTCGCAGCCACTCACAGCTGGCCACGTGGCGCCCTCTGATTGCGCCACGCGGCCCGCTCCCCTTGCCTTAGCCGCCTGCGCCCACAGCCGTTGGATCTTCATCCCGATCCAACGATTGTGCCACCTCCACGTACACTCTTTATTCCCACCGTCTGATCATTCCCCGCTTCTAATCCTCACCGCACGTCAGCGCCAAACCCAGAGCTCACCACGTGTCACTGTGAGCGTCGTTGGATGCAGGTCTAAGAGCTTTAATCATCACCGCCCATCCTCCTTCCAAGCTCGACCATACGATCAGCACCTTCTTCGCATCGCATCCGTCCGCTGGCGTCTCGCCTCCGATGCGCTACATGGCAGCCCCACAGCCCTTCAATCACGCACTCGACCTTTCCATCTGAGCCGCTAGCTCCGCAATCATCACCAACCCTTCGATCAATCGCTGGAGTCAATCACGGCCGCCCGCTCGCGCTTCGTCTCCAACACGACACGTGGCGCATTCAGCGCCCTCGATCGCTTCACCTCAGATCTTATCAGAACCGCTATCTGGCGCTTTGATCTGGGTCGTTGGATCACAAGATCCAACGGCCATGACTCCGTCTTCTACCTCTGGCCTACCTCTCTCCCACGATCTCGATCTTGCGCGAGGGTCCGCCCCTTTCTATTTTCGTCTCCACCTCAGCCACCTTCTCCGATCAGCAACGCCACCAAGACCATCACCACTCTTCCCTCATCCTCGCCAGCTCCATCACTCCCCACAATGAACCCCAGATTCGCCCCACGACTTCCACGAACCTCACCTCGTCACCAACTACCCCATCAACTTCACCCTATAAATCATCGTCCTCCGGCCACATTCTTCCCTATCCGCCATTACGAGAGGAACCCTTGAGCTCAGAGCAATCTATTGGTGACAGCAATTGAGCGTATCTCCGAGCGAAGACAAGCCTTCACCTTCGGCGAGATCCACGATGTCGCCACGCCGTGTTGCAACTCCTCCGACGAGTTGCGTGAGCTCAGGCCCTCTACCGACCTTCGAGCGACGACCAGGAGCCCAGATCCGAGCTCCATCCCCCAGGTAGAATCCTTCATTCTCCTCTGATCTTCTTCTTATTTTCTCCTTTGATTTCTCCGATTAAATTTGCCCTCCACCATCATCTTCTCGCTCCACCGTCATCACTCTTAGCTCCATGACGGAGCATTGATCTTCGCGCACCCTTCCATATCCTCAAACACTGCACGTCTCCTTCGCTCGATCCCGGCTCCGCCACCTCGGCGGAGCTCGCTCATCGGCCATCCTCACTCCATCATAGGCCTCGCCTCTCACTCAGCACACCTCCACGAACATACGCATGCTTCGGCTATAGCTTTAACCCCCTGCAGGTGATATCCCTTTGATTGGCCGGAGGCTCGTCGGAGCTTCATGGGAGCTCCTCTGCCACCGAGCTCCAGCGCACCTCCTTCCCCTCTGAGATGACCGGACGCTTCGCCGCCTCGCCCCGCATCTTTCGAGCTACGTCACAGTCTACCGCGCCCCTCACCGACGGCTGGAGGACAGGACAGAGCAAGCCCATCATCGCCGGAGCCCAGCCTTCTCCTCTGCAGGAGGCAGAGGGACGTTGGGGACGACATTCCCCAGCCGTTCGATCATCTTGATCGAACGGTCAGAAGCACTCCACGACGTCTCCTGCTGCAATCGTTAGATCGGCCGTGATCCTACGGGCTTGATCACGCCACGTCGTCCTCTTCATCGAGCTCTAGGTACTGTTGGATCAATCTAGATCCAACGGTCACTAATCGACCATGTCGTCACTTCAGGAGCGAGCCCATCACCGTTGGATCGATCAATGATCTGACGGACTAAGACACGCCACGCGTCATCAGCCAGATGCCGTTAGATCACCATTGATTCTACGGTCCAGATCTCGCCACGTCGCCCGATCCGAGCCTCTTCCCCGACCTCTAGGCTCGGATCCCCAAAGCTCTTCCGAACCGACGCCCGAACCTCCAGCTGCACCCGAACCTCTTACCGAGCCGTCGACGTCCACCGAGCCTAGGGCACCCCACGTGATCTGCACGTGCGGCCTGGGCAAATTGCATTGAGGCCCCTGAAGGTTTCTAATATTACATTTCAGTCTCTGCAAAGCGACCCCACGTGAGGAGCACGTGCATCTGTGGAGAAATTGCATTTACCCCCTGCATTATTTGTAGTTGCATAATAGTCCTTGTCAGCATATTTTATTTTTAGCAATTTTAATTCCTATATTGCATTTATACCCCTATCTTTGCACGCATATTTAGGCATTCATATTAATTCATTTTTGAGTTTTAAAAATTGCATTGTGTAGCTTACATTGTCCCACTTATTATGTGACACGTGCATATTTTTGTAATATCAGTGGAATTATTTATTAATTAATTGGTTCATTTTTGTCATATTTTTCCCAATTTCACCTTTTAATTAATAGTAATCTCTCTATGACTCCAAAAATTCCTAAAAATCAGATTAGATCTAGGATAATTAGCTTCACCTTGCATAAAAATTTCATCTCAATTGCACGCAATTCGAGGCTAAATAATTCGTTTGGTGAATTCCTTAATTTATTTTTAATAGGTTCATTTCACATCAAAATTAAGGTCTGATAATTTTCCTGGATTCCTCATCTTTAGATCTATCTAGAATAATTTTTATTCCCAAAAATATTGTGATTGGTATTTATTAAAAATAAATTAGTCAAATCACCCTGCATTCATTTTTAATTCACAGTAATTTAATTTAGTGTCAGAAAATTCCAAAAAAAATTAGGGTAGTCTACTTTCATCCCATCTCATCATCTGGCCAAGTTTCATAATTTTTGGACTTCATTTGAATACTTATCTGAATTAACTTTAAAACTGGCCGGGCTTCGCATGTGTCTTGCATAAAAAAACTGAAAAAGACCAAAAGTATTATTCCCCGTAAATCAAACTTTGGATTTTGCTAAAAATCAACCTAAGGAGACAGCTGCCTCCCCGAGTTCGACCTTGGACTCCCAAGTGAAAAAAGTTGCCACTCGAAATTAAGTTGTAAAAACAAAAATTAAAAGTGGTTTTTGATTCGCCCTCGTTATCTGACTGCAACGAATATTAGTAATTAATTTGGACATCAATTTGCTCGAATTAACAAGGGTAGCGGGAGCGATATCATAGAGCACCTTGAAAAGTAGCGTTGACTGAAATGGTTCATCTCGACCATTAATGGACCGATCAACCAACTGAATGATCTCTCTTGACTTCTTGTCATGTCCAAGTTTGATCTTGGTAAATATGGAGGTCGGGAGGATATTTATCGGTGAATCATCATCGATTCTTGCATGTGGGTGAAGGCAGTGTCTTTGATTTCACAATCAAACCTAGGCAACCGCTTCACTCCGCAGCTCTTGGTTTTTCTCCCTATCACCAAGAGGTGGCCATGAACACTATGTGTCTCCCAGTCCTTATTCTCTTATTGCCCGACCTTTTAGGCATCAATTTACTTCTCGCAAATCTTTTGAGATCGAGAAAGTGTTCAATGACGATTATTAAGGGAAGCTCAAAAATCAACTCTTTATCAACCGCTTCCCTAAATGCAGGGTCCAAATTTTTAAGGTCTTTTCCATTTTTAATTTTTATGGTGTTTTTGGTTTTTTTATTTTTTTGGGTCTTTTTGATAGGTGAAGGAGGAATGGGAGAATGTACAAACTCTAGTCTGGAGGGAAAGTGGTTAGTAGAAGAGAGACATAGAAGGGACTGCAGTTGTGCATGATGTGTGGTCAATCCGGTGTCTTCAAGGTTTTCAAAATTCAATCCGTGAAATCCATGATCCACTTTCATACATGGACTCCTGATCGGTCTAGAAATGTCATCCTCCAATAAGTTATCATGACACATCATGAGAGAAGTCTGCTTAGTTGGAGGATACTGCTGAGAACTAGAGATCTTATACTCAACACACCTTGACTTAGGCGTGTAATGCTGGGTTGAGTATGACTCATCTGTGTGACATATATTGGTCGGAGCCTCATAAGGTGAAGTTAGTAGACAGGGTGTCTGTAGATTGATCGCATGAATCCAATCCCTCATATGTGCCGGCTCTCTGAATGGGTGATATAAAGACTGGTCAATGTAGGCTTGATCGCTTAGGTCAATCAAGTCAATAATATCACATGGTGCAGGTCTCTCCATTTGGTATGTTTGGTCAACCATGTTGTACCCTACAGTCAAGTCGGGATGTGTATAGGTCAATTGTTGTCCGATCCCAACTCGAGGTGAGATTGAGGTTTGTGTGGGCAACTGATTCTGCCAATCATTCATCTCAGCAGTGACTTGTTTATCGATTTGTTCCTTGATTCCAACAAGCGAACAAGAATATGATGAGTCAGTCCAGGGTGGATGTGGGTCAGAGGTGTAAGAATGTGGGGTAAGTGATAAGTACGAAGAAGTGGGGAAGTCAGTCGAAGTTATGACTTCGCGATCGGGGTGTGGATATGTGGAGGAATAAGAGGGTGGAGATGATCGGAATATGGTCAAAGAAAAGTGAACTGGATATGATGACCAATATTACGACATCTTTGAAGAGATATGGGAGAATGAAGCGGATCGAGGAAGAAAGTGTGCTAGCAGATAGCACACAAACAGACAAATACAAGAGCAAACCCTGAGTTCACCTACTTAATACAATGATGGTCACAAGAGTCTTATCGTTTATCTTTTCAATTTTAATTAGGTGATAAATAAAGATATACGTCCAATTATGCAATGCTTAAAAGTAGGTTTTGGGAACTATCCTGGGGATGCGTCCTCGCCTCTCAATGATCACAATAGCACAAGCATAATGAGGGTTTTGGTCTCCCAAAAATAAGTGTTAATTTTAGTCATTTTTTTGGTCAACTCTGATTAGCAGTCCCAATTTTAAGTTCGGTTATCACTTGCTTAATCCACTAAACATGGCACGCCTAACGATCAGTCTCGATTTTAACCTAAGTTTCAAAACCAATGAGAAGGGAGTCGAGAAAAATCGATGCAAATAGTGAAATCAATGACGCATGCCTAGTTCTAAAGACTTACAGTAATTCTCACGCTCTACATAAGGGATGCATTGCAGAATTGAAATTGTATACTATATGAGATGCAAATGAGGAAAATGTTCATAGACAGGAAGTTCTATTAGCAAGTGATGAACAATTTAATTTTAACTAATAGTTGTGTGGTCTAAGTGTGTCTCGTTAAATGTGATGTGTGGTCCTAAAGATTACGAGCACAAGCAATAAAAATAATCTAGTAAAAATGCTCTAAGAGTCGCGAGTGTAAGTCTTATTCCACGTCAATCAATCACACGACCACGAATGGGTCAAACATCCAGTCTTGATACAAGCGCGAGCTCTCAAACAAGAGTCGTTGTAAAGAGCGAATTACCTAAACTATTACAACACAATAATTACAAGAATTTACAAGATGAAAATGCTCTCAAAATTAATTAAGTTTTCCTTGATCTTCATCATTCGGCATGCGTCACGTCCGTCGACCTCCGATGCACTCCAAGTCCACCGGGCCCTCGCAAGGAAAATGAAATTTATATTAAAGAGATAAATAACAAATATATACAGAAATGAACAGAAAGATAATTGCGAGAAAAGAAGAAAAAGAGAACAAAAAATGGATTAATTAAAAGATGGCTCGGGGGTCAGACTACCCGAGTGAGAGAAAATCTAAATTTATTTTTCTAAATTAATCCCTAAGTCGTTTGCCTCCCTGAGAACGACATATCTGATGTAATCGCCCTGAGTGGGTATAGTAGGTACTCGTTGTAGCACAACACTTGGCCAATTAATCAGAACCGAGAAAAGGATCTCCGCGAAGAGTGTCTCGATTTTTAATTTATATCATGGGAAAGTCTAGGGTCGAACACATGGAGGCAAATGAACAACTTTGGGTTAATTCAGAAAACTTAGGTCTAGGTTTCCAATACGGATTTTTTGTTTTTTTTTTTGCAAAAAGAATGGGAATGCAAAATGCGGGCGAATTAAGTTCAAGAAAACACACAACTTAGCCAAATTAATTTTAATGTCAAATTAATCCAATTTATTCAAATTGTATTTTTCCTAAAATCCTAATCCAATGATGAATGCATAACACATTTTTTAGAATTTAACAGGTTAAAATGCAACGACGAAAAATACACACTTTTTATGGATTTTCACATAATTTTTTATACAAACAGAATGTAAAAATTATGAAAATTTTAGTGGACTTAAACTTGATGAAATGAGACTACGGTATTTTTTGGAATTTTTAGAGAATATATGATTTTTTTATGATTTTCTAATGAAGACGGAGTGACTAGAAGTATTTAATTCCTAATAAATCTACATTATCAATTGAGCCAAAGAGCGAATTATCTCAAAAGATATTTATACATGCAATATAGAAGAGTTGGAATTTCTAAAAAATAATATGTATGGATTTAATTAAAAATCATTTACTAAAATCACTCTACAATTTATTTAAGGCACGAGACAAATCCAGTTTGGATGAAATTTGCGTAGTAATTAAAGCATATTTCAAGGCATCATTTGCAATTTTTGCATAATTTTCGGAGCAATCGTTACTTAAATATGAATTTAAGACCACAGATTAAGTAAAACATGCAATTTTTACTAAAATAATTTTAGTTAATTTCCCAAAGATCAAAAAAATTTAAATAAATATCACAATGGTAGATAATTAGTTGCTCAACAACATGACATTTTTTATTAAAATAAATGATGCGAAATTGGGTCCAAATTAAATTACAAACATAGGGTCCTGATTGCAATACAGAAAATTAAACTTGCAGCACGAACTACGCACAAGGGTGTTTTTTTGCAAATATGAAAACATGAAATAAAACTAATGCATTTTTTACAAATAAAGTAAAAAAATTAGGAAGAGACCTTCTTCCTCTTCGTTGGATAGCTAGGGCACATGATGGATAGGGGCGGGCGATAATCTTGGCAGAGGCGCACGACGATCGTGGTCGCACGGTGGAGGCACGTGACGATGGCCTTGGCGGCGCCGCTTGGAGATGGGAGGGCGACAACGCCTGCGCAAAGGAAGAAACGATCGGCGTCGATGGAGGAAGGTGGCGACTGTAGGAGGCGCGATTGTGGGCAGCGAGACGAGGACTGCAGGTGGAGCGTTGGGAATGGCTGCGGGCGGTTGCAGGCAACCGTAGGTGCCGAGGAGGGCCGCGCAACGACGCACAAGGTAGAGGAGGGCGGCGATGGCTGTCGCGCCTGGAGGCTTACACTGTGAGGCAGGTCTACGATGGAGAAGAAGGCTGAGGAGGTCTGGCTGTGGCTGGAGGTGCGGCTGAAGGTGGCTGTGGTCGGCGGTGGTTGTAGGGGGGTGACCACCTGCTTACATTTTTTATTTTCTTTTAGAATTTTTTGTTGTGATTTTATTTTTTATTTTTTTTAAAACTAGGAACAAATGAAGATGCTAATGAAAATGTGGGGATAATAAAGATGGTAGATGGTGGGGAAGATGACGTGGTGGTGTGATATAAAAAACAAGGGGAAAATGTTAGATGAAATAAACTAACACGGGAAATGAGAGGGAATACTTACCTGAGGTTCGTCGGATTTGTGGAGCAGCTACGTTGGACTCCTGTTGTGGCCTCAATCTGATTGGCGAAAACAAATTAGAGAAGCTATGTGAGCTTGATGGGAAACTCGTGACGTGGGGACGGTGGTCGTCGCGGATCTCGCCTGAAAGGAGGTCTCGCTTTGTATCGTGGTGGAACGCTGTCACCGATCGACCTCGATGAGCTCTCTCCTTTTTCTCTAAGAATGGCATATAAAAAGAAATGAAGAAGATGAATGGGGAAGTTGGAGAAATGGTAGGATGGTGGAGTTGAATGGGAGGTTAGATGGAGACTTAATGGCTAATAGAGTAAAAGGAAAGTTAATGTAGAGAATAAAAAAATAAAGAAAAGAAAATATAATAAAGTAGGTTACTAAAATAAAATAAAAATAAAAAAGAACGGTGAATTTACAAAAATAAGTCCACAAGTAAAACAAAAAATATGTACATTTTTTCTAATTTTATTTTTTTGTATTTTTAATAAAAGATATTTACAAATTAAATAAATAAAATACTAGAAATAAAATAAAATAGAAAAATAATTTTTTTAGATTTTTAGTAATTAAGAAAAAGAAAATAAAAAAAGGAAGAAACACAAAATATTTACAATATATACAATGTACACCTAGATCTCAAAACCCATATTTTGCAAACGAGCTCCAATTTTAATGAAACTACTTTCATTGGATAGATAATTTTCTAACTTAAACTTTAAAAGTGAGTTTGGTGAATTTGGAGATCATACGGAGTGGAAATTTGACCGGGAAGTTGGACTTTACAGCTTTTTGTCTTTGGGATCTAGGAGTATTTATTTGCGATGAAATTTATTTTGAATTTTTGTATTTTTTATATACATTTTTATAAACAAGTCAGAGAAAGAATTAGTCGAAAAAAGAAGTGAAATGAATTTATTAAAAATACATGAAGTTTTGGACTATTTATAGGTGAAAATTCCTTTATTTTATGGATTTTATTATTTATTTATTTTGTACAATATAATATACAATAATTCGTGTATTTTATTTACAAGAGACATTTTATTATTTATTGATTTTATGGACATTTATTTGAGATTTTACTCAGAGATTTTGTTAATATCAACATATTGAGATGATACATGAGTAGTTGGGAAGGGATTTATATGTCCCAATACATCAACTTGGGGAGCCCTCACCCCCTTCGTAAAGAAGAAGGATGGGTCTATGCGATTGTGCATCGGTTACAGACAATTGAATACGATGAAGGTAAAAAAACCATTATCCACTCCCACAAATAGACGATCTTTTCGATCAAATGCTGGGTGCAACGGTATTCTCAAATATTGACCTATGATTAGGTTATCATCAATTAAGGATTAAGGACACAAATGTTCTTAAGTCTGCTTTTCGTACTAGATACGACCACTACGAGTTTGTAGTCATGCCTTTTCGACTCACGAATGCACATGCCGCATTCATGGACATGATGAACAGAATTTTTTGTCCGTACTTGAATCGTTTTGTAGTGGTGTTCATTGATCATATATTGATCTACTCACATGATGAGCATGAACATGAGCAACATCTTCACACTATTCTTAAGACACTCAAAGAACACAAGTTGTATGAAAAATACAAAAAAGTGTGAGTTTTAGCTTACCGGGTAGCTCTCATCGGTCATGTCATTTCACGAGCATGCATGGCTGTTAATCCAGCCAAGATAGAGGCAGTAATTTCTTGGGAGTAACCCAAGATAGTTACTGAGATACGTAGTTTCTTAGTCCTCATCGGGTACTATAGACATTTTATCAGGGGCTTCTTGCAGCTAGCTATACTGATTACTTGTTTGACACAAAAGGATGTTTTCTTCGTCTGGAGTGACAAGTGTGAGCTGAGTTTTCGGACGTTGAAGGAGAGACTGACCAGTGATCCAGTTCTAACCATTCCTTCAGGCATCTTAGATTTCATGGTGTATACTGATGCATCGAAGGAGGGTCTAGGAGTAGTATTGATGTAATGTGTTCATGTTGTGGCATACGCATCACGATATCTGAAGAACCATACATGGAACAACCCTACTCATGACTTGGAGTTGGCAGTTATAGTCTTCGCATTGAAGATATGGTGTCACTATTTATATGGGGTCATATTTGAGATATTTACATATCACAAGAGTGTTAAATATATTTTTGACCAGCGCCAGTTGAATATGATGCAAAGACGATAGACGGAATTACTGAAGGATTACGGCTGCATGATATCTTACCATCCGGTAAGGGGAATGAGGTAGCAGATGCTTTGAGCTGGAGAGCGCATGCTGAGGGCACTACAGTATGGCTACAGACTTGGGATGTGCTCACAACACTCAGTGAGTGACACCCATTTGATAGTACTATATATAGTGTAATTGTAGCTACCAAGTACAATGGATTATGGGTCAGGATTGTGCATGGTCAACAGACAAATCAAAAATTACAATACTTGTTCCATCGATGTCTAAAGGAGGATTTTCATGGGTTTAGAGTCTGTGAGTCCATCATGTGGAAGGGAGACCGTGGCTATGTCCCTCGTGATGATGAGTTGAGGAGAGACATCTTAGATGAGCCCCCACCCAAGAGGCAGTGAAATGTATAGAGACCTCCTTCGGCACTTCTAATGGGAGGGTATGAAGAGAGATGTTGCAGAACATGTTAGTTATTGCCTTACTTGTCAATTGGTGAAGGCAGAGGACAATTGTCCTCCTGACTTGTTACAACCACTTCCTATCCTTTTGTGGAAATGAGAGAGTATCTGAATGGATTTCGTGACATCCTTACCTCGTACAATAGGTGGATATGATGCCATGTGGTTTATTGTGGATTTGTTGATCAAATCCGCACATTTCATTCCAGTGAACATGACTTGCACTCTGGTAGATATGGCCAAGCTATATATCCAGCATGTTATCCGTCTACATGGGATTCCTAGAGAAGTTGTATATTATAGAGATTCGTATTTTACGCCACATTATTGGGGAGAGAGTTCATGAAGACCCTAAAAATCGAATTGTGTCTTACTTCAACTTATCATTTGCAGACAGATGGACATTCAAAGAAGACAATTCAGACCATCGAGGACCTACTCCGAGGGTGGCAGAGCCAAGGCGGTGGACCTCGATGGTCGGTGGAATAACTCAGGGAACAGAGGAAGAAAAGTAATAGAGGGAAAAAAGGAGGAAGAGGGTTCGCCAGAAGGGGATGGAGCGCAAGGGTCACCGCTCTTGGTCTTGGACTTAATCTATGCCTGACGAGGCATTGAGAAGCTAAAGCCCTTCTAGGTAGGAGGAGAGGTGGAGGCTGGGGGCCTTCGGATCTCGTCGCTCGGTAGTGGCCTTGTTATCTCCAAGACGGTTGGAGCTCTCTCCTAATGGCAATGGGGTACGTGGTGGGTCGGCGATGTGTATTTTAAGGCGGTTGGAGACATAGTGGGGAAGGCAGAGAGAGGGCAACGTGGGGGCAAAGGACGCGGGAGAAGGTGAGATCGGGCAGTTGCGGGCGACGGTTGTGGTCACCACCACACGAAGTGGGTTGGTGGGCGGTTGCACACGTAGGCGCGATCGTATGCGGTAAGGGAGCGAGTATGCAAGTTGGAGTTGCCACAATACCGCAAGATGCAGTGCAGCATTTGTGGCACCACCGCAGGAGGCAGGGAGCGGGGCTACACCAGGGGCAGGAGATAGTGGAAGGAAGCACCACATGGAGCGCAGGGATGCATCCACGTGGCAAGAAAATAAATAAAAATAAAAATGAATTAAAACTAAAATAAAGATAAAAATAAAAATAAAAATAAAAATAAATAGATGGTGACATGAGACAACTCTAGGAGTCGTCACGTATCACTCCCAGAAAATTCAAAAACTAAATTAAAAGAAAATTAAAAAAGAAATAGTAAACAAAGTCAAATTAAAAAGTGTTTCACATGAAATTTGTTCGTCTTAACGAGATCTACAACTTTTGTGAATGACTCAAAATCAAAAGAGATCATCTGCACAAAAATTATTTTTGATGGTACTCTATACATATAAAATACCAAAATTTTGTATTTTGCGATTTTTTCATTTTTAAATAAGATTAAAGAAATCGAAATAAAATCAGAGAAAATATAAAATAAATATTTACAATCTAATCTATTTTTTGGAATTTTAATTATGAAAATACATATATGAAATAAACAGGACATATGTACAAACTCCATATTCAAACTCGGATTGATTTATTTCCTTTGATTTTTGCTTCAATTTTTATTTCGATTTTTACAATTTATTAAAACATAAATCAAAGAAGATAAATACAAAATAGATAAGTAAAAAATAGTTATTTTTTACATAGAATAATGGGGTCAAATCAGACAATATGTACAATATACAATGAGGGCCCAAAAAACAAGTTTCACATATGAACTCTGATTCTTTTGAATTTGATCTTGTTTTGTAGGTAATTAAATGTACATTATTTCAAAGGGATCCGTAAGAGACTGTATGTGGGAGGTATTCACGTTTACGGCTTCTAGTCTCAAAACTACGGTTTGGGTTTTGTTGGGCAAATTTACAAATAATCATTTTTGGTATTTTTCCTTTATTAGTGTTAATAATATATACACTAGAGTTTTATTTTATTTAATTCTGAGTTAGTGAAAAATACATAAAAATAGGAGAAAATATGGTATTCTACAGGTGATGTTGTACAAAAGAATTCAAGCTTCTTATGTATGCAATCATGCATGATAAAATGTGAATACTATTTACAAGTGCATGAATGATAATGATGCAAAATAGATGATGAAATGCATCTAATTACTTGGGAATGGAGCTCTATTTTCATCTTTTAGAGTGATGAATAATAGATTCATCACCCCATATACTTAAAACTTACTCATCCTCGAGCAACTAAAATGAAATACATAAGTGAAATGATTTTGGGTCCCATACCAAGGTCATGAAGAAAAGGTGAAAATGGAGCTCGACTTGACCTTTGTATTAATAATGTGGCGGAACTCTTTATGATAATTAGGGTTTTAACAACAACCTTCAAATTTGCACAAGTCAATATTCCAACCCGACTCAAAAGTCATCTTAGATCAACCCCCTCCCAAAGCATCCCACATGAGCACTAAATAATTGTCTCGGGTGTGTGAATTGTGTTATCTCTTCCCATGAAAGATGCCTGAGTACTATACAATCTCCTCTTCTAGTAACTCATCGTTGGGGAGTTAGGTATTTCCTTCTAAGTTCATGAATGTACTAGTTTACAACAAGTAAGGGGAGAGGAATATAAGAAGGGGAAAGAAGTGGAGAGTGACTGGTGTAGTCAACTCTCCTGTAAAGCTTGGTCGGTGTAGCCAAGTCTTTGCTAGATCTGCATGCTATCTGAAGCTTGGACCATTGTGGTCAGAGATTTTTTTGAGATTAGCTTATTTTTGGAAGGATTTTGTTGTTGCTCTACATGAATCTTTTGCGCCCTGATGGATATGGAGTCTTTTGGCCCACCCATGTTTTTGGGGTCTTAGAAAATAGTGCTAGCAATGCATCCCTCATCCGAAGCTTTATTTCAACAATGTACTATTGTCTTTAGATGTCCATGCTACCAAAGAAAGAAACACATGGTATCCAACACGTCACCTGAGTTAAGCTAAGTGCGCAATGTAGAGTACCAAATAATCCCTTATCCGAGAGTCTACTCAGAATGAGGCGATCAAATTAGACATTAAGAGTCAAGTCTAGACATTGTCGTGTGAACTTGGAGAATTTAGTCTAAGACATGAAGTTCCTAAATTCCTGCCTCTTAATTGAAGTTCCTCTGAAGTTTAAGTAGATTAAGGTCAAATCAAGTCCATCCTTGATTTCTATTGAAAACTTGGTTCAGAACCCGTTGACTTTCCACTTGTACATGCATGATATGCAAATGAAATGCAGATGTTATGAAATGCACATGAATGGTTTGCAAATTTTTGAATGATGGTGATTTTTTTGATGCAAGAATGATATGAAAGAATGAATAAGCATCCCTTTTTATTTGACAACGAGTTTTTTCATCATTATTATGTTATACCTCCTATTTACAACTATTTTACATAAGATAATTATTTACAGGAATTTACAAGATTATACAAGTGTTACACAGAGAGTATTATACACATTATACAGATTTTACAAGTATTTTACAAATATTTTTTTCAAAATTTAACCCATCCCATAATTATTGAATAATATATATATATACGAAAGTACGGGCTATGGGTAAAGTATATATGTAATATATACACACCCCCTATACTTAGTGTGTGTTATGTCCTCATAGCATAAGAAGTGAGGAAAAGATATAGCACGTTCTAAGCATAAGAGAGTGAAAAAAATGAAAGTATAGAAGTCGACCCGCACCCCTTTACTCGGGCTTTGGTCAGCCTAAGCGTACAATAGCAAAAATGGGGTAGTCGAGGTCAAGAGGAGAAGAAATGGATTAATGAATCTATAGGGTGGACATCCCTCCCTCTATACTTAGGCTCTGGTCAGCCTAAGTATAGAAGAAACGATCAGTGTGATAACCAATGTGGCTAGGTAATGTACAAAGAGAAAAAGAAAAAGGAAAGAAGGAGCGGATCACTCTCCCCCCTATGCTTAGGATTTGGTCATCCAAGTATGGACACAAAATGAAAATGATATGGAGCTAGGATGAGTGATACGAATCACTGGGGAGGAAGGGAATAAAAAGAATAAAACTATAAAAGATCGAGTAAGAACTACAAGATCAACAAGGTTTGTAATGAATCTTCTTGCGTGAACGAGGAGGTAGGGAATACACAGGTGTGCCGTTGTCGGAATCGTCCTCATATGGATAATAGTGAGGTGAAGGGATCATCCAACGAGGGTCAACACACAGCTTATTGCTCAGATAGGGCTTAAGAACAGTCAAACCGAGCTCACTCGTATAGATCACCTCATATGGACCCGCTGAGAAAACCTCATAAGCTTCCTTCTCTGGAATGTCGAATGAAACTTTCATAATCGATTTTCTAAAACCAGAAGCATTGAGAGGGAGAGAAGAGTGGCGAGCCTTGAGAGGTTCGGGGGAACATCTCGAGGAATCAATACCCGACTTCTTCTCATTGGATAATCGACTAGAGGATGGAGCAACCGTATTTTTGAGGGGTCAATTTGGTCCTAGATGTCTCCTTTATTGACGGTCTGGGAGGTAGTGTGTGTGAGGTGTTGATCGTAGGTTCTTCATCGGATGAGTCGTTGTATATATTGTAAAACTCATGCAGGGTTGATACACGTATCGAGTAGGTGCGAGTGCTCTCAGTTGGCTTGGCATTGGTGGTTTCATGTGTCAAATCATCGAAATACAAAAATTGTGTTCGACTCAAGGATAGCTTCGAGTAATAAAACTCATGTCGAAGTTGTCATAGTGGTGGTGATACAAGCAGCGGGAGTCATGGATGTGTAGGGAGTCTCTGATCCAATGGTCAGCTCGACATTCGGTATCTCAGGTGTAGTAGAGAGATTCAACCCATCTGACTCTCGATGGTCACGAATGTCAGCGACTATGTTGGTTTCCTTGGGTTGAAGTGTGTTCTCAAAGGTCACGTGTGGTCGGTGTGTACCTAATGTAGGGAAATCGATCTCCATGGTCACATAATCGGTGGTCTCCTTAACCAAGGCTAAGAATGGCTTCCCAAAGATAATTGGAGAGTGGGTGAACTCTCCTCGGTGCTCAATACCAATGACCATGAAACACACTATGAGCGGAGCATCTCAGAAAGTAGTGATGACTGAAATGATTCCTTTCGGTTGTTAGATGGATCAGTCAGCAAGCTGAACGATCGCTCTTGATTTTGTAATTGGTCCAAGTTTGAGCTTGTCAAACACGAGGTCGGGAGGATATTTAGATATGAGTCATCGTCGATTCTAGCATGGTTAAAGATGGTGTCTTTAATTTCACATTCAACTCGAGACAACCGCTTCACTTTGTGGCTCTTGATCTTTCTCCCCATCACTAAGGAGGTGGCCATAGACACTAGGTGTCTCTTTTTCATTGTTCTCTTATTACCCAACCTCTTCGGTATCAATCTATTCTTCACAAGTATTTTGAGGTCGGGGAAGTGATATATGGCCTTTATTAAGGGAAGCTTAAGAATTTAGTCCTTAACGAGTGCTTCCCTCGGGGCAAGATCCAATTTTTTAAGTCTTTTTCATTTTCATTTTTTTATGATATTTCTGGTTTTTTCCATTTTGTTGCTCTTTCTGGGATTTTCATTTTTTGGGTGTTTTTGATATGTGAAGGAGGAGTGGGAGAATGTGCAGACTCTAGATTAGAAGGCATGTGGTTAGTAGAAGAGAGAGATAGAAAAGACTCCAACTGTACATAATGTGTGGGTTTCCTAATGTCCTCTAGGTTTTCCACATCAAATCCAAATATTTCATTCCCCACTTCCATTCTCGAGCCGGAAGCAAATGAAATTAATAGATTGGTGGCATTTCTCAATTTATCCTCAATTAATCCATATCTTGTAACAATTCGAGAAATGTCGTCCTCTAAATATTCCTCATGACAAATCATGTAAGCAGATTGTTCTTGTCGAGGATATTGCCGAGAGCTTGGGGTCTCATACTCAACATACCTAGACCCTGACATGTAGTCTTGGGACGAGTAGAGACCATCTGTGTGGTAGATATTGGTCGGAGTCTCATATGATGGAGTCAATAAATAGGGAGCTTGTAGATCGAGCTCGTGAGTCCAATCCCCTACATGTAGGCTCTTTGAATGGATGGTATGAGGGTTGGTCAATGTGAGCTTGATCGCCGAGGTCAATCAAGTATGGAAAATCATCATGTGCATGACTCTCCATTCGGTTCGTTTGTTCGACCATGTTATCTCCTGAGGTCAAGTCAAAGTGTGAATGTGTGTATTGCTGACATGTCCCAACAGTCATATGAGAATTAAATGAGGTATTTGGGGGTAGGTAACTCTGTCAATCATCTGACTCGGCAGTGGCTTACTCTTCAAATGGTTCCTTGATTCCAGTAGGCACCCATGAATAATGTGAGTCAGCCCAGGATGGAAGCGGAAATTGGGCGTGAGAATGCGGGATCGGTGAGAAGTGCAGAGAAGTGGAGAAGTCAATTGAAGTTCTGACTTCATAATCTGAGTGGAATGGAACCAACCACGGGTAAGGGTCTCCAGCGGATGGTGGAGGGTACATGGAAGTATGAGAAGGCAAAGACGAAAGGTTATATGGTCGAGGATGAGTGACCAAAGAGGTATGGGTATATGGACCAATATCCCGACATCTTCATGAGAGATGAATGAAACGTATGTGGATTGTAGTTGAAAACGTGTAAGTGAACAGAGGGATAATACATAAAAACACAAACAAACACAAGAGCAGACCCTAATTTCACCAACTTAAAACGTTGATGGTCGCAAAGGTCTGACCGTTATCTTTTTTTAGTTAAGTTATAAAACAAACTTTTTACACAGGTACATAGGGTGAGTTGTCTGACACCCAGTGTATGCTTCCACTATATCCCAGGCTGTCGGGTTCAATATCACGCCTCTAAGAATAGTAGTGAGAAAATATACATCAAAATACCTCTTTAAGGTTGTAGGCAAGCACTTGTAGATCCCAAATCTACAAGAGTCGGAAATGGATACTTGGGGGCAAGTCCAAGTATTTGGGCTCTAACCTTAGTGTGAACATCATCACCCATTTTGTCTGAAGGAAGGTACCTTCATATAATGACGGGGTTGATCTTTCGAAAATAAAGGTTAATTTTAGTCAATTTTTTGGACAAAATTGCATTAGCAATATTGAATTTAATTTAGATTATCACTGAATTAAATCCACCAAACACGGCATGCTTAATGATCAGTCTCGTTTTCCTTTTATCCTAAGTTGTAAAACCAAGGGGCAGGAGTCAAGAAAAACTGATGCAAATGATAAAATCAATGATGCATGCATAGTTTAAAAGACTTGCAGTGATCCTCGTGCTCTACATGTAAGATACAATACAAAATTTGAAGAAAAAAAGCATGCTAAATGCAATGCAAGTCAGAAAACTGCAACTAGCTAGAACTTCTTTAGTCTGGAAGAATGTGAATTTAATTTGACTATGTAGAATTTTCTATGTTACGTATTATTAAATGTGAATGTGTGGTCCTAAATTAAACGAGCACAAGCAATTGATATTTGATCTAAATGAAAGACCTAAGAGTCACGTGTGCATGTCTAACATACGAGCCACTCAAGCCGAGCCCCACCCCCAATAAGAGAGTGAAATTCGTCTCGACATGCCACAAGAATGAATGTCCAACATCCGGATACACGCATGAGATTCCAAACATAATATGTTGGAAATGTGCAATTACAAAAAATTATTATAAAAATAAATTAAATGCATAAAATAAAATCCAAAGACTCCACACTCTCTCATGATTCATCTCGATCTTAATTTTTATGCGTTTCCTTCAGTCAATTTATTTCATGAAAAACCGACCTCCAATGCTCCTGGATTGCTCAATCACCTAAGCAGTTGCTCCGTCGCATTAGGTCCCTCGTACACAAATAAGAAGATGGTCAGAGAGAGATACATAATATAAAATAAAGAAAAATACAAGAAAAATAAAATAGAATAATAATTACAAGGAAAAAGATCAGGGGTCAGACTACTCGGGGGATGGAAAACCTAACGTCTAAATTTTCTAAAAATCAACTAAGTCGTGCCTCGTCGGCAACGGCGCCATCTGATGAACCATGAAATGCCTATGCTAATTTTGTGAAATTAACGTTTTAATGTGTTCGTTGTAGGCGGGCGATTCAGAACCACTTAATTAATTTTTCAATTAAAGAGAACAATCAATTATTTTTACCTGGGCAAGTCCAAGGTCGAACTGATGGAGGCTATTGTCTCCTTAGGCCGATTAATATGCAATCTAAATACTAGGTTTTCATAGAAGTATTTTGTATCCTTTTTATGCAATTAATGATGAAATGTAATTTCAGATAACTTAGGGATCAAAAGGCAATTTTCAGTCAAATGATGTCTAAAAAATCTAAAACTTGGCCAGAATGTGAAGATATATCAAATTAATGCACTGTATTTTTTGGAATTTTCTGATGCGAAATGAATATATTATGAACTAATTATGCATGCAATGTAATTTTTCGTAAATTAACTAAAATAAAAAGCAAACCTATTTATTTCTTAGAAA
Source organism: Ottelia alismoides (assembly GCA_037367405.1). Lineage (NCBI taxonomy): Eukaryota > Viridiplantae > Streptophyta > Magnoliopsida > Alismatales > Hydrocharitaceae > Ottelia > Ottelia alismoides. The sequence continues at coordinate 560,047 of JAZKJV010000733.1, read as the reverse complement.
TAAAATTATCCTAGATAGGTATATATGATAGGTATTCACATAAAATAATAGATCATGAAAATATCGGGTCTATTGCCTACTAAAAAGTAATTGCTCAAATCAAATGACATGAATTTGGGCATAAGATAGAGCGCACGTAATTCTATTTACTTTGAATTTTTTTAGAATTTTTGGAGCAATAATCAATTTAATATCAATTTCAGATCACATATTGGGCAAAATATGCAATTTTCCACCAAATTAATTGTATTAAATCAACCACATTTCACAAAATTACCTTCAACATTCACAAGATAGAGAATGAATAGTTCTACAATATGTTATTCATGAAATAAAATATGCTGACAAAATGACACACAAAATAAGACTCTAATGCGAGGGTCTAAATGCAATACAAATAATAAAAACAAAATAAAAAATGTGAATGCAATTATCGAGACCACGATGGTTTATTATGCAATTTGGCCTTTTGCACGTGTTGCGTATATGCCTTAGCTGTCGGGGGTGCTATTGGAAATTACGGAGAACAGGTGTGGGGGGTGTCCTGCATATTTTCCTACGGTGCGCACGTGTGCCACATGTAGCTGGAGTGGAGACTTCTGCGAGAATGTGGAGATCGGCAATGCGTTGCACGTGCTTCAGGAGGATCAGTGGGCGAAGTTGAGGTTCAGGTGTCTTGGCTAAGGTTCGGTTGGTCGAGCCTCGGGCGTCTAAGGCACCAAATGGCACGATCTGATAGTTTCGGGTAGTCGAAGCTAAGCCTCTACATGCGCAGAAGTCGATGCGATGGGTTGGTGGCGGAGTTGGTGGAGAAGTCGGCTGGAACGAAGGCGTAACGCGGAGGAGATGGAAGGTGAGCTCGGCAGGAGGGCAGACCAGTTGACAGAAGACTGGTGGACCAGTGAGTCGATAGTGAGGTGCTGTGGAGGTGTGATGTCAAGAGGCAGGGGGAAGCCCTCGTGCTGTCAAGGCGAGAGGGCGTTGCATGTGTTGCCAAGGCTGGAAGCGGTGTGTGGTATCAGTGATTTTCCGATCGATGAAGCAAGGGAGTGAAGGCACGAGGTGATCGATGAAGAAGAGAAATAGATGAAAAGAGAAGGAGGAAGAAGGTGGTTCGATCAAATGAGGAAGAAGATGGGGATTGGGGAATTTTGGACAGGGGAAATGAAGCTTGACGAAGATGACAATAGAGGAAGAAGAAAGACCAAAGAAGAGAGGAAGAAGTGGAGATTACCTAGAGGGGATGGCGTCTGAGCTTGGAGCTCTATATGGGTAGCTCTGATTGTCGCCTCGAATGGCCGACATCGGCCACGAAGCTTGAGTAGAAGGTCGCTTCTACAACAAGGAGAAAAGGACCTTATTGGATCTCTCCTCGTTAGAGAGTGGGTCATCTTCCCGTCCACAACCAAGCCTTCGTTGTCATCGAAGAGAATGGCCAGAAGTTGCGCATATCCTTAGCAAATGGCGGATATCGGGGGTGTTCATTGATGGGCAGACATGGAGAAGAAGACGGCGACAGGACGGAGTATGAAGAGGAGAAGTAGCGGAGGCTCACCATCCGAGGGCAACAGAGCCCAAGCGATGGACCTCGATGGTCGGTGGTGATAGCTCAGGGAACAAGTAAAAAAAGAAATAGAGGAAAAGAAAGAAGGATGAAGAGGAAGAGGGTTCGTTGGAAGGGGTTGGAGCGCGAGGGTCGTCGTAGCTGGTCCTGACCTCAATCGATGCCCGATGAGGCACCAAGAAGATAAAGCTCTTCCAGGAAGGAGGAGTGGCGAAGGATGGGGGCCTTCGGATCTCGCTAGGGATCGTCCCTCGACGGTGACCTTGCTGTCACCAAGACATATGGAGCTCTCTCCAGTGGTGGATGGGGTGCGCAACGGGTCGACGGCACGTATTTGAAGGTGATGACATGACGGGGAAGGCAGAGAGAGGGCGATGCTGGGGGCGTGTGGGGGGGAGGACACAGGAGAGGGTGAGATCGAGCAGTTGCAGATGACAGGTGTGGTCATCGTTGCACGAAGCGGGCTGGTGGATGGTTGCGCGTGTAGGTGTGATCGTGCGTAATAGTGGGTCTGTAGGTTGGAGTTGCCACATCGCTGCAAGATGTGGGGAAGCGGTTGCTACACCGTCGTAGGAGGCGGGGAGTGCGAGATGGTGAAAGGAGGAGGCGCCACATGGCGTGTGGGGATGCTGCCAAATGGTGAGAAGTGAATGAAAATAAAAATAAAAATATATTAAAATAATAATATAAATATAAATATAACTAATTAAAATAAATAACTAAATATAAAATAAATAAATAAAAGTGGGTAACATGGGGCGACTCCAGGAGTTGCCGTGTGTTGCTCCCAGAAAATTCAAAATTTAAATTAAAGAAAAATAAAAAATAAATAGCAAACGAAGTCAAATCAAAAAGTGGTCTACATAAAAGTTGTTCGTCTCAATGAGATCTGCAATTTTTGTGAAAGACCCAAAATCAAAAGAGATCACTTGTACAAAACTATTTTTAGTGGTACTATATATATAATACCAAAATATTATATATTGTAAAAATTTTCATTTAAATAAGATAAAAAATCAAAATAGAATCAAAGAAAATATATAATAAATAGTTACAATCTAATCTATTTTTTTGGAATTTTAATAATTCCGAAAATAAAGAGATAAAGTAAACGAGACATATGTACCGACTCTATATCCATACTCAGGTTGATTTATTTTCTTTGATTTTTGCTTCAATTTTTATCTGGATTTTTACACAATTTATTAGAACGTAAATCAAATAAGACTAATGCAAAAGAAATAAATCTAAAATAGTTATATTTGTACATAAAATAATATGGTCAAATTAGGTAATATGTACAATATACATTGAGGGTCCAAAATTCAAGTTTCACATATGAACTCTGATTCTTTTGAATCTGATCTTGATTTGTAGGTACACTAATTGAAAAGTGAGTAGTGGTCCACAGGAGACTGCATGAGGGAGATATTCACGTTTACGACTTCTAATCTCAAAACTAGGGTTTGAGGTTTATTGGGTAAATTTACAAGTTAGCATTTTTGGTATTTTCTTTTATTGGTGATAGTAATATATACATTAGAGAGTTAATTTTTTTAATTACGAGTTAGTGAAAAAAATAAAAATAGTGGAAAATCCGGTATTATATAGATGATATTGTACAAAAGAATTCATGCTTCTTTTTTATGCAATTACACATGCTAAAATGTGAATATATTTACAAGTGCACGAATGATAATCATACAAAATAGATGGAGAAATATAGCTAATTGCTCGATAATGAAGCTCTATTTTCATCTTTTAGAGTGACGAATGACATATTCATCAGTTGTGAAAAGGGAATGAAGGAGGTATGTACATCAAAGTGCCAAGAAAATCGCTCCTAAACAGGTAATTCTAACCCCAGCAGTTTAGGTAATTGCATTTTAGTACCTGTACGCATGTCTTGCTTTAATCAATTTCAATTCTTGTTTGCAATTTGGTCCCTGTGTTTGCATGTTTATTTAGGCATTCATTTAGCCTCATTTTTAAATTCCAAAAATTACATGTGTTAGAGAAACTTGCGCTTTATCATTGTGAATACTTGTCATATTTTTTTGAGCACCGAGAAATTTAATATTATTATTTTTGTGGAAACTTACATAGTTTGCCCACTGTGTGCTTTAAATTCCATATTAAATTATTTGTTGCTTCAAAAATCACCAAAAAAATCACAATAGGTTTAGTTTAAGTTATTCTACTTAGTGCCCAAAAATCACTAAAAATCCAGTGAATAACTGACGGTAGAAATTGTGAATCAAATTTGATGACTTTCATGAAAAAAGAAAGGACATGTAAAAAGAAACCATGGATCCTTACTGTGGCCACTATGAATGCCATCAGCAACATCCCATGTAAAAAGAAAGATAAGGGAGTACCTCTTATCAGATGCAGGATTTTTGACCAAGAGTTTGATCGTACTCTTCTTGATAATGGATCCTCTACCAATTTAATGCCTACCTCGATACTCAAAGAGGGTTGGGGCTACTCAAATCAACAAGGATGATCCCTCAATTTACTCACTAATCGATCAAACAACCGAGGGGCATTTTAGAGGACTTTATCATAACAATGCAAGGAATGCTATTCATGATGGATTTCATTATCATGGATTTGGGCACCTCTGCACCATTACTCCATACCTCGATCATACTAGGATGGATACTCCTTCGAACAACTGAAGCAGTAGTTGATTATGGTACGGGAAAGATAACCTTTCGCTCCAACAGTGATAAGGTTATAACAGAGATGAATATGATCCCATATTCCAAGCCATCGGAGTTTGAGTCATATGAGAAAGAGAGAGAGCATGTGACAATGTGATAGAGGACTGTGATTTTATAGCAGAGATCAGAGACCCAGCTTTGTCTTTGAATGATGTTGAGACCCAGGAGTTCATCTCGAAAGAGGAAGACATGGAAAGCACAATTGAGTTTTGCTCTTTGTTGATGATGAGTCGTATGATGATGATTTGACTAAGTTATTTGATGATCCATACGAGCTAAAAAAGAAGAATTCATTGCATATTTGTTTGAGCCAGAAGTAACAACTATGGACAATACCCAGCTGACAGTTCAAACATTGATCACTAGTACAGATTCAGACCCCTTGGAGTTTTGATCATATCCAAGCCATTTTACCACGGCTCTGTTACCACTTGAAGGGAGTCGATAAAGGACTCACGTTTCAATGAGGCATGGAGATCAAATTGTATCCGATTTAGGTCGACTGGTCATATTAGTCGATAAGGCAACGGAAATTTTGAAAAAAAATGATGAAATCACATGACAAGGGAACAATTTCCATGTTGTTTAATCAATATCACAAAAGTTATAGGATTAACTCTTGAAGCGTAATCGCAACCATGAGTCTATAAGAAAAGAGACCTACTGTCTCAAGTCCGATTTGACGTAGAAAGCACTTTGTGGGTGCGTGGATGAGATATGTGTTTCCCATAATCCAAAGTGACAAGCAGAGCGGGGAACCTCTTAATTTCATCTTACGAAATCTGATGTCTCCTTCACAAGCACGAGGCATCGAAGAAGATGGAGAATCACGAGTGACTAGTCCGGCAACATGACGACAGTGTAACAACGATCGTACTCTCAACAATACCTTGGTGGACGGCTACGAGGAGTTTTAAGAGAGAGGACATATAGAGAGAGATTGTTGTTGCAACAATTTCTTCAATTTAATTGTATTATAGAAAGAGGTAGAGTTAGCCTTCCTTTTATAGTAAAATGGATGGTAGATATGCACTTCTAATTGTTGATCAATGGCCGAGATTAGATGATTTTATTTGTGATCCAAGTAAAATAGAATTTAGAATTAATAAATTAATTATTAATTCAAGCTCCATCTCAATAATAAATCATTTCCATGAATAAAGAGGAAAGAAAAGAGCCAAAAAATTAAGAAAGGAGATAGCCTCCTTCCTTATTTGGAGGGTAGACATCCACCATGTGGATCTAAGGGGGATTTGCTCTCTCCAACCTCCTTTAATGTAATCTTAATACATTAAATTTCTACTCGTAGAATTATTATAAACAAAATATCACCAAATAGTTTGCAAATTATTTGAGCCAATTGCAAACAAAACCATTGATAATTATGAATCATATTCATCCATCCAAAACTAAATGTAGATCACATGTACATTTAATTGCTCAATGTGAGCCCAATTCACATCACCATTTAATTAATGAATCCCATTCACAATTAACTCTCTTTGTGATATTATAGATCACATCCACAATATCCATGATTATTCTGGGTAGTGCTATTCACATTAACCTTATCTATGATAACTAAATCCAATTTAATTATCTTAGATACCTCTCTACACATGTCCAAACAATGTGAATCGCACCCACATTATTAATGGCGCTTAAATCCAATTTAATCCTATCATTTTCCCGATCCTCGAATATTAATAATGGAACTATTCTTGAATTCTTTCAATAACAGCGTGCCTTCTCTGCGGATACTTGGAGATAAGGACATGGGTGATTGTGTACAGTGACTTGGATAATGAGATCTAATCTCATATCTAGATATAGAAGACCTCTCAGAGATGTTTGATCAAGTCAAACAGAAAACTCAATCTTCTCATTGCATCTGAATCATATTTAGATCATTGTCCAACATTTGGAATAAGCTTGGATAACTAGTCTATTGAGTGGAGCCACTAAATTTTAAATGGTTTCATTACTCCCTCGGAATGGAAGTGTCATGGTTATACAATCGTGGTTACATCACCCTCGAGTATTCCATACATCCTGCATACTGAAAGACCTATGATTAAACCAGAAGTTATGATCTTATTTGAACGATCTCCTGCAAGATTTTACTGTTAAGTTTCTCATTTGATCGTTGGGAGTTGATATCGATCATACACTTTCCAAAAGTATATATCATACCTTAAAATCACGTCTTGTTTCCAAAATAAGATGAAAACAAGACAACCAACGCTGGAAATTGGTTTATCCCAATATCTTTATGAGTGAGCTCATGTCTTTCCATTCATGAGTTTACCTGTATGATTCCTTCGAGATATCATATTACTCATATGCATGATGAATTTGTGACACATCACTTTATTAGCTAAAAATAAAACTTTTTACCCAAGTAATTAAGTGTATTTAGGCATTACTAGTGCATTATTATCATTTCTGCATGTGTAAATAAGATGCATATTTATCATTTATAATTGCATTAATAAGGAACCAAAAATGTGTATATAAATCACATATATATTAACCTAACTTCTTAATTTTTAATTTATTTAGTAACTCCAAATCAAATAAAATCAACCCTATTGTGCAAATATCACTAATAGTAACAAATAAAAGATACCGGAAAGATACTAATTTGTATATATGTCAAATAAAATTAAACCTCGGTTTGAGACCAAAAGGTCGTAAAGTCAAATATTTCTCACATAAAGTCTCCTATGAGCCCAAACTCACTTTCAAATTTATGTACATTCAATTGTCTAAAAATCAGACCAAACTCAAAGAGAATCGGTGTTCATATGTGAAATTTGTATTTTGGTTCCATATTGTATATTGTACATATTTATTAAATTTGACTTATCATTTCATGTACATAATCAACTCTTTTTTAATTTGTTACTTTTCATCTATTTTATTTGATATATGCTTTAATAAATTATATAAAAAAATAAAAATTTAAAACAATCCAAAATCAAAGAAACACAACATTATGAGTCATTATATAGGGTTTGTACTTAAGTCTCTTTTATTTTATTTCCTTATTTTCTCGATCACTAAAAATCTCAAAAAAGATTAATATGTAGATGTTTTTATCCTATTTTAGCGAATTTTATTTTGAAGTTTCTTTCATTGAAAAATCATCAAAAAAAGTAAAAATATAAAACACGGTATTTTATATACATAAAATACCACAAAAATGAGTTTGTACAAATGATGTATTTTCGTCTTAGTTTCTTCATGAAAGTTGTCAATCTCATTGAGTCGAGCAACTTTTGTGAAAATATTTTTTTTTGAGGTCGTTTCTATTTTATTTTTACTTGTTTTTTTTTATTTTTGAACTTTGTGAAGGCGACACGTGGCATATCTAGGAGCTGCCACATGCCCCCCACTTATAGGTCGCCTCTCTTTTCGGTCGGTGGATCGGCTATGATCCAATGGCCCTAATGACCTCTCTCTCTCTTATTTTATTATTTATTTTAGTTTATTTACTTCATCATGTGTCACCCTCTCAATCGTTCGATATTGTCCGAGACCTCATCCCCTTCCTCCCGATCTTCTCGGACAACTCCACCAACGACCACTTCGATTCCTCAGCTCCGCCCATCGCCATCCGTGACCACACCCTCCACTTCTCTGCCCTCATCGACTACTCATCAAAACACAAACATCAAAACCCTCACCCAACTGTCATTTATGATCATCCACCGTTAGCAAGACTTAGGGGCATCAACCTAGATCCTCTACAGGTGACAGTAGCATAGCCTTATCTTGAGGTGACGATGGTCAGGCGCTTCTTCCATGCGTTATATAAGGTATGATCTAAGATCTTGCCACCGAAGTTCATCAGAGCTCGATCGAGCTTTGTGTCTCACACCGTTAGAGTCAATCGAGGCGAGAATAGGTTGAGGTCCCTCGACCACAACACATATAGGCGAAGCATAAAACCTCCATGTAAAACACATGTTCTCTACTCCTTTCTTCTTGTTCTTTTTCCATTCTTCTTTATTCTCTACAACCTAACTCCCTATTCCAACTCTTCACCTTCTCAAACAAATCGCAACCCTCATCTCAATCTCAACCCCACGTGCTCCCTTCTTCTTTTTACAAAACCTTGCATCAACGATCGCTCATTCTCCTTTACCCTTATGAGGAGTCCACTCATCATGAATACCCGTCCTGAATACTCGCCTTTTATTCTATTTTCCAAATTTTGTGGAGGAGATGCGTGGCATCTCTTGGAACTGCCACGCGTCCCCCACTTAAGTCCAACCACATACAAAGTGGACCGTTGGATACGGTCAATATCCAAAGGTCCCCTTAACTTATTCTTTTCTTTATTTCTTTTTTTATTTCCTTTTCTACGTGGCGAGTCCACGGTCATTCGATCCCGGTCGATCGAACCACCAAGAAATCGTCTTCTTCCTCATCCGCTTCCTCCACCCATGACCCAATTATCGCCCCGACTCTTCCATCATCGCCACCCCTTACGCAAATCATGCACGCCAAACAACTGAGCATCAGTCCATTGGCGACGAAGCCCTAGTGACCTTCCCGAATCTTTCGTGAGCCCTAACCTCCCCTCAACAAAAACCCTGTCGCATCGCCATTCCAACCGAACTGCCATCCATAGAGAGAGAATAGGGCCAGACTCCATCTGGGATTTTAGTGACGGCTTCGGTCATGGAGGTAGAAGTCGACGACGACCCTCTCATCCTCGAGGCAAGATCTAAGGCGGTAACCTATCTCATCGCATCCCCCTTGTAGGCAGTTTCTCCAGCTTCGCAGCTCCTCTGCCACACCGCTTGAGGCCAAGATCTGGAGCCAGTTCCCACAATCAGATCCCCACCCTCTGGAGTAGATCTCTCATGTAAGAACTCTTTCTTGTACTTGTTTTCTATTTTTTATGTTTTATTCCTTTTCCCCCAAATCATTTTTTCCAAACACGTCTTTCGTTGATCAAGACCCAAATCTGGATCCCTCTACGAACATCCATTCTTCTCTCCGTCATTTCTCCTCACCCTCGACCCTATTTGGACCTTTGCACAGATCTGAAGTCCAGATCCTCTACCTTCTTCATCTCGCTATGATTGTTGAGATAGTTACTATTTTTAGTATTATTCCCTCTGTAATTTCCTATTTATCATTTCATCTTTTTGTAACTTGCACAATGGCTCTTCTCCTGTATAAGGGAACCCTTGGGCCTCTCATAATGCATCTCAGTATGTTCCCTTAACATGGTATCGAAGCCATGGTCCTAGACCGGAGTTCCCATATCAAACCCTAACCCATCCCTAACCCTAACCCACCCCCTCCCCCCGCCCGCCGCCTCTTCTCCCACGCGTCAAGGCGCAAGCCCAGTTCCCCTCGAGCGTCTTCCGCGCGTATAGGCGCCCCGTGCTCTGCCTTGAAGCTTAGGTCCTCCGTTCGTGCTCCAGGATTCCCCGTACCCAGGTCTTATGCCCGTGCTCCAGGCGCTCCATACCCTCTACGCTCGTGCTTCAGGCACTCCAGGCCCTCCGCGCCCGTGCTCCAGCACAGCCAGGACTGTGCCTAGGCGCCCCAACGCAACCTGGCTTAGCGCCTCCAGGCATCCCGCGAGACGTGTCCTGTGTGTTCTGCCAGCACATATAGGCCTTCAGGCCTTGCGCATCCAGGCATCCAGGTCCTGCGCCCCCCCCCCCTCCCTATCCAATCCCTGCACGTCCAGCCATTCAGGTCCTGCGCCCCCTGTGCCCAGGGCCCCTGAAACGCACGTCAGCCCTTCTGCAGATAGTTTTACCACGGAGAACGTGATTTCAGATCTCTAAGTCGCATTTTTTCGGCAAGCGACGAAGATTAGTAAGGATGGTTGTATGAGTTTATGCGTAAAACCAATCCTTCGTATGATGTGGTAGACTCATTTATCAATCTACTCCCCGATTGAATTCTGTTATTTGGTTGTTTTATTAACATGTTAGACAACAAGGGCGACATCTTCTCGTCCGGAGCCTTCAAGGGCCCAGCTCCCATCGCTAAGATGGATGGGACCAACTATGAGTTGCGGTCCATACAATTTCTCACCCTCATGCAGTGTAACAACAAGGAGCATATCCTGACAGATCCAGAGCCAGTGGACAAGATCAGGGAAAATGCTTCTTGGAAGCAAGATGACGTGTATGCGTGTGTTTGGCTTTGTGAGACTCTCACTACATAGATAGCCATTGATATTCTAAATCAGCCAACTGCGAAGGCTATGTGAGACACTTTGGCATCCACCTATGCCCAGGAAAAGAATGAGGCCAAGATCCTTCAACTACAGTTTGATATCTACAACGCCAAGCAGAATGGCTGCCCCTTGCATGTTTACTACTCTTCACTGTGTGGCATGTTTGAAAAGCTCCATAGCTACATGCCCATTACGATGTCTATTGAGCAGTAGAAGACATATAGGAATTGGTTGGAGTTTTTATGGCTGGACTTGATGCAGAATATGATGTTGCACGTACTCATCTTCTTACTGGAGCAACCATTCCTCATATAGAGGAGGCTTATAGCCGTCTTAGCCGACTCATCATCCCTTCGACAGCCACATCTTGGCACGCCTCAACGATGGTTGCTTCTCGTGGTCGAGGTGGGGCGATCCAGTCCAGAGGATGCACACCTCGAGGAAGAGGCGGTGGACGCCAACGTGGTCCCTGCACCTACTGCCGCAAGCATGGACATGTAGATGATACATGCTGTCAAAAGCATGGATATCCTATTTCTGGTCTAGCAGCAGAGAAGATTGCGTCTTCAGAGACTTCAGGATCCCTAGGACGATCCTCGCCTGGATGATATTGTCTCTCATATTCGAGATATCATGATTCCTAGTGCTGACACCACCACAGATACTGTTACAGCAGCCATAGCCTCTTCGAGCTCCTCATGTATCACCTATGCCTTTACTGATAGTACGAATGCAGACAAGACATGGTGGATTGTGGACTCTGGTGCTTCTCACCACTTGTGTGGAAACATAACGCAGTTGAAGTCCTACAGGGCTATACCACATGGCAGATGGGTTGTCATTGCTAATGGCGACCACTTACTCGTTACAGGACAGGGGGGAGGTGCAGTTGACACCGTCCATGCGCCTGAAGAATGTTTTATATGCTCATGCTTTTCAAATGAATTTACTTTCTATTAGTCAGATCATTAAGGACCTGCATTGTCGTGCCATCTTTGACCCTCCATCTCTTGTGTTTCAGGACATACTCACGGGAAGGATGATTGGAAGTGGCCGTGAGCAGCGGGGACTCTACAGACCGGTCCAACCTCCTCATGCTAGTGTTTCTGTTATACATATTGGACCTGTCTCTCCTTATATGTGGCACTTTAGGTTTGGACATCTTCATCTGTAGAAGCTATGTCATGTTCTCCCTCAGATTTCTACGAGATCCACCTTTCAGTGTGAGGCATGCCAACTTGGGAAGCATCACCGTTCATCTTTTCCATCTCGTCAGAGTCGGAGCAGTTCTCGGTTATTTGAGCTCCTTCATTTAGACATCTGGGGTCCTAGTCGTGTTCCTGATCTCCAAGGACACCATTTTTATCCTGTAGCGGTCGATGATTTTTCTAGACTTTCATGGGTCCTCTTATTGAAGAATAAGTCTGAGGCTGGATCCACTATCAAGTATTTTATTAATGAGATAAAGAATAACTTTTCTATCAATGTTGAGTATATTCATTCTAACAATGCCTTGGAATTTTGCACCTTACATCTTTCTGAGTTCCTTAGATCCCATGTCATTGTTCACCAGACCTCATGTGCCTATACTATAGAGGAGAACATCGTTGATACGTGATCCCAACAGAACGGTGTTACCAAGCGCAAACATCGTCACTTAGTTGATGTGACCAGAACATCGTTGATACAGGGTCGTGCTCCTCATGCTTATTGGGGTGATGCTATCCTTACTGCTTGCTATCTGGTAAACAGTATTCCCTCGTCCGTGTTAGGAGAGAAGATTCCTTACTCGATCGTGTTTCTTGAGAAGGATCTCTTCTCTCTTACACTTTGTGTGTTTGGATCTGTTCCCTTTATTCGTGATGTCTCTCCAGAGCATGACAATCTCTCTCCTAGAGATGTCAAGTGTGTGTTTGTCGGCTACTCTCGTACCCAAAAGGGGTATCACTGTTTTGATCCACTAAGCCAGAAATATTTTGTTAGTGTTGACGTTACTTTCTTTGAATCGATCATGTATTTTTCCTCTACAGGTGACAGACTCAATCCATCGGACTCTGATGACGAGATATACATGACACCACCTCCTACAGTTAGTTCTTCACCTTCACCTACTCCTTCTCTTCCACCACCTCCACCACCTCCTCCACCACCTCTGTTGGTTCAGTTCTTACCTCGTGTTGTTCCTCACAGATCTCGCTCTGTTCGCCATGCTCACAAGCCTTGTCCATCATCCAACACGCCTTAGGTATGTGATGAGAATATTATTTCTACGGTGGCACTACCGACTTAACTGCACAACAGGAGGAGCAGGTACCCTTTCAAGAGGGAAATATACAGGCCCAGGACTTGACTGATGATCTTGACGCACCGATTGCTCTGCGAAAGCAGAAATGGGCGTGTGCTACTTACCCTCTTTCAGCCCAAACTTCTTTGAGCAAGTTGTCAGATGATTTCATGAGATTTACATTAGCATTATCAGTCGTGCAGATACCACAGACATATCAGGAGGCTCTCAAAGATAGTCAGTGGAGGTAAGCCATGGAGGAGGAGATGGCTGCACTGCAGCCACATGGTACATGGAGTCTTGTTTATGCTCATGTTGATACATCAGTTGTGGGATGCAAATGGGTGTTCACTGTGAAACACCGTGCGGATGGCAGTGTGGATCGTTATAAGGCGAGACTTGTGTCACGAGGGTTTACCTACACATATGGGGTGGACTATCACGATACTTTCTCACCAGTTGCCAGACATTGTACTCTACGTATTCTCCTTGCTGTTGCTGTGACACGGGATTGACCTCTTTATCAGCTTGATGTGAAGAATGCATTTCTCTATGGTGACCTATAGGAGGAGATGTACATGCAACAACCACCTGGGCTTGTTGCTGAGGGGGAGTGTCAGAAGGTTTGCAGGTTACACAAGGCTATCTATGGCCTCAAGCAGAGTCCAAGAGCATTGTTCCAAAAGCTCCCGGACTTGATAGAGCTGCATGGGTTTGTGAGATCAACTACTGATCACTCCTTGTTCATACAGAAGTCCCAGAGAGGTATTACAGTCATTCTTGTTTATGTTGATGATATTATTATTACAGGGGATGACGAGCAGGGTATTCAGGGTGCCAAGGATTTCCTAGGTCAGCAGTTTGTGACCAAGGACCTTGGACATTTACGTTACTTCCTCGGAATAGAGTTTGCCAAGAATCAGCGGGGTCTTGTAATGACCCATAGAAAGTATGCTATAGATATTCTTTCAGAAATAGGCATGGCAGATTGCAGACCTGCCACTACTCCGCTTGACCCAAGCATGAATTTCTATGATGATGATACTGAGGAGGTCGATAAGAGAAGATACATAGAGCTTGTTGGCAAGCTATTATATGTAACTATTGCCATGCCCGACATAGCATTTGCCGTGAGCAAAGTAAGTCAGTTTATGGAGCAGCCCATACATGCACATATGGATGCAGTCCATATGATTCTGAGATACTTGAAGACTTCAACCGGTACTGGACTTCTTTTCCAACAGAGGCACATCTCTCCCAGTGACAGCATGCGCATATGCATATTATGTTGGGTGCCCAAAGGATAGAAAGTCTACATCTGGATTTGTTGTGTTCATAGGGAATTCTCTTGTTTCATGGAAAGGTAAGAAGCATACTGTGGTTGCTAGATCAAGTGCTGAATCAGAATACAGGGCCATGGCACAGGCTAGTACAGAGATGATGTGGGTCATATCCGTCCTTATTGACTAACTGTAGAAGTGCCTCTTCCCATGCACCTCCAATGTGATAATCAAGATGCTCTCTTCATTGCAAATAACCAAGTCTTTCATAAGAGGATGAAGCACATAGAGGTGGATTGTTACTGCACTCATGACATGATACATAAGGGTATTATCACTACTACGCATGTCAACTCTGGGGACCAGACAACATATATAAAGGCTCTAGCGAGAGGACCCTATCAGAGATGTTGTTTCAAGCTGAGTCTTGTTGATATCTACGCTCCAGCTTGAGGGGGAGTGTTGAGATAGTTACTAGTTTTAGTATTATCCTCTCTATAATTTCATGTTTTTCATCTCATCTTTCTATTTTGTCCAATGGTTCTTCTCTTATATAAGGGAATGGGCCTCTCATATTACATCCTAGTATGTTCCCTTAACAAGGATCTCCACCTCACCCACCCCTCTCATATTTGATCATCCAGTCAGTTTTCTAGATTCGAACCTTGAGCTTCAATTGTAGGTTGTGAGGAGAATGTAGCAGCATTGGTTAGAGCCACGCATCACCGAGTAATTTCTTGGTTCTGTCGTTTGTCGACCGTGCCAAGATTCTTCGATAGATGCCTCTATGATCAGCATCGCCAAACCGAAATCTCCTCCCGGGCTTGTGCCTTACGCAATCCACGATAGCTTTGTATTGCATACATACTGTGACAGGATACCAGAGGCGTCCTTGTGCTTCACGCTTCACGAACTTCTAGCACCATTCCCCTCTACAACGCCCACAAACACCTTGAAATGGGTCGTCCTTCTTCAATCCGTGCAACAGGACTTGAACGACATTGCCAGATCGTAGAACTTCGAGCAGCTCCAAGTTTTCGTCGATGAAGTTCTCGCAGCAGCTCGTGAGGAGGAATCGAGTTCCCCTCAGTCTTGTTTCGCTGAACTTGGACAGAGAAGGAGAAGGGCAAGATAACTCATTCTTCCAACCTCATTCATGACTCATTCCATGGCGTGTGGATCAACAACTCCAACTCCTACCAATCTTCCCTCCAAGATTGGCTCCTCCACTGCCTTGAACGGAGCAGCTATCGCGAGCTCCTAACAACCATCCACGTGCAACCATGCTCCACCGTCATCATCCGTTACTCCTCACAACCATCCACGTGCAGTAGCAATCTCCACGCCTCGCACGGTTGTCGTGGGCATCCCCATCTCCTCCTCACCCTACGCATATGTGACGCGATGAAGAACTCTCTTTTGCGCCTCCATCGAGCGACTACCTTCTACCTCCGTCCGTGTATCTCAAGGCCGCACACATGAAGATCATCTGACCATCCAAAGAAATTCCGCATGTACCACTGTCTTATTCGATATCTACATAAGCATTTTATAACGCTTGTTGTTGCCTGTTAGTTTTAAAATCTGATTTTCTTTGTTATCAGAGCCCCCTGATTGAACTTACATTCAAACACCAATATTTTTTTATCATTTTAAAAATAAGAAAAAGGCATGCTGTAGTGTAGTTAGATATTTTCACCGTGGGTAATTTCATGTTCCGTGCTTGTTTTATTAAATTTAATTTGATGGACTATCGTAGAATTTTACCTCTATATGCTTGAGTGATTAGTGGTAAATCATACACTGCTAAAAAAATCCCAATAAACCACATTAGGTATAAGTTCTTTGACATGTCCAACGTTCATCACATTTTCGTGAATCGTTTTCTTTAAATAAATCATATAGTGAACACGATGATTGGTTTGTGATATGTTCCTCGCTTAGTGTTTTAGGGATTTAGAGTTGTTCTAGATTCCTCTAATTAGATTTATTTACGATAATTTTGGTTCAGGAAATAATAAATGTTTAGTGTTAATTAAAGTTAAGTTATTTATAACCACTAATTTTGCATTTAGTTATTCACAGAGGATTCATTTTATCTCCGAAAAATCCTCAAAAATTACATTAGCTTATTTTTGCATAGTTTAACATTCTTATCAAGTTTCACATGGTTTGGAACTGATTTGTTCGAAAATTTTTGAACCCTGGAATTGAGTCAAATTTGCATGACATCACTTATTTGCATAGAAAATCTTCTATGTAAATCTAACACTAATTCGTTGAAATATAACATGAAGCATGCGATTCTTCTCTGTGTTTGACATTGGTTTTAACCCAAGTAAAATAAAAATTGAATGCTTTTCACAATAATTTCATGTTAATTGATTTAAGTGATTTTGACTGAATCGCTAATTGCCCAACTGCAACAACGTAATGGCCACCAATTAACCACGGTGGTTTAGGGTTCGTCAATGCCCTTGTATGCACGCCAGCTTTTAGGTGTATAGACCTTGATTAAGTCATAAACCTAATGGTCTGCCTAATGTACATACTTAGACATGTAGTAGTATATCTGTCTTCGGTCAGAGGATGCATAGTTAAACATGACAACATACGATGCATGTCTTAATTATCTCGATCTCGCAAAGACAACTATGTACCTCAGCCAATCCAACATTTTTAAATCACCATTTCTATGCAGAGGACATGCATCAAGAGGTTGCTCGGATGTCAACCTTTGAAGTAAGGATTGCCATTTCATTCTTATGCTGGGGATCCCTTCTTGATATTCACTTGACGGTGCATTTGAGTCCTCAATCTATCATCAACCCCGCACCAGCCTCTGGATCAAAACCTTGAATCAACATATGCAAGATACCAATATGGCCATGGTATATAACCCTAGTTGTACTAAGGGATCTATTATAAATTAATTATTCTTCATTGCAGATTAAGAAATGATATGCTAATGTGCCCCTATATGCGCATATGCATTTATGCATACAAACCACCGACCTTTTGTATATCTATACGTACTACCATCCATAACCATATACTTACTCCCATGGCCACCGACCTCTTGCAAAGTTATTCTCATATACACTGCTACATCACCGCATGCATATTCACATGCATACTAAATACATACTTACATACATGCATATTTACATGTGATCGAGTGAGGATTTATTTTATCTTTTTTATCGTATTTATTAGGTTGTTTAATTATATTGTAAATTTTATAAAATGATGAACTATACAAGTGAGCGACACCGCTCGCATGTAACAACACCTTAGATAATTTAGTTTCGATATAGGTCAATTCAGTATATATCCTATCGTGTCCTACCCCTGCACATGTACATGCAAAATAAACATCATGAGTCGCACGGTACCGTGAGGGGCATTTCCTAGCTTGTAAAAGCTAAGACCCCGACAATTGTTAAAAGTTTTATTAAAACAACAACACATGATGGGGCATGTCTCCCCAAAATGTGTTGCACACACCTCCCATTGTGCATGGCCAAACTTAACATAGTATGTAAGAATGCATGCGTATGAATGGAGTTTTGCGCGATTTCGTGCAATACCCTAACATGCATTCTACATGCTAGGTATTTCTAACAAACACGTAGTAGACAATTACTTAGAGATAAAATAGTGATTCCCTAACACGTGAAATTATGTAAGCGTTGACATTAAGGACATAAACATCCAAAATATTATAGGAATTACCTCACACATACACACAAATATTCACAGTTCAGCACACACATACAAATTGCAATTCTAATTCACATATATCAACAAAATCACATATTACAGCAAAATTGCGTTTTAATTTCTATTCAGTTCATCATCTAATAAGAAAATATCTATCTGGCATTTCAACAAAACCTACAATGCATTTCAAAACAACATACATACTCAAAACAAACACTAAAAATCAGATGAGAAATTTAAATGACAAGATATATACATAAGGAACAAGAGGGTGAGATTGGGGTGGGGGACGCTCACAGGTGGTCGGAGATGGCAGAGGAAGAGCTTCTCCACAAGGGTTAAGGCTTCTCTTCTCCACAAGGACAAAGGATAAGGATGTAATAGAGGATGGGATGGCGGAGAGAGCGGGAAGGGAAGGTCCATGGTGGAGGGAGAAGGATAGGGTATCGGGGAGGGAGGAGGGTGGGCGGAGAGAAAGGAGGTCAGGCGAGAGCTAGGGTGCATGCAGGAGGGAGGAGGAAATGAGGATGGGAGGAGGGAGGAGGAAATAAGGTTTCATTGTTCAGTCATTCTGTTTAGTAGAACATGTGGCTACAGTATGCGACAACAATGTAGTCGCATGATGAGGCGCCAAATCTCCCACCTCAACTTTATGGTCGCATATTTAGCTGTGTGATCACTAGTTGCGGGAAAGTGCTCGCATTTACTAATGTGATCACAAACCCACTACTCGTGGTCACAAGTGTGTGCTGGTAATACAACATGAATCTTGTATTCCATGCTTGGGTAGGAAATTGTTAGCACACAAGAATGCATAGTTTGATGATAATAAAACTTGTGTTGTTAATCAAAACTTGTGCAGTTAGCTTGTATCTAGGTCAGAAAAAGGAAAGTTGTTGGACCAAGAACAAGCTCAATCCTGAATAGCTCAAGCTTGAGTGAAGAATAAGTTGATAAGCTCAAAGGAGTTCACTACCTAGGAACCCAACTCAAGTTCAATGAAGAACCTGAAGCTCAAGAAGAAGACAAAGACTTTTCTTTTATCGAGTCATGCATTCTATAGTTGTCGTGGAATGTAAAAGACCTCAAATCATACTTCTTGCATTTCAGCCTTTGACACTGACTTTTGGGTCAAAGAGCCGAGATGATTGATCAACTATTTTAAAGTGATATATCACACCCAAGCGATCAACATTTCTTTCCCAATCGACCATTATTTGAATTACTATGGCTATATTTATAATCAATCAATTTTCATCTATGGTCGATTATCTTTTGATTATGGCCAAATACCTAAATGCCTATGATTGATCATTTGATTTCGATCGATCATCTTAGTATCCTAATTGATCATGCACCATTTCAAGAAGATTTTCGAAAGTGAATTCATTCCTAATTCGTTCACTGCAGCTACTTTTTTATATCTATTGTCAATGTGATCCTAAGACATAAATAGGACCCCATGCAACATTATACAACACACAACAAAGAGCAACAAGCTCTCATGTCTATACCTTTCACTATATACTCTGAGAGAAATATTCGAGAGTTATTTTATGACGCGTTCTTCATTCCAACAGCTATGGTTCTCTACGTTTGATTATTACGAACATGATCCTCGCTCTTTAATATTATTTTAGTCTTGCCTCATTCTTTATTGCATATTTACTTTGATATTGAGGTTGTTAGATTTTACTTATTGTAATGTTTGTAAGTTGTCTGGAACAGCTTGTTGTACGGTGGAGTTGACATCGTAATCGACATAGATTGTAATACGATTGGATTGCCTACGTAAGCGACTCTGATTAGTGGGTCAGGTTGAAAGCCCAAGTCAGAGAGACTCAGGTTGTGATCTTTACCTAGGAGGCTTTCCACGTTAAATACACGTACATGTGCGGTTGTTTGCTTGTCTTGCGATTAAAACTGCTACGCAACGTTGTGATTATTTGAGTTTATTATTTGCAGAAATCCACATCATATTGTTCGATCCACCCACACCTATCAATTGGTGTTGGTTGGGTATATAAACGAACAAGAGAGGATACACACGACTCACGATGTTTTTCCTTACTTGCTCACCGCATAACATTATTCATTTATTACGAGTTGTACCTTTTTCCAATTTATTTATCCAATGAACATATAATTGCATGTGCTTATTTTTATCACATAAAGTCTGAGATTGAGATAAAAGAGGGGCATGAGTCTTTTTGATAGTATCGATGAACCAAATGGCCACAACGAGGGAATGCGAGATGGAGGACCCATGGTATCTCTATAGATTTGGCAAAAGCGAAAGACCCCTGGCACATCGGATGAATTGGGGGCTACTCATTAAGCCCACTATGGCTTTGCATGGTAAGAGTGGGTGTGAGCTGGACATGGATGAATGTCTATCGTTGGTCACTTCAATTCATTCGATTTAATTAACTTTTTAGGCATAGTAGATTAGGGTTGATCGATCACCTTGTTATAGTTGATAGATCAACCTAGATCTAGCAACTTATTAGCATGATTAATCAACACTGATGGCATGATCTATCATACAGGGATATGCATGTACTGGGGATGAGAATGGTCGGATACATATATGAATATAGGTGTTATCATATCATTCTCATTTTAAATCTATATATGAATCCTGATACAAATATCACAAGAATGTGTCATATGCAAAATAACATCATCAAAATATGAATATGAATGCAAAATGATATTTATAATTCAAATATGGATTTTCGACAAACGAATATGAATTAATATACAAATATTATACATGTCCAAATTTACTTAAAAGTTATAAGAATATTAGGTTCATAACAATTTCTCGTATATAGAAACTATGTTAGATATTTTAATAATGGATATGTGTATAGAAAATAACCAAACAATAAAAGAAAACGTAAAGATATAACTAAACAATAAAATAAATCTTACAAAACCTACTTTTTGTGAATCATATAAGTATTGACATCAACTAGAATTCGAACATTCATATTCATATCCGTTATTTGTATTTGTATCCATAAAAAAACTGATACTCGTATTCGTATCCTAAAAATTTTGAACATTCATATTCGTCAAATTGAGGATATTAGGTGAACGTTGAACATTTGTACTAGCATTTGTATTCACTAGATACGAGACCCTCGACACAAAATGTTTCCGAATTTCAAAAAATAGTCACATGATGTGTTCCTCTTCTCATCCTTATTACATTGATATTTTCCCACAAACCAACTCATCATGCTCTCGAAATTGACGAAAAATAAACGTGATACAATACGGTGACTAAGAGATAGGTTGTTGCACAAAAGTGCTTGGATTTTAAAATCAAGTGCATGCATGTGCAGATCTTCTCGCAATCGTACGTCAGTGCGTAAAAATCCAATAACTCGTGCTCTCGAAAATGGTGAAAATCAGTGTTATACAAATCGATTTTCGGGTTTGCATGCTACATAAATGTGTAGTTCAACTCAATAAAACGCGTGAATGTAATGAGGGGTTGTGTAAATCCAACAATAAAAGATGGGGATGATTCGTTACCTTCGGGGACGTTCCCTAGTGATCCCCTCCCACCCGAAAATTGCATTTTCGATGTGTTGTTCTCAATATGAGAACCGCCACTAAGATAACCTTAACGGTGCCTTTGGTCTGCCTATCAAACAATTTTTTCCGATGGCGGCGGTGGAACTCTAGTGAGATTTCTTGCAAAAACCCCATTGAGGACAGAGCTCTGAGGACTAGATCCTCTTTGGTTAGCCCAACCACCTATATATACTAAGGGTTTGAGTCTTAACAGATCTGAATCCATTCACCTAAAGGTTTGTATCTCTCTCGTACAGACTCAGATTTTGATATTCTTGGACTCATTGTTAGCTTTCGATGAGTACAACATAATATAGTGGTCATTTATCTGATTTCGATATGAAATTCACTCCATTTTTCAAAATGAGGGGTCTTACATTAGCATTGCATGAGCCAACATTTTGCAACAACCTCCGAACAAAGTTCCACGTCATAGAAAGGAGAGACGATCTTCGATACTATTATGGTCCTCAAAGGGGTGATGAGGATGACCAATATGACCTCGAGCGGGAGGAGCGAGGATCTTTTAGGGGTTCGAGTGATTGTGGAAGGCATGAACCCTACCTTCTTGGGGGCATAACTTCCTCGTCTTTTAACGAAGGATGGGTAATATGATAGATTAATGACTATAAAAGACATAAAAGGGTAGAGTGTGACTAAATGCCATGAGGATTTATAGTTAAAGCAATATTGGGGGGGGGGGGGTAAAGAACTTCGATTTTCCCAAAGGTGGACATTTAGAGCAACATAAGGGAGGAAAGGGAGCATAAAGCTCGAAGGTGATTTAAAGGTCACTTAGGGTCTTGAGTCGACTACTTCTTTTAAGCGCCAGAGGTCCTAGCGAGGGAGGGATGCTAGAGGAGACATGAGGAAAATGAATGGATACAAGAAGTCACAGGGTTGCTAGACATAAACAAAGGATTTGCAATTACATGGTATGATGCGTTGAATCATCCACCCAAAGTGGTGTAAATGGATATATACCTCTCTAAGGATCCGAGGGGGTACACAATTTACAAAAGTGACATCCCTGACCCCCCAAGCAGCTTGACCACAATAAACCAATAAGAAACATAAACACTCATGAAGTTCAATCTAGTCATCCCCATTCAACCATGATCTCCAACAAGTCGGGTGAGGCTTATTTTGGTGGAGTCAAAGGAACACTTCTCTAAATTAAGCTTCTAGACAATATATCGATTTTTTGACATGAGATATTCAACTGGAGTTTATTTTGGAAGAAGAAGTTTTGTGGTTCATGTTGATTTTAGAGGGGATTTCTTGGATCTTGCCCTCGAAGGATCGGGAGGCTATACTTTATGATGCATCTAGAGAAACTCCAAGAAATGAGAGAAGTTATTGTCTGCTATAAAGCTCCTCAAAGCAATGCTTTTGGAGTTTCGTAAGGGTACATTGGAATATGATTTTTTTTCTTTCTCATGCAACCAGGAGCGGATATGGCTTTTTTGATTGAGGGGCATTTTTCAGGCCCAACTTTACCACGTAAATGTTCGGTGGTAGCCTAGGATCAAATATTCGGAAGGATTCCGCTCCCAATGAACCCATTTTTGGTCCTTTTAGTGACCAACACTCTTAACCTTCGTTTATATCCCATAATTAACGAGAGTTTCCATTAAAAGGATACTACTATCAATCAAGATAAGAATGAAAGTATGAAGAAGTAGAGAGGAGGAAAGAAATGCGCATGACCACGAAAGAAGAGAAAGCAAGGGAAGAGAAGTGAGACAAACCTAAGAAGGGCACAAAGGACATCGAAATATTGGGGACGGAGGAGAGTGGAAAAAGTGCCATCGCCCACTTCTGCCTTTGCCGCGTCCTCTTTCCTACTAACTTCTTTTCCTCAGGCTTCGCATCCACCATTTTGCTTAGCCAGGTGATCCCTTAATCCCTTCCTTACGAAGATTGAGTTTCATAGTTCAAAGCGAATCCAAGATCCTACTAGAATTTTACCTATTTGCATGTGTCGTCAGGGGTCCCATGCGTGGATACAATCTTTTCCTCCACCCCATTTGTCAGCTATGCTTGTATACGCCTTGAAGGGGCTTTCTTTTGTAACTTTTCAAGTTTCACGAAATAAGAATATTATTCGAACCCCGTAATAACATGTGTTGACGCATATAGAATAATTGTATCTCTTTGTTATTTTATTTTCTTGTTATTCTCTTTATGTAATTTACCCATAGGCTACTCTCCTATATAAGAGAGCCTAGGGCTATGGAATAGATCATCTCATTCACGTTTCCCAACATGGTATCAGAGCGACGGTCCTAGACCGGAGTTCTCGAAACCCTAACCCTACCCCACCCCACCCGCCAGCCTCTCTTCTCTCCCTCTCTCTCTCTCGGCGCCGCCAACAGCCGATCGGAGGTCTCCTTCTCCGATCTGCGGTGCTCCTGCGCGCCTCACGCATCGCGCGCGTCTTAGCGCCTCTTGCGCCTAGCGCACCTCTCGCGCATCTCGCGCACAGCGCCTCTCGCGCTTAGCGCCTCTCGTGCCTAGCGCGCCTCTCGCGCATCTTCTCTGCGCTCCTGTGCGCACTCCTACGCGCACTACAACGCGCTCTCTTCAGCGCATCTGCGCGCTGTGCGACAGCGTGCGCTAGGGCACGAGATAGCGCCTGCAACAGGAAGCAAGCCAGCACATCACCTGCGCCTGGGCAGGTTCTAGTGCACACCTGTGCACCTCCAGTTGCCTACGCGCGTGCTTCTTGCACCTGCGCGCGTCATCTCCAAGCGCGCGTCATCTCCTGTGCACCTGCGCGTGAAGGCTACATACCGCGTGTGCATACTGTGTGCGTGCGGATCGTAGCACGCGCAAATTCATGGGGATAGTTGCTTGAGGTCTACACATGCAACTAATCCCGTCTATGTCATTGTAGACAAAGATTATCTCTTGTCATTCGCTCCAGTCTTCCGTCTCCAGTATGTCAGAAAGCAAGGCAGATATCCCGTCTATTGGCGCATTTCGTGGTCCAACGCCCATTGTCAAGATGGATGGTACGAACTATGAACTGTGGGCAATGCAGTTCATGAGTATGATGAAGTCTACAGGTAAGAAGCACATTCTTACCGAGCCCGAGCCTGCAGAGAAGACTGGAGTTCATGCCTCATGGGAGGCCGATGATGCATATGCCAAGGTGTGGCTATCTGGCACATTGGCTATTGAAATCGCCAATGACATTCTACATCAACCCACAGCCGGAGACATGTGGGATATCCTGGCAGCGACATATTCTCAGGCGAAGAACGAGACGAAGATCCTGTAACTACAACATGATATATTCACAATAAAGCATAACGACCGTCCTTTACATTCTCTCTATACATCATTGAGAGGGATGTTCGAGAAGCTTTATAGCTTCATGCCTCTTACCGCCACGCCAGAACAGCAGAAGACATACAGGAATGCGACGATGGTGGGTGTGTTTCTCGCTGCACTTGATCCAGAGTATGAGGCAACACGTTCACAGATTTTGGCGGACTCGACTATTCCTCCCATGGAGGAAGCTTTTCACATATTGAGTAGGATCACAATGCCTTCAGCAGCCGCGAGTCAGAATCCCTCAGCTATGGCGGCCAACAGAGGTCGTGGTTTTCATCACCAGGGCCGTAGACGTACTCCTCGTGGAAGGGGTGGCCGCACTAGGCCAACATGCTCATATTGTCACCGAGTCGGACATACTGAAGACACATGCTACTCGAAGCATGGATTCCCTGCATCTGCACGAGTCGCTGAGCAGATAGAGCCCCCATCTGCTGCTACACTGGATCAACGATTTGATGATCTAGTTGCCCGCCTCAGGAGCATTATCCCACCATCCGGTCCAGCACCGACTACAGAGAGTCATACTGATGCTTCTGCTTCTGCCTCTGCCTCTACTAGTACTTCAGGTAGTACACTTGCACTCCACAGTAGTAGATCTGATACATTGCCGTGGATCATGGACTCGGGCGCTACACATCATCTATGTGGCGACCAGAGTCTACTTACAGGATACACTCAGATTCCTCCAGGACGGACAGTAGTGATTGCCAATGGCACGCACTCCCCTATCACGGGTCAGGGGGAGATTAGATTGACATCTTCTATGCAGCTCAAGAATGTCCTACATGCACCGCATTTTTCTATGAATCTGTTGTCAATTAGTCAGATTACGAAGGATCTCCATTGTCGAGCTATTTTTGATCCATCTTCTTTGATTTTTCAGGACATCCGTACGGGCAACGTGATTGGTCATGGCTATGAGCAAGGAGGCCTTTATCGTCTGAACCAGACCCCACTTGCTGGAACCACATCTTCTCCTGCTGGACAAGTATCTCCTCTCCTGTGGCATCTGCGCTTTGGTCATTTACCGCTTCAGAAGTTGCGTCTAGTTCTACCCTATGGTCTCTCTCACACACCTATCCGGTGTGAGGCATGTCAGTTGGGAAAGCATCACAGGTCGTCTTTTCCCAGTAGTCAAGGTCGGAGTAGTAACTCCAAGTTTGAGTTGTTTCATGTCGATGTCTGGGGTCCGAGTCGTGTTCCCGATCATCAGGGACACAGGTTTTATATTGTATTTGTGGATGATTTCTCTAGAGCGTCATGGGTCTTTCTAATGAAAAATAAATCTGAAGCAGGAAACATTATTATCCACTTTCTTAATGAAATTCAAAATGTTTTTTCCACTTCTGTCAAGATTGTGAGAAGTGATAATGCCTTAGAGTTGTGCACCAACATTCTAGCCAATTACTACTCCTCAAAAGGGATTATTCACCAAACATCTTGTGCTCATACATCTCAACAGAATGGGGTTGCTGAAAGAAAACACCGTCACCTTCTTGATGTCACAAGGTCACTTCTTATTCAGAGTCATGTTCCGTACTCCTACTGGGGTGATGCAGTCCTTACTGCATGTTACCTTATCAACCGTATGCCTTCATCTATCTTGAATGAACAGAT
The DNA here is from genome assembly GCA_037367405.1 of Ottelia alismoides. NCBI lineage: Eukaryota > Viridiplantae > Streptophyta > Magnoliopsida > Alismatales > Hydrocharitaceae > Ottelia > Ottelia alismoides. The sequence continues at coordinate 533,706 of JAZKJV010000733.1, read as the reverse complement.
TCCTTTTTCACTCATTTACCCTGACAAGGATTTGTTCATTCTTACCCCTCGTGTGTTTGGGTCAGTCGCATTTGTCCATCAGTTGTCGCCTGGTACTGACAAGCTCTCTCCTAGGGCTGTCAAGTGCGTCTTTGTGGGGTACTCCAGAACTCAAAAGGGGTACAAGTGTTTTGATCCTGTGCGTCGGCGGTATATGATCAATGCAGATGTTATATTTTTTGAATCTATTATGTATTTTTCAGAATTCGGAAACATGCAGCCAACACCTATATCTCCTGATACCGTATTCATGGCACCACCATCACCATTGCCACAAACAACACCACCGTCACCACCACCGCCACCACCACCGCCACCACCGCCGCCATCACTAGTATCCCCGCTACCATTCCATTACACCCGCAGGCCTCCTCCAGCTCATGGTCCTGACCCGTCAACTAGCTCGCCTATGGTATGTAATGAAAATATTAATGTTGATGGATCTGACGACATTTCTCAGCAGGATGCATTACAGGAGCATGGTGATAACACAGAGGATCTGGATGTTCCAATCGCTCTACGCAAGCCGAAGAGAAGCTGTGCCAAATATCCATTATCAGCAGCTGTGTCTTTTGAGAGGCTATCTGGAGACTTCAGGACGTTTGCATTGGCACTTTCAGCTACAGACATTCCACGGAACCACCATGATGCTTTGCAGGATGCTAGATGGCGGCTAGCAATGGAAGAAGAGATGGCGGCACTTCAGTCTAGAGGAACTTGGAGTTTGGTTCCTATACCTCCAGATGTTAGCCCGGTGAGTTGCAAATGGGTGTTTACAGTTAAGCACAATGCAGATGGCTCCATTGACAGGTACAAGGCACGCCTAGTTGCACGGGGATTCACACAGACATATGGGGTAGATTACCTTGACACGTTCTCCCCTGTGGCGCGTCATTCCACTCTACGGATCCTGTTATCAGTTGCAGTTGCTAGAGACTGGCCACTCTATCAACTGGACGTGAAGAATGCATTTCTGTATGGAGACTTGCAGGAGGAAGTCTATATGCAACAGCCACCAGGTTTTGCTGTTGAGGGGGAGTGTTCCAAGGTTTGCAGATTACATAAGGCCATCTATGGCCTTAAGCAGAGCCCCAGAGCATGGTTCCAGAAGCTTTCATACCTCTTTGAGAAACAAGGATATAAACGCTCCAATGCTGATCATTCCTTGTTTGTACAGAAGACGGCGAGAGGTATCATTGTAATCATGGTTTATGTTGATGATATCTTGATTACAAGTGATGATGACCAGGGCATTAAGCAGGCAAAGGAAAGGCTGGGGACCGAGTTTGTCACCAAGGACCTGGGAGTCCTTAGATATTTTCTGGGGCTGGAGTTTGCTAGAAATCCATATGGATTAGTCATGTCACAGAGGAAGTATGTTACAGATCTACTGAGTGAGACAGGTATGCTAGGGCGTCGACCTGCTACGACACCAATGGATCCTAGCATGAAGCTGTATGATGATGACACAGAAGAGGTGGATAAGAGAAGGTACAGAGAACTGGTAGGCAAACTACTGTATGTCACGATCACTAGACCTGATGTATCATTTGCAGTGAGTCGTGTGAGCCAGTTCATGGAACAACCACGTCAGGCCCATATGGATGCAATACACATGATTCTGAGATATTTAAAATCATCTCCAGGTGCAGGCTTGCTATTTAAGAAAGGAAAGGAGATCTCTATCACGGCATGTGCGGATGCAGACTATGCAGGATGCCCCAAGGACAGGAAGTCAACATCAGGATTTGCAGTCTATGTTGGAGATGCTATAGTTTCGTGGAAGAGCAAGAAGCAGACAGTGGTAGCTAGATCCAGTGCTGAATCCGAATACAGGGCTATGGCCCAGGCTAGCACAGAAATGATGTGGGTGAAATCCTTACTTGCAGATCTATGTCTTGATATACCTCTTCCTATGATATTGGAGTGTGACAATCAGGCCGCCTTGTTCATTGCAAATAACCCAGCCTTTCATGAGAGGACCAAGCACATTGAGGTCGACTATCACTACATACGTGACATAATTCAGAAGGGGTTCATTGCTACATCTCACGTCACATCAGAGAATCAGACTGCCGATATTTTCACCAAGGCATTACTTAGAAACCCATTCCAGAAGTGTGCGTCCAACCTGAGCATGATTGACATCTATGCTCCATCTTGAGGGGGAGTGTTGACGCATATAGAATAATTGTATCTCTTTGTTATTTTATTTTCTTGTTATTCTCTTTATGTAATTTACCCATAGGCTACTCTCCTATATAAGAGAGCGTAGGGCTATGGAATAGATCATCTCATTCACGTTTCCCAACAACATGCTTATGAGTAAATTTGTTGGAGATCATTGTTATCTGAATTTAGAAACCTTAACACCTTTTCACGAAAATGAACATCACACACTTACACTAAGTGTATATCTGAATTTAGAAACCTTAACACCTTTTCATGAAAATGAACATCACACACTTACACTAAGTGTGAGACAATCGAAATAATTATCGTTTGAATTTACAAAAAACACTTGAATTTAGGACTATCTATATTCAAACTTAAGTACCAACAATTTCATAAAATTAAATTACCAACCATCTAGGGTAGGTTAAAGGAGAAGAGAAGTTTTTTTATCTCGGAGGAAGAGTGAAGTTCCATAGAGAGATCATAAAAGCCAAGGCGAGGAGGAGGATCTAGCCCTCCCACGAAGGTTTCGTTTCGAAAAAGAACGGGGTGTCCTCTCCCTCGAAACCCCCAAACCCTATTCCCTTCCTCCGGCACCACCGTCCCTACGCCGGTAGAAGAAACCCAATGGCGAGCAACGGGCCGAATCTCGAGTGCCGTATGTACGAGGCCAGATATCCTGAGGTGGACATGGCGGTAATGATACAGGTGAAAAATATCGCAGACATGGGTGCCTACGTCTCCCTCCTCGAGTACAATAACATCGAGGGCATGATTCTCTTCTCCGAGCTCTCCCGCAGGCGCATCCGCAGCGTCAGCTCCCTCATCAAGGTGGGGCGTCAGGAACCTGTCATGGTCCTCAGGGTCGACAAGGAGAAAGGTTACATCGACCTCAGCAAGAGGAGGGTCTCCGAGGAGGACATCCAAGCCTGCGAGGAGAGGTACAACAAGAGCAAGCTCGTGCATTCTATCATGCGACACGTTGCCGAGACCATGGGCCTCGATCTTGAGGTATTTCTGTTTGAAAAGACATCTTCTTTCTTTCTTTTTTTTTCAAGTTTTTCCGAAAACCGAAAATACGAGGAGTCTAAAGGTTGTGTTTGATTTGAAATTCTGTCGTCCACGTTGGGATTGATATTGGGTCGATTTCGCTCTTGTTTCTTGGGGAGGAAGTTCAAGTTTTATAATGTTGTAGTTTCTGTTATATTGCGCGAGTATGCTGCAAGAAAAAACTCCGGTTATGTTGGAACCGGTTCCCCTATTTTTTTATACAAAAGGCTCATGATCCTCAAAAGTTTTCACCTTTTTAACTGCAAGGTACGAAGCCGTAAGCTTGTTTTCTCGCAATTCTCAAGTTCTTTGCTTCCAAGTTGAAATCACAGAAATCACCCGATTCTGTTGGAAGGGAGCAAGGTGAGGCAGGCTGACCGTAAGCACGCACCTTCTGGAAGACTAGTAGTTGTTGAGGTTGCACTGATGTCGGTGGTCAAAGGAAGGTGTGGCTGGGGGTGGAGATGAATACTGGTGGGGGTAGATTATGGATTTTTGATGCAGTCCAAAACATCTAATTTAGTTTTGTTGTATTTTTATTTTTCATTGTAGTTTTTAGTTATTGTAAAAACTAAGATTTACAATCTTGGGGCGTGTCTTGGGTGAAAGGTTGCTTCTTTTGATGGGCCTAAACCAATCAACCTACATCTATTTAATTGTAGAGTTGAAATGAGGTTAAATTTGGTCTATCTTTTGGCTTTATTCTTCTCCCCCTTTGATTTTTCTTTATCTTCTTCAATCCTCCAGTTCACTCTCCTCATCGGTCTTTTTCTGCCCTCACACTACGCATCGTGCTCCTCCTTATCTCCTTTCCTTAATTTCCTCTCTTCTCACCCCCTCAAAATTTACCATAAATTTAGTCAACATCACTTGGCATCAGAGCATGGAGTTTAAATCATTTTCATGGTCCAACAGGCTATTAGATTTTGGCAAACTAAGTCCAAAACTAAACTTCTTAGATCACAATTCATATTTATATCAATGGAAGTTGAAGAACTATCTCCAGTTGAGCATGAATACTCAACCATGGTTAGATTCTTTATCGGAAGTTAGATTTTGCATTGTTCAGAATAAGCTGTAATTTGTACAAGGACTCGCAATGCTCAAGGAGCAAAAAGAAACCATCTATGATGAAAGCACTAGGGATAATGAGTCGGAAATCCTCATTCAGTCTGGGTCAACTGCTTCTGTCCCAACAATATTTGCACCCTCCCATGTGGGTTCCTGGTCGGAAGTGCACCATGACTCATGCTTGATCTCCAACTCAGGGATTATGATAAGATGTTGATAACTCAATGTCATTTTCAAACCTGGAAGCCATCGGTCGAGGTTGCAATCACCGCACACACCTTGGCCATTAACCTCTATCACCATCCCTTCCACGCGATGGGAGTTAGTACCACGCGCATTCACTGATAGCATTACTCAAGGCCCTGATGTAGGCGTTAGCTTCTCTTATCCTATTATGGTTTCCTGCCATAAATGCTTTTGTTGGAGAGGTGGGTATCGATAATGGACCCACACTTGCAACTTTCCCCATTATCGTCAGCTTCTCGCAGCTGTGCTCCCCAACATTGTTTGCGTAGACTTTCTTGATGCCGAGATTGACAATGACATCTGCTTTCTCGATTCCTCCGCCATGACCTTCGATTCAGACTGCATTACTAAGGCTTTGAAGTTGGCATCGTCGTTGCCGTTATGATCTTCTCATCCGTCACTGCATATATTGCTACCTTTTTTAGCTAGGCAAGTGGCAATAGAACATTACCTCCAAGACTAACCCCAACTTGAGGAGGGGATTAAAAGCCTAGCAAGGGCTATAAGAGTGTGGGGGGTGGTTATCCATTCGGCTAATTATTCCCCAAGAAATAAGGAAATATATTGGGAAACTTAAAAAGAAGTTCTGCATTCAAAATCATTTCATTCGAAGGTTAAAGAGAAGAAATAAATAAAGAGGAGAATATATATAATTGAAGGGGGTATAATTATTGCAACTATGCCTTCCAGTGGATAATTATTATAAAAAGAATGCTAAGTGGATTCTCAGATTGTGGCACGACCTCAAATTTCAGCTAAATTCAGTCGAATTTATGTCAAATATCGATATTCTGTCGGAATCGAAATTCGACCGAAATGGCTGAAATGACCGAAATATGGGGGCCATAGTACAAAAAATGATTGAAATGACGAAATTTTGATCAAAATTCCGTTTCGGTCGATCACCAAAATTGTGACTGAAATCGACAATTAGGGCCTTGGATTGTGGGGCAACTCAGATGATTTTGTTTGCCGTTTGTTGAGAAGTATATGTGGTATCCATGGCAATTTGGTTGATTTGCCTATTCGTCCTCACTCCTCACTTTGGTAAGGGAGTTGTCAAGTACTCTCGGAGTTGGGCAAATGTATATGGTCGTTTATTGGTATTGGTGAGATATTTTGTTTTTGGCATGCCAATTGAATTAGGTGTGGTGCGTTGGCTGATCGGTACCTGCATCTGTTAGCTCTAGTGACAACCGACATGCCAAGATTTACTTCTTCATCAGGCATGGTCGGATGTCACTTAGGCTTCAAACGTCATGTCAGATTTTTCAGAACGTCTCAAGGATTGCATGGCTTTGCTCAACGATTTGTCAGGCATGCATGATATCTCGCATGGTAGGGATCTCTTTTGTTGGACTAATGGGTAGGGACCACTTCCATGGGACTAATGACCATTTTACAGTTAAAGAGACGTACACATTTTTTGTGGCTTTGTTCAATTATTTGTCTGACATGCATGATATCTCGCGTGGTAGGGATCACTTCCTTTGGACTAATGGTCGGTTCACAGTTAAAAAGCATACATATTTGTTGCTAGTTCTCGTCTTGTGAATCAGGTTGATCTCTTGTGTGATTGTCATATTATATGGAGCATCAAAATTCCGCAACGGATCAATGTTTTTTTGTGGCTTGCTAGGCATGTGAGATTACTGACGAAGGTGCATAGGGACATGCTGCTTAACAGTAGTGATGTTACTTGTGTTAGATTCGGAGAATGTGAAGACATCGATCATTTATTTTTCAACCTCCCAACAAATCTAGATGGTGCAGTTATTGCATGGCTAAGGATGAGCGGCACATCCTTTTGGAGATCTATAAATAATGTGGGTGGCAATTAGCACGACAGCAAGCATTTGTGCTGATGTGGGTCATTTGTTGTGCTAGAAATGATTGTATTTTCAGTGAGCAATGCTTTACATGTAGAATGTTCTGTGTTTTTTATGGCCACTGTATTGACATGGTTATGCATTTAATTGTAAATTTTAAACCTTATTGACTAATTTTCGTGTGGTGGATTCCATCTCAGAACTTCATCTTTTTCATTTAAAAAATATAAAAGGAATGCTGAAGACACGGAGTAATGGTCTAGAAGTGGGAAATGCCACCAATGTATATTGTCACGTGTGAAGATGAAGCAATTCATCAGGAGATGAGTTTTTCACCGTTATATTTTTTTTCCATATTTGTAATAAACAAAATTACAATCTTGGGATATGTCTTTTGGATGAAAGGTTGCTTCTTCTAATGGATCAATCTCCTATATAAAGCAACATGCATCTTTGTAACAGGGGAGTTGAAATGAGATCAAATTCGGCCTAGCCTTTAGCTTTGTCCTTCTCCCCCTTTGAAATTTCTATATCCTTTCAATTCTCTAATCTACTCTCCCGATCTTCTTTCGTCCATACGTGGTGTACACCTTATCTCCATACCCCAATTTTCTCTTTTCTCACCCTCTCAAAATTCGTCCCTAATTTATATTTGCATTATTTTGTTATTGTAGACAGTGGAAGAATGGGTGGGGGAAAAGGAAGGAAAGAGGGATTTAAAGAAAGTAAAGAAAGAAAAGGACGAGAAAGACTTGGTGGAGGTTGGTGGGAAAAAGAAACACAGAGATTACATGGAGAGGGAAAAGTGGAGTGGTGGGAGAAATGAATAAGGAGAGAGAACGTTTGGGTTTTAATACACTTCCCTTCTTTCTTTTCTTTTACATGGGAAATTGTAGCCATGCATGCAAATATTACATAAAAGGATCAATACAACCTTTTGTTCGAAAGAACATATCTTGACAAATGCACCCATTTGTAGACACATTCTTTGATTAGATAAATGAATAAATTATTTTTTTCCATAAATAAATAAATAGATAGAGAAAAGCAATGTACAAATAGCAATGATGCCCTCAGTAACTTTTGTCGATCATATTACTGCATCAAAGTTGCATTAGAAGATTCATCATCTGAGAAGATTCATAATCCATTCCTTGTCTATATCATTTCACTTATCGGTCCCCTACTTTGAGTACTCGTACATACTTAAGCTGAATAGAGCCCAAGTATGGGATGGCGATCCCTGCTATATATACCTCTTCTTCTATTATTTTTCCTTGCCCTTGACTGTCGCATTATTGCTCTTTTTATGTACTTAGGCCCTAAAAAACCCAAGTATATGGGGCAATCAACTTCTATTCTTTTTTGCCCACTTATAATTACTATGAGCTATGTCTCTCATTCATTCTATGCCATGAAGCATAGTACACGTTAAGTATAGGAGGTGTGTGTACATATCATACTTTGATTGCTTGGTAAATAAATAATGTTGTGTGGGTATCATTATTGTAAATCTATACATTTTGTGTAAAATATGTATATTCATAAAAATTGTGTGTAAATTTTTTGTATATATGTATATAATACATGTTTTGAAACTTTTTATCAAAACAAGGTGTTATAAAAACCCTTTTTGTTTATATTTGTCTATTTTGGAGGTATACCAAAAGCTCTGAAAAAAACTTAAAAAAGATCTTCAATTTTTTTCCAAAATAAAAACTTATATTCATTACTTGCTTCTATTGCTATGCTTTATAAATTTCTTACTATTTCTACGTGGAAAAGAGTACTTTGTTGTTTATTCATATAGCCCAAGTGTTCTCTTATATAGAAGAGAGAAACCCTAATGGGTAAATTACATACTAAGGATAGAGAAATAAATAAATTGTAAAATAGTGACATAACCTAAAATTCTCAACAATCCCCCTTAAGCGAGAGCATAGATGTCTATCAGACTCAGTTTGTAACATCATCTCTAAAAAAAAATGATCCTCGGATTTGAGCCTTGGTGATCATGTTTGCTGTCTACTCACTTGAACTAATATGATGTAGAAATGAGACCCTTCTGAATCATGTCTCGAGTGTAGTGATAGTCTACCTCTATGCTTGGTTCTTTCATGGAAGGCTGGATTGTTGGTAATAAATATTGCAACTTGGTTGTGGCATTGGAGGTGCATGGTACGGGTCACATCAATAGCTAGGTCACTCAGAATGGATCTAGCCCACATCATCTCTGTACTACCTTGTGCCATAGCTTTGTATTCTGATTCTGCGCTGGATCTAATGATAATCATCCGCTTCTTGCTCATCCATGATACCAAGGAGCTTACTACGATCACAACGAAGCCAGAAGTATACTTCCTGTCCGTTACTTAAAAAAGTATACTTCATGTCCTTGGGGCATCTTGCATAGTCCGCATCTGCACAAGTTGTAATGACAAGGGATGCACCTTTGCTAAATAAGAGACCAGTGTCAAGTGAGGTCTTCAAATACCTCAGAATCATATGGACTGTATCCATATGCGCCTGTCTAGGCTGCTCTTTGAACTGACTCACTTTGGTTACTACAAAGGATATCTATGGCATGGTGATGGTCACATTTAGATCTTCCCAACTAGCTCTATGCATCTCCTCTTGTCTACTTGCTTAGTGTCATCATCATATAGCTTCTTGCTCGGGTCCATAGGAGTAGTGACTGGCTTGCAATCTGTCATATCTGTCTCTGAGAGAAAGTCTATAACATACTTCTTCCAGGTCATCGTAAGACCTTGTTTGTTCCTGTCAAACTCCAATCTAAGGAAGTAGCGTAAACTACTAAGATCCTTGGTAACAAATTGTTGTCCAAGAAAAGCATTAGCTGCTTGAATGTCATGTACGTTATCCCCTGTACTGATAACATCATCAACACACACTAGTATAGTAATAGTACCCTTCTAGGACCTCTGAACAATCAAGGAGTGATCTGCAGTTGATCTCATGAAATCCTATCACGTTTGAGAGCTTATGAAACTAGGCTCTTGGACTTTGCTTAAAGCCATAGACTGCCTTATGAAGTCTGCACACCTATTGACACTCCCTCAGCAGTGCACCCATGTCGCTGCCGCATGTAGACTTCCTCTTGTTGATCACCATATAGGAAAACATTCATCACATCGAGCTGATACATAGGCCAATCCCTTGTGATTGCAACAGAGAGAAGAATCCGGTGTGGATTGCTGAACTACTAGAGAGAAGGTGTCATGATAATCCACCCCATAGGTCTGGGTGAACCCACAAGCCACAAGCCTTGCCTTGTAGAAATTAATGCCGCATTTGCTTGATGCTTCACAGTGAACACCCATTTGCATCCTACAACGGGCATATCTGCAGTAGCTGTAACAGTGCTCCACCTACCATGAGACTGTAAAGCGGTCATCTCCACCTCCATGGCTAGGTGCCATTGGCTCACCTTGAGAGCCTCCTAATATGTACGCAGGATTTCAACGATAGATAATCGCACAATAAATTGCCTGAAATATGATGAAAGTTGCTCTAGAGACACATGACCTGTGAAGGGGTATCATGCATAAGAATGTTTGCCTTTCCGCAGGGCGGTGGATCACTCCAGCTCACTTTCCTATGGTTGGTCTGGATCATCCTGTATATATGCATGCTCATTTTGTAATTGACCATGTACATTCATAATTTACTTGAGGTGTCGTAGCTGTCACGGTTCTGAATCTCAATTTCGATTTCGTATTGGTCCCCTCCAAAATCGAAATTTCGGTGAAATTTCGAGTTCGACCGTTTCAATTGAAATGCGCCATGTTTTCGCAAATTAAGAACTTCCAAGTTATTACAACAATAAGTAACTTATAAATACACAATTATGTCACACATATTGCTCATATATGCCCCTTATATCGCACATATTGATCATATCGATCATATCAACCAAATCGATGTTAATGTTGATTCTTGGCTGATGCATACTGGAAATTGATATCATCCAATCCAAGATCTTAAAACAACATTAGCTTACAAATGCATACTTATATCACACACATCTCTCATCCGTACGTCTTATATCACACCATATCGGTCATATCAGACATATTGTTGAGCTGACTGATAGATGCTGGAAATGAAAATCAAAATAACTAAGTTAACAACACTTAGAAGGTGTCTTTTGTTCATAAAAATAGACGAGCATTATGATTCTAAAATGTAGATAATGATTAATTAAACAGTGTTCTGTTCACAATAATAACTATCATGGAAAAAGTTCTAATGAATTACAGAATAAATTACAAACTTACAATAAAGATGCATCTATGTACGAAGATAAATGACAAACGAATGAAACGAACAAGCTATATCGAATATATAGAAGCTATAGAGTTGTTTCATCTCCATTGCTTAAACCCAAAGGGGAGGAAGTTCCCCAAGTTGAATAATAGTCATATGTACCCCTCTGTCACACCATACCCTACCAGGTAGGGGTCTCGCTGCCTGGTCAGCGAGCCTGGGAGCCCAGGTTGGCTACCTCTTGTAGGGGTGCGGGGGCAGCATCCCTGACTTGAACAAAATATATAAATCATTATGAGTTTTAATATTGAGAATATGTAAATAAGTAATAAAATCAAGCTCACATAGATAATATCGTTGATATACATAGCATGGAAGGCCATATCGATTTCGATATCATTTCGATTTTGTATCGATGCGATATTTCAGCGATATTTCGACTATATATCGTCGAAATATCGCCCATATCGACACACTTTTGTGAAGGAAATTCCTGAAAAGGAGGATATTTCGCCATATCGGTACCCATATCGATCTCGTATCGATATCGATATATCGTCGATATATCACGACATTTCCTTCCATGCTACATAGATATCGGTGAAATTTTGCTAATATCGGTTGAAATCTAGGAATCTTTGTACTAATACCCATGAATTTCAATCGAAATGGATTGATATGTCGAAATATCATCGAAATTTCGATCGGAATCCGGGAAATCGACATATATAGGAGTTTCGATACCCATGGCCTCTCGAAACCGATATTTCAACGAAATTTCACAAAAATTTCGTGAAATTTCAATCCATGGTAGTTGTTAGGGAATGCATTGGAGCATGGGAGGCGATTCCATGCAATGATCATGGAAGACTCAACCGCTTCTCAGGAGCGGCCGGAGGTGGTTCATGATCAAGGGAAAGCTGGCGTGGAGACTGAAGTTGTAGGTTTAACGAGGAGTTGAAATGAGATATAACAGAGGTGTGGGGATGTCGAGAAAAATGGGGAAGATCATGGGTTACCAAGTTTGATGACGCTTCTGATAAATCCCTGTAACTCAGATTATGATCACCAACTTTAATAAACAACTACCTTTAATTAACAATTTCTTTGTTGTAATTAATCAATATTAATTATTGTGTATAAATATATATTGTTGTGCCTATGTTTTATGTTATTTCTATTTTATTAAAAATTAAATAAAAATTAGTATAATATTGCACATAATTAATTTAACATTAAATATTAATTAAAAATAAAAAAATAAATAAATAAAAATAAGTATTTTTAATACTTTAAAAATACATGCAAAAATATTTCCTTGGTATATATAGTGTTTTTCTCTTTGGATTTTCATTGTAACTCTTTCTCAAGTATCCCAACAAGTAAGATAGGATCAACCGAGGGAACTCACTCGGCAACTACTACATGTCGGTATGAGTCTTCGACAATAGGCACAACTCAAGTAAGATCTTTGATTTAGAATCTAGTTTTCAATTCAAACCGTAGTTTAACCCATGACAACCTTCTGTTTTTCTCTGGATGCGTGGCAAACCAGTAAGAACGCCTCTTTCGTTAACTACATCCCGGAACTCTCCTCTTATTGCTCCTACCCAAAGTATTAACTAATGTGGCCTACACTAGTCATCATCTAAACATTAGCCCTAAGTGAACAAGTGAAACATGAAATAAGTCATCATCTAAACATTAGCCTCAAAAAAAACATTAGCCCTAAGTGAACAAGTGAAACATATACTATCAGACACACAACTTGGTAAGGGTCTTCGTTAAGCGACACCGAAAAGTCATCGGGCACGAAGTACTACGTATCATCCAGTCAACACAAATGGAGTCGTGACCGTCTATGCTTCTTCCCGAGGCCCCCAGGGTGCTAGCCCATCCTTTGGAGGTGTCTACTCCTCTACTCAAGGCGACATGTGAAACTGCATCATGTACTCCACAAATTTCAACACGAGAGAACACTTTGAGCGTTATAACGATTTAAAGTACTCGAATTTAGAATAGATTTAACATTGATCAAGGCTTACACTTCATTACCCATTCTCATTCCTTATTCAATTAGCTTTCAGATTGTCTACCATAATACCCCATTTAACTACTTAGGCTTTAGTTATACACGATTTCACTTAATTGAGTTATTTAGATGACTAACGTTTACTAAGGAAATAACTCATTTCATCTTGTGCTGATTAGTCATTTTACATGGTTGATCAAGATCCTTTAGTTTCTCTTCTTCCATTTAGGATCCGCTTTCATCATAAAAACTTCTTACTAATGTATTTCTAATTAGTATCATAAAAACTTCTTACTAATAGATTTCTAATCAACTAATGGTGTCTCATAATGTCATCCAAATGTCTATCATAATTTCATCTCAGAAAACTCTTTGGAAAGTGCGGTTGTATACAACGGATGCTCTGATTTGGTGTTCAAAAAATGTTTTCCAAATCGAAAACAAATTAGATGCATAGATAGAGCATTGAACATGGAGAAATCTGATATATATTTTTTATTTTTCTGACCACAGAAACTCTCGGAAATTGCAGTTGAATGCGGGGGGTGCTTCGATTTTGTGTCCATTTTTTTGTCTATAACATAGAAGCAAATTACATGCATGGATAGAGTATGGAGTAAGGATAAATCTGACCTAAATTCCATTTTTTGGATCACCGGATTTCTCGGAATTCGCGATAGAAGGCGGCAATATGATCTGAAACCCGACTTTGCAGGCGAAAATCCCGGTGATCCGGACAATGGATCGGCATGAAAACGTTGTATACACGATGCATGAAAGGCACATGAACCGACAACAAGGCGAAAACTAAAATATGTACCTTCGGGGGATCTTTTTTCGGATATCTCCTCCACCCCGAAATCGACAATTTCGAGTGCTTCAGGCGAAACACACACGAGAAATGGAAGGACCTTGTTGTGCTCTTCGAACGGTGTCCTTGGATCGTCGATCGGATGTCGGCGATGGTGGCGGCGGCAGAGCTCTGACAAGGGTCTTCAACGGATCTCCGACGAGCTCAATAGGTGAAGCGGCTAAGTGGCTCAGCTGCTTAGCCTGCTTAGCCTTTTATAGGGCTTTGTTTGCGGCTCAAAAGCCGTTTTCGACGTTCTTGAGCTCGTTGGAAAGGTCTATAAGAGTACTACAAGATAGATTCCTTATTTGTCCATTTTGGATATTGGATCAGGTAGGAAATTGAGTTTTAGTGTTTTTAGTACTTTGGGGTTTTATGCAGAAGGCCACCACCAGATCTTTCGGCTGCTCTGGGACCCCTGAAAACTCACCTCTAGATCTTTTATTACCATGCAAGGTCCCTTCGTCACTCCCACTGGAACCTCCACCAGCCAAAAAGTCTCTAGTACCCCCACCACCTTTGCTAGGTCTTGCAGAAGACCCTGCCCTAAACCTCCCATTGTCGCCTGTAGCCTCATGTGACCCCACTGTTGTCCTTGCCAATCTCGGGATCCCTGGACCTCCCTTCTTAGCCCCTCCTCTCTGGATCTTGCTTTAATCGCCATCAATTCCCGTTGCTCTCCTTCCAGCGCCCTTGACTGCCATGGCCTGGGACTCCCATCTCCTAAAATGACAAATTCTATATGGTGAAGAAAGCTTATAAAGTCCTTTGTGATACTACTGTCTTTGATTTTTAGGGTTGTGTTTCTCTTTCTGAGAGGTTTGAAGCTGAATGATGCTGATTCGAGATATCTGACTTTGAACCAAATGGATTTAAGTGCATTTCACATCCGAGAATACTTCTACGAGCACTCTTAGGTGATTAACACAGTGGTGGTGTTGCCCCTGGGCATGGGTTTTTGATGTGGAAACTAGGTGGTAGTGTTACAAGGTAGAAGCTACGGAATTGCTACTATCCTTTGCTTTAATTACTCTCAAGATCTTTACTTCTTCCATCAAGATTCAGGACGAAAAATGTCTAAATATTCCCAGTTTCCTATTACTAGTGGTTGTGCAATGCTAACTGTTTTCTATGGCTTATTTCTTTGTTTTTTTTAGTGCAGTTCAACTTTGATGCTTAGATTTTGCTACTTCAATTTTAGTATACTTGGCAATATTTTGTGTCTATTTTCACTTATTTTGTGAGCATATTTGACAGGATCTTTATATACATGTTGGCTGGCCTCTGTATCGTAAGTACGGACATGCTTTTGAGGTAACAAAAAATTTGGACTTTTGAAGATGCCATCTGTGAATTTCTCATTCTTCTGTTGCTTCCTTTTATGTTGAAATGTTCTTGTTGGTGCAGGCCTTCAAAGTAATTGTTACCGACCCAGATACCATATTGGATTGTCTCACCCGTGAGATCAAAGAAGTTGGTCCTGATGGGCAAGAGGTGGCAACGATTTCTATTTGCTTTTGTACTTGTTCTAAAATGCTCATATTTGTGCTTTTTCCAGGTAACTAGAGTTGTGCCTGCATTGACTCCAGAGGTGAAGGATTCTCTGGTTAGAAATATCAGGAGGAGAATGACTCCGCAGCCGCTGAAAATTCGTGCGGACATTGAAATGAAATGCTTTCAGTTTGACGGCGTCCTTCATATTAAGGTGTTCTAGACCATCCTTTTATTTTGTATTCCACTCTTTTCTTGCTGCATTTCTTTAGAAATTGTCACCACACCTGGTTCCTTAAATAACGACCTTCTTAAATGAGACATCGCTGTTCAAATTTTCATTTTTTCCAGGAAGCTATGAGGAAAGCAGAGGCTGTTGGTAATGATGATTGTCCTGTGAAAATTAAACTGGTCGCTCCTCCTCTATACGTTCTTACAACTCAAACTCTTGACAAGGTTCCCAAAAGATTCTACAACCTTGTTTTATTTTATGTTATGCCCATGATAAGTTGACATTTTGTCATTAGCAGTTTTATTCGTCTCTTTAATAATAAGCTTTTGATAGTAGCAACCCTGGACCTTCTCTTTTTACTTAGAATATATTATTCCATTTATATTGACAATTGGGATGTGATATATAAATTTTACTATCACCTTCTTTCAGTGGAAACCATTATTTTGTTTTCTTTGGTGGATAATTAATTAAGTAATTATAATTAGAAGTCTCTCATTTCCTTGCTCTCTCGCCTAACATTCAAAAAGTTTTTTTTTCTTGCACTCATTGAAAGATTCTAGTCTAGGAAGATATACTAGCATAGTCAGACTGCTGCAACAAGATTGATGAATTAGTAAAATCTTACTGGTAACATTTCCCTTGCATATGTGCATACGGTCTCCACTTCCTGCATGGAAGTGATAATTTACTAAATTTTGATAGCTATGTGATTACTTTTGCATAAGGATACTGCACGAAGGAGAATTGACTAAACTTCTTATACGATGTTATTGAAACTTGTGAAAATCCTGTTCTTTTTTTTTGAGATACGTTTTCTAGATGAAAGCTTCTGATGTTATGTTCTCTGATTTCTTTTGTCTGAGGAGTGGCATAGACTAGTAATATTCTTATTTATCTTCACTAATGTTGGGTTCGATGCATAGTGCAAGCTTCCAACATGACTATATTTACTACTTGGGAGATGTACTATTGGAAGTAGAAGGTGTGAGCTTTATTCTTAGGTAGATGTGGCATTGATGGACTACTGGAAGATTTGGTAAAAGATGTGGTTTTTCCAAATGTTGTTAGAGCATGAAGAATGGTTGGTAGAACTTTGACATCTGACAGGTTTGGAGGTCTATCGATGTCTAAATCTCCTAGAACATGCATATAAAATGGGATTTTCAAGAACCAGAGGAAAGTTTTTTCCAGCTCAAATCCATGTTCAAATCCTCATCAATTCATTTGGTGATTTATGGTATATGAGGATGGGATGATTCTGATAAAACTAACTGTTATGTATTATTTGGTCCGAAAAGAAGTATGTTGGGGACAATCATTTTTAGAGCTTTGAAACATTTGTTTGCTAAATAGGTTTTTTGATGTTCCGTTGAGAGTGGCATGGCCTCGAATTTCAGCGAAATTCGGTCGAATTTCTGTCGAATATCGATATACAGTCGAAACTGAAATTCGACCGAAATGACCGAAATATGGGGGTCCTAGTACAAAAAATGACCGAATTTCGGTTGAAATTCCACCGAAATTCCATCGAAATTCTATTTTGGTCGATACCGAAATGGTGATCGAAACCGACATTTAAGGCCATGGAGAGTGGTAGCAGATGAACCTGTCTCTGAAGTGCCAACCAAAATTTGCTATCACAAGAATTTCAGAAGATTATTATCTTCGGTCTCCTCTTGCATAAAGATTTGGGTTGATATTCACTAAAGTCTAGTAGAATCATTTTGAAAAAAGAGAAAAAGACTTGGGTAATTTGGTTTCTCCAAGTTGGATCAAGTTTTTAAAAAATGAAAGGCGGAATGAGGTGGGTACCCTGGAAGTGAGGCGAGGTGTAGGGCTCAGTAACCAAAAATATTTAATTTAACAAAAAATATAGTATTAATATAAAGTTAAATGATAATGCCCATTTGCAAGGAAAAGCACAATTCAATTCACATGTCAATAAAAAAACATTGCAATTACTCTTAATATATCTGAAATTGAATGCACAATTGCAATAAAAACCGTGGAAATAACTTAACATAATTAAAGTATAAATTCAATTCACATGTCACATAACTCATAGATGAAAAGACAAAGCTTAACTCTATAAATCACCTAATTGGCATTAGAAAATTATAATGAACTCAATGATGAGTGGATATTATTAACAAACCCAACTACACTTAATACAATATTGGATTAGAAGCGACCAAGAAAACCTATAAAAATTATATATAGTGAAAACTAACAAGAAATGAAGTTAAAGACCTAACAAAAAGCGACAAACTTGAAAAAGAATAGTATATCAAAACTTACAATAGTGCTTTGTGTCCGCTATTCTTCATTGCTAGTATGAATCATGAAATGCAGAATCGAATGAAAGCATAACAAGGAAATAATAATAACTCTTGGATTTTTATGTGGAACTATTCCTTAAGGAGCAGGATGAAACCACGATAGGAAGCTCAAAGTATGTGTTTTTTATTCACTTTTCTCAAATATTACAATGGTTACGTGCTTTATATGTAGCCCCACCAATACACCAAACTCCCACCGATAGTTGGTATGTGACTAAACATGATAGCACAACAATTGGATCTCGGAGATTCAGTTACTTATCGAAGACATTCTTTAACATTCTCCCGCAAGCTGGCACATGTAACAGAGGACCAGATTGCGTCCGATGAACTAGAAAGAGGTTACGAAGGGACGGAAGGAGGACGGCTTAGGTGTACGCGATATGGAGTGCACGAACAAGGCTTATCTAGCCAAATGGGCGGTGCAGATTTGGGGCCCGTCATCCTCGTTAGTGGTCAGACTCGTGCAGAAAGTTTATGGTGTTGGTGGCGAGAAGATCGCGGCTGGAGTCGTCGCTTTGGGTCGGGGTACGTGAGATTCTACCTTCGCTTGCCCCCAAGCTTCGACTAAAGGTGGGGGATGGCCAAATGTTCAGATTCTGGTGCGACGATTGGATTGTTTGCTCTGGCATCGTTGAAGGAGTGTTTGCTTTGCCAGGTGGTGGCGGGTCCCGATATGTGGTCGCCGCCATTTGTGACTGAGTTCTCGGAACAACGGTTGGATGATTTCATCAGGATGCAGGTTGAGATCCCAGCAGGGGGGGTCACCGGGGGGGGGGGGTCACCCAGTAGCTGATCATTTTGAGTGGGAAGGGGGGAGATTCTCAACTAAGTAAGTGTATGAGGAACTGAGGAGATCGGCAACAAAACATGATGTGGAGCTCATCCAGGACATGAAGGTTGTGTGGGCGGCTAAGATCCCGTGTAGACTCAAGATATTCCTTTGGTGGCTGAGAAGAGATCGCTTGTGTGGCAAGGCAAGGAGGGGGCGGATATTTGGCGCGGAGGACACGGTTTGTGATAGGTGTGAAGGGCAGGTCGAGGATGCATACAATATTTTTTTCACGTGCACGACATCAGTACATGTGCGGAGGGAGATCGGGGTTGATTGGGTGGAGACAGGTGGGCCGGCAGATTTTTGGAGATCGGTTCGTGCGGTGGGGCACAACTCCACAGACGATTGTTCCATCTCGTTCGCCGCACTTTGGGCAATCTGGATTGGGCGAAATGACCTAATCTTCAACAATAAGAGATTCTACTCAGAAAATGTTGTATCACTATAAAGCGTTTTATAATTTCTGGACATCCCGGTAATGTAGTCTAATTTTTTAATGAATTTCACATTGCGGTGACTCCCACCTTGGGAGTTCACCCTCCGTTTTCTATAAAAAAATTGTTTAGCTTGGACAAACAAATACTCACCCACACGTTGAATACATGACAATACAAACAACCTTGACCTGCCCTTATGTGGTCGCCGCCATTTGTGACTGAGTTCTCGGAACAACGGTTGGATGATTTCATCAGGATGCAGGTTGAGATCCCAGCAGGGGGGGTCACCGGGGGGGGTTCACCCAGTAGCTGATCATTTTGAGTGGGAAGGGGGGAGATTCTCAACTAAGTAAGTGTATGAGGAACTGAGGAGATCGGCAACAGAACATGATGTGGAGCTCATCCAGGACATGAAGGTTGTGTGGGCGGCTAAGATCCCGTGTAGACTCAAGATATTCCTTTGGTGGCTGAGAAGAGATCGCTTGTGTGGCAAGGCAAGGAGGGGGCGGATATTTGGCGCGGAGGACACGGTTTGTGATAGGTGTGAAGGGCAGGTCGAGGATGCATACAATATTTTTTTCACGTGCACGACATCAGTACATGTGCGGAGGGAGATCGGGGTTGATTGGGTGGAGACAGGTGGGCCGGCAGATTTTTGGAGATTGGTTCGTGCGGTGGGGCACAACTCCACAGACGATTGTTCCATCTCGTTCGCCGCACTTTGGGCAATCTGGATTGGGCGAAATGACCTAATCTTCAACAATAAGAGATTCTACTCAGAAAATGTTGTATCACTATAAAGCGTTTTATAATTTCTGGACATCCCGGTAATGTAGTCTAATTTTTTAATGAATTTCACATTGCGGTGACTCCCACCTTGGGAGTTCACCCTCCGTTTTCTATAAAAAAAATTGTTTAGCTTGGACAAACAAATACTCACCCACACGTTGAATACATGACAATACAAACAACCTTGACTCAACATATAAATTTGATGGTGATGTTTCTCATGTCATGCTTGTGAGGAAGGGCTTATGGGCTCTAGTGTGGATGATCATATGTGGAGCAATTTGGATGGACAACTGGCTCGTTAGCTATGTATCTGCATCGACCAAAGTCACTGATCCTACAATTAGTCTCCTTGGTGGAATGATTTGGCCTGTAATGTCTCTTTGACGGAAGATGAAGAATGACTTCATCTCTCTCAAAGGTCAAACAAAGAATGTCATGGGAATATCCATATGCAGATCTAGACAAATGGTTCACTCTTATAGGGACCTCCAAACAGGTTCTCTCATATAAGAACCTTGGTAGGATCTCACACGGAGTTCACTATCAGTGGAAGATTGTCTCAAATGGAGGGGAGAGCCTGAAAACTTTAAACAACGCTTTCCTTTTCTCCTAGACTTGTTGGAAACAAGATAATCAATTTTGGAGAAGAGATGAAGAGGTCAAAAAAATAAGCATCTATTCTTTTTTAATTGTTCTTTTTTTCCAACAAATACATACATTTTTTCTTCAATTTGTCCCATTTTTGCTGGACTTAAATTCTTTATTGTTTTTTAACTGATTTTTTCCCAACAATTTCCCCACAGCTTTTAACTTCAAGCAGTACTTTCTATTTGCAAGTTTTGCCTCGCATCTTCCTTTTTTTCTCTCACAGGTTTTGCCTTCTTTTTTCTCACCAATGATTTTTTCTCTCACCTATGATTTTTTCCCGTCTACAGCCTCTTTTTTACCAATTCAGTTTTTTCTCTTGTTTTTAAATTGGCTGCTGTCCTTTTTTTGGTTCCTTTTTTAGTTACACCAGACCCCCCTCTTTTTAATTTAAAATAAAACAATGGTATAAGGGCCTTGTTGAATGGGCCCATAAATGGAACCCTTGTCAATAAAAAGGACAAAGTAGTCAACAATAGAGGGGCACATGCTCAACATCTCTTCACTTAGAAATATGGTACCCGTTAAGGGAAACCCATCGTGTCATTTAGGAACCGCTTCCCTTTTCATCTCCATCGGAGCTTGGCCAATCTGCATCACGTGGAGCATGTTGATCTTCAGGGCAGGGTAAAGATAGGTGCAGATTCCCATCTTTGTTAGCTGTCACTGATGCGGATCACTACTCACATTGCTCATGGTGCTGCTGCTTCGCTTGTAGCCTTGCCAATAGGGCTTCATCCGGAGCCCCTTCTTCTCTATCTCCATAGCATGGTTCTTCAATCATGAAAAGGCAAGGGACTGCAGCAAATCTCCTTCGTCTTATTCTAGAAAGAGGGTTCCATTATGAACCCAAAGAGATATATGCGGTGCTATTGCTTGGAATTGATTCGGTGCTTGAGTAGTTTATGGTGGCAATGGTTGAAACGGGATTGGAATTAATGCCTTGAATGTATCATATATCTCGGGTTCCAGAGATGGGACCTAAAACATTGCAACCGTGGAAGTCACAATGCTCAAACTGACCATTTGATAGCTTAAGCTTAGAGAAAAATAAAATAAAATCACCAAGCGAACTTCAAACAATCGGATGGAAACAATAATCAAAATAAAATGAATGACAAGATTGAACCAATAATTGACTTACTCAGGCACCCTATGAATTACGAAATGCACAAGTGAATCAAAGCAATGACATGGAAACAAATCAGAATTCTTGGATTTTGACGTGGAACACCCCTTAAGGAGCGTGATGAATCCGCGATAGAAAGTCTCTAAGGCTGTGTTTTTATTCACTTTTCTCAATTATTACAATGGGTGTGGAGTTCTATATATAGCCCCACCAAAACACCAAAGTCCCATCAGTAGTCGGTATGGGAGTAAATGGGAGTAAACATGATAGTGCGGTAATTTGATCTCGGAGATCTAATTGCCCATCTAATACATTCTTTAATAGATAGTATTAAAGCTAGTAGTGACAATAGTCAGTATGTAATCCCTCTTCCCTTTTCTCCCTAAACAATATATTAGCTATTTGTAGTCAAATATGTAATCATCTTCTAGTAGACACGTAAGGCACAAATAAGCTTACATCTCCACGGTGTATGCCTTGCACCTCACCTCACCCCTCAATTTCGCCTTGGTCATGCGAGGTGCTCCCGTTGGCAAACATGGTCAAGGTGGCCTCCTTAAGGCCAATTTCTCATGCCTCGCCTCGTCTCATTGCTTTTTGCGTCTCGAGGTGTGTTTTTTGGTACCATGAGTTGAATTCTTGAATGAGTTGGACATCCTTTAAGTTAATGACTCAAAAGTAAGGGATTTTCCATTATAGCCTAAATTTTTGATTTATTTAATTTTTTCTTCCCCTAGTAATATTTAATTTTGTACTTCTTAATTCATAGGGTTGCGGTTTTTGGTTTGTTCTTCAAGTGAAGTGATGCCTTTTGAATGAAGATGCCTTGTAATTCATCGAGAGTGGTTAGTCATCCACATTAATCTCGTTGGTGCCAACCAAGTTTTGATGTCGTAAGAATTTCAGATGTATACTGATGGTGTTCCTTACGTATGGACCTTTTTGGATGATTTTTCTTATGTTTCCTCCTGCATAAAGGTTTGAGTAGACATTCACTAAGCTCAAGTTCTAAAATAGAGAACAAAAGTTTGAGTAATTTTTTTCTTTTGGTTGGATTCAAGGGGAGATCATAGCGGAGAAGTCGAGACCTAACAAAATAAGTAACCCGGGATGGGAAATGAAATGGAATGTAACAGATTTTAGCACGTACAACAAAGTGCTTCCAACTTCTTTATTTAGACAGAATGTTACTATTGGCTTGCCTTTCTTTTACTCGAGTGAGCTCTTGATTTTTTACACTACATTGCCTGCCTAATCTATGGGAGAGAGTCCAATCCCTATAAACTTTAGCTTTCAATTCATCCCCGACACTCCATCTTCTTGCCTAGGCTTGCTTTTTGATCATCGTCCTCAGCCTTAATCTAATAGCTCAGATTCAACTTATAAGTCATATTTTGAGTGCTTTTGAACTAGATTAAAGCCATACTAGCATGTGTTTCTTACCCTTGTTGAAGTCTCAGCCCTCATACCCACCTTGTCTTAGGGGAGGCGTATCAATTAGCTTGAGTAGGACTAAGTGCGGCTTTATAGTAGACGATGGAGATGATTGTAGGTAAGTATGAAAGATGACTGCGTCCCACCGGGTCAAGCAAGAGCTCACTACTATGCGGGGGTGAAAAGCGGCATGTGTCATCTGTCTATTCTTTTCGGTTGAGGATAAAGATATTAAGTTATGACTTAGACCCTTTTGTACACTAGGCTAATATATAGTTGTATTCGACCTTTAGAATAATGTCTTGACAGGGGAAGCAATTAGATATCTAGCCTTCCTTTCTTTTTCTTATAAGAGAGAAATCATCAATACTTTATACCTTGTCTGCCTAACCTGAGTTATTAACCTATGGAAGGGAAGGATCACATTGAAGGCTGCATCGACTCTTGCTTCCCATAACTAGATTATAACTTCTTATAATATATACATGCTTGTATGGTCCTGGGTATTAGATCTTTATGGGCTAATTGGAAAAGTTAAACATGTAAACCTTGGATTATTCAATATTATGGCGTTGATTATTATATAGTTCATAAAGTTTTCAGCTTTCGACTAACCTGGCTGTATTATAGTGGTTTTACTGGGGATTCTTGCAGCTTTGCCCCATGCTCCATCCCTTCCTCCTTATGCTATGAAACCATGATTCTCCTTCTCTATCTGGTTAGACCCGAAGGGAAGCTACCTCAGCTGTAGGAGCAGGACCTATTCAAGCGATTCAGAGGTTGTAATAAGGTCATTCACCAGTGAACCCTTGGAAACCTCAAATGCGATCCGAGGTAGGGGTACCTGACCCTTCTAAGGAGCCTGATTGGCACAAGTAGACCACCTCCCTGAAAACCTCTACGTCGATTAATCTACCATGCTGATCGAGGACCTGGACTGACTGTGGAGGACCTCCTTTACTTTCAGCTTGATTCGTAGCTCAAACTCCATTATTTTTCATTTTTTTCATCTAGTAATTTCTATATTTGTAATGCTGAAATCCAATGTTTGTAACCTTTGGATTTCTTCTTTAGGCGAAGTGATGTCTTTTGAATGACAATGTGTTCTTCTTGGATGCTATTGACTCTATAATGTGTTCTTCTTGGATGTTATTGACTCTATATAAAGCTAACATTCATTTATAATGGATGGATGATGAACGGAAGGAATGTGTAATTAACCTACCTTGTTATCTCGCTTCTCTTAGACTCTTTCTTTATTTTTACCCTCCTTTCCATCAATCTCTTTCCATCTTACATGATTTGATGTGATATTCCTCCCCTTGCCCAAAAATGTTCCCTCACCCGTCCAAATTACTCCTTAATTTTTTGATGGTTATTTGGAATCAGAGCATGACTTTCAAGTTATTCTCATAACTTGACGACCCTGTGAGATACATGAAGATGAAGAATGAAAGAAGTAGTTTACATCTCTTGATACTTGCAAGTGGTACGATCTTCACATTTTATAGTTGAAACTTCAAGACATTGACATGCATGTAGGAGGAACTCAAGGCCATAAAGCAAAAAGCATGTAGATAAAATCATCTTTAGACTCCTTTCCACCAACATAACTTACAATCACATGCACACCTATGATCTTCTCTCTATTTAGGAGTTACGCACTGTGAACCCCTCAGGATCCGGGTACCCGTTTACGATACAATTCGCGAAATTCCATTTATGACATCGCATTAAAAGCATAGTTTTTATGGGGAAATTTTTCGCAATGAATATATTTGCAAGTGACATTCGACATTCACATTTACAACCACAAGCTAATAGAGAAAATTGGCACCAAAATCATATTTCATTAATTTGCATGTATTTTTACATCATGTACAATGTCTGTCTGTACATACAACATCCCAAAAATTTGACTGAAGAGAAGAAACAATTACAATATCAATTGAACTAAAAGCTGTAACAAAAGCCACATACCGTCTGGTATAGGCCTTGTCTCCTGAAACCCTGTATAGCTACTGAACAACAGACTCCTTTCCTGCCATGCGTGCAAGGAAGAAAAGGAGTCACAATTGTGAATACAAACCCGTAGTTTAAATAATTAACAAGTAATTTAATGTGCAAAAGAGAGCAAGTAGAAGGATGGAATAAGCACTATTTACATCTACTTGCGTAAGTAAAAATGTTTTCAACTGTTTGGTACTAAGTTCATTTGTTCTCCCCTTTTTCCCATTCATCCCATATTTATTTATATATATATATATTTATATAAAGTTTAGATAAAAGACCCTAACATATAATGATTTCATGTGTTTTAAGATCATGATTTTGGGTCTTGGAGATCATGTTGCGGAACTTAATGGCTACTTTCTTGTCATTGAGATCATGTCATGGGTTTCGATAATGGACTGATATGATGATGATGAATTTGATCCTTAATTCTATTTACTCCTTCTAAGTTAGTGGATAGTTCGTGGTCTTGGTCTGTGTGTAGCCTCACACTATGACTCTAAGGTATTAAACTACCTTAGGGTTGGGGGGCCTCCGTAGGCATGCGGTGTTGTGTAATGCATCCTAACTAAGTTCCCAACACGTCCACTAACTTATAGGGATTTCGAATCAGATTAAAGTCACCTCCAATCAACTCAATTTTAATTGTAATTTCCTCCAAACCTTCACTCTAACTCTCTCAGATGCAACTCTTGATGATTTAGATGTAGATATAGATGTAGATATGGATGATCTGGATGTAGAATCGCCAAGTCTGTTTGGCGAAGGTAAACTCAAGCGGTGAAGAAGCCTATAAATGGCTCTTCCGTCTCGCCCTCTAATTGGAAGGGCGGTCCAATAGAGGGATAGGTCTACTCCCCAACTACGCCACTGAGACGGGTGAGAGGGACTTCCCGGGAAGTCGCTCTAGAAAAACAGCCCGACCGGTAATGGGCAACTGAGCTCGTACGTAAAACTGAAAACCAAGGATCCCCCGCCTGGGTATCCTAAAACAGGGTCAGCGGAATGGTCTAAAGTCGGGATCCCAACGAGGCGTAAAAACACTGCGAGCTCGCGTAAAAACTGAAATGGGACTGGGATCCTATACCCACGCACTAGGCGGCCGCTTCCCTATCTGGGCTTCCTTTCTTCCGCCCAGTTGAGGGTCACCGCCCCCTCGCACGATCAGGTGTAGAAGTCACCGTGACCGGCATATATATTAGTCATCACATATTCCCGATATTCTCACTTTCTTGATTACTCAATTCGTTCTCAATCCTTTCTGTAGTCTGACCGTACAGATTTAGGCCTTCTGTTAATAATGATTTATAGATAATAGAGTATTCTTAAAGAATTAATTCACGGAGAAGATCAGACCTTGATTATAGGTTATCATTTCTACAATGTGATTAGAAGCTACTCATCTATGTTCCTTCCTTTTATTTGATATTTGATATTAAGCAGTATATAAGGTTTCCATCTTTCACTTATATTCCCAATAAGACTAAAAGCCAGCAAAATCCTAAACAACAGGATAAGGGTTTTGATTAAAAGAGATTGCAACCGAGACCATATCCGTCATGGTCAAGAATAAAAGATGCCTAAGATAGGATTTCTTGTCTAGGTCAGTGAAGATGGCATATGATTTATACGAAACTCTTGATCGAGTTGTCTAATAATTTGCTTGATCATATCAAAGTCTAATCTTATCTTATTTCCTTATTATATATACGCTCGTACGCACATAACATGGATTATCATTCAACAAACTAGGAGTTCTCTTAGGGAGAATTAACTAATATACAGTCTCTTACTTAAAATAAAATAAGCTATGGTTTAATTGTTTAATATTAATAAGAATTGGACATATAAAGGAGAAAACATGCTTATTGTAGATTAAGTGCACAATATTTTCTTTTTTGGAAACAATGTTTTTATGGATGAACTATTTATTACGGACCATTTTGGACTCTACAATCAGGTAACCGAAATTCTAAGCTTCCAGAATAGTACAAAAAAAATAATTTTATAGTTATCAAAATATATCATTTGACATTTTTTAACAAATATATGATGTTCAACCAATAACTTGATGAATATTGTGGTTCCTTCAACTCCCTAAAACTTTTAAGCATAAATTAATAGGATTAGATCATAGCATATCTGCAAATAGGCTTAATGTATATTCTTGCAGATCTTATTCTAAATTTGCATCAGACCTAATTATTTGTTTGAAAGGCAATTGGATATTGGTGGATATGCACATAATATCCATATCTAAACAAGGTATGTATATATAATTGATAGACTGATGTAAACCATTCTGTGATTCATTTACTTCTCTACAAACAGATTGTGAGATTTATGCTAAATCAGGTTCTTAATAATTAATCAAATCAGGAGATGCTAACACATGCAACGTAGAATCAGGTTACATGTATTATCTTTAAATAATTCCAATAATCAAAACATTCCCAGATTCATCAACCAATTGTGAAAGTAGTTTCATAGAGGGCAACAAAACGAAGGTAATATGACATGCATGGCAGTAAAAGATGGGATTAAGGGAATTGTACCTTTTAGATCAATGAACAGGACTGTAATGCATGGATATTCAGACCTTAATCTATGATCTATGGTTTGGAATTTCTTGAATAAGCAGACCCTAATTGTTTCAGGACTATAAATTGTGGAAATTTTAATTTTTGAACTGAACTATAATTCTACAAATCTTGAAAGAGTCAGCCTTTAAGTTTTGTGCAGCATCCCAAAAATTCAGATCTCATGCATCACCAATAAGGCCCTTAGTTTCTGTTTCGAGATACCCATTAGCTAATCTCCAACATTCATGTTATTTGTGTGATGAAATACACACATGAACCTGTGTATATTGTCACCTTAATACATAACAGACTTCAATATTCATAGTTGCCAATGATATTCAAGTTATCTAATCCAAATTTGATAATTCAAAATTTAAGTAGAAACATATGTTTAAATAATTATATATATAACAAGCCCCCTTCTACTTCATTAATTTCTGAAATAACATTGAAAGGAGAAGAAGGTAATGAAATTACATCTCATGTATGGAAACAATAAGGGAAAGGGAATGTACATATGATCAGCTCAATGGACATG
Organism: Ottelia alismoides; assembly: GCA_037367405.1. NCBI lineage: Eukaryota > Viridiplantae > Streptophyta > Magnoliopsida > Alismatales > Hydrocharitaceae > Ottelia > Ottelia alismoides. The sequence goes on along the minus strand of JAZKJV010000733.1, from coordinate 505,657 downwards.
CATGGCAGCAAGAGAATAGGTAAGGAATGTACCTTAGGATTCTCCAAGTGTTGTAGAATCACTTTGCATGCAGCAACACAACCAAGCTGCTATAGCAGTTCTTTAATGGCAATTTCAGAGGAGTAATAATAGCTCCAGAGAATGCCTGAAGCTCCAGGATTTCAGGAAATTGTTCGGGACCTTCAACCCCTGAGGAAGAGCAGCTGCTACTGCAACAATTTGAGCTTCACCAGGACTCCAAAATCTGGGGAGAACTTTGGGGATTCTAAGAGAAAGAAAGGGTTTCCTGAAACCATGGTGTTGCATGTAAAAATAGGCAGCAGAGCCACTTTCAGAGCTGCTGGATAGAAATTCCAGCAGCAGATTTTGATTAAAATGGAGTAGGAATAAGCTCTTTGGTGGAGAGAACTTGGGGTTTTGGAAAAGAAGTAGAAAGGGGACTGGAGTAACGGCTGGAATGTGTGAAATTTGGGGGTCTTTGGGGGTATTTATAAGGGTGAAAGAGGTCTAGCTAGTTGCCACATGGCATGGAAATAAAACCAAGTGTTAAAGGAATCTAGGGCCACATGTGGCTGTTCTAGAAAGCCAACAACAGCTGCTGCTACAGTAAAATCCGAAATTTATATATATATTTCTTTTTATTAGAGAAGTCAAACTCGACTGTACACGCACCTCGAGTCTCGGATTTTGACGTCGAATATCTTGAATTGATCGTCTTTCAACGACGATCGAAATGAGTATAATATTGATATACTTTTGATCGGGTTACCACTTTGTGACTGGACCTCTTTGTAATTTTTTTTTAGCTGCGGGGGATACGATCTCCGTCTACCCCCCTTTACTTTGTTCTGTAATTTCTCATCTTCATGTTACCACTGTAAGTTTCTCTTCCTCTTTTTAATGCATTGGGGTGAGCACCTCCGAGTGTGTCCCCCTTTTTTGGAGCCTAAAAAAAAAATACTTTTGATCGGGTTTGGATGCCCGAAAATTTTGAGATACGGTTTCGATTTGGGGTTAAATTTTGCGAACTAAAAATATCAAACGACCTCCGATTGACGAACGGTCAATTCCGTTGGTCTTGTTTCGTCGAATCGGATCTAATGACGGTCTCGGTTCGTTTCGCGGTTTTCGAATTTGCATCGCGGCTTTTTGCGGCGCGCATTACGAAGGGACCGACTTTTGGTCGATTTCGTCCGAACGACTTTTGATTCACTACTAATTGGTCGTTTTAGGTTGTTTAGTATTGACCGTCAATGTTATTGGGTTCATTAGACCCAAAATCGGACGAGTTCGGGTTTACGCAAATTCCCGGATGTTACACGCACCATGGAAACTTATCCTGCTCATTGTAGTTAGTACATGTCAAGCCACTTCTGTAGGTCTTGATTAGACCTCCAGTGGCTGTCTTTGATTTAGTATCAACCATCAATAGCATCAAATAGTGTTTGCCTACCTCAAGAATCTGAGCTTTGTTGGTAGTCGCACACAATGCTTCACAAGATTAGACCTTATTGGTATCGTTATACTCGCTTCTACCTTCACAGCCTTGAGTAGCATTAGCTACTATCGAGGTTGTCATAGCTATCCATCGGTACGACTCTGATTATTTTTTAAACATCACCTATTCTGTCATATCTTCATATTCACACAAGGATTATTGCTATTGTTGTGCTTTATCTTAGACAAATCCATGGTCTGAATCAATGATTTTACTAAGTAGCTTTAAGTTCCCCCTCGAACTTGCCTGCGTCACATTCGTGCCATTCCAATTGTTATTGTAACCTTAACCTCCTCCAAAGTCACTACGATGCAATTGGATGTGGAGGTGAGAAGAGAGGGGAAAACACGATTTGGTTCGTGAGTTGAAGAAGAGGATAGGGACAAGAAGAGCAAATTCCAAATAAAATGTTGATGGAAATAAAAAGAAGTTATGCGAGCCAAACTTCAGTTTTTTCTCTCAATTTGAGATGTGAATTGTTTCAAATTCAAACCGAGCGGATCTTAATTATCCCAACAATGATCTGCATCCTAAAAAGCAAATCACATTTTATCAGAACACGTGAAATTTTGAATTCAAAGATCTTGCCCTAGTATATGATTGTTCATCCCTTTATGGGTAGTTTCATAATTTCTATTCATGTGTACTCATCCTGACCCTGGACTTTTCTTATGTACCGATGGATAGGGCTCATTATCAATATATCCATATGGTATCAATGCACCAATCTTATTTTGGTGTTTTATACCTACATTCCCACCCACCACTATTTAGCCTCTCCATTGTCGTCAACTATTGTCGAGCTTCAACAACTCATGATAGACTTCAATTGAATTTTATTAGCACACCCCTATCTGGAGGTTGTGCCACCTCTCTAGAATCGCTACATTGCCTTTGTAAGGTTGCAATTGGGTTACATACCGTGACCATCTGACAGTTGCAAGAAGCCACATGAAACCTGCAAGATATGCTGCTTGCATGCTCTAACCAAGGGTTTAAATATTGGTATCAACATCCATATTGATCTCATGTCGATAGATATTTTGATGATATATCGACGATGTATCGTTGAAATGTCACTCATATTGACATCCATTTGTGAAGGAAAGATAAAAAAGGTGCCCATGTTGCCATATTGGTCTCGATATCGGTCCTTTGGTTATACTGATATATGAGTGATATATCGCCGATATATCGCGATATCCGAAACCATGCCTCTAACCGTCGCCCATGCTCTAGCCAATCTGTTGCTTGCTTGCCGATCTTTCATGCAATGCCAATGTGAAACATGATCATATCCGATCCGCAGCATCCGCTTACTGATTAGGCAGAATTGCAGATTTGAAACATGCTCAGATTCAATCTAGCCTGATTGAAAAAAAATATTATTAGCACTATCACCATATCCAACGATTTTATTTCATTTATTTCAACAGCACCTTAGCCATCTTCGGCATTGGCGTCACTGTCTTTGCCATCATCATAACATATCTTTATATCAACATTATGTAATAGGAGATTTGTGATATTTTGGATCAAGAAATGACATCATGAACATTAGATACTAGGTTAGACGAGACCAACTATACCCTGATGGTTGTTGATCTTCTTGGCGTTGGTTAGAGAACAAAGAAAGCCACCATCTCTCTTGGTCTATTTCCATTTATTAGATTTATCCTACTGCTTAGACTGAAATATCATGACAGATGACGTGGCATAGTTGGATCTCCAATAATAATCAGTTCTTAGGGCACCAGATATGGCACCTATGACCACCACATCTACGCCATCATTGTTTTCCTCAGTCATTTCAAGTATACATGCTCATTCCATGCCCTTAAATGTCAATTTTGTTAGCATATTGCCAGACTGAGAAAATGATATATCGTCGACGCATCATTTTGCCCATATTTTGCTTAAGTCGACGAAAAATAGGGAAATGCTCATGAATTTGATTTTCCAATATATGTTTTTTTAATATGTTCAGGTCAATAAATAAGATAGAAAACACACTTTTTTGCTAAAGCAACTAAATACAAGTTTTATAATAGTACAATCATCATAATTGTTAGAAAATATAATGCGGAAGCGTATCGGAGAAATAAAGAATAAAACATTAGGAACACTGGGATTTTATATGGAACCCTACTCCCTAAGGAGCGGGATGAAACCAAGAGAGAAGGCCTCAAATGAGCATATGTTGCATTCAACCTTCTCACTGGATACAGGAGGTCTGGGGCTTCTAATATAGCCTCCACTGAGCGTCAAAAAAAAATAGCCTCCACAGACCCTCCAACCCCTCCAACTCCCATCACTGGTAGATGTGGGACTAAACATTGGATGTGGTAAATGGATCTTGGAAGGATCCATTTACCCGTCTTACATGATATGTGATAGATACTCAGATGGCCTCAAATTTCAGCGAAATTCGGTCGAATTTCTGTCGAATATCGATATCCAGTCGAAATCGAAATTTGACCGAAATGACCGAAATGACCGAAATATGGGGGTGCTAGTACAAAAAATGACCGAAATGACCGAAATTTCGGTCGAAATTCCACCGAAATTCCATCGAAATTCTGTTTTGGTCGATACCGAAATGGTGACCGAAACCGATATTTAAGGCCTTGGATACTCTAACACTCCCCCTCAAGCTGGAGCATGTAATGCTCAGCTTGGACAAACAGAAAGAAATCTCAAACTCACACTACAAGACACTACAAACAATATCAACTCAACGTACACAACTGTCGGCTGTTGTTGAGGACGTTGCTTCTCATGTCGTGCATGTGAGGAGTAACAAACAGGCTGGAGTGTGAGTCAAATTGAATCTCCTCATCGGAGAGCATTTGCTTTGTACTACGCCTGTCAGAGTCACTATAATTGGAAATGAGTCTCCACATGGAGAAATCTGGCCCGCCACATGTAGAAGACTGAATCATGTGGACAACTGCTGCATCTCTTTGATGGCCCGAATTGAAAAAGCTGTGGAGACATCCTCATCGAAGCCCACAGTCACTGGAGAATGGAGTTTAAAAAACTCTCCCCGTTGGAGAACTGGGTCTCTCCAATACTGTTTCAGAGAATGGGATCTCTACTATGGAGTCCCTATGATATCACATGAAACTTTGACCAAAACAAAAGATGGGGACCACAAACTGACGACTGCATACATGTGCGAATCAACCCGAAGACCCGGAATCTGAACATCGACTCTGAAAAACATCTGTAGAGTCTGGAAAATCCGGCTGGCCTAGAGTCTGGAGAATCTAAAAATGCGGCCTGTAGAATTCTACACAATACTCCCCCTTTCTCCCATATTGGTCGGAAAACAATGACATCAACCAAGTTGGGAGAAGACAAGAAGATGTGGAAACAAAACATCACAAATGTCGATCTCATTTTTTTCGCCTTTTTTTTCAAAAGTTTGTTTGAATCATTTTTTTGTGGCTATTTAATCTCTCCCTTTTTTAATAGCCGTCTCATTTTTTTTCTTTTTTTATCGCGTACGTTTTTTTACGCACCTTTTCACGCATATTTTTTTATTGAGACATCGTCCCACTGTTGGGCTTGACTAAACATGGGCCTCCTCCCCTTTTCTTGATACTGTAGCATCCTGACCCAATTGGGCTTCCCCCATTTTTCTACAACGTAGGACCCACTTAGCCCGAAGCAACTGATCCTTTTCATTTTTTTAACATCAATCCAATTGGACCTGGAATATTATAACCCATCCTTTCCTTAAATAGGACCATCGGGCGCCTCCTTCTGTCACCGACTAGGGTTCCCCATAGTCGGAACCCTTCGCACTAGGGTGCCATCGCCAGGGGATGCCCGAGCCGTTGCTGTTGCATGTAGGATTTGGGAGGGTTGCCGTCGCATGGTCGATAGAGGAGCATCGCACCACCTGCGTGATGGAGAAGTTACACGAGTAGGAGGTGCGTCGCCTGGGATTGGACTTGGAGATGCTCGGGCAAGGAAGTTGCGCGGTGGAGGAGCCTGCCGTGGAGATCAATATGCGTCGCTGGAAGAGATCGAGGGAAGGAGGGGTAGCTTCACGTATGGGTGGTTCTTCCTGGAGCTCTCGTGCACTGCCCCAATGGGGCTTCTTCGCACTTGCCTCCTGGATCTGGGGAGCTGCGGGGCTTCGCCTGGCGATGAGGGGGAGATGAGCTTCGCCTGCTGCTGCGAAGGGGAGGCCTTACCTCCTGGAGCGCCGCCACCTGGAGCCATATGCGGTCGGAAGGGAGGTACGTGAAGGCCTAGAGTTGTGAAATGGAGGAAGGCGGCAGAGCCGCCACCTGGAGGCTCGTGGTGATGCCATCGATTGGAGCTCACCACGTGCAGGATCACTCCCTACTACGGAAGGAGATGACATCCATTGTCGCATGCAGCCTGGAGCTCCCCTATGGAGCTCCGCTTGGGCCTGGAAGATGCGGCTGGAGACACATTGTCGCCTCGCCGCCTGGAGATCATGCGTGGTCGTCGGCCATGGGTGGATAGAACCAACTAGGGTTTCAAAAGAAACCCTAAATATAAATCTCGAACTGAATGATACATAATAATCTCAAACAACTATCGTAAATGTGCTTGATAATAGAATCTCGAACAGAATAAAAATAAATTCTTAAGACAAAATCCTCGAGAATCAAACCCGCTCTGATACCATGTTAGAAAATATAATGCGGAAGCGTATCAGAGATAAAGAATAAAACATTAGGAACACCGGGATTTTACGTGGAACCCTACTCCCTAAGGAGCGGGATGAAACCACAGGAGAAGGCCTGAAAGGGCCATATGTTGCATTAAACTTTCTCACTGGATACAAGGGATCTGGGGCTTCTTATATAGCCTCCACAGACCCTGTAAGTCCAACCAATGGTAGATGTGGGATTAAACATTGGATGTGGTAAATAGATTTTGGAAGGATCCATTTACCCATCGTACATGATATGTGACGCATACTCTAACAATAATCACTGCACATGCTGATATGTAGCATGGTTCAAAAAAACGCGCCTCGAGGCGCACGAGGCGTACGCCTCGAGGCGAGGCGGCCTAAAACCGCCCCAGAACGGCCGCCTCAGGGGGGCTCTGAGAGGCGAACGCCTCAGTTGGTCGAGGCGGTCGAGGCGGAGGCGAGGCGGTCCCTGAGGCGTTTTTTTATTTTCAAAATATTTGTTATGTTAATCATTTATCCTATTAGTAATTTCATATGTTTATAAAAGTCTAGTTGTTTAGGATATAAATATACAAGATGAATGCTTAAATTTGGCCACTTTCATGTTCATATTTACCATTAAACATGTCCAATTATGTCAAAAACTCTTAATTTAAGGCAACATACAAATCCGCAAATCCGCAAATATCATTTAAAGCATTACTTGTAAACTTAATTTAAGGAGTTGTTACACAATAAGCTATGCAATATACTGAGAAGGACAAAGAAGATAGAATTCAAGGGGAGGTCATGTACATTCTCATACAAACAAGCGAGACCCCCGTCTTGTTGGGGTATGTTATGGCAGGAGGGGTGCATACACTAGTTCTTCAACTTGGGTTAGAGAGTTAGAATTCTGATGAATACTAACATATGCATTCTCATACATTTGTATATCTTTCTATTTTGGGGTTCTTATCTTTATTATTTCATCATATCTTGTAGTGTAAATTATTATATATTGGGCAGAGAACATATAATACATAAAGAGACATATAATTGTAGTTTTATACATATTTTTCTATATATAACTGAGGCTTACGCCTCGACCGCCTCGAGGCTACGCCTCGCCTCGATTCCAAGGAGACCGCCTCGTTCCGCCTTTCGTTTTTTCAAACCTTGATATGTAGTACTCGATATGGCATGCAGTAAGACTTATAGTCATTTAAAATTCAAGAATAAGTCGAAATAATAAATAACGCTGTCACAAACTTAAATAAGTAGAAATAACATAGTAAAAACCTATAATAAACATATGTACACTAAATGCTATATTAACGACATATGTCATGAACTTATTTTGAAAATCTTGTGACACCTTGTTTATCACTCTTCTATTACTTTCGCTTTATGGCATTTCATTTGGGTCGACTATCCATTGAAAAGCTCCAGTATCTTTACCTTGTTCGACTTCCACTACCAAATTGGAGTGAAAGCTCCAGTATCTTTACCTTATTCGACTCCCACTACCAAATTGGAGTGTGAGGCTTGTCAGTGTGTGAAACGTCATCAAAGTCACCTTATTTGTTGCTTCTGATCGCTTACATTCTTATTAACACTTGATATAATTCGTATAAATGTTTGAGGGCTTAATCGAATTCCAGATCATCTTGGTCATTGCTACTACCTTCTTTTTTTTGTAACAAGAGGGGTAGTATGTACATGTGCCCACCTCAAGATTTAAACCCGGGTCCTGTGGGTGGTAGGCACATTGCATTACCAACTGACAATTGAAGTGGGGTTCAATGTTACTACCTTATGATTATGGATGATTTTACCTTCATGTCATGGGTGTTTCTTATGAACAGTACAGTCAGATAGTCAGATTTTTGCTCAAGGCTCATTCAGTTCATTGATGAAATAAAAATGTAATCTCAGGCCACTGTAAAGGTGGCATGCTCTAAGAATGCCCGGGAATTGGTTTCTTTAAGGGATCATCCATTTGGCCTCATGTGCCCATACAATACAACCGAATGGTGTTTCTGAATGTAAGCACTAACGCACACTTGATGCCATCGCAACTTTTTTAATCAAGCATATATTCCATTATCTGATTGAATTAAAAAATCTCATTAATTGCCTTCATTCAATGATTGCTGAGAAACACCCTTTAATATACCCTAATCATTCGATCTATACTATGTCTCTTAGGTATTTGAATGCGTTGTCTTTGTGCAGTCAATTGTTTTTTTGGACTATGTTAGAAAGGATGTTACTTTTTTGATCCCAACAGTCATCGAAATTATGTCACTTTAGATGTGACCTTTTTTGAGTCTATCTTATTTTTTGTTCTATTGTTGGGATCATGCCTCAATTGGTTCTATTGAGGATATCCTTGATACACTGCCCTAATATCTTATGTACCGTTTACCTCAAGATATTACATTTTTCCAATATTAGATGACATCTAATTGGGAATCTAGTGTACTCGTCGTTCCCCTTTTTCTGAGTTGTTGGTCAAGTTTTCTCCTGAGGCAGTTCTTGATCCCAAGTTTTTAAAGTTTGATACCATTTCTAGAACATAAGTACATATAATGAGACATATGGTCTAAATACATTGATATTGTGTATGCTATTTAGAAGAAATCTTGCCGTCGCTCGTAACATTCATTTTCAAAGGTGATGTTTTTGGTCCATTGTTCGATACATATAGTTTTTAGATGGTTTATTTATTGCATGGATACCAGTAACACGTGCTCATGCCTTCCTTTTCCCTTGGTGGAAGGGGCGGGGGGATTGAGGAGGAGATGGCTGCTTTACTATCCGATGGTATCTTGACTGTGGTGGATTTGTTCGAGGGTTACAAGGTGGTTGGTTTCGAATCGATGTTTGAGTGAAGTATATACTACATTTATTGGTTTCCTAACACTAGGAACATCTAGTCACTAGAGGTCTCATCCATATTTATGGGCTATATTTCTTTGATATCTTCTCTTTTGTGGTTTGACTTTTGACTCTTACGCACCTTCTTTCAGATGATAATTATACTGAAGTGACTTAAACAAGATGAAAATATGTGAGTTTTAATGATGAAATTAGTACATATTTTTCAACTAGCATGAGAAACCATGAGATAATCTTGACAAACAAGTACAAAGAAGAAAATATATCGAATTAATGGGAAATAATTCAAACCAAAAATGAATGTTTTTCCAGATTTAGACTTGGTCGCCTACTTTCTTGGTCATGCCTGATGACATACTTAAGGTATTCACAATGGTTTTTCCTTGTTATGTATGAGTAGATGCTTTTGTAATCCACTATAATTTGTCTATACTCGGTTATAAAATGTTTGAAGTATCCCAATACGTGGATATCCACTCTTGTTGACACCTATGCCCAATTGAGCAGTGCGAACTCATGATGTTGTAGTAGAATCTACTCTTGATGAAGATGTTGATGGGGGGGTGTTTACATGGCACATATCGAATTTGTTTTGGTGGTGCAACTAAAGCATGTAATGTTGCTTGTTGAGCATGTTTACCAGCGTCACTCGAAAAATACTCAGGAAAAAAATCATATAGTCTTTCACCTTTTATCTTGTTATAGCTAGAATAAGATTCTTCTTCAATATCACCAACTTGACCATATATATACTCATAAGGGACGAGAGGTGGAGGAGTCGCTGACCTTGTTGGAAAGTGTTGAGGAAAAGTGATACCATCGTGCTATTAGAATTCTTGGAGATTTAATTGGGTTTCTTGATAATGAGAACTTGATCCGTTATGAAAAGGTGAGGGGGATGCGTAAAAGTCCTTGTATTGAGAATTGCCCATTTCAACATTAAGAGATTCCACCAATGAAATCAAATCCTTCATATAATCATTAGTTGAGCGATTTGATGATTATTATTGGACCAATTTCCATGGGTACAGTTTCAATTGATACCCGTAATTCTCATCAATGTGCGAAATATTGATATCGATATCGTATTTGTCCGTCTGAAAATAGATATATCGAGGATATATTGGAATATATCGATGATATCAGTGGAAATGTCTGAAATGACTTAAAAGGCCATTTTGCCATTTTTTTTCACAAATTAAGATCATTCAAGTTATTAAAACGACAAATAACCTATAAATACATACTTATCATATATATCGATAATTTATACCACATATATCGCACATATCGATCATATCGATGTTAATGTTGATTACTAACTTATACATATTGGAAATGGAGTCCATCCAAGTTCTTACAACACTAAATAACTTACAAATATACACTTAGATCACACATAATGACCCACATATCGCATATATCGGTCATATCGAACATATTGTTGTTAATGTTGATAGGTGATTAATAAATATTGGAATTGAATTCAAAGTAGTTAAGTTAACCTTACTTAGAACGCATGTTTTATTCATGGAAGATAGTGAATGGCATTGAGTTGAGTCATTTAATTCAAAAAAGTATATAATGATTAATGAGACAATGTTTCTTTCCTATAAATAGCTTTCAGCAATGGTCAAGATTCTACCGTTCTAGTGAAGGAAAGAATTAATCAAATACTTACAAACAAATAAATGTTTATCTATTCATAAAAATAAATGAAAAATGTAAATGAATGTGATATTATAAAAGATATTACCTAGTCACGAGGGGTTCAAAAGCAAGAGTCTCGTGATGGATCCGTATGATCCTCTGTGCTATCGTCTTTCATAGCACATCACGGACTTAATGAACTCATAGTAGTTCTCCCATGTCATGTACGAGTACATGTCCTTGTAATCCATCACATACTGCATGTACTAATGGTCATCGATGCTTATGAGCATCCCGAGATGAGGATAAACAACACTAGATCTAGTATCATGAGGGGTATGACGAAGCTGCGAAGTATTGACTTGAGATCCTCAGGATAATGACGACGGAGTAGGAGACGATTTCTGCTGAGGAGGTACTACCATGTAGAAGTTGGGGAAGATGCCATAAATGTCACCACCAAGATAGCTGCCTCGACTCTGATCGGGATGGTTACTTTGGTAGTTTCCACCGCTGTAGTTGTTGTATTCATACTCGTTATATCCATATGATGGAGGTGTATGCGCCTGAGGAGAAGGGGGTCCTAGAGGAGGAGCATGAAAGTATTCTGGGAAGATGTCAAATGATCTCTCATCATGTGATGATCCATATCCATCCAGGGGATTTGGTGTTTCTCCACGATAAGGATTGTCAATGTCTATGCGGCTCAAGGAACCTATATATGATATCCAATCATCCATGCACCTGTCCGTAGGACGATGTCCACGTCCTTATGCTTCGTAATCCATACGTCCTAGACTCGGACTTGGGATAAATTGTCCATGTGTGTTTCATTGCTGCTCCATATATTCACGCCCTGCGTGGAGCTCTTCCTCGGATCTTGTATCATGTGGTCGACGACCATCCAATGCTAACCCTGACCTCCCATGAATATGTGTCTCCATCACATGATCCACCACGACCGCCAACAACATCATCATCATCACTTCCGCTGTCATCCTTTGATTTGTATCGTATTTGTATTTTGAACCAATGAAGAGAATGCCATCAACAATCACATCAAGCTCCAACCCTCTTAGAGGGTCCATGATTCACCCGGATATGGCCATGTAATCACAAACATCTGCTCCTATTTACAAGCTTATGTTCAGATTCAGGCTGCCTCCCTGTTGATCAAGCACTGGAGCACCATTGGAATCCAACCAACTCTGGAGAATATCTTCGTCCGCATCGTCGTCATACATTTGAAAATGTATGAAAGATTGATGGGGTATGTTTAGTCTTCTTTGTCATGTCCCCCTGCATTTTTCATCTTTAGCCTCAAGTTGTAGTGCACGTAGACAAGATCATGGAGCTTATGTTCTTCCAACATTCTACCGAAGGACCCCAAAGCATCCCTAAAGTACTTGACCTGCACATTGTTTGAAGTCATAAATTATCACATAATACTTCCAAATTCCAATTCCCAGATTGGATCGTTACACAAGATAAAGCCTATCATGCATATCCTTTATGAGGTTAATATACAAGACAAGTACTTGTCTCTTCTCCAAAACTCTCCACAATATCTCTCGTGAGACAGAATCATAAGCCTTCTCCAAATCAGTAAAAATTATATGGAGGTTCTTCCTTTTAGCTCTATAGATCATCATTGTTCTCAGCAAATGGATAGCTTCAATAGTTGAGCGACCTGGCATGAATTCGAATTGATTTTCTTTTACTTTGGAAATTTGCCTCAACCTTTTTTTGTCACACGTTCCCTAATTTTCATAGTGCGACTCATCAACTTGATACCTCTATAATTTGAACAATTTTGAATGTCTCCTTTGTTCTTACAAAAAGGCACCACGATAATCCTCCTCAATCTTTATGCATTTTCTTGCTTCGCCAAATGACATTGAATAGATTCGTAATCCAAGTCAAATCATGCTCACCTAAAACTCTCCATACTTCTACATGGATGTCACCCATGCCTACACCTTTCCCAGGTCTCATAACCTTCAAAGCCTCCTCTACTTCCTTTCTTTGAATTCTTCTATAGCTTGCACGATTCAATTACTTTCACTACTAGCTAGATCACCCAAAGCGATCTCTTTATTTCCTTCCCCAATGAAAAAGTTTATGGAAATACTGCCCCCGTCTAGTCTCTATATCCTTATGAGTAACAAGTGTGCAACTTTCCTCATCTTTAATGCATCTCACTTGAGAAAGGCCTTTGGTCTTTCTTTCTCTAGCTTTGGCCAACCTGAATATATCCTTCTGGCCTCCTTCGAGTCGAGATTTTTGTACAAAACTTCATAAGCTTTTAACTTAACTTCACTTACAGCTTTCTTTGCTTCCTTCTTCGCTATTTTGTAGTTTGTGACAGTTTCCTCTGTTCTATCCTTAGACATAGTTTTAAAGCGTGCTCTTTTACTTTTGCTTCCATGCACCCCTTCACTCCACCACCAAGCCTCTTTTTGACATGGAGTTCCTCCATTTGACTCGCCTAACATTTCTTCCATGAGGGTGGGAAGCTTTAATGTGCATCACACAATGTCCAAAAAATGTTGTAGCTGCTAGAATTCATTATTATTTCACCTGCTTTCGTGACGTTATTGCCATTGCCCCTGACAATCTAAACAACGTTCTCCTTCCCAATATCCTTGATGATGTCCTTTATCAACTTCAAAAGATATTTATGGTCCTTCACATGATCGGATGCATCAACAGACTTCAAAAAAATGGTCTTCCCATCGCAGTACACGTGGAAGTTAATGATCCGCTTCCTCGTGTAGCTCGTCCACCCATCATACATTAGCATCACCCCATAATATAGCCATCTCCTCCTCGGCCCAGTGATGTACTCGTTCATCTCCTCCATCCCTAGATACCAAGGCCATAAATGTCGGTTTCGGTCACCATTTCGGTATCAACCAAAATAGAATTTCGATAGAATTTTGGTGGAATTTCGACCGAAATTTCGGTCATTTCGGTCATTTTTTGTACTAGGACCCCAATATTTCGGTTATTTCCGTCGAATTTCGATTTCGACTGGATATTGATATTTGACAGAAATTTGACCGAATTTCGCTGAAATTTGAGGCCATACTAGATACTCGTTCATTATCTCCTTTGATGTGGGAGCCTTCACTATTGTTCTCGTGGCGATGTTCTATTCGATGACATGCTGCAAAAAATGATCCACTGACAACACTTGCTGGAATGCTCTCCCCAAAAAAGAGCTTGTTGATGGCCTTGCCCATTCTCTCCGTGACATTTGTGAACATGTCCTTCACGGTCTTCTGCCTCGGTTCCTTACTTGGCTTGTATTGCATGGATTCGTTCCTCATCAAGAAGGGCTTAACTCCCTCCCCCTTGTGATTTTTGGTAGGTGGTGGTATTGGTGTACCTCTAGAACCACTCCAACTGCCACTGACACCATAGAAGCCGCCTCTTGCACTATCGGGTTCTCTCCTCTCGAACTCGCTCCTCATAGATTCCTTTGTTGCCCTTCTTTATGCACTCCTCTCAGTTGCAATCTGAATTTCAGCGGGGTAGTCGAAGCCATCGTCATTTGAATCAGAGAGGATATTGAACTTTTTCTTGAATATAAAATTCCTGAATTGTTCATCCCTTTTGGGCCTCTCTACATCTTTGTCCTTCCCGTTTAAGTTAGCCTTCGCCAAGTCCCTCACATCTTAAGCTTCAAAAAAAAAGTCCCTCACATCTTTGGAACAACGTGTGCACTTGGTAACATTCTTGTTATTGCCAACAAGATGGTGCTTCACCCTCGTAATCCCTCTCCTCCCATCCTCTTCCCATATAATTTGCACTGTGATTCTGATTTGTTGCCATTTAGAGTAGTGGCAAACCTCCAACCAATCTCTCCACCGTCCCTTTAATCATCCGAATCTAAAATGGAGTGTGAATCCATGATGTTGATAGTTGAAAACTGCGAAGAAATTACACGACATTCATGAGGCATGAGGAGAACAATCAATTATTTGCTAAATATTTTTTGTTTTAATTTTTGGATTTATTGTATTTATTATTTTTAACATGCTTAATATGCGTAAAGTCTTGGATATTTAATGTTTACTATATTATCTATATTTAGGTGTTTCGATTTATAAGGGAAAAAACATCCTAGATCTAGAATTGAGACGACCGATTTTGTGACAAACCACACATGAGATACAAAACACAAAAATTGTATCTCCAATTTGAAAACCTCTCTGCGGCCAATAATAGAGTAATAAAGATATGGAGAGTGTGATTAGCCGTAGACTTGGTCCCATAGCAGAATGGAAATGAGGTGAGAGCCCCGTTCCCCTTCCACCTTCACTCGACGATAGGCTATGCACTACGTCAGGCCTGACATGCTTCCGCAATAAATATCATGAGAAGCGGGAGTTCTTCGTCACGTGTCTTGTGGGATCCATTCTTTCTCTCTCGTGCCCTTCTGGGCGAACTTCGGAACGCACGACATGAGTTCTAATCTATCATTCCATGAGTATCTTCACCTTTCCTCCCCATGAAAGCGATGCGTATTATAGATCTAATGTTTTATTCACCGAATTAATAAATTACTATTTTTTAGTTAACATAAAGCACCATAAAATCTTGTTTTCTATGTCTAGAAAATGAGATCCGAGTTTCTCCTTTCATACCTTAACTTAATTTCACAAGAAAACTCAAAAACCCCAAATTAATTCCCCGTATATCTCGCTAAATACTTCAAATCTTACAAAAAAACTCAAGAATATGTAATGCCTAATCAATGGGAACAAAACCTCTAAGAAGTTCCACTCAGTCAACATAAAAATTGGAAAAGATCTAGTGTTTACCTCAAAGAATAAAGGAATGAGCGTCAGAGAACCTTGGAGAAGAGTTCGCAACACTTGGGGTGAAATGAGGCGATATGAGTGGAAAAATGACCTGTCAGATTCCTTTCTCGCCGATATATTGCCGAATCGTTGATATATCGGGTCTGTATCACCGGTATCTTAGAATTCAAAGGAGACCTGATATTGATATCCCTTCCCAACTGATACTGACATATCCTACTCTGTTTCTCACAGGACCACGACATGCTTCTTATCTTAATCTACCAACCTCTAAACAACTGCAGCATGCTCCATTTTCCATTAGTTTGATATAACCATATCAAAAAGCCAATTATCTAACCAAACCATTAATCTTCTTCCCAGCAGTCACCAAGAATTTCAGCGTGCTTTATCTTTTGGTTCTCTTTCATCACGGGGTAGATTGAGTGAAAGGAGGACGTGATCATGATATTGGCTATTGTTTGATCTTATGATGGACTCAGAATGTGGTTTTTTTTGTCTGAAAAGATTCTTTGTTGAGAATGCTTTGTAGCATGCGAGGTCTTTTGCCGAGCCATAGTACTTGTTATCCTTAAATGTGTTTATAGAAAATTTTGGTGTGTCGTTTTTAGTTGCCTACTCTTTTTCCTTTTTGTAAAATATTAATGCCTAAGGATCCTTCAGAACCTTGGTCAGTATGCCACCTAAAATGCTAGTTTCATGTGAGAGATCAACATCGCATTCCTATAGATCGCATCAATCTTCTGCAGCTACGTGCTACCCGTAACTGAACTGGACCATATGGTCCATATCCTGATCACAAAGTGATAGTTAAGCACCTGCTTCAGTTTTTTGATCACATGCTCGTCATAAGTTCATAACCAATCATGATTATGTCACTAGTGTAGGCCAACGTAGCTATGGCGCTTCTATCTATCCTTTGAGTAAATAGCTTGTGATCTGACGACGATTTAACAAAGTCCTTATTCCCTAGCACCTATGTGACCTTCTAGAACCATGATTTAGGTCTTTGTTTGTTGTCTTAAATAATGTTCCTCATATCTTTTGACGCCACTGTATCCAGTTATCTGTATAGACGATCTTAAAATTTCCATAGAGAAACACATTCTTTGCATCCAACTGATGTACATATCAATGATTGTGCGCAACGACTGAAAGAACAAGCTGAAGATTCAGAAATTGAGTTATAAGAGAGAAGGTGTGAAAGAAGTTCAATGGTAAAGGTCGATATCAATGGGGTAATTTGGTCATCACCCAACCTACTCGCTTCCATCTCTATCCATGTCTAACCGGTGCTTCTATCCTAACTATTGAATTATCTAAAGCATGACCCAAAATTTCGCGAACGGTTGGTGAAATATCGTTGATATTTCCATTTCTTCAAGTTGGCCAAATCGAAATGCCATAGCTTTTCTCAACTGTTAGTGATATATTGGCTACACCTCTCACTGAGTGAGATTATTTGCATATATTGAAAGGCAAAATGGGTTATATGTCCCCCATTTCACCCCAATTCGATGCAATTTCACCTCCATATCGTCCTTCCCATCTAGAGAGCTTTCGTTAAGTAATTTTAGACATCCATAGAGCTTCTTTGTTTCACCGATTTCTATGGCATCCTTTCTCTTCTCTAATATTTGCAAGATGCACGAGACATGAGTGAATTTTCTTTTTGGTCACCGGTTGATGTGTTAATAGTGATGACATTTAAATTCTAATTGCATTCCCTAAAGGTTATGCATATCAGTATATGCGGTGTAGTTGTCCATACTATACAAAACTTGTTTCTAGACCTATAATTAGCAAATAAATGTATATTTCTATCTTATTTAATCATTAAAACACATTGGAAACCTTAATTAAAAAAATAAAATTTACCTTTAAAAATCAAAATTTTATATGTATTCATACCATTATTGTTGACTCGAAAATCGACAATTGAGGCTTGATCAGAAGTAATCCACCATGGCTCTTCCTGTCTTCATGTCATCATGCTCCAGCGTCTCTTCCTTGTCGATAAAATGAATGAATTTCCTCCATATCCTTGCACTAGTCACATAGTGGAAATTAGACGTATTTGTATCCTCCGCTTTCAGTAATATTTGCATAGATCTTTGATGTCCCTCTCCTCTTGTTTCCTATCTTCCTCTACAATTTATGGTCTCGCTTTCAAGTGCTTATTTTGGTATCTCTTAGTCTACCCAATTTCCTAAGCTCGCTTTGCGCAATGCATTCACTTAATCGACCATATCTTTCACATGCAATATTTAAATCAATAAATTGTAATGTATAGGATATTTAACGACAATGCATGTTCAATAAGATGTTATATGTTCTATGTAAATCCTACTACTATATGTTCTATGTAAATCCTACTACTATATGTTTAGTGTTGCTTGCATCTATATTAACCACTAAATGATCAAATTTTCAAGTAAAATTGTAGGGCTTGACATGAAATGAACTCTTATGATGCTTCCTAAGCTGAGAAGCCTCATAATACGGTTTATTAGTGGAGTCAATTGTTGTAGTATGAGTTATAGCGTTGATACGAGGTGGAGGGTTCTTTGTTGGCGAGATCCTTCAGATAGACGATATGGATGCTGATCGCATGAGCGGGAGTTGGTTGCACAATTAGGATGATGGGAAAGCTGGTGCTCACGAAAGCATTTCTATTCACTATTCCAATCTTCTATCTCTCTGCACGTGTTTTAACTGTGGACATCCACAAATTTTTGGAGGCTACCACGAGGATGTTCTTTTAGGTCGACTCTTATGAGAAGATGTGCGTTTTATTGGTTGATTGGAGTACGGTAACACTATGCTAGCATGGGAAGTCTGGTGGTGTTGCGTTTTATGGATTTGAATGTGGCCCTCCTTATGAAGAGGGTTGTGCGGATTTGAGCAGAGGAGGTTTATCTCTTGTGCGTACTTGTGCAGAAAATTTATCACTCAAGCACTTTGATGGGGTTGCTGTGGACCATGGCGTTGTCTACTTTGCGGATTTGAGCAGAGGAGGATTATCTCTTGTGCGCACTTGTGCAGAAAATTTACGATCTCTCAAGCACTTTGATGGGGTTGTTGTGGACCATGGCGTTGTCTACTTTCTAGAGAGGTGTGATGCCAGTTTTACATAAAGTATCTTGCTTTTTGAAGCCATTCCCATTTGTGAAGGATGGCCATGGCTTTTGGCTCTAGGTAATAATTGGTCTGATTTTTTTACTCATAAGCTCAATCTGTCGAGTATCTGCTTTCATTCAATGTTTTAAATTTCCCTCTACCATAACAACGTGTGCGAGTGACATGCTTATGCACTCAACTCCTTTCTTCAACTATGCCTTTTTTAGTTGTAGGCAAGCATGAATTCATTGGCTGGCCATGTGGGATGATACCCGGCATCCGAGTATCGTGTTTTATGGGTGATTATATCACTAATTTATTGATATCAATGAGAACTGGGTTTTGATGGTCGGATTTTTTTACTTATTATAAGCTTGATCTGTCGAGTATTTGCTTTCATTCAGTGTTTTAATTTTCCCTCCCATAACAACTTGCACGAATGACGTGCTTATGCTCTCAACTCCTCCAACAATGCCTTTTTTAGTTATAGGCAAGCACAAATTCATCAGTTGGCCATGTGGGAGGATGCATGGTTTTCGATTATCACGTTTTATGGGTGATTATATCACCCCTATGTTGGTGTCGATGAGAAATGGGCTTCGATGGTCACGTGTATATCATCTCACAAGATATCAGCCGATATCTCGTGAGATATCGTCGAGATATCGCTAGACCTATATGGGTCAAAATTGAGGGTTTGCAGTGTACTTTTTCTCGGATATTGGCTGGTATTGACTGATATTCAAGGTTTGAAAAACCGAAAGGCGGAACGAGGCGTTTTCCCTGGAGGTGAGGCGAGGCGAGGCGTAGCCTCGAGGCGGTCGAGGCGTAAGCCTCAGTTTGTATAGAAAAATACTTACAAAAAGTATAATAAATATATTTATGATGAAATTACCTTAATTGACAATACATATAATATATAACATTGTAATATATGATGAAATTATGAAAATAAGAACGTGAAAGAAAGGATATGCAAATTCCATAAACCTATCTACTAAATTTCCACCCAATCTAAAATAGAATCATTAGCTATAATTGTCATTAAAATATCAAAGATAGCATATTTTTCGCTAAAAAATATTGTGGTGCATAAAAAATTATGATTAGATGTATTTGTTATATGACTAATATATAAAATATGACAACATTGACATGCCTTGAATCTAATCTTGTTTTTTCTAGTTGGTATATTACGTTTCTCATTATGTCACCTCACTTAACACTAGCTTTTCTTTAAACTTTATGGATTGTGTATTTAAAAGTGTAATATTAAGAATTTCTTGGAAAATTAGACAAGTTTAATGCTCAATATAAATATGAACAAACTTAAAATTCCAAGTATTCATCTTGTAAATATATATCCTAGACAAGTATACATTTATAAGCATCTAAAACTACCAATAAGACAATTTAAATCCTTAAAAATGCTTTAAATTCCAGAAAACGCCTCACAGACCGCCTCGCCCCGCCTCACCGCCTCGGACTTCCTCGACCTTCTGAGGCGTACACCTCATCAATTCCATCTGAGGCGTACGCCTCGAGGCTAAAAAGCCCCGCCTCGTTCCGCCTCGACCGCCTCGAGGCTAGCCTTTTAATACCATGCTGATATTATAGACATTGGCCATATTTTGCTCGATATTACCTTTTTCTACCTGAAATCATTCAGAATTATGATTATTATGAATGGCGGTGTTTCAAAACTATATGTTATTATGCTTATTTGCTTGTTTATTTGATTTCTTATATAACTCATCATTTTGTTTATATACAAAGTGCGATGTGATATAAAGCTAGTGTGCTAAATACACCTCCTTATGTTTTTAAGTTATTGTCAGATTTTCATCATTTCCTTTACAATATTTTTCCATAGTCGTCAATCGATTGTCAACGGTCAGCATTGACAGCATGTATATGTGTTTTGTTGTGTATTGACGTGCTAAATACATCCCGTTCTTGCATTAAGTTTGTATTTGTATGTTATTTATCATTTTAAGAACTAAGATGATCTTAATTTGCAAAAAAAAAACATTTTTTGGAAATCTCGACAGGGAGGTTTTGAGCTTGTTGGCATTAGATTGGCTTCATGTTGCCATCCTCCATTCTTCATGCACAACCGTTATAGGGGTTGCTTTTGACCATTTGCCGCCTTTTAGATGATTTGGAAAGCTTAAAATGGGTTTCTTTTTAATCACGAGTGCTATCATGCAGAAAATGTTTCAGAGCATGTCAATGCTCTGTCTAAATCTTGGATGGTGTAACTTTATTTGTAGAATTATACTACTTCGGGTGTGCCATGCCTTGGGACCACACCTGTTGTTTCCTTCGTAAATGTATAAAATTATTCTTAATACGTAGGCTTGTATATTTATGTAGACTTTTTTATTAATTATTGGACGGAGCTAACCCATTCACTTTCCTAACCTGAAATAACTACTTGACTAAATTTGTCAAAGAATGCAAGGTTGAAAGTTGGTGTTTTTCTAGCACACGATAGTTGTGTAATCTTAAGTCAGGTCTTCTTATCTTGTCCAATACGTGTCCTTCTAGATGATATGAATTTTTAATTGCTATTAATTTTTTCCAATAAATTCGTTCTGTGGTTGTGATTATTTTTGTGGCATATGTGGAGAAATAAGGAGGCTAGATAAAGCCTCTTTCATTGACATTTTTGAATGCAAAACTTGGCCAGTGTCCATATTCAGATGAAAGAGCATGTTGGTATCTTCTTCAATGTCATATTTGCATGAATACTTGACTTTTTCCTGTTTTGAACTCTTTTAACTTGTAGACTGTGACCTGCATACCCCTGTTTAAAGGATTTTCAAATAAATATCCTTGTGCGCTTGCTATATTATGGGGATACCCCTGCAAACTTTTGTATTAATTATAACATCTCTGTAAACTTTTTTCTTTCAAAATTAAGATTTCTTCGCTTATCACCATATATATATATTCATATTAGCAGTTCCTTATCTCATTTCCTCTATTTCCTTCTTTTACTTCCTTTCTAGCCACCACCTCCTTGATAGAGCATATACACGTTTGTTGATGACGATTGGGAGGTTGAGAGTTGTGAGAATCCTATAACATTGGTGGGTGCATCACCTTAGCGACCTCACTGGATTTGTGAGGTAGGTGAGTAGTTGTTGGGAAGGAGATTGAAGAGTTCAAAGATCATGCCAAATGAGCTGATAATGCTGGAGGATGTATACAATTTGGCGATGGATGTGTGACTGAATCTAAAAGTTGTGTTGGGTAAGATAAAGAGGATTTGCAGGAGGTTTGACAACATCCTTGACAACCTCACAACAGTGTCTTTTGCTGATGCTGTGGGACTAAAAAAACACGGGTGATTGTGGGTCTCAGGAGCAAGGACAACATGGACTAGGAGAGTGGGAGGATCACTGACCTTGAGACTAAGGCTCTATTTTTATTAACTCATTTGGACTTTGTGATTGTTGTTATTATAAGAACAAAATCTTGCTACTGATTATCCAGTTTTGCTCATCACAATCCTTTCATGGTTAATATGCATTCAAAATCTCTTCCCAGCGAGCATGGTAAAATAGTATCTTGTTGAGCTTATCCGCTAACTGGATATCCTTTTCATCTAGCAAGAGCTTGGTTCCATCGTTAACGCAACTGCCTCATCTCAAAGTTTGACATCCCTTGCCTTTTGTGGTCTACGACATGGATATCATTTTCATCTAGCAAGATCTCGGTTCCATCGTTGGTGCAACTGCCTCATCTCAAAGTTTGACATCCCTTGCCTTTTGTGGTCTATGACATGAGGCAATCACCTTGAGCCTGATCCCATGTGATCCCTTTCTGGTGGGGATCTGGTATCTCTTCGGAGTAATCTCCATGTTGAGGTGAATGGCAACAACCTTTGAGAATACTACTCGACACATGGAGAATCATCTAGTGAACATGGACCAATGCCAACTTCTCAGGGCGTGGACCTTAAACAAGATCCCCTATAGGGGAGAGGTGCAATGGGAAGGTAGGGCTGGGTGAGATTGTTTATTCTGGCCTCTAGCAAACATGTGAGATGTGGGGGGTTAAGGGGGGAGGCTGATGATGGGGTTAGAGTGGAGGGTAGGGATGCTCTTGATGAGAGAACGAGGCTCTATTTCTGACCCTATGCTTAAGGCTCTATTTCTGTTAACTCATTTGGACCTTTTGCCTTTAGTTATTACAACAAAAATTTCTTGACACAAATCATTAATATTTCTCACTGCAATCCCGTCAGTTATTTTGCATGCAAAATCTTACCTTGTTGAGGTCATTTGCGAACTAGAAATTGTCTTCAATGTCCAAGTGCCCGAATCCATTGTTTGCTGCAACTGCCTTATTTAGGAGGTCGACATTACTTGCCTCCGGTGCTCTACAATATGGAATGATCTTGAGCCACTTTCCATGTGATTCCCGTTACACAGAATCTGATGTCTTTTCAGAGCGATCCCAATCTTGATGTGAAGGGTACCAACTTTGAGCTAATGATGTTTGGTGCAGGGAGAAACATCTGTTGAGTATGAACTTTCCATCAAGTTTGCAGGGTGTGGACCTCCAACAAGTTCGTCCACGTGGGAGAGGTGTGATGGGATCAGAGGGCGATGTGGCATGTCTGTTCTGGTCTCTATCAAGCATGAAGGATTGCAGGGCATCGAAGAGCTTTGGAAGTTGTTGATGAGGTTGGACTGACTGGGGAGGAGAAGGCTATTGACGAGAGATCAATGCTGGAGGTATGTGAATGTTGCTTATGAGTTTGGGTGGAGGAGGTGGCGGCTGGGAGGAGTGGGAAGGGAAGAATTAAGAGTCGATAGTAAGGAAATAAAAAATGGATGGTGATATTAACGTTATTGTTATGCCTGTTAGGTGGGGACTTGATATCTTTCTGGAACGATCCCACCGTTGATGTGAAGGGCACCAAGTTTGAGCTATTGATGTTTGGCGCAGGGAGAAGCATTTATTGAGTATGGATTTCCACCAAGTTTGCAGGGTGTGGACCTCCAACAAGATCGCCTACAGGGGAGAGGTGTAATGGGAACATCGGTTTGATGAGGTATGTCTTTTCTGGCCTCTAGCAAACATGCAGGATGTCGGAAGAGCTTTGGAAGTTGACGAGGTTGGACTGGGGTGGAGAAAGCTATTGACAAGAGAACATTGCTGGAGGTATGTGAATGTTGCTCAGGAGTTTGGGTGGAGGAGGTGACAGCTGGGAGGAGGTGGAGTGGGAAGGGAAGAAATAAGCGTTTATAGTAAGAAAATAAAAGGTGGATGGTGATATTAACATTCTTCCAAATTTTCATTTGCACAAAGTTTTTTTAAACTCATAAGCCGCTATTATGCGGATTACCGCTTTCATAAATCTCAAAAGATATATACATGTGAGAATTAGAGCATGAGGGTGTAAATCTTGTCATGAAGAAAAAAAACTAAAATTTAGTTATGGCCAAAACGACATAGAAGAAACCAACAAATTATAAAAATAGGGCTATGTCCAACATGGCCTTGAAAGCAAGTAAAAGTATCGGAAAAGAAAATGCTCAAAACATAATCAATCAGATCAAAATCCTCAATTATCATAGAAAATGAATTCCTCAGTGAGGCATCCCTTTGTCATAGACCTTCTCTTGGTTTTTGGCACTTGCTCTCTGGGTATTTCTTCCAATCGAGCTCTTTTCAAAGTATGGGTGCTTTACTCTCATCTCATTTTGGAATTATGCAATCTCATCTTTGAACCATGTATTATGCGTGATTCCTTCAATTCTGGATTTGTTGTTATTGGTGGTGTTCTGGATTCATTCTCCTACCAGTACTTATTGTGGGAGAAAGCATCGTTATATATGATTCATTCGACTAATCCTCCTATTCACATTGGTTCTCTCAGGAAAGAAGTCCACCTATGAAGTGGCTCTTTCAAAAAGCTCTCTGCACATGTTCAACACAACAATAGAAAACACAAGTTATTGTCCTTGCCTCGAATCTCCTGTCTCTTCCTCGTTTTTCGGGAGTGATCAGTAAGCTTCCTATTTCATCTAAATTGTCTCTGCCCGTAGATCCAACTGAGGTATCATGAATAAGTTCCAACTTCATAGAACCTTGTTGCTCTTATCTTCTATCCAGAACCCGCTCCATCTGTTGACTAAGGTGATCCGTAAATGCTTTCTTTTTGCTGTTGCATGGTTCACTTCCTATCCTTACAAGCTACCAATGTAGCTTCATCTTTCTTCTGTAGGAGTGCCACGGCCAGCCCCGATGACCTGAGAGACAATCCCATGTGTATTCTGATGTCCCATTTCTGACAGATTGCTGGGCCTGGATTCCAACCTTTTTATGGGAGTGCTGCTGCCCACACTTTTGCTGGCTTCTGCTGCCCAGTAACAAATGGATGTGAAGCCATTTTTTGTGCAACCAGGCTACTAGGACCTTGTTGCCAAGTTCCTTTCGGTCCACCAATCATAGAGGGCTGCAACACCTCACCATTCCGACTATCCTTTTTTATTGCATTCATTTGGCTGAATCTGAAGATCACAAAACTTAAAACCACTACAGGATCTTTGCCATCCAAAGATTTTGGCAAATTTTTTTTGATAATTTGGTGTTTTTAATGCTTTTATATGGATATCTAACTAATTCCATTCTTTTGTCTTGTGTTCAGGATCAGGGTATAACAATATTAAATAATGCGATAAAAGCTTGTACTGAAGAGATAGATCGTTACAAGGGGAAGCTTGTGGTCAAAGAAGCCCCAAGAGCTGTATGTCTATTTTGCTCCATAATGCTTTTGAAAGTCATTTTTCTATCCCATGCTGCGAATTTATGCATCATCTGGCTTTATTCTTTAATGAGGTGTCATCTGGTTTTTTATTTTAGAATGACTTGCATGGATAATCTCTTGCATTTTATCTGATTTGTTTACAACGCATTGGGGATTTTATCTCTGATAGTTTTAGATAATGGGCTTAATCAGCATTTTTTGGAGTATAACAATTGCCATTGCTTTACCAGATCTTCATTTCTCCTCTATGTTAACATTTTTTCCAGTTGAAATTTATTCAATCTTACCCTTGCCTCAGGTGAGTGAACGAGATGATAAGTTACTTGCTGAGCACATGGCAAAACTCCGGTCTGCAAACGAGGAGGTTGATGGTGATGAAGGATCGGAAGAAGAGGAGGACACGGGAATGGGAGAAATTGACTTGGACAATTCAACAGTTGGTATTACAGAATAAAACCTGAGATTGGATATTGATTCAATGTCTGTTGTGCTCTTAGGTGTATAGAACATGATATGCGGAACGTCTGATATTTTTTGAGTTTGTTGCAAAGGATTGCTTCCTTCTGGCGGCTATTTTATCTTTCCCTTGTTTGATGAATTTTAATTTGAACTGTAATATTTCAAGAGCGTAGGACAGCTGAAAGATCTTTGCTGTATACTACAGTGGCACACATCAGATTTTGAGTTACCATTCTCCTTTCTTCCTTGTGAAATCTCTAATGCTCTTGTGCTCCTTGTGGCGAATTGTGTAGACTCACATGTTCATTTCTGGCGAAGGGTAAACCTTGAAACCTGGCTTTAAAAAATCGTGCTTAGCGAGAATTGAAACCTGGCTTTCATTCTAACTGAACCTTTGGGGTTACTTCTGTACATTGATTGTTAATCGTGGAATTGAAATCTCCTTCTCGTTTCATTACATATTGTTTTAAAGGTGTTTATTCCCGGAAGTTGGTTTGTCTGATAATGAGGGCTGCCATTAATTTATGAACTTGCAGCATTAAGATCGATATTTTGGTTAATTGGTACACCTTTTCAACATTCAATCCTCAAGGTATAAATAGAAGTCGTGAGGATTATGGGGCTGGGAAGAAACTACTCAAACCATCCGGAGTCGGTGGGTGTGTTCATGCGTTCGGCCAGAAGTCAACCTATCTATTTGTTGGGGCAAATTTTTGGCCCAAGCATGATCCTGACCAGCCTTGTTGGTTGGGGTTTTGGGTCGGTTCAACCTAATGCTCATCTCCAGTAGTATGTTAATTAGCGTGTGCAACTGTACTTATGTGATACTTCAGTTTAATCATATTAAATTAATTATCAATGCAATACAATCAACAGACAATTTAATTTGCTTGATATTACTATATAGTGTACACCTTCACATGGCACAAATTAATTATTCTAATTAGTTGTTAGAGTACGATTTAACTTCGCATCATGCTACACTTCGTTAAAACAGATCTAGTCAGGCGCTCGAGTTATGCTGTGGGAGTATTTCCTTGAAATGCAAGACGCTAATTAAGGAATCAAGCTAGCATACCTGGTCTAGAATCCATCTCCATTCCAATTCAGAACAACACAAATGGGTTTAGTTATACTAAGAGGTTTTGTTGATAGAATGCAATTGATGATCGGTGTGATACTTTATAATTATCACTTAGAAATTTAGACCTTAAAATATCTTTAATGATACTAAATTTCTAGGCATATCAAGCAATCAGATTGTTTTGCATGGGAATTGTTGAACTACAACAATTGTAGTTTTCAATGTAGGGTGTGTCATGAAACAATCATTCAATCAAGTTGTTGTTTGTCAATTATTTCTCTAAATAAGTGATACAATAATTAATCATGGTAAATTCATAATTTACATGATTTATTTTGAATTAAATACATTAAAAATTTCAGAAGATGATCCAATCATCTTCTGACCCATTCCCACTAAATATCACATATCTAGGGCAAACTGAGTCGGAAAAATGTGAAATAAATTCGAGCAATTTGTTGGTTCAATTCTTAACATATTTAATGTGTTCCTAACTTGTTTCATGATAGGAAAACAATAACTAAAAATCTTTTAGTTACAGATTCGAGTTTACATGGAAAAATAACAACACTGCAGGAACTTATTGATTTAAAAATGATGCCCGTTTGATGCCAACAATTGGCGATTTTTTAGGTATATACTTATATACTCAAATACATTTAAGTATTTAAAAAATCATTCAAATATGGCACAAACAATAGCTTTTTCATATGAGCAAAAAACTATACGAAAAAGCATCTATGGAAAAATAACAAGTCCCGTGCATCTGATATCCAAAACCTTGTTCCCTTAGGGTTTGGATCATATCCAAGACCTTTGATTAAGGATCTGATACCACTTTAAGGGAGTCAAATTAATTAAAAAGACTCGCACATCACGGAAGCGTGGAGATCGCATCGTATGCGATCTAGGTCAACTAGTCGCACTAGTCGATGTGGCCATGGAAATTAATTTTTTTTCTGATGGAACTACATGGCTTGGGAACATTTTCCAATATGTTCTATCAATATCACACAAGTATCAGGCTTACCTCTTGAAGTGTGTTTGTGATCTTCTACTCCAAGCTAAGAGACTTCTTATCTCAAGTCCAATCCGACGTAAATAGCACTTACGGGCACATGGATGAGATGCATGCTTCCTGCAATCCGTGGTGACGATCTGAGCTAAGAACGTCATGATTTCATCGTATGAAATTCATCACTTTCGTCACGAGCACAAAGCACCGAAGAAGACGGACATCCACGAGAAGTCGATTCGGCAGCGCAAGGGCACCGCGACGACGACGACGCTCTCCATAAACCCTAGAGTGGACAGCCACTTGAGGTTGAAGAAGAGAGAGAGAGAGAGCCTCTTAGACATGTATAGAGAGGGAGCAAAGAGATTTTGTTTCTCCAACTTGTGTGTTGAATTATTGTATAGAAGAACCTAGGGTGGCTCTTCTCTTATACAAAATCAGATGGCTAGGATGCACTCCTAATTCAAATCAGTAGCCTAGATTTTGTTGTAATAATTTGCAACAACATTAATTAATTTCAAGAAATAAATAATTTTGAAATTTTTTTCAATAAATTTAATTTCTATTAAATCAATTTTCATGTGGAATAATAGAAAGGAGGAGAGCCTTCTTCCCAATTAGGGTAGACAACCACCATGGAGAATTTCTCCATGTGGTCGTCCACTCCTATTAGGTATAGAGTCTTCTCCTCTTTATTAATTGATGAGATTCTCAATATCATCATATTTTCCACATGTTGTAACAACTTTTGTTGCATGAATTTTCACCAAAATAATTCCAAATTATATTGTGACAATTCCAATCATTCTATTGATAATTATAAATCATATTCATCCATCTAATATTAAATGTAAATCACATTTACATTCA
The DNA here is from genome assembly GCA_037367405.1 of Ottelia alismoides. Classification (NCBI taxonomy): domain Eukaryota; kingdom Viridiplantae; phylum Streptophyta; class Magnoliopsida; order Alismatales; family Hydrocharitaceae; genus Ottelia; species Ottelia alismoides. Next base: position 476,781 of record JAZKJV010000733.1, on the reverse strand, counting down.
ATTGTACAATTTGAATCCAATACAAATTTAATTGTATAATGTGAATAAAATTCACATTAACTTATAAATTTTAAATCATATTTATAATTAAATCTCTCTTATGTTATTATGAATCATATTCATAATGTTTACGATTATTGTGGATAGTGCTATCCATATCAACGTATCTATGATAATTAAGTCCAATTTAATTATCTTAGATATCTCTCTATATGTGTCAAAAAATGTGAATCACAGCCACAATGTTAATAATTTTTAAATTCTATTTAATCATCAATTTTCCAATGCTCAGATATTGTCAACAATAGAATTATTATTGAATTCTTTCAAGAACAATGTGCCTTCTCGGCAGATAGTTGGAGGTAAGGACATGATGATTGTATATTTCATATATAGTGACTTGGATAGTGCGATCTAATCTTGTATCCAGATCTAGAAGATCTCTCAGAGATGTCTGATCAACTTAGACAGAATATCCAATCTTCTCATTATATCTGAATCATATTCAGACCAATGTCCAACATGTGGACAAAGATATGATATTTAGTCTATTGAGTGGAGTCACTAAAATCCAAACATGTTTTAGCACTCCCTTAGAGTGGAAGCGTCACAGTTATACAATTGCTTAAGATCACATCATCATCGAGTATTCCCAATACCCGCACATCATGCATATTGGAAGACCTAAAATAAATCCAAAATTCTGATCTTATTTGAATCCTTCAGGATTTTATCATTAAGTTTCACATTCGATCATCGGGAATGGGTATTGATCATATGCTTTCCAAAATCATATATCATACCTTCAAATCATGCATTGTTTCCAAAAAATGACCAACGTTGGAATTTGGTTTATCCCAGTATCTTATGAGTGAGTGATGTTCCCGAAAATCGGTGGTCTTAAGTTCCACACAAGGCGGGAACTTAGTCGCTGAACCAACCACTCAGAAATCCGGACAACAATCAACAATTAACCCACGACAATGAAATCAAGAAATGAAAATAGAGGTGGAGTCAAAATTTATTATAACTCTACAAAAATGTGTATAGTGTGCAAGTGTGTAGAGGTCGAACACAGGGAGAAAGCAAGATAGATCAGACAAAAATGTGCAAAAATGTTATGTGATCAAGTGCCTACCAATATGCAAATTTTTGTGGGTTTTTAATTTTTTTTTAATATTTTTTTTAATTTTTAATTTTTATATTTTTATATTTTGATTTTTGTTAATTTACTGATTTTGTATTTTATTTTTCATATTTTATATATTTTATTATTTTTTTGTTTTTATAAATAAAATATATCCATAATATAAGAAAAGAGGATAATAGAGTATTTATAAAAATAAGGAAAAATGCTCAAAAATCAGATAATAAAATGTTTTTGGTCTTTTTACAATTTTATAATGTTTTTGTGATTTTTTTATAGATTTTCTGAATTTTTTTGGTATTTTTAAAATAAAAAATAGTAGAAAATAGTGAACTAAGCTACCGGTTGAATTTAAAATGAGGATGAAAAATAGATACCAGAGTCCCAAATTCCACAAATTAATTTTAAATCAAAGAGAATAAATCAGAGAAACTGCAGAAACTGAGTTTGCATTTTTAGGATTTTTCTTGAATTTTTTAGATTTATAGGAAGATTTTTGGAGTTTTCTAATTTTTAGGGTTTTTGTTTTGAAATTTTTTAAGATTTCTGGATAGAAGTCAAGACACACGAAAATACACACAAGGTAATTTTTTTGGGAATTTTTAAAGAAGTTTTGATAATTTTTAGGTATTTTCTAATGCAAACAGTGCTGAAAATGTGTATTTTTGAATTTTTATAAATATGAAAATGCAATGGAAATGCAAAATAAAAAATATGGCGTGATACTAGAATGCAACAGGAACCTATGGAAATTTTTGTGGATTTTTTTAGTGATTTAGAGATGCATGAAACAAATAAAAGAAACAAAAAGAAAAATCATGCTGGCAGGGGTATATTTGTAAATAGGCAAACATCCAAGGGCCACAGTGTAATTTTCACACAAAATATATAACTAATAAATCAAGTTCTAGGACCAAACATAAATAACAATAGCCGCTAGGGCACGCCTGCAGAATACCCAACCCTGCACGTGCTTCACACGCGCCTGGGAAGGACTGAAATGCAATATCCAAAAACTCCAGGGGCTGATATGCAATTTACCCAAAAATATTACACGGAATATAAAAGTTACAGGACTCAGATAAAATAAAAGAACCCGCAGGGGGTCCAGTGCAAAATCACCACCACCCCACGTGCACATATCACGTGAGGTGACATGGACTGGACCTAAATGCAAATAACTAAAGTTCGGGGGCCTAGATGCAAATTTTACAAAAGTATTTAAACTACGAACGAAAGTTTATGGACTAAAAATAATCACAAAAAGAGTCTGGGCGTCGATGCAAAATACCCAGATCAGACGTGGATCGAACGAATGAGGGCGCTCCACTTGCCACGCGTCACGCCCTCGTGCGACGATGACGCTTCGCGATCCAAAGCTCCGAATTAGATCTCTTTGGCTGATTGGACGGTGGGGCTTCTGGGAGATCCAACGGCTCCTGTGCGATCTGGAGAGCGGCCAAGATCTGACGACGGAGAGGCGGGGATGAAGAACAGGGAAGCAACGCCGGCGAGGCGAGCTTCCCCGCTCCAGATCTCGGTCCTCCGGTGGTCTTCAAGCTCCAAAATTGGCCTGCAACCTCCTGCGGTCCTTCTCTTCCTCCTGATGGCTCCAGAAAACCTCGGCGACGACCGTAGCTCGCGGGGGAGGGCGGCGGAGCTGGGAAGCTCCACGAGACTCCAGCGAGCGTCAAAATGAGCCCCAGGCTCGAGTCAAGGCTCGTTGACCTGCAAAAATAAGTGAAATGGTCCATGGAAAAATGCCTGGACCCCGCGGAGGGAAAATGGAAGCGTGGAGCGCCATGAAGGGCACTCTGCCGAAGGTGCACTCCGACGAGGGTGCTCGTGAGGTCGATTCGATGTGCGAAATGGAAAGGTAATCGGGTGGAGAAGATCCTAAAGCTAAGGCGAACAAAAAGCAAGGAAAATAAGGGGATGAAATAGCTACCTCGATGGTCGGAACCAGAGGGGGGTATACCTCGACGGCGAGCTTGCTGGAGGTGGTGGAGATGCCTCTGCCTCCTTCGCCTTGGCTGACGACACAAGATTGGAGCTGTCACCTCCAGGTACCTGTGGAGATCGAAAGAGACGAAGAAAGGTAAACCAAAGGGACTCAAAATTTGAATGGAAAGATGAGGCACAATATAAGGGGTTGACGGACAGGTGGGGAAGAACGAGGCGTAGCGGTTCTCTCGTCGATCCATTGATCGAGGTTTCACCTGGGCATGGGTGACCATTGATCGAGGAACAAAAGTCGTGAAGGGTGATAGCCGAGAAGGTGTAAGGATGACCCTCGAAAAAATCGAGAAAAAGGGGTGGAAACGAGGTTCTGACAGGCGCACAGGAGGAAGGTCAGATTGTTGACCCTTATTCAACGGTGCAGACCACCTGGTTGGTCCACGTGGACCAACCAGAAAAAACCTCCTGAAAAAGATTTGAAAAATCATTTAAAAATAGAAAACAAATTTATTAATTTTTTATTATTTTTTAATATGATTTTTAATTATTTTTATGAGGTATAAAATTACAAGTTACTTTTTAGGCAAGTATATGCCTTTATATCAATATATTTTAGGGTTTTTATCAGTTGTGCCCCTCCGAGATATCGCAATATCAGTTATGCCCCTATCTTTTTGGTAATATCAATTGTGCCCCCGACTTCTTGCCAATATTTCACTTGTGCCCCTCAGAGGGGCATAACTGATAAAAAACTTTTATCAGTTATGCCCCTCTGAGGGACACAAGTGAAATATTGGCAAGAAGTCGGGGGCACAACTGATATTACCAAAAAGATAGGGGCATAACTGATATTGCGATATCTCAAAGGGGCACAACTGATAAAATCCCTATATTTTAATGTTTTATTTTTATTCTGTGAATTTAGTTTACTTATTTTTGTTTATTATTTTATAAATTTATAGAATACTTTTATATACTTAAATATATTTTTATTTTATTATTTTGATATATTTTGTACACTTAATAAAATAAAAAATATGAATTATATAGGTATATATATAGGTATTATACCTATGTATATTATAAACAAGTATTTTATTTTGTGTTTCTTTTGTATTTTTATTCTTATTTTAATATACACATAAAGTATAAATAATATTTACAAAATTATAAAAATAAGAAATGATAAAAATAATGAATAAATAATAAAATGAATATTTTAATCCGTACAAGTATACAATAAGGGGCCAAAACTCAACTTTCAAACCGTAGCTCCGCAAAATGTGAAACCAAACCATTAAATAGCTTATTTTAAATTATATACAATTAAAGGTGAGTTTGACGCATTTCGAGTTTTTATTAGGGAGATACATGTATGGGAAGTTGGGATTCTGGATTTTTATTCAGATCATAACTTTTTATCTGTAATTATGTTTTAGGGAAATCAATTATGTATTTTTCTTTATTTAATTATCTCCAACTTTCATGTACAAAGTTTCTTTATTTGAGGCATAAAAAGTGGAACCAAAAATAGGTCCCAAAATAAATAAAGAATGAATAAAATAAATGGGTATCTAGCCCTTATCTCCCCCTACTTTATTCCTTGTCGACCTATTCATCGAGATGCCTAGGTCTCGGGGTTTCGGGTCATAAAATATTTACAATATTTTATTTTTTTTATTTTATTTTATTTATTCTATAATTTTGGCATTAAAAGAAGTATTTTATACACTATTTACATGCACATGCATGAATGCTAAGATGATGGATTTAAGGGTATTTACACGCATTTGCCAGGGTTTTTGAGGCCAAAATGATAGAATAAAGATGATGAAATGTGGATTCATCACCCCTTATACTTTGCCTTTGCTAGTCCCTAGCAAACACTTATGCAATAAGTGCAGAAAACTTGTCTTCACAAAGAAAAGAAAACAAAGAAAGATGGATTTGGTTTAATTATCAAACTTGTCTTCACAAAATCAAAGCTTGGAGCTTAAGTTAGACCTTTGGAATTTTAGTGGGGGCGGAACCTTAACGAGAACCGAATTTGAAATCCAACAGTCCCTGAGAATCCCAATACTCTGTTCAAGTCTCCTCAATAGCCAGGCCAGAAGTATCTCAACTCATACGCAAACCCTTACGACTATGAATCTGACTCGTACAGTATCGGTGATAGTGGCTCTCCCCAACTAGACTGGCAAAGAAACTGACTTCTCCAGTATGACAACCCAATGATTCCCCAATCCAATAACTCCATCCTCGAGGAGCGTGGTATTCCCTTCTAAGTTCAAGTGGCAACCAACTCAAGAGGAGGGAGTGAAGAGAAGAATGGACGGTAGCCAGTGTATCTACCTATCCTAGGATGCAAGATCAGTGTAGTCAAGTCATCCAGCTGCAGGCTCACATAATATGACTTTGGAACTCAAGCTTGCTTATTGGCTTTACAACATATTCACATACTTCGCAGGCATTTTATTTTTGTACAGGCCTGACCATTTTTTTTGAAATACTATTTAAAATAGCATTTACATCAGGAGTTTTTCCTCTTGAGCCAGTAGACTATCCCTCTTTTGAAGCTTTATTGCAACCCACACTCTCCTGTCTTTAGAATTCCGCATCACTGGACGGGTTGGGGTGCACTTCCCTCCCTAGCGGAGGACAAATGTTTCCACTTGTGTGCATCTCATATCGGCAAATCCAGTCCCCTAACCACTCCAACTGAGTTGAGCCATGTGAAAGGTGCATGTGTCCAAGTTAGGTCATTATCAACAAGAGTCGTGCCTGTGCTCCGAAATACTCTACTTAGGCAGTCAAGAATCCATTGAACCAAGTCTTGTGATCCTCAAAGAATTAAGTCAACTAGACCTGAAGTACCTCAAACCCAGTTCCTATAAGGTTCCTGTTATTAGGTAGATTTTAAGGTCCAATCGAGCTCCAATCTCCGGATTTTACTTAGACTTGTTCAACTATCAAACTCAATCCGAAAAAATGCGAATGCTATGCAAATGCTATGAATAATACAGAACATATTTTTGTGATGCAATTTTCAAGATTTTGAACTTTTTATGGATTTTTGAAAAGATGATGCATATGCATTTTTTGTATTTTTCAAGAGCTTTTTCAAATGTTTTTGGATTTTAATTTTGGAAATGTTTTTGGGATTTTTTTAAACAAAAAGTTTTTGGCTAAAAGCTAGGTTAAAATATTTGCACAGGAGTGCTTCTTATATTTACAAGAAGTGGATTTTAGGAATTTACAAGGGTAAGTGATCGATTTTATAAGTATATACAGTGGATTTCAGTTGTGATGTATGTATTCCTCAAACTTATTTGAAAAAGGTTTTTACAAACAATTTTGAAAGACTATAGTCCAAAAAATTTTTACAAACATTTTTACAAACATGTACACACATTTGAAAATTATTTTGCAAAGGTTTTCAAATAGTATGAATAGATTTTTTTCAAAATATTTTTGCAACCATTTTTCAAACCATTTGCAAATCATTTTTCAAATCTTTTATTTCACACAAAGAAAATAAAGTTTTCAAAATAAAATGTTTTTACAAAGGTGGAAAACATGTAACAAAACGTTTTCAAAATAGTTTTCAGAATATTTTCACAAGAATTTTCAAACTATTTTTCAAACATTTTGCAAAAAACATTTTCACCTGATTTATCAATCAGTAAATACAAAAAGAATTTGAGGAACAATAACATCTTTTTATTAAGGTTTTTAATGAATTTTAAAGACTTATTAGCCATAATTATTAAGAAAAATACAAAAGTACAAGTTATGGATAAAGTATATACACAGTATATATGACCCCCCAATACTTAGCTTGAGCTATGTCCTCATAGATCGGAGAGAAAAGAGAAGACATAACTCGTACTAAGTATAGGCAAGTCTAAAGAATAAATAACTAACGGAATGAATGAGTCAATGAGAAGTTGACTGTCCCCCCATACTTAGGATCAAATAATCCTAAGTATAACAGACTGTACACAACGAAGGGAGGGTCAAGGGTGGGAATGAACAGATCGTACTCAGATTGTCTCCCCCTATACTTAGGGTAAGATATCCCTAAGTATAGACAAGAAGAGGAGACAATGGAGAGGATCGAAAAGACTGGAAGAAAAACTCGGGGTGTACACCCCCCTATATTTTGGACAAAGTACGTCCTAAGTATAGAAGACTGACAACAAGAGGTGACATCTTTTTGATGCAAAAAGAAACTAGAAAAGGAAAAGAAGAAAAGAAGAAAAGAGTAGATCACAGCTCAGTTTGTGTACCCCCTATACTTAGGACAAGGTGCGTCCTAAGTATAGAAAAATCAGAAGATGAAGATGGGGTAGCAGACATAACGGAAGAATGAAAGAATGATATAGACAGATGGATTTATACAACGGAAGATGGAAGTGATCACCACGTATGAGATGCAAATGATATGAGTCAAAGAGTACATCTCATACCAGAAGAAGGCGATGACCGTTAACAAGAAAGGTAGAGGAAGATGACGGCTTGGATATATCAATACTACCATTGTCATGTACCTTCCTGACCACATACGACCCTTTCCACTTACTCTGTAATTTCCCTGGAAATAATTTCAGCCTGGAATCAAACAACCATACGCGTTGATTGGGCTCAAACTGTTTATGGATGATATGGGAATCGTGCCATTTCTTCACTTTTTCTTTATACTGTAGGCTGCTAGAAAAGGTTGTATCTCTTAACTCCTCCAAGGATACCAACTCTGCTTTCCTCTGTTCTTCTATACTCTCGGGATCCAATAATAACTCAGTGACGGCCCATAGTGACTTGTGCTTGATCTCCACTGGTAGATGGCACGGCTTGCCATAGACGAGACGAAAGGGAGATGTCCTTAATGGAGTCTTGAAGGAAGTCCGATAGGCCCACAAGACCGAGTCCAAAAGCTGTGACCAATCCTTTCGGTCTAGGCGGACAACCTTCTGTAAGATAGTTTTGATCTCCCTGTTTGATACTTCAGCAAGACCATTAGTTTGAGGGTGATACGGCGTGGCAACACGATGGTCAATGCTGAACTCGTCTGCAAGGGCCCTAACCTTGTCATTGATAAAGTGAGACCCCCCGTCTGAAATCAGAACTCTAGGTACCCCGAATCGTGAAATGAAATTTTTCCTCAAAAAGCAACACACGGTCTTAGCATCTGCGGCTCGGGCGGGGATGGCCTCAACCCATCGGCTCACATAATCTACAGCGAGAAAAATGTACTCAAACCCCTTACTCTTAGGAAATGGGTCCATGAAATCAATACCCCATGCATCAAAAACCTCACAAAAGTGAATGGGATGCATGGGCATCATGTCTCTCTGTCCGTAAGTACCCATCTTCTGACAATCAGTACATCTCTTCATGAAGTCATCTGAATCTTTGAAGAGAGTAGGCTACCAAAGGCTGGATTGGAGCACCTTCTGTGCTATCCGTCTCCCAGAATGATGTCCTCCTACCTCAAGCTTGTGGCAGTAGGTGAGGATGCTATGCTGCTCTTCTTGAGGAATGCACCTCCTCTAGATGCTATCCCCTCCTTCATGATAAAGGACGGGATTCTCCCAATGGTAAAACTTGGCCTTCGCTAGGAAGGTCTCAAGTTTCTGCTTGGGCCAACCTTGTGGAACCGTCTTGGCAACAAGATAGTTCACAATGTCGGCATACCACGGGAGCGAGGTGATAGCCAAGATCGCCTCATCTGGAAAATTCTCAGTAATGGGTGCGCTGGGCTCAGATTCCTCAAGGTTCTCTAAGCAAGAGAGATGATCCGCCACCACATTATTAACTCCAGGCTTATCCTTAATCTCAATGTCAAACTCCTGGAGAAGAAGGATCCATCTGGTAAGGCGAGCTTTGGCATCCTTCTTGGCCATTAGGTACCGGATGGCGGTGTGATCGGTAAAGATAGTCACTCTGGATCCGAGAATATACGATCGATACTTATACAAAGCAAAGACTACGGCCAGCATCTCCTTCTCTGTCACAGTATAATTCCGTTGAGCGGCATCCAAAGTCCGGTTGGCATAGTGAATGGCATATGGCAATCCATCCCTCCTCTATCCAAGCACAGCCCCTACGGCAAAGTCAGAAGCGTCCGTTATGATCTCGAATGGGAGAGACCAATCGGGTGGCTGAAGGATAGGAGCCGTGACAACCATATTCTTGAGAGTCTCAAAAGACGCGAGACACTTATCATCTACAATGAACTCGGTGTCTTTTGTTAGCAAATCAGTAAGCGGTCGGGCAATACGACTGAAGTCCTGAATGAACCGTCGGTAGAAACCGACATGCCCTAGAAAAGACCGCAATTGACGCAGATTGGACGGTGGATTGAGTTTTCTAATGATATCCACCTTAGCCGGATCGACCTCCATGCCCCTATTGGAGATGATATGACCAAGGACTGTCCCTTGAGTCACCATGAAGTGACTCTTCTCCCAAGACAAGACAAGATTGACCTCTATGCAGTGCTGAAGCACACGGTCTATCCAGTCAAGACAAGCATCAAACCCATCGCCATAAACCGAGAAGTCATCCATGAAGACCTTTAAACAGTCACCCACCATGTCCGAGAAAATGGACAACATGCACCTTTGGAATGTCGCTGGGGCATTACATAGACCAAAGGGCATCCGTCTGAAAGCATAAGTCCCAAACGGACAGGTGAATGTCGTTTTCTCCTGGTCTTCGGGCACAATGGCCACTTGATTGTAACCGGAGTACCCATCAAGAAAATAGTTGTGACTTTTCCCAGCTAGCCTCTCGATAATCTGATCAATGAATGGCGGTGGGAAATGATCCTTCTTGGTGGCATCATTCAATCGTCTGTAGTCCACACAGACCCTCCAAGAAGTGGGTACCCGGGTAGCTATCTCCTCTCCAAACTCACTCACAACTGTAGTGATACCCGTCTTCTTGGGTACCACATGTAATGGACTGACCCACTTGGAGTTGGAGATGGGGTAGATAAAATCGGTGCTCCACCACTTCGAAATTTCCTTCATGACCACATCTCAAAGATTCGGGTTCAGCCTTCGCTGGAACTCACGCGAAGGCCTAGCGTCCTCCTCAAGATAGATGTGGTGGGAGCACAGAGCCGGACTAATCCTCTGGAGATCATCTATACTCCATCCTATCGCCTTGTGGTTTCTTTCAAGAACCTCCATCAAATGAGATTCTTGTTCTCCAGTCAAACTTGCTGAGATAATGACTGGGTGCATATCTGGCTCACCCGCAAGGAATCTATACTTCAGCGACTGCGACAAGGGCTTCAATTCTGGACAACTGGGAGGTGGCAGATCTGACTTCTGATATGTCTGTGTGAAATCTACCAGGTCTGCATGTGAGAACTCTCGCTGTGCATGAAAATCTGACAAAGGGAACCCTGCTGAATCATCTATGAACTGTACTGGCTCGCATTCCATCCTAGTTGTCGGCTCATAAGGAATCGGACACGGTAAATAGTCATCAAAGTCATCCCAATCAATGTCTGAATCCGAGGGATCTGAACTAGAAGAACAAGATTGAAACTCTGCATCACCACTCGTCCTACAACTGTCAGCCTCAAAAAAATCCTCATCCAGGGGTGTGCTCTCCAGGCTCTCAACTGCCATAAGCTGTAAATAGGGTGAATCTGTAGGCAAGGCGAGGGTCTGTGCTACTGGATTTGTCCAAATGGATTCATCATCTGTCATCACGAAATCACACTCCTGGTAGATGTCTCACTCATCCTCTGCCATCTGCTCAATGTCACTGAACTACTCTGAGCATGTTGATTCTCTCGCTCTGGTTTCCTCGATCGTCTCTATTTGTATGCTCTCGCCCTCTACGTGAAAGCACACCTTCCCACTATCATGTCGGTCACCGCCTTGGCAGTGGCCAAGAATGGGCGTCCAAGTATGATGGGGGCATCGGTTACCGACTCAAGGATCTCCATGTCCAATACAACAAAGTCCACGGGGAATTTCAGGCCCTGAATGGTAACGACCACGTCTCTCAACAACCCCGTTCGGCCTCTTAATCAACCTATCAACAAACTGAAGGACTATACTGCTCCGAAGAAGAGGACCAAACTTGAATCGGTCAAGTAAGGCTGCCGGAAGGAGGTTGATAGAAGAGCCGCTGTCTAATAGAGTACGATCGAACCACTGCTCCTTAATCTCACATCTGACATAGGGAGCTCTTGCATCAGGTCTCTTGGCTGGCAATTGATTCTGAATGGTGCAACAAGTAGAATGGGTGAGCACATGGATCTGATCTCTATGGTTCCTCCTCTTCCTGCGGACTGTAGTCTTCTCTCTTAAACTCTTTTAGAAGAGGGGGATGTGCTCAAGTGCTTCCTGTAGAGTCAGCTAGATCTGGAATCTATCAACCATCTGGTTGCTGAACTCTACCTGTTGAGTCTTTTTTGGAATTTTCCCTTTTATTCCCCTTCACCAAGTGGAGTGCTTGAGGGAAGAGGATGGTAGGGGCCTCCTCAGATGGAGGACTAGGAAGAGGTTCATATGCCTGTGAAGGAATAGAATCCATACAATGATCATCATGCAACACATATGGACTCGAGGTTGATACATAAACCTTTCCTTTATTCATTTTTTTGTTCGTTTTGTTACTATAGTCCTGAGATACAAAAGGTGGCAACATTACATGTGGGAGCTCAACAAAAGTAGAAGTGGTGGCCTCAGTACCACCAACGGCATCTGACTTTGCGGCATCAGCACCGCGCTCTGGCTCGGCATCAAGCAAAATGGTGGCCTCAACACCACCGTCCGCATCTGGTGTCTTGACGGCCTCAGCACCATCATCTGGATCTCCATCATTGGTGGCATCAGTACCACCGTCATCAATATCATCATCAGTGGCATCAGCACCGCTACTCTGCTCATCCGGCGCTCGTGGTTCCTCATGCGGTTGTCGCTCAGATGAGGCGCCGTCGGCTGGCATCCTACCGCTCCTAGTAGTCACAAAATCAGCATCATACAAAGAAGACATGTCACTCAAATAATCACTAGGAGAGGTATCCTCTGTGAACTGTACCTGCTCAGACTTCCTCTTCAGATTGTTCGTATTTGGCTCAATCTGAGCTGGTATGGTGGCCTTGCCCTTGATGATATCCCTCATCTCCTGTCGGAACTCATCCATTTCCTGCCAGAAGGATGCCTGCTGGTCAGAAATCAAGCGGGTGAGGTCATCTAAAGCTGGGTTCTCAAAGGCAGGTGCCCTGAGAACCGGGAGTGTTCCCCTGCTGGAAATGAGGCTGCTGCTGGTAGTGGGGGGGATGGGAGTTTGTCTGGTGAGGCTGCTGACGCTGCCTCCACTGCTGTCCCTGATAGACGGGATGAGGACCCTGCTGGTATTGCTGGTGGGCGTACTGGGACTGTTGCTGCTGCTGTTGCTGGTTGTTCTGATGTCCCTGAGCTGGAGACTGTTGCTGGGATGAAGTGCCACCAGTGTCCCAACGGAATCCGGGGTGATCGTGACGAATCTCGGGTTGTTGTGGGTAACGATCGTACCAAATCCCATTGACTTCCATCAATGGTTCCTGCTCAACAGGGGGTGGTGGAAGAACTGCCAGTGGCTGATCCGGCTGATAGACCACTATCTGAGTATCCTGAGATGGTGGCTGTGACGGGTAGTACTGTAGTTGCTGGACCGGCTCTGCCTGGATGTGATGAACCTGGCGGTACGTGGCAGAGGACTGGGTGGAGCTGCTACTGCTGGGATCAACCTGTGATCTGAGGGGCTGCGCGGACGTTTGTGCTTCCTGAATACACAAGATCTGTGTCTTCAGGTCACTCATGGTCTTTGTCAACTGGTCCATCTGGGCCAGCCCCAGACTCTGCTTCTTCTCGAGGATCTCGATGCGGTCCAACTTCTCGCTAATGATCCCCATATCAGCTGCTGCGGATTCGGATTGGGCTGCGGCTGATGACGGAGTGTGGGGACCGGCATCGTTGCGGGCGATCCTATGAAATGATCCTGCTCCTTGGGGGGGCTTCTGCTGTGTGTAGACTCGGGCTTGGGCCATGACTGTCGAATTTTCTGTCATCCCTTTATATATGGCCCAAACGTCATCTTCACCCTTGGAAAAATAAGATCCACCACAAGAGGCATTGACAAGCCCCTGCAGCTCCGGTGTCAGCCCACAAAAGAAACTTTGAACCAAGTTGGGCTTTAATATGTCATGATTTGGACACCGGTCTATGAGCTCTCTAAAGCGATCCCAAGCCTCGTGGAACTGTTCATTTGTGATCATTGTGAAGTTACTGATCATAGCTCTCGCTGCATTGGTCCGGCCGAGAGGATAATACTTATTCAAGTATGCGGTCCGGAGTTGTGCCCAGGATGTGACGTACCTTCCAAGGTGCTTCGGCCAGTAGGTTGCTCTATCAGCTAATGAGAATGGGAAGGCAATCATTTTGATCGTGTCCTCCTCCACTAATCTGTCGTGGATAGTACTGCAAATCATCTCAAACTCCTGCAGATGGAGATGAGGCTCCTAGGTGGCTAGCCCGTGAAACTTAGGCAGTAACTGTATGGTCTGCGGGCGGAGCTCAAAGTTCCCAACAATGGGAGGAAGCTGAATCCATCGGTGAGTGAGGGTCGTGGCTGGGTTGTGCAACTGCCTCATGGTCATCGGCGGCGGCCTCTCCTGGTTAGGTTCTCCTCCTTCGCCTGCTGCGTCTGGTATGTCACCTCCACCGCCCCCAGGTCTGTCGTCTCTTCCTTCTCGCATCTGCACTATCTCCCTCATGAGGTCACCCATGAAAATTCCCTGATCTCTGTATCTCTGCATAGTCTCCAGGGATGCTAACAATGAGTTGTTGATGGCAGCTTGATCATATAGGAATGGTGGTGGTCTTTGCTCATCTGGGTGTTCCTCTCTGCCGTCCATATCTTGGGTCTCTGCAAAGGCAAAAGAACCCATCTCAGGTGCCGATAAATGATCTGAGCTCTGTGCTGCACTAAACTCTGACACTCTTGGACTGATGGAAGAAGAAGGGCGGAAGTGAACTCAGGCTCGGAGAGTGGGTCTGGACTCCCCGAGGTCATCCTAGATGAATAGGGAGGAGTGCTGGATAGCGGTGCCGCCAAAGACGGCCTAAGAGATCTCCTTCCCATCATCGTGATTATTGAGAAGAGCGAGGTTGAGAAATGAAGGGGGGGCAAAATTGCGCACAATTGTGCAGTGATTTTGATCTTGACCTTAATTAACTAGTCAATCAAGCGCAATACAAGGGATTCACCAACTCAACGCTTGAAGCCGTGAAGGAACGGCTATTATCTTTGTAGTTTTTAGATTGAATTCAGGCAATTATCTTTGAACGAGTCCTTAGAGCGCTACGCCTATAGGAGAGAGAGTACTGCCGGAAAAGAATCCCGTACTTGTCCTCCTCCTGTGTAACATGTAGTCTGCACTTTTTAAGGTCCTTGTAACCCTTCCTGGATCCCTACTCAGCCAAAGAAATAGAGGGAGGAAGCCGATAGGCGAAACCGATACTTTGATTCTCGCTCGCAACGGAATCACCCGTGAGCGTGCAAGATCCTACTCGGACGCAAGACGATGAGACAGACACCCCCGTGAAGGCGTGGCCTATGCTCGATACTTCGGACAAGGTCGATGCTCTACACAATAGAGAGTCATCAATGCCGGCCAAGCCCTACTCGTCTACGTACGATAGAAGCACCAATACTTCGGAAATCCAGGCGGTACACAAGGCAGCTACAGACTGGATTTTGGGCTCTAATCCTTACGAAGTCGCTCTCTCACTTGGAAGGAGACCTTCCCATGCAACCTGAATACAATTGAGGGCTTTGCTCACCCCAAGCAATGTGTCCAATTATCCAATTTTATTTAGGTCAAGTTTTCTTTAGCAGTCCCTTTTTTATTTTATTTTTTGGTGTTATCACTTGTTTTGAGTCAATTCAATACAAGCGCCTAACATTTTGTATTTTTCCTTGGTTCCTATTTGATCCAAAAATAGAGGAAGAGAGTCGGAAAAGCAATGCAAGGTGACACCAAGATGGAAATCTCACCTTTGTGCCTAAATGATGAATGCAAAGATAGAAGACTTACAGTGCCTCCCAGCTCTCTCCATGCGGGATGCAAAACAGAAATTTGTAAACCTAATCTATATGCGGTATGCAATCCGATGAAATCGCCCTAGGATGAGGATAGACTATTAGTGTGAAAAACCTTTTTCAAAATTTGACTAAGTCCAAAAATCGAGACTATATGTGCATACAAAGTTGATTAAGGTGTTTGGTCCTAGTCTTACGCCAATCAATTCTAAAGCTTGAGATCAATCACACAAAATAAGAAAATCGGAAATCGGAAAATGAAGTAAAAAATGCGATGAAAAACCGTGAAAACCGACGGTGAGCCCCCAATTGAACAATCACTTGGAAATTAGGCCCGAATGTCCAAGTCTGAATGTACCTGTATTATTACAAATAATGGTTCTCTCTCTCACAATAAATTACATAAATAAATACAGAAGGTAAATGCTACAACTAAACTCTCCTCGTCTCCTCGGTGCTAGGCTGGCGACACAAGACTGGAGCTGTCACCTCCAGGTACCTATGGAGCTCGAAAGAGACAAAGAAAGGTGGACCAAAGGGACTCAAAATTTGAATGGAAAGATGAGGCACAATATAAGGGGTTGACAGACAGGTGGGGAAGAACGAGGCGTAGCGATTCTCCCGTCGATCCATTGATCGAGGTTTCACTTGGGCGTGGGTGACCATTGATCGAGGAACAAAAGTCGTGAAGGGTGATGGCCGAGAAGGTGTAAGGATGACCCTCGAAAAAATCGAGAAAAAGGGGTGGAAATGAGGTTCTGACAGACGTACAGGAGGAAGGTCAGACTGTTGACCCTAGGTCAACGGTCCAGACCACCTGGTTGGTCCACGTGGACCAACCAGGAAAAACCTACTGAAAAAGATTTGAAAAATCATTTAAAAATAGAAAACAAATTTATTAATTTTTTATTATTAAATAAAAAAATGTTTATTATTTTATAAGGTATTTTAATATGATTTTTAATTATTTTTATGAGGTATAAAATTGCAAGTTACTTTTTAGGCAAGTATAGGTCTTTATATCTATATATTTTAATGTTTTATTTTTTATTTTGTGATTTTAGTTTATTATTTTTTTTATTATTTTATAAATTTATAGAATACTTTTATATACTTAAATATATTGTTATTTTATTTTTTTGATATTTTGTACACTTAATAAAATAAAAGTATGAATTATATAGGTATATATATAGGTATTATACCTATGTATATTATATACAAGTATTTTATTTTGTGTTTCTTTTGTATTTTTATTCTGATTTTAATATACACATAAAGTATAAATAATATTTACAAAATTACAAAAATAAGAAATTATAAAAATAATGAATAAATAATAAAATGAATATTTTAGTCTCTACAAGTATACAATAAGGGGCCAAAACTCAACTTTCAAACCGTAGCTCCGCAAAATGCGAAACTACCGCCATTAAATAGCTTATTTTAAATTATATACAATTAAAGATGAGTTTGACGCATTTCAAGTTTTTATTAGGGAGATACAGGTCTGGGAAGTTGGGATTCTGGATTTTTATTCAGATCATAACTTTTTATCTGTACATTATTTTTGAGTGAAATCAATTTTGTATTTTTCTTTATTTAATTATCTCCAACTTTCATGTACAAAGTTTCTTTATTTGAGGCATAAAAAGTAGAACCAAAAATAGGTCCCAAAATGAATAAAGAATGAATAAAATAAATGGGTATCTAGCCCTTATCTCCCCCTACTTTATTCTTTGTCGACCTATTCATCGAGATGCCTAGGTCTCGGGGTTTCGAATCATAAAATATTTACAATATTTTATTCATTTTCTTTTATTTTATTTATTCTATAATTTTGACATTAAAAGAAGTATTTTATACACTTTTTACATGCACATGCATGAATGCTGAGATGATGGATTTAAGGGTATTTACACGCATTTGTCAGGGTTTTTGAGGCCAAAATGATAGAATAAAGATGATGAAATGTGGATTCATCAGTGAGCTCATGTCTTCCAGTTCAATGATGAACCTGTATGATCCCATTGGGAGATCATATTACTCATATACCCTCATATGCACACCAGCTCACTAGTATATAGAATTTGATTCCAACACCTCTAAATCTTTATTGCTATGCAGAAGACCTGAATCAAGAGGTCGGTTAGATGTCAGCCTTTGGAGTAAGGATTGCTATCTCCTTATCATACTGGATATCCCGTCTTGATAATCACATGACGGTGTGACCGAGTCCTCAATCAAACTCTTTAGATATTCAACATTACATCAAGCTCTATGATCCGACCTTTGTATCAATAGTTGTATAATATCAAGATGGTCGTGGTACATAACCCTAATTATACTAAAGGAACATATTATGTACATAAATTATTCTTTATTTCAGATTAAGGGATGAATTGCAATAACTTTTATTGCATAATGGCTCATTGTGGGCTCACATGTCTAACAATAATAAGAACAGAATGATAAAATCAAAGTAGCATCTTCATCCTCTAATTTAACATCTATATTTTTCTCAAATATAGAAGCAACAATTAAATGATCTAGATGCTCTTCAAGAGGGTTACCTTATGGTATACAAAGAGAAAACGTACGTTTCTTCCATAATAGATCGTTGGTTAAAGACTTCATCATGTAGAGACTCTCTAATCTTATCTATGGACTCGTGGTAATCTTCTCATTAGTGATCTTGACAATGATCTCATACTCCAAATACATATGATCATCGATTGTGCCTTTTCTTCTTGGGATTTTTACCCGGCAGACCTTATAATCTTTGCCAATGACCTCTACGACCTTTGAAACATCGTAATTCCTCCCTCACCCCTGTAAACTTGTTAACCTTTACCCTATAAATCCTATGGTTAATCCCCATCCATTTAACCGTTAAAACTAACGGATTCTATTATATTATTTTATATTATACTCATTTTATTTATGAAATTTACTATAGGTGCCACTCCCTCTCACCCACATCAGATTTGAACCTCCTCTCTGTCGACGACGGCCACGGACACGACGACATCAACCACATCCATGTTCTTCGACCCCCCCTCCCACAGCCCGTCGCCTCCCCTTCCCCCGGCTCCCCGCCCATCCCGTCCGATCGAAGCCCTCCCACTACTTGACCCCCCCCCCCCCCCCGGCCTCCAGCTCGCCGCCCGACCAAAAGCCCCCCCGCCACCCCCAGGTCAAAGCCCGTGCCACCTCTGCGACCCCCATCCCCCCTGCCCCGCTGATGAATCTCCATTTCATCACCTTTATTCTATCATTTTGGTCTTAAAAACCCCAGCAAATGCATGTAAATAGCATCAAATTGTACATAATAGCATTCATGATTCATTGTATTAATTACACATTAAATAAGGTGTTTAATTCCAAAATTATAGAATAAAGAGGAGAAAAGAAAAGGGAGTAAAATATTGCAAATATTTTATGACCCTAACCCCGAGACCAAGGCCAGCATGGAATTGGTCGACAAGGAATAAAGTAGGGGGAGATAAGGGCCAGTGTACAATAAATACCTCATTTATTCATGCCTTTATTTATGCATTTTTGACACCTATTTTGTACATAATTATTTATTCATCAAATAAAGAATCTTCGTTCATGAAAGTTGTAGATAATAATGTAAATAAAAATGCAAAATTTAGTTTGTGTAAAAATAATACTCTGTGCACATTTTATACACAGAATAAAAAGCCAAAATCTCAACTTCACAGACCCATATCTTGCAAATAAAAACTCCAAATCACCCAAACTCACCTTTAATTGTATATAGCTTTCCAAGAACTATTTAATAAAATTGGTTTCATAATTTTTGGAGTCCATCTGCAAAAGTTAGGTTTTTGGCCCCCATTGTGCAGCCTGCCTGATTAAAATATTCGATATATTCTTTGTCTATTATTTCTATCAAATTATATTTTTAGAATTTTGTAAATAATGTATATAATACATGCATATACTAAAATTAGAATAAACCTAAAAATAATTATAAAATAAAATAAGCATATGCAAGTTAATAGGCAAAAGACCTATGATCAAGTATGTACATAAATAAAAGGGGAAAACATTCTTTAATTATTTTCTTCTTTTATATTTTTATGATAATGTAAATATTACATATAACCTAATAAAAATGCAAATACAAAATAAAAATCAAGAAAATACATTAAATAAATAAAGTATACATAATATATAGATAAAATACCTATAAATATAACTACATATACATATACCTATTTATTTAAAAATGAAAATAAACTCATAAAAAATAAATAAAAATACCTTTATACTCACAAAAATAATTTATAAATTTATAAAATAAGCCAATAAAATAATAAAATAAAATAAACAAATAAAAAAATTAAAAGATACAAAATACATGTAAATACACACATATACACTTTATTAAAATAAAACTATAATAAAACACTTCAAAAAATTCAATAAAAATCGTAAATAAATACTACATGAAATAATACACATTTTTTATTTTATAAGAAAATTCTAATAAAATCATTTTCTATGTCAAATAAATCAATTTTGAGCAAAATTTCCTGTTTTATCTTCTTGCGGCCGACGTGGACCAATAGCGCGCCAGCCCTTGTTGACTGCCCGGTCAACTGTCCCATCCGGGACCTGGCGCCTCTGAACTGTCATTTCCCCGGATTTCTTCCCTTTTTTACGGCCATCCCGTCCATCGATCGAGCTCGCTTTCTTCACAAGATATGATCTCTGATGATCACTGATACCCGTCGATAACTTGGATCAATTTAATACTCATTGGATCAAGCAATAATCGCTTGTCAATAAGGCTCCAGGCCATTGTCTATAAATAAGAAGCTCCGCTCCCTTCCTCAAATTTGGCCATGTTTAATCCATCCAAAAGCCCTGATTTCGTTCTTGGGACATTCCTCGTGACAGGGGGAGTGCTCCAGCACCTCGAATCGGTCGGAGGAAGGACGATTTTGACACGGTGGAGCTCCGGCATCCGTCCTGCTCCCTGCTGTCCCCCAGCTATAAGAGTTGTTTCTTTATCGCTTTTTCGTTAGGTTTTAATGTTAGCTTTTGATTCCAGTTGTTAGTTTAGTGTTTAGTTAATCAGTGTAGCTTAGAATCCAAAATTCGAAGTTCGCCGGAGCTTAGCTCCGGCGACTTCTTCACGGTGACCTCGACTGTATCCGACCGCCTTTCGCCTCCCATTTCATTCCCCATCGTTTTCTCCATCGATTGCACATCTTTGTTCAACCCAGGACCTCTGGTCTTGGCGAATCGGAGATCCACCTCCGCCTTTCGCCGGAGCTCCTCCACCACACCTCATCTTGCTGTATAGCTTCACAACTCGGGGTCGAGGAGGAAGCCTTCGCTCCCCCGGTTCTTCCTATGCAGGTCCAACGAAGCAAGAAGCCCATCTGGGCTCGATTCAACCCAGGAAGAGGTTCCTGGAGGTCATATCCTTCATCAACCTCGTCCGAGCCCTTCAGACCTCCAGGAGCCATGGCGCGACCTTCAGGAGATGCGGAAGACCTCCAGCCACGTTTTGAGCAACCCAGATGCGCGGGAGACGCCCGGAGGAGCCCAAGCTTCACGATCGAAGCTCGCTGGTGGCGAGCTTCTTCCCTGTTCTTCCGGAGGCCTCCAGCGCCGTCAGATCAGGAGGCTCGGCCCAGATTGCACGTGAACCGTCAGATGAAGCCCCACACTCACCGTCTGATCAGCGAGGCTGATCTAATCTCAGCCGTCATCTGCGAACCGGTGTCGGCCGACGGATACGCGACGCGTGTTAAGTGGAAGACGACAACCATCGGATCAAGCGCCTGTTGGGGGTAAATTTCAGACACCTCCCCCCGCCTTTTGTATTTATATTTCCATGCTATAAATAAAAATCCCCGTTGTAAATAAATTGTGAAATTTACAGAAACCCCCCTGTCGTTTATGTAATTACGTATTAGTCCCTCTACGCCTCACGTGCAGCAACCACGTGAGGCGCATGTTTTTTGCATTTAAACCCTGTCGGGTTTTATTAATTGTAAAATAGCCCCGAAAATAAAAGTAAATGCTTATTTATGTTGTAATTTTTGCATGGATGCCCCTGAGAAATATTTTAATTGCAAAAATGCCCCTGCTAGGCCATATATTTTTATATGCTTTGTCCATTTACTTGATGCCTCATATTAACTTGAAAAATTTTGCAAAAATGGATATAAGCTCCTGTTTGGTTGTTCTTACACGCTATATTTTTAGTTTTTAATTTTGGTGCCTTTTTGCATTTATTAAAAATCAAAAACATGCCTTTTATTTACTGTCTAGCTTATAAAATGTCAAAAAAATACTAAAACATCTTGAAAAATTCCAAAAATATTAACTATGGTCTATTTTAGCCTAATTAAGTGTCAGTCCAAAAATCATTAAAAATCTCAAAAGAAAAACCTTAAAAATGCAAAAATACTCAAAAACTCTAAAAAAATATAAAAAATTCTAGAAAACCTAAAAATTACAAACTCAACTCCTGTAGGCCCTATATTTTATCCTCTTTCTTTTAAAAATAGTTGGGAGAATTTTGTAGCTGTGTGATATTTTTAATTACCATTCTAACCCCCAACCAATAGCTACTCCACTGTTTGCTTTATTTCAGTATTTAAAAATACCAAAAATATGTTGATAAATGCCCAAAAACCACAAAAACATCAGGAGATCATGAAAATACCAAAAAGAATTTATTTCTGAATTTTTGACTATTTGTGTATATTTTTATAAATATTCTATCCCTCCTTCTCTTTACATTATATATATTCCCTTCCTAAAAAAAGAAGAATATATATATATATATACATTATATATACATATATATATCTATTAATATATAAAATTCTAAAAATAAAAAAAAGAAAAGAAAAAAACTATTATTATATATATATATCTAATATATGCAGTATATGCTATGTACTTACCCTCTAGGGATATATATATATATCTTTGTATATTTATATTCTATAAATTATATATATATCTATATTATATAACTATATTATTAAAATAAAAATAAAACAAAACAAAAAAAGGAAATAAAAACCCACAAAAATAGAACCCACACAAGAATGACTCTGTGATACATGCACATCTTAGGCTATTGCACTTTTGTATTGCTCTCTGTGGTTCGACCTCTACATGCTTATTCACTATGCATTTTGTGGTAGAGTAATAAATATTAATTCACATTTTTTGGACTTAATTTCTTCATTCTTTTATTGTAGGTTAATGGCTGATCAACATGGTATTCGGCGAGCGGTCGCTTCAGCGACACCTTATATATATCATTCATTGTGACCCTCGTGGATTACTCAGTTATCAGATGGCACCGTTGCCGGGGAGCAATGAGCATAGCCTAATTTATTTTGTCATTCTTGTGTAAATTTTGATTCATCATTGATTTTATGAGCAGCTATTTCCAATGTAATTAATCACCATGCTTTATTGATTTATTTATCTATTGGGATTAATTTATGACTGCTTTATTTGATTGGTTGAGCCATACTAATTCCATCTTTTTATGACTTTGATGCGAGGGCCCGCCACGCGAGGATGGCTTCTTAGGGAGCCAAGGCAGCCAAGCTTGGAGGAGGGTGGTCTTCACCTCATGACCGCTTGGAGAGAGCATCAAGGAAGCAAGGAGACGGGGATTAGATAGGTTCAGAATATTTAGGATTATTTTTGTAATTTATGGTGAGAGAGAGACAATTTTGGCATGTAATTAAACAAGACTCTACTCTTCACAATGAGGTCCAGTGCCCGGGTGATTGTTCACCTGGGGGCCTCATCACGGCTTTTCGAGTTTTCATCGCTTTCTTTTCTTTGTTTTCCGAAGTTTTGAGCTTTCCGCCTTTATTTTATTTTGTTTTGTGTGCTTGGAGCCCCTAGATGTAGGTTGCTTGACTCGGTAGCTAGGTCCAAACATTAATAAGAATGCATGTTCCTATAGTCTACTCCGTATGGATCTAGTCAAACTTAAACAAGCCATTCATTTGTCTCTTAGCCCTTGTGCCACAGCGAGCCCCGCAAAGCGCTTTCTCCTAAACTCAAGTGTCTTGAGCAGAGGAGGGGTGAGCCAAGACCGGACCTTTTCTGGGCTAGAGATGAATGAGCGACTTATGGTTCTTCACGCTAATAGCAGCTAATGTTTAGGGCGATTTTGTGCCTTGCATACCGACATGTAGATAGGTTTAAAAATTCTATTTTGCATAGCGCATGGAGAGAGTTGGGATGCACTGTAAGTCTTCTAACTCAGCATGCATCATTCGGTTCAATGGTGAGATTTCCATCATGAAACCACTTGCACGGCTTTTCCGCTATCTTCCTCTGATTTTGAGCACCTAGGACTTAAATGAAAATCTACAAAAACGTTAGGCGCTGGTATGAAAACAGACTCAAAAAAAGTGAAAACCCAAAAATTAAAACAAGGGGACTGCTAAATAAACTTTGACCTTAATTAAAATCTGTAATGGACTATCATTGTACCGGGTTCATAAAGCCCTCATTGTTTTCAGGTACCTTAGAGGGGGACCAAAACCCTACTCCCTTGAGCGAGTGCGACTCCCTAAGGATTAAAGCCAAAAACCCAGCCTGCAACTGCCTTGTGTATCGCCTGGATTTCCGAAGTATTGGCGCTTCTATCGTACGTAGGCGAGTAGGGCTTGGTCACCAATGATGACTCTCTGTTGTGTAGAGCATAGACCCTGTCCGAAGTATTGAGCATAGGCCACGCCTTCACGGGGGTGTCTGTCTCATTGTCCTACGTCCGAGTAGGTTCTTGCACACTCATGGGTGATTCCGTTGCGAGCAAGAACCGAAGTATTGATTTCGCCTATCGGCTTCCTCTCTCTATTTCTTTGGCTGAGTAGGGATCCAGGAAGGGTTACAAGGACTCCAAAAAGTACAGACTACAGGTTACACATGAGGAGGACAAGTACGGGATACTCTTCTGGCAGTACTCTCTCTCCTATAGGGTAGCGTACTAAGGACTTGTAATAAGATATGCCTGAAATTACAACTCTAAAAATGAAAAGATAATAAATAGCTGAACTTTCACGGCTTCACATGGCGTGAGTTGGTGAACCCGATTTTGTATTGTGTTTGTATGGATCTAGATTAAGGTTCAAAGATCAAGTCCCGCACCTTTGCACACATTTTGTTGTTTCTCCCTTTGACCACCCCGCTCAACCGAGCCTCTCTACTGTTTTACACTCCTTTTATTCCTCGTTGACCATCGTATCTTTCGTCCAACAATCTAATCTTCTCTTGTACTTCACGAAGGCACGAAGTTGATCCATGGATGGTTTCCGTCGGGACCATGCCGATACCCACATCGATTCCATGGACTCAACTCCGCCAATAAGTTCGAGGCGATTCCCGAGAACCCGATCCAGACTTTGCGGATCGATCTCCAGGCTCCTCGTTTTCTACCTGTCTCTTGGCCACCCAATAAACTGGGACCACTTCTGTCCCGCTTTCATCGTTGTGAATGGAAGTCGATTACAGTCTACTTCCTTTTTCCATTCACAACATGCTGGGGTTGACCTGAATTCCAGCTTCATCACGGCAGCTGAACATTAATTGCAAGCGGTCTGATCAGGACTATCTCATTATGCAGATAGAAGACAGTGCGAGCTCTGGAGACTACTCCGGAGTTCATTTCGTCCGATTCAGACCCTGACATGGCTCCCGGAGAAAAGGACAAGGGTCAGCAGCCACCACTACCAGAGGGACAGTTGCCAGACCAGAATCAAGTCAATGCACAACTACTGGCATCTATCCAGGCCATCCAGCATCAGCTGACCGAGCATGCCCTCACACAGACAGCCTTTCAGGATATGTTGAATGATATGATGAACCGCGACGATGATGGAGGAGGCAGACGCAGAGGAGGAGGCAGAGGAGGAGGAGTTGGAGGTGGAGGTCCCGATGATGATGACCCTGAAGTACCACCACCAAAGCCTACACTTAAAGAAACATACAATCCGGGAGACATCCAGATGACCGAGTGGATCCTCATTCCACCAGTACACGCTCACTTTGAGCTGAAGCCCCAGTTCATTGCTCTTCTCCCTGCATTCCATGGAAATACCAATGAAGTGTCGTACATTCACCTGCAGCAATTTTCCTGCATTTGCCGCACTACTCACTATCCCAATGTCCCTCTGGACATTGTCAAGATGATGGCGTTCCCCTTCAGCCTACAAGACAAGGCCCTCTATTGGGTCAACCATCTGGGGAAGGTCGTGATGACCTGGGAGGAGTTGAAGTCCGCATTTCTGCATAAATATTACCCTCTCGGTTGGCTCAACCAGATGCGAGCCCGTATCAGTAATTTCTCCCAAGGACCCCATGAGTCCATACACGAAGCCTGGGAGAGATTCACTGACCTGCAGGAGAAGTGTCCCCATCATGATATTCCGAAGACCAGCTTGATCCAGCACTTCTTTGGGGGACTGAACATTGAAAGCCAAAGGCTCGTAGACGCAGTATGTGGGGGCTCACATTTTAACAAGGAGAAGATGTAGTTTGGCAGATATTTGAAGAAGGACGAAGGAGAGGCCGCCCTCTCTTCATCCAAGGCGTATCAGAAGCAGCCCCAGATCCTCCAGAAGCAAGTACACATGACAGCGTCCAAGGAGGCAGAGAGAGATGAGAGCTCCAACCTCATTATCATCGGGGGCCATCTCTCTAAAGTTGACATCATTGAGAAGCGATCACATGACCTCGAAAAACTCGCTGTGATCGAGAAGAGGACCCAGAACTTGGACAAGCTTGATCAGATTAACAAGTACCTTGAACTGTTGTTGGGCACCATCAACTCTGTTCAGGCAGCAGCACCATCGGAAGCTCCCGCTGAGAAGAAGGACGAGCAGCAACCGCAGCATCAGCCTCAGCCGAGCCAGAAGCCACCGGCCGTCCAGCACGTGTACTACGTGCAGGCGCCCGACCAGGGCCCGCCGCAGCAGCAGATGGTCGTGTACCAGCCAGAGTTCCTTTCAACACCTGATCCAGTCTTCCCACCACCACCCCTAATTCAGGAAGTGAATGGGGTATGGAGCAATGATGCATAGCCGACCCGTCCTCCGGGACAACCTCAGGGTCAGCCATTTGCCAATCGGCAATACCACCAACCTCAGGGTGGTCACTTTGGGCAGTCCTCTCAGCGGCACCAGCAGTATCAGCAGCCTCCCCAGTTTGCACAGCAATGGAGGCAGAATCATCCGTACCAGCAGCCGCAGTACCACCACCCACAGCCGTATCACCAGTATGTAACTGCTCCCTCTCAGCAATATCAGCAGTATCCTCCTCCCTCGTACCAACAACTTCAACTTCCTGCACCACCCCAGCACCACCAGCAACAACCCCCACACCCATCCAACCAACAGCAGCGTGGTCTACACGCTGAACCTTCAGAAGTACCCCCTGCGAACCCCACCATAGATTGTCTAGCCCAGCTTGTCAAAGGTCTAGCAGAAATGACCAAGCGGCTTGATGACCTGACCGCCACCCGGACTACCATTCCGGCTCAGGTCGAAGCCAACCCCAATAATTTCAAGAAGAAAGAGCATGTAGATTGTGATGTCCTGTCCGAGTCTGATAATGATATTATTGTTTATTCTAATGCTGTTACTCTCAGGAGCGGTAGGGCCTTGCCTCCGCCTGCTACCAAAAGTGGGGTGAATAAAGAAACAGGTGGATCGTCATCTTCCGCATCAACCGTGTCAGCTACAGGGGCGGGTGAGGAGGAAGAAGAAGGAGAAGCCAGTCTAGCCGTCGTGCCTTTCCAGCATCAGTCCCAGCCAGAAATACTAAAAAATCAGCAAAAGCAAAAACACCAAAAAGAAGTTTGCAGCCGAAGCGAAGCCGCGCCAGCATTGGAGGAGCCGCCAGACGCAGCCGATCCCTCGCCAGCCGATGGAGCAGACGCTTTACTTTTTGCTCGCCCTGCAGTACCAGCATGTTCAGAAATAGTTTGTACTCCTTTTTGTAGTCCAGATGTACAACATTCTGTGGGCGATGATGTTGATGTAAATAAGAACTCTGATTTTCCTGCTAGTGATGTACATATTCCTTTTCCTCATGCAATACAAAATCCAAAAAAATTGCAAAACGAAAAAAAAAAGCATTGTCTGATCCAGGTGTTGTGGAAATTTTAGATAAATTGACTGTTGAGATTCCCTTGTTGAAGGCCGTGGAATACATGTCAGATGTGAAGAAAGTACTGAAAGAGGCATGTACTAACAGGTGTCGCCCAGCATAAGAAAACAGACGCCGAGATGTAGAAAAGCACGTTCTCTCCATGGCCACTATTGTAGCCATTAGCAATCTCCCCCAGAAGAAGCAAGACACAGGAGCACCTCTGATCAGTTGTGAGATTTTTGACCAGGTCTTCGAGCGCACTTTCCTTGACAGTGGATCTCCATCAACCTTCTGCCCTCTTCCATAATGTAAGAATTCGGGTTGGGACCGCTCAAGCAGACACGTATGATCCTTCAGTTCGCTGACCGATCCGTCAAGCGGCCCCGAGGTCTTTTGGAAGACGTAGTAGTTAAAGTGCAGGAGATGCATTTCCCAGCCGATTTTGTAGTCCTTGATATGGACTCACCTGCACCTCTACTCCAGACCCCTATTATCCTTGGCAGACCATTCCTTCGTACTTCAGGTGATGTGGTTGATTACCGGTCCGGCAAGATTACTTTCAGCTCGAACACCCAGCAGATCACGATAAACATGAACAGAGAGCCGAATGCCACAACTGATGAGAGCCAGGCAGCGTCCGAAGCAGACTGTGATTTTATTGCAGAGATCAGAGACTCAGCCTTATCATTGGACGATCCATGGACCCGAGAAATCCTCACTCTTGAGGAGGACTTGGAGAGCACAGTCAGCTTATGCTCCGACGATTCTTGGGAGACAGATTCTCAGATGCAGGCGCATCTACTTGAGCAGTCACTCCAGACCGAACACGATCAGCTTAGCGCAGAACCGTTCGGCACATCACCAGGATCTCAACAAAATGATGAGGATGGTAGCAACTTCAAGGAAGTACATCCCACCACCAGCGTAGTCTCTGAAGTGACTGATAAAGTGGACAGATCAAAACCAGAACTCAAGCCACTTCCTGCAGGCCTGAAGTATGCTTTCCTTGCGGGTGAAGAACAAGTGTATCCGGTCATCATCAGCAGCAGGCTGAATCCGGATCAGGAATCTCGTCTTCTCGAGGTTCTAGAAAAGAACCGCAAGGCACTTGGTTGGAGCGTCTCAGATCTCCGAGGGATAAATCCAGCCTTGTGTTCACACCACATCTATCTGGAAGAAGATGCCAAGCCGTCCCGCGAATTTCAAAGAAGGCTGAACCCTAACCTTCGGGATGTTGTCATGAAAGAAATAACGAAATGGTGTGACGCAGGCTTTATCTATCCTATCTCCGACTCCAAATGGGTAAGCCCACTGCACGTAGTTCCGAAGAAGTCAGGGCTTACCGTGGTTACAAATGACAAAGGAGAGGAAATTTCCACTCGGGTACCAACATCCTGGCGGGTGTGTGTTGATTACCACCGACTTAATGCAGCAACTAAGAAGGACCACTTCCCCTTGTCGTTCATTGATCAAGTTCTGGAAAGATTAGCAGGCAAGGAGTTCTTCTGCTTTTTGGATGGGTACTCCGGGTACAACCAAGTGGCAATCGCCCCTGAAGATCAAGAGAAGACTACCTTCACTTGTCCGTTCGGCACCTACGCCTTCAAGATAATGCCCTTTGGATTATGCAATGCACCTGCAACCTTCCAAAGATGCATGTTAGCAGTCTTCGCCGAGAAGGTAGGCAGTTTTCTCGAGGTGTTCATGGACGACTTCTCTGTCTATGGTGATAGTTTCGATTCCTATCTTGAGCACCTAGAAAGAGTGCTTCAGAAGTGCCGAGAAGTCAATCTAGTGCTTTCATGGGAAAAGGGCCACTTTATGGTCACTGAAGGCATTGTGCTGGGCCACGTCATTTCCAAACGTGGCACGGAAGTCGACCCAGCAAAGGTGGATGTTATTTCAAATCTTCAGCCACCTCAGTCAGTGAAGAATGTGAGGTCATTCATGGGGCATGTGGGATTCTACAGGCGATTCATCAAGGATTTCAGCCGCATTTCCCGACCTCTGATAGAACTTTTGTGCAAGGAGACGGAGTTCATTGTTGATCAGCCGGTTCTCCTTGCTTTCAACCAGCTGAAGGAGCTTATCACTCAGGCTCCAATCTTACAGCCGCCCGACTGGACTCTTCCCTTGAGATAATGACCGATGCGTCAAACTTTGCAGTCGGGGCGGTTCTTGGGCAAAGAAAAGAGAAAGCGCCCTATGCCATTCACCATGCCGGCAGAACATTAGATGAAGCACAAAGAAATTATACAGTGACAGAGAAAGAATTGATGGCTGTGGTTTTCGCCCTCGAGAAGTTCAGATCCTATCTGTTGGGATCAAAAGTCACAATTTTTACGGACCACTCTGCTATCCGGTATCTACAGCAGAAGAAGGATGCCAAGCCAAGACTGATTCGTTGGATCCTTCTCCTCCAGGAATTTGATTTGGAAATTAAGGACAAGCCTGGAGTTCAGAATGTGGTAGCAGACCATCTCTCCAGAATAGAGCAGCATGAGCCTCCTCTGATCAATGCACCTATCACAGAAACCTTTCCTGACGAATCAATCCTTGCAGTGGATTTTTTTCCTTGGTATGCAGATATAGTCAACTACCTCGCCTCTGGGGTAACACCAGCGGATTGGACGAAAAATCAGAAGAACAAATTCATGTCGACCATCTGGTTCTACCAATGGGAGGATCCTCTTCTATTCAGGGAAGGAGCGGATTGCATTTGGCGCATGTGCATCCCTCAGACAGAGCAGTCTAGTGTCCTCGAACATTGTCATTCGCTCGACTCTGGTGGACACCATTCTGGAGATCGGACGGCAGCTAAAGTACTTCAGTGTGGCTTCTGGTGGCCCACTTTATTCAAGGATGCAACTGAATTCGTCAAGCGATGTACTGACTGTCAGAGAATGAAAGGTACACTTACTGCCAAAGATTCAATGCCCTTGAAAATCATTCAGATAGCAGATGTTTTTGATGTATGGGGTATTGACTTCATGGGACCTTTCCCTAACAGTCAAGGTTTTGAGCACATCCTTCTTGCTGTCGACTACGTGAGTCGTTGGGTTGAAGCTATCCCCGCTCGAGCCGCCGACAGCCGAACAGTATGCCGGTTACTGAAGAAGAACATCATTTCACGGTTCGGGATACCAAAAATTCTCATATCAGACGGGAGTAGCCACTTCATTAACAAAGAGGTCAAGAAGTTAACGAAGGAGTACGGCATCGATCATCGTGTCGTGTCTCCTTACCATCCTCAGACCAATGGCTTGGCAGAGCTATCAAACAGAGAAATCAAGACTATCCTGCAGAAACTTGTTAGGCCAAACAGAAAGGACTGGTCCCAACTCTTGGACTCTGTCCTATGGGATTACCGAACCGCCTACAAGTCTCCCTTGGGTATGTCACCCTATCGTCTTGTATATGGAAAGACATGCCATCTGCCCGTGGAATTAATTCACAAGTCTTTATGGGCAATCAACAGTTGTAATTTGGACTCACGCAAAAGTGGTCAGAAGAGGAAAGATGATATGAACAGACTCTTGGAGTTCCGAGACTATGCATACGATAACACCTTGATGTACAAAGAGAAGGTGAAACGCTGGCATGACCGGCACATCAGACGAAAGACCTTTGACATTGGACAGAAAGTGTGGTTATTTGATGCAAAGTTGCGGATATTCCCAGGCAAATTAAAGAGTCAGTGGACAGGGCCGTTTCGAGTTTGTGAAGTGCGTGACAATGGAAGTATTGCCATATCAGAATTGTCCCCTGACGCACAGCCCTTCGTCGTCAACGGCCAACTACTGAAGCCTCGAACCTGATGCATTCTTGGCCGTTGTTGACTCCATCCAGCTAGTGCTCCATAATGACATCTCCACAACAGCTGCAGCATCAGAAGATTTAGACGATGTACTCCAACCACTGTTTATCTGATTTTCTTCTTTTCTTCTTTTCTTCTTTTCCTTTTCTATTTTCTCTTTGTATCAAAAAGGTGTCGCCTTTGTAGACAGTTTTCTATACTTAGGACGTACTTTGTCCTAAGTATAGGGGGGATGTGCACCCCGAGTTTTTCATTTCATTCCGATCCTCTCCATTGTCTCCTCTTCTTGTCTATACTTAGGAGTATCTTACCCTAAGTATAGGGGGAGACAATCTGAGTATGATCAGTGTATTACCACCCTTGACCCTCCCTGTTATGTATACAGTCTGCTATACTCAGGATTATTTGATCTTAAGTATAGGGGGACAATCAACTTCTCATTCATTCATTTTTCATTCATATATTCTTTAAGACTTGTCTATACTCAGTACGAGTTATGTCTTTGCTTTTCCTTTCGACCTATGAGGACATAGCTCAAGCTAAGTATAGGGGGGTCGTATATACCATGCATATACTATAAGCCATAACTCATACTGAAAAATAAAATATCACCTCAATATAAAATATAATGTAAAAAGTAGTCCTATAATAATAAAAGATGATTGTGAGCTCCTCAGGCTCTTTGTACTTGTACTGATTATTAAGTCAGGAAAAGTGTTTTGTGAAAGAAAATTTTCTTTGAAAAACCTTGTGAAAATTGATTGAAAATAGTGTGTACAAGTATTCAACCTTCGAGAAAATTAGTTTTATGTGTAAATTTATTTTCTTTAAGTGAAATCAAAATGTGTGAAAACTAGTGTGCAAATGATTGTAAAAATTTGATTGTCAAAATTGTTTTGAAAAACCTATCTATGTTGTGTAAGACCTTTGTAAAATCATTTTCAAATACGTGTACATGTGTGCAAAATTATTTTGGACTAGAGTTCTCAAAAATCTTTTGAAAAGGATTCTCGAATAAGTCTGAGGAGTCTGCACGAAAATCTCTCATACAAAAATAAGCATAATCCCAAATAAAGCTTATAAGAGCCAAAACCATATTATACATCAAATACAGTGTTTCTTCTGTATATACTGATTAATAAATCAGGATAGATACATATACAATATGATTTGAAAAATAGTGTGAACTGTTTGAAAAATTTGCTGTGAAATGTTTTCAACCTGTGTAAAATTGCTTGGTTTGCAAAACTTTTCTTTGTGTGAAATAAAGGATTTGAAAAACCTATGTGCAAATGTTTTGAAAATTGTTTGTCAAAATTATTGTGGAAAATGTAAATATATACAGTGTGAAAAATCCTTGCAAAAATAGTTTTCAAATGTGTGTAAATGATTGCAAAAATTATTGTGTACTATAGTTTGCAAAATTATTTTCAAACCAGACGTAAGGAATAAAAGTATCATTACAAACACTTGTAAATCAAATACATCAAATTCTTTCTGTACAAGCTGAATAAAGTACGCCATTAAAACATGTAAAGTCTTTGAAAATCCATACCTTTTGTAAATAAGGCGGTATGCCCGTGTAAAAAATTATGTATACCTTTGTATGTGTCAAGCTTTCTATTTGCAAAAATTCTTTGTAAAAAGATTCTTTGATTCTTGTAAAATCTTTTTGAAAAAAATTGCATCATTCATTGAGCATAGCCTAAGCATACCATTCATATTCTTTTTGAGTGAGCTTGATGATTGAATCAGTCCAATAAAATCTCAAATTGGAGCTTGGTTAGACCTTACCGCACCTAACTGCACTGGAACCTTACGGGAACTAGGTTTAAGATACTTCAGGTCTATACAGACTTAATTCATTGAGAAATCAGGGCTGGGTTCAAGTCACCTCAACTGACTAACTAGAACTTTTCAAGACACACGCATGACTCTTGCCGACCGTGACCTGACTTGGACACTTTCACCTTTCACTTGGCTCAACTCAGTTGGAGTGGTGAGGGGGTTGGATTTGCCAGTCTGAGACGCACACGGGTGGAAACATTCGTCCTCGTCTAGGGAGGGAAGTGCACCCTAATCTGGTCCAATAGCCATGAGGTCTAAAGACAAGAGATTGTGGGTTGCGATAAAGCTTCAAAAGAGGGATAGTCTACTGGCTCAAGAGGAAGAAACTCCTTATGTAAATGCTGCTGTGAATAGTATGTTGAAAAAAAATGGTCAGGCCTAGACAAAAATAAAATGCCTGCAAAGTATGTACAAAGCCAATAATCAAGCTTGAGTTCCAAAGACAAATATGTGAGCCTGCAGCTGGATGACTTGACTACACTGGTCTTGCATCCCAGGATAGGTAGCTACACTGGCTACCATCCATTCTTCTCTTCACCCCCTCCTCTTGAGTTGGTTGCCACTTGAACTTAGAAGGGAATACCCTGCTCCTCGAGGAAAGAGCTGTTGGATTGGGGAATCATTGGGTTGTCATTCTGGAGAAGTCAGTTCCTTTATCATTTCAGTTGGGGAGAGCCACTATCACTTACACTGTACAAGTCAGCTTCATAGTTATAAGGGTTTGCGTATGATGTAGACCAGTTCTGACCATGCTATTGAGGTGGGTTGAACCGAGTTCTGTGACTATCGAAGGCTGTTGTATTTTAGAGCTGGTTCCCGACAAGGTTCCACACACATTTACACCCAAGGTCTGACTGGAGCTCCAAATTCAGATTTTATAAAGACATGCATTGCACTGGAAGCACCCCTATTCACTCTATCCTTCATTAATTCTCCTTTTTCTTTTCTTTATTCTTTTTGTACTTATTGCATAAGTGTTTGCTAGGGACTAGCAAAGGCAAGTATAGGGGGATGATGAATCTCCATTTCACCACCTTTATTCTATCATTTTGGCCTCAAAAATCCCAGCAAATGCATGTAAATAGCATCAAATTGTACATAATAGCATTCATGATTCATTGTATTAGTTACACATTAAATAAGGTGTTTAATGCCAAAATTATAGAATAAAGAGGAGAAAAGAAAAAGGAGTAAAATATTGCAAATATTTTATGACCTTAACCCCGAGACCAAGGCCAGCATGGAATTGGTCGATAAGGAATAAAGTAGGGGGAGATAAGGGCAAGTGTACAATAAATACCTCATTTATTCATGCCTTTATTTATGCATTTTTGACACCTATTTTGTACATAATTATTTATTCATCAAATAAAGAAACTTCGTTCATGAAAGTTGTAGATAATAATGTAAATAAAAATGCAAAATTTAGTTTGTGTAAAAATAATACTCAGTGCACATTTTATACATAGAATAAAAAGCCAAAATCTCAACTTCACAGACCCATATCTTGCAAATAAAAACTCCAAATCACCCAAACTCACACTTTAATTGTATATAGCTTTCCAAGAACTATTTAATAAAATTGGTTTCATAATTTTTGGAGTCCATCTGCAAAAGTTAGGTTTTTGGCCCCCATTGTGGAGCATGTCTGATTAAAATATTCAATATATTCTTTGTCTATTATTTCTATCAAATTATATTTTTAGAATTTTGTAAATAATGTATATAATACATGTATATACTAAAATTAGAATAAAACTAAAAAGAATTAATAAAATAAAATAAGCCTATGCAAGTTAATAGGTAAAAGACCTATGATCAAGTATGTAAATAAATAAAAGGGGAAAACTTTCTTTAATTATTTTCTTCTTTTATATTTTTTATAATAATGTAAATATTATATATAACCTATTAAAAATGCAAATCTAAAATAAAAATCAAGAAAATACATTAAATAAATAAAGTATACATAATATATAGATAAAATACCTATAAATATAACTACATATACATATACCTATTTATTTAAAAATGAAAATAAACTCATAAAATTAAATAAAAATACCTTTATACTCACAAAAATAATTTATAAATTTATAAAATAAGCCAATAAAATAATAAAATAAAATAAATAAATAAAAAAATTAAAAGATACAAAATACATGTAAATACACACATATACACTTTATTAAAATAAAACTATAATAAAACACTTCAAAAAATTCAATAAAAATCGTAAATAAATACTACATGAAATAATACACATTTTTTATTTTATAAGAAAATTCTAATAAAATCATTTTCTATGTCAAATAAATCAATTTTGAGCAAAATTTCCTGTTTTGTCTTCTTGCGGCCGACGTGGACCAATAGCGCGCCAGCCCTTGTTGACCGCCCGGTCAACTGTCCCATCCGGGACCTGGCGCCTCTGAACTGTCATTTCCCCATATTTCTTCCCTTTTTTACAGCCATCCCGTCCATCGATCGAGCTCGCTTTCTTCACAAGATATGATCTCTGATGATCACTGATACCCGCCGATAACTTGGATCAATTTGATACTCATTGGATCAAGCAATAATCGCCGGTCAATAAGGTTGCAGGCCATTGTCTATAAATAAGAAGCTCCGCTCCCTTCCTCAAATTTGGCCAAGTTTAATCCATCCAAAAGCCTTGATTTCGTTCCTGGGACATTCCTCGTGACGGGGGGAGTGCTCCAGCACCTCGAATCGGCCGGAGGAAGGACGATTTTGACGCGGCGGAGCTCCGACGTCCGTCCTGCTCCCTGGTGGCCCCAGGTATAAGAGATGTTTCTTTATCGCTTTTTAGTTAGGTTTTAATGTTAGCTTTTGATTCCAATTGTTAGTTTAGTGTTTAGTTAATCGGTGTAGCTTAGAATCCAAAATTCGAAGTTCGCCGGAGCTGAGCTCCGGCGACTTCTTCACGGTGACCTCGACTGTATCCGACTGCCTTTCGCCTCCCATTTCATTCCCCATCATTTTCTCCATCGATCGCACATCTTCGTTCAACCCAGGACCTCTGGTCTTGGCGAATCGGAGCTCCACCTCCGCCTTTCGCCGGAGCTCCTCCGCCACACCTCATCTTGCTGTATAGCTTCACAACCCAGGGTCGAGGAGGAAGCCCTCGCTCCCCCGGTTCTTCCTATGCGGGTCCAACAAAGCAAGAAGCCCATCTGGGCTCGATTCAACCCAGGAAGAGGTTCCTGGAGGTCATATCCTTCATCGACCTCGTCTGAGCCCTTCAGACCTCCAGGAGATGCGGAAGACCTCCAGCCACGTTTTGAGCAACCCAGATGCGCGGGAGACGCCCGGAGGAGCCCAAGCTTCACGATCGAAACTCGCCGGGGGCGAGCTTCTTCCCTGTTCTTCTGGAGGCCTCCAGCGCCGTCAGATCAGGAGGCTCGACCTAGATTGCACGTGAACCGTCAGATGAAGCCCCGCACTCACTGTCCGATCAGCGAGGCTGATCTAATCTCAGTCGTCATCTGCGAACCGGTATCGGCCGACGGAAACGCGACGCGTGTCAAGTGGAAGACGACCAACCATCTGATCAAGCGCTTGTTGCGGGTAAATTTCAGACACATCCCCCTGCCTTTTTGTATTTATATTTCCATGCTATAAATAAAAATCCCCGTTGTAAATAAATTGTGAAATTTATAGAAACCCCCCTGTCGTTTATGTAATTACATATTAGTCCCTCCGCGCCTCACGTGCAGCAACCATGTGAGGCGTGTGTTTTTTGCATTTAAACCCTGCCGGGTTTTATTAATTGTAAAATGGCCCCGAAAATAAAAGTAAATGCTTATTTCTGTTGTAATTTTTGCATGGATGCCCTTGAGAAATATTTTAATTGCAAAAATGCCCCTGCCAGGCCATATATTTTTATATGCTTTGTCCATTTATTTGATGCCTCATATTAACTTGAAAAATTTTGCAAAAATGGATATAAGTTCTTGTTTGGTTATTCTTGCACGCTATATTTTTAGTTTTTAATTTTGGTGCCTTTTTTCATTTATTAAAAATCAAAAACATGCCTTTTATTTACTGTCTAGCTTATAAAATGCCAAAAAAATAGTAAAACACCTTGAAAAATTCCAAAAAAAATTAACTATGGTCTATTTTAGCCTAATTAAGTGTCAGTCCAAAAATCATTAAAAATCTCAAAAGAAAGCCTTAAAAATGCAAAAATACTCAAAAACTCTAAAAAAATATAAAAAATTCTAGAAAACCCTAAAAATTACAATCTCAACTCCTGTAGGCCCTATATTTTATCCTCTTTCTTTTAAAAATAGTTGGGAGAATTTTTGTGGCTGTGTGATATTTTTAATTACCATTCTAACCCCCATCCAATAGCTACTCCACTGTTTGCTTTATTTCAGTATTTAAAAATACCAAAAATATGTTGACAAATGCCCAAAAACCACAAAAACATCATAAAATCATGAAAATACCAAAAAGAATTTATTTCTGAATTTTTGACTATTTGTGTATATTTTTATAAATATTCTATCCCTCCTTCTCTTTACATTATATATATTCCCTTCCTAAAAAAGAAGAAATATATATATACATTATATATACATATATATATCTATTAATATATAAAATTCTAAAAATAAAAAAAAGTAAAGAAAAAAACTATTATTTATATATATCTAATATATGCAGTATATGCTATGTACTTACCCTCTAGGGATATATATATATATCTTTGTATATTTATATTCTATAAATTATATATATATATATCTATATTATATAACTATATTATTAAAATAAAAATAAAACAAAACAAAATAAAAGGAAATAAAAACCCACAAAAATAGAACCCACACAAGAATGACTCTGTGATACATGCACATCTTAGGCTATTGCACTTTTGTATTGCTCTCTGTGGCTCGACCTCTACATGCTTATTCACTATGCATTTTGTGGTAGAGTAATAAATATTAATTCACATTTTTTGGACTTAATTTCTTCATTCTTTTATTGTGGGTTAATGGTTGATCAACATGGTATTCGGCGAGCGGTCGCTTCAGCGACACCTTATATATATCATTCATTGTGACCCTCGTGGATTACTCAGTTATCACCCGCTCCCTGCTCTTCGACCTCCCTCGCCCAGCCGCCGGCTCCCCTGGGAAAGCACCGCTACCTTGAGCTCGTCGCCTCCCCTGCAAAACACCTCCTGCCTCCAGCTCGTTGCACGCCCGAAAGCCCCCCCCCCCCACCCCAGGTTGAAGCCCACGCGACCCCTGCGACCCCCCCCTGCACCACCAGATCGAAGCCCGCGCAACCCTGCTACTCCCTCCCCTGCCCCGATCACTGCTCTTCAACCTCCCTCCCCTAGCCGCCTCCCCTGGGAAAGCCCCCTGCCTCCAACTCGTCGCCTCCCCTGCGAACCCTGCCCCACTCCCTGCTCTTCGACCCCATGCCCGTCGCCTCCCCTACGAAAGACCCCCCCCCCCCCCAGCTCGTCGGGAAGGAGAACCGCCTCCAGCTTGCTGCCGGCTCCCCTGCGAAAGCCCCCTCGCTCCCTGCTCTTCGACTCGAAGCCCCGCCTCCCCTGCGACCACCCCCCTCCCCCCTACTGGAAGCCGCCCCCACCTCCTCCAGTCCAGGTCGAGTGCCACCCCTGCGAGCGTTTCCCCCTGCCGGACTCTAATTTTAATGAGGAAGGATTAATTTTTTCTCTTGGTTAATTCTAACCGTCCAATCGTGGATTGGTTAGATTAACCTATTTTTAACACAAGGAAGTTAACTCTAGATGTGTCAATTTAGCGGTAGGGTTCGTGGGGGTAAGACGGAGCAAGTTTACAGGGTCAATGGAGGAATTATGATGTTTCAAAGGTCGTAGAGGTCATTGGCAAAGATTATAGGGTCTGCCGGGTAAAAATCCCTTTCTTCTTTCACCAACAACTCCGAGGGTTCGGGTGTCCTCTTCTTATCGTTGTCCACCAACGCCCAGCTTTTTGAGAAGAGTGTACATCTTGACTTGCCATAGTTGAAAGATGTTCTTACAGGTGAACTTATCAATCTTCGTGTTGTGCAACATTATCTCCTTCTCGTTTTGGAATTTTATAAGCTTCACTAGTAACTAGGTTACTCCCTTGGCAATGAGATGAATCTCTCTCAAAATGGTGGAAGTATTGAAGCGTAATTCAAAATACTAACTATATAGATATTTATATAGTGCCCCTTATTGATGAATCCTCATGATCCCAATATAAATTGCATCCAAATACATGTAAATAGGATCCAATTCCAATACAAATATGATCCAATGCCAATACAAATAGGATATATATCCCAATATATTAGGACAAAAGAATTCGAAGCATTGTTAACACGCATTAAACTTGTAACATTATTTTAGAGTGCAGTTCGTAGCTACATCTTGCATCATGCCATTTAAGGAGGTAGTTTAAGAGGAACAATGATATATAGATCCCATATGTAAGCTGCCATCAATTGATGAGGGTAAAATTTCACCTTATAACTTGAAGTAAAACGTGTATTAGATACCATCTATTTGTACTAGGTTTTCATTATTGCCTTAACTTTATTTCAAAATATATACTATTTGGTGACATCATATGGACACTACTTGTTGTTTCTAATTTTCTTGTATATATTATTTAGGGCTTCTATTAATTGTGTCCCCTCCGTTATATTGCAATTTTAGTTATGCCACTTCTTTTTGGGAATATCATTTGTGCCCCCAACTTCTTGCAGTTCTATCACTTGTGCCCCTTCGTTACTTTAATCGTCAATGAGTTGAACTTAACCATAGTTTAATCAAACTATGGTATAGTTAAGAGGGACATATTCAGAAAAAAAATCCCACATCTCCCTTTTAATCTTCCTCCCTCCTCCTCACCCTCCAACCCTTACTCCTCCTCCGACCAACTCCTCCTCCATCCCCTTCTCCTTCGTCGTTCACCATCAATAGCAACATGTCGATGATGAGGCTGCGGGTTCTCGATGACAAGACCAACCATCTCCTCCTTCATCCCCTTCCCCCCTGGGTTCTTGACAACTGCAACAAAGGAGAGGAGTTCGGAGCGGGGGGGGGGGCATAGGACGGAGGAGGGTGGAAGGGGATGCGCGAGGGGCGGAGGAAAGGAGGGACAAAGGAGAGGTGTGGGGGCAGGGGGAGGCATGGAGGAGGAGCACTAGGTGGAGGAGGGCGAATGGGGGAGGCATGAGGGCAGGGGGAGCTGGGGGTGGGAGGAAGGCACATGGTGGAAGAGGGTCGAGTTGGAGGCATGAGGGAAGGGGGAGCTGGGGGTGGGAGGGATGTGTGGGGCAGAGGAGGGCGGAGGGGGGTGGAGGAGTCGTGGGGGGGGGGGGGGGGGGTAGGAGGCTGGGGTGGAGGAAGAAAAGGGGAGGAAGAGGATGGGAAGGAGGAATAAGAGGAAAATGACATTTTCAGCCTTTTTTAATTCAATTCATGTTACGTCCCCAAAATTAACATCTGTTTGCTTTGTGGATGGACGTAGCTAACCCAAGAGGCACAAGTGATAAAATGACAAGAAGTCGGGGGCACAACTGATATTCCCAAAAAAGAAGGGGCATAAATAAAATTTCAATATCTTGAAGGGGCACAACTGATAAAAATCCTATTATTTACTGCATATTAGATGGCCCGATCTTAGATTTTAATGTAGTACTAATATACCTCTTGGGTGAAAGCGAATTCCAAAGGACACTAACAAAATTTGATAAGATAAAAGGTTAACTTGAATCTATCACAGATGAGTAACATGATTGATTATGGTTTAAATAAACACATATATGAGAAGTATTTTCTAATGAGTGGTTATGTAAGAGTTATAAACTAAGTGACAATGCAAAATCTCCACATCTTTCCATCCATGCAAATAAAAAGATAAAATGAAATATCTAAACATATCTCACTAATCGAAATAAACATGAATATATAATTATTCAAAAAACGTGGAAAAATGGCATACTTACATACTGCTTAGCAATGAAGGGGCATAGGTCAAATAGAGAGCTCCTCCTTTTTCAGATCTTTTGTGTGGTTGCCAAGGTACCTCGGGTCATCCTGGCATATCACTGATGAATATGTGATTCATCACTCTTAAAGTTGAAAATAGAGACTTGTTCCCAAGTATTTAGCAGCATATTTTCTTTTATCTTGCATAAATAGCATTCATACATGCATCCATAATACATGCATTTTAGCACCCATATTTGCATTAAAATATGAAACCTATTTCACTTGTAAAATATTTACCTAGTCATCTATATTTCATACCCCCTCCAAAGTCAATAAAACCTTCCTTATACTGTGTATATTACTAGTTAATAATATAAGGAAAAATGCCAAAAATTCCTAGCTTGTAAATCACCCAATAAAAACCCCAAACCCAGTTGAAGACCCCAGATCTTAGAATGTCAATATCTACCTCATACAACCTCCGATCTAGGTATGCTCACCTTCAGATTAATATACATCAGAGACCTTCAAAATGAGACCAATTTCATTTAAATCAGAGCTCATGTGCAAAACTTGGGTTTTTGGGCCCCTTTGTGTACTATAGGTATGTATATTTGTACCCTTATATTTTGTATCATATTTGACCTCATCTCCATTTTTGGTCAACATAAAACTTGTATATCTCATTGAGATCTACAACTTTCATGTTTTGAGTTTTTTCAAATTCAGCCTCCTTCTCTCTCAAATTTCATTTTCTCTTTCAGCCATTCAGAGCAGGCCACGTGGCGCCCTCTAATTGCGCCACGTGGCCCGCTCCTTTGCGCGCCACGCGCCTTCCATCTCCGTCGTCCGATCATGTTCTTTATCTTTTGATCTGGGCCATCCAATCCACAACACTTCTCAGCCCTTCGATCAAACCCTGGATCCAATCTAGACCGCTCGCCAGCGCCGCGCCCTCCTTGCGCCACGTGGCGGCATCTACACCCTCTGATCTTCGCCAGAAGCTCCCAATTCTGGCCATTCACCATGCATTGGATCTCCATCGTTTGATCAAAGCCAAGCCATCATCCCTACCGCACGCTAGCGCCTTTACCTACATCCTTCACGTGGCGTCGTAGTGACCCTTGATCTCATTGCCTCTGATCTAATCTCAGCCGCCCCAGCGTGCCCTTCTCCTTATCGTTGGATCGCTCGATCCAATGGTCAACACGTCGTCTTCTACCTCCTGCAAGGCCCGCACCCCATGTCACCCACCTTGCACGTGAGCCGCCCCCTTCCTATTTTGGGAACCACTCCGGCCACCCTCTCCGCCTCCTGTCACTGCCATTTCGTACCCCACTCTTCCCTCATCCTCGTTGACCTCCTCAATCGCCATGACCTCCACCCATGTCGCCCCACGACCTCCACCAACTCCATCACTTCGTCACCTACGCCATCACCTTCCACCTATAAATACTCCATCCCCTTTAACCTTCGACCCCATCCGCCTTCACATAGAGAAACCCCTAGCTCCGACCTTCAT
This sequence comes from Ottelia alismoides, assembly GCA_037367405.1. Classification (NCBI taxonomy): domain Eukaryota; kingdom Viridiplantae; phylum Streptophyta; class Magnoliopsida; order Alismatales; family Hydrocharitaceae; genus Ottelia; species Ottelia alismoides. Next base: position 434,213 of record JAZKJV010000733.1, on the reverse strand, counting down.
TTCGGTGACAGCAATTCGAAGTGACGTTGAGAGAAGACCGAGCTTCTTCTCCGGTGAGATCTACGGCTAAGCATGTCGTGCCGCAGCCTCCCCCGTGAGCTGCACGAGCTCAGGAACCTCTACCGGCCTTCGAGCGACGACCCGGAGTTCAATCCCGAGCTCCATTCCCCATGTAGACGCCTACATATCCTCTCTGATCTTCTTCTTCTTCTTTTTCTTGCTTTTTTTATAATTTATTCGCCGCCCATAATCATCTTCATCTTCTTCTGACCATCCTCCGAGCTCCGCCTCGGAGCTGGCACCCTCGCATGCTATTCCATCTTCTCAGACGACACAGTACACCTCACGTCGACGAGAGCTCTGCCACCTTGGCGGAGCAACACCACCGGACCATCCTCACGCCACTCCAAGCCTCCCTCCGCACTCCTGATCACTCCAGAAGCACTTCGCACGCCTCGGCTATCAAGCTAACCTCCTACAGGTACTCCATCTTTGATTGGTTGGATGCCTCATCAGAGCTCCCTCGACCTTCATCGCTGCACTCCTCCAGACCGTCCCAGCCTCAGCTGAGGCTCCGACAGCTACCTGAAGCCTCCCCTATCCTTCCCAGCTACTTGGGAGTCGTCGGTGAGCTTCATTGACAATCGGAGGAGGAGGCGGAGCTAGAGCAGCATCACCCGAGCGCAACCATCTCCGCTGCAGAAGGCGGCAGACCCTTTGAGAACGAAGCCCAGTAGTCGTCCGATCCCCTTGATCGGACAGTTTTGAGCAAGACACGTCTCCATCTCCTCGCAGCCGTTGGATCAGGAGGATCCCACGCTCCGCAGCACGCCACGTCGACTCTTACTCGAGCTCTAGATGCCGTTGGATCCCTCATGATTTAACGGCCCTCGATCGACCACTTGTTCATCTCCAGCGAGCTCTAGACATCGTTGATGTATCTTGATCCAACGGGTCATATCGCGCTATGCATCAGCCATCAGAAGCCGTTGGATTTACACTTGAGCTAGCGGTCCAGAGGGCGCCACGTAGCTTCCTTCAAGCCTCCTCCCCGACCAATAGGCTCGGAGCCCCCAAAGCTAGTCCGAGCCACTTCCAAGTCCATCCGAGCCTCCAAAGTCACCCGAACCTGGGACCTCACGTGTCTTTCACGTGCGATCTGGGTAAATTTCACTGAGGCCCTAGAAGTTTTGATAATTGCATCACAGTCCATGTTAGGAGCACCATGTACGACGCACGTATTTTGTGGGCAATTTGCATACATATCCCCCTCATTATAGGTAATTGCATTTTAGCCCCTGTCAGCATGGTGATTTTTAGCAATTTTATTTTCTGTAATTGCAATTAGGCCCCTGTCTTTACACGTATTTTTAGGTATTCATTTGACATCATTTTTTAAGTTTAAAAAATGCATTGTCTAGCTTAACTTGTCCTCTTTCATATGTGATACTTGTCTTATTTTTGTGACATCAGTGGAATTTATTATTAATTAATTGGTGAAAATTTGCTATATTTTGTCCATTTATGCCTTTTAATTTGTAGAAAATTCTCTGTTGCTCCAAAAATCACCAAAAATTCATATTAGATTGGATAATTTAGTCTACATTGTGCCCGAAAATCAAATCATTTGCACGCATCCTGAGGCTTGAATAAATCATTTTGTGATTTCCTTAATTGATTTTTAATAAGTCCAATTCACATAGAAATTTAGGTTTACCAATTTTCTTGGATTCTTCATACTTAGATCTATCTAGGATAATTTTTTATATCTGGAAATATTGTGTTTTGGTATTTATTAAAATTAATTTAGTCAAAATCACCTTACATTTATTTTTAATTCACAGTAAATTCATATAGTGTCAGAAAATTCCAAAAAAAATAGTATAGCTTAATTTCATGGCATTCCACATTCAGGTCAAGTTTCGTAATTTTTGAACTTGATTTGACTACTTTTTTTATTTAACTTGTAAACTAGTCCGATTTTGCATGTGTCTTTTCTTAATTTCATAAAAATTGTTTAAAAATGCCTAAAATATCTTCTGAAAATCTGACCTCTTAAATTCACTTAAAATCTACCTAAGGAGACAGTTGCCTCTCTGAGTTCGACCTTGAGCTTGCCCAAGTAAAAAAATAAATTTGCCGCTCGTAATTAACTCGACCTTAATTAAAAGTGGTTTTTGATTATTCCGTATTACCTGACTACAACGAACGACACAACATTAATTCTAATCATTAATTTGATGGAATTAACAAGGGTAGTATGCGGCTCTTCAGAATGGCGTCGTTGCCAGGGAGGCACGACTTAGGTTAATTTGTAGTTAATTTTTGAGTGTCTGATTTTCCATCCCCGGGTAGTCTGACCCCAGTTTTCTTATTAATATTTTTCTGACTTTTATTTTTGAGTATTTTTTGTGTCGCCCTTTATCTGACCTCAATTTGTTTTTATGCGAGGAACACGAGGAGTTCCGAGATGCTTCGAGGAGCTTGCATTTTTAAACTTTTTGAGTGATTGTGAGGACTTGTACTTTTTATTTTTATTTTTCATTATTATTTGCATTCTTTCCAGCGGTTACCATTTGGGTTCTCGCGTGTGTAAACATAGTGGAACCGTGTCCCCTTGTGCTGTGTGGATTGAATTTTTAGACTATTCTTGCACTAGCGGCTCCTCGAGTCACTCTAGGATTTGCTTGTGCTCGTAATTTTTTTAGGACCACACATTACATAAAAGACACACTTAGACTGCAGATCTAGTCAAATTGAACTTGTGCCTCACTCGCTAATAGAACTGCTTGTCTAGGGGCGGATTTTGTCGTCTGCATTTGCATGTAGTATAAAAGCTTTCAGTTCTATTTTGCATCCTGCATAAAGCGAAGGGATCACTGTAAGTATTCCTCACTCAGCATAAGCATCATTGATTTATCGTGCATTAGCTTTTCTCGATTTCTCTCTCTTGGTTTTTCAAAACTTAAGTAAAAGGAAATTGGGACTGGACGATAGGCGTGTTGTATGGATTGGACTTAATAAGTGATAACTTAACTTAAAACCGTGACTGCTAACATTATTGACCGAAAAATCAATAAAATCGGAAATTCTTCTTGCGGGAGATTAATCCCCGACCTTGTTTTCAGGCTGAGTGAGGGTACTTGAGTGTATGTGAACACCTTAAGGCCGCCTTCCATATCGCGTGCCAACTGATCCTAGCAAATATCACAAGTTGAATTCCTCATGTTCACTGACTAGTACCAAGTAGCCTCCACCTGTCCACAAGTAGATAGGGGCAAAATTGCGGTACTTCGCGACAAGTTGCTAGTAACCCCCCGGGGTGAAGTTCCAAGCCTTGTCAGCCTCTGCCTGCTTGCAGGTAGATAGGGGCAGGTCTTTGAATCCATCAACTTGGGATAGGAGCGAAGAAAGGAAGGACACGGGTATCTTAGGTGACAGGTTAAACAGGGAAGATGCATCCGGCTTTGAGCGGACTTCCCTATAGGTCGCGTAATTCCTTGCTATTTTGTTGAAAATCACACTTAGAATCAACCAGACTAATCAGACTCGGTTTCGGGTCCTTCACCGTGTTGAGTGTGAAAATACATGGTTTTGGATTTAATTGCTTGCTTCAGGTAGGAGTAAAATCCTATCTTCACTTAGAACTCCCGATTCTTCTTGCCAATCCAAGATGACTGACTGGGGGATATTGACTCCTTATTCGCCAATCTCTCTCTGAACCCCCCACGAAACTCATCTTCACCGGCCCAAGCGTAACTTGGACCACCCAGAAATCATGACCCTCTTGAGTTCTGGATCCCTCACACCTATGGTGGTTACTCTCAAACCAACCCTTTCCTCTCCTCTGAGCTTACCGAGGAAGACCATCGTCTCGGTAAGAATCCCTTCCTTGATTTGTCCTCTAACCCAGACCATGTTTCATTCCCAGGACTAGAGGACAAGATGCCACCTAAGAAACACCCGGATGAAGAGGAACACAGAGATGACCCACTACAACAAATCTTTACTCGCCTCGCCACTGCCGAACAACAGAATGCGGATCTTACGGCAAGGATGGGACAGATCATTGCGGCAGGAGGAATTGACCGACCGATGGTTGATGCATATAACCCAACAGAAAATGAGATGCACAGTTGGTTGGCACCAGCGGTTCCCCCTGAAGCGTTCGAGCTAAAACCCCACTTTTTGAACCTGCTACCGAAGTTTAATTGAAATGCAAACGAAGAACCATATGCCTTCCTCAGAGACTTCGAGCTGATTTGCAAAAACCTTAGTCACCCTAGGGTTGGGCAGGACAACATTCGGCTGAAGGCCACTCCGTTTGCCTTAGGAGATAAGGCAGCTCATTGGTTGAAAAATCTCGGGGTGATACATACAGCCTGGGTGCAGTTCAAGGACCTTTTTTTGAAAAAGTTCTACCCACTCAGTAGGACTAATCAATTGAGAACAAAGATCGCTAGTTTCTCCCAGGGACCCAGTGAATCATTCCATGAAGCTTGGGATAGGTTTAGTGACCTAATTCAGAAATGCCCCTGCCGTGGCATTTCATAAGCGGTCTTATTCTAGACATTATTCTGTGGCATGACCCCAGAGATGCAGAGGTTAGTAAGTGCCGCCTGTGGAGGAAGCTATCTGAATAAAAATGAGAATGTTGCATGGAAGATCCTGGAGCAGATGGTGGAAACAGGAAGGTCGCAGGCCACCAAGGCCTATCAGTTGTCCCCATCAATCCTATCTAACGAGACAACTAGGAGGACTGTAGCGGATCTAACAGAGGACCTCATTCCCAGCATGGGGATGATAGATGACAAGTTAATCATGGTCGAGCAGATTCACAAGAGGGTCACTGACCTTGAGTCTCTCTCGCGTTTGTCGAAACAAGCGGAGGAAGTTACTGAGAGGGTAGCTAAGATAAAGCTATCTGTCCCTTCTGCACAACATGTACCTGTACACCAAGTCCATCTTGTACAGGAACAGGCACAAGGGCCTTAGAGTAGCTGGGTCGAGGAGCAGACTTACACCCAGCAGGATCAGCACGCTCCCCCACAAGTGGATACAAGATACGAGGAGCCTCCGCAGGTGTTCGAGATCAACGGGTTGTGGTACAGCCATGACCCCGTCGACAGACAGTCGGGGATAGGGAACGGTCAGCCTCACCGACCTTCCCCAGCTTACCAGGAAAATGGCTCTGTCCCCACACTGTGCTTTGTTCAGTCCAGACCCGAACGAGGGTACCAGCCTCAGCAGCACCAGCAGCAATAGCGCACGTTCCACTCGGGCCAGCAGGGCCCGTCACCTTCCCATCAGCAGCAGCATTACCGGCATGGCCAGCAGGGCCAGTACATGACCTCATCCTCAAGTCAGCATCAACCAGCCCAGCCCGCCGAATTGGAGTCCCTCACCTTGGCGTCCAAACCCTGACTAATAGGGTCCAACAGATCCAGAATGACTATCTGGATATGAGAACCGATCTGAATCGCGTTTCTCGTACCCAGAACCAGCATATGGCGCCAAAGACCCCAATTCCCACCCAGGTTCAGGCCAACCCGAACAGTTTGAATAAAGGCCAGAACCGACCACGAGATCAGGTATACTATTCAGATAACTCTTTATCTAAACATGAGATCCTTTCGTATGATAATGTAAATCATATGTCCCTCAGGAGCGGAAACGACCGTGATCGTACCTGATCGGGCACGGGCACAGGAGGAAGAAGCCGTCAAGTCTCTACCTGAGGAGAACTTGTAGGCAGAGGAGCAGCAACACCACCATCACCACCACTGGCAGAAGAAGAGGACTTATGAGTCCTCAAAGAAGCAAGGGAACCGCACCAGTATGGAGTCCACTGAAACCGATGAAGAGCCCGCACCTCCATCTGAGGAGGATATTCCAACAGTCGTGGAGAATGCATCACCGGCTTCACAGCAGAAGTTTTCTTTTTGTCATAGTCAGAGTCCGAGTCAGTTTCAGAGTCTGCATCCTGTACAAAACTCAGTTGCAGTTTTGAATGAGAATCTTTCAGTTCCAGAATCTGAGTTGGAGTCAATAATCCCTTTCCCTCGAGCTCTTAAGGGTGGAAAGAAGAAAACTAAAAAAATTAAAAAAGATGACCCTCAGATGGCAGAGTTTTGTAACAAACATATCAAGGTCATGATCCCCTTTGACAAATATGTGGAAATGACACCTGCTTTTCAGAAATACCTTAAGGTGAGACACATGATGAAACTCAATTTCATCATCTTTATTTCTCATTATTAACCCCCTTGCTTAAGCTGAGTGTCAATAAAACCCAGTTAATGTCCTGTAATTATCAGAGTCTCAAATAATTTAAAAACCACAAAAAATGGTAAAATAAAAATTCGTGGTATTTTTAGACCTAAAAATACCCTCAAAAATATTTCGGGCCTTTGTTTGACTTCATCTCCAGTTTTGGCCAACATGAAACTTGTAGATCTCATCAAGATCTACAACTTTCATGTTTTGAGTTTTCTCAAATTCGGCCATTTCAACCTTCAAAAATCAAAATCAATTTCGCAATAATCTGATTGGGCCACATGGCCCATTCGGGGGCGCCACGTGACCTAGCTCCCCTTGTCCTATCCGCCCTTGACCAGGACCGTTGGATCATCTCTTGATCCAACGGCTAAGTCTTCTCCACGAACTCCCATTGTCCTCAGCCGTCTGATCTTCACCCATCTCCCATCTAAACCGCTCGTTCGCGCCTCAAGCTGAGCACGCCACGTGGTGCATTATGGTCCGCTTGATCATGTCATGGATCTTTTGATCTAAGCCGCTCAATCTGCCCTCTGTTCCTAGCTGCTCGATCAACTCCAGCATCCCATCACCACCCTCCATCAGCGCCCTTCCCACAGCATGCCATGTGGCCGCTCCGCAGCCCTTCGATCGCTCTGCCCCCCGATCTAATCTCAACCGTCGCTCCGCGCCCAATTCTCCACCGTTGGATCTCCAGATCCAACGGCGGAGCATCATCGTCAACCTCCAGCCTTCTTCTCTCTCCCACGATCCACCTCGCGCAACCCGTCCACCCTTCCATTTTTCTCCGCCACTCCAGTCAACCTCGCACCTCGCCAATCGCATCTCGGTCTTCCCCCATCTTCCCTCTACCCCGCGCATCACTCCATGTCCCACGAACACCTCTCAGTCGTCCCATAATCGCCTTTAAAACCATGACCATCACCACCTGCACCGCCGACATCCATCTTTAAAAACCTCGCATCCCCCGTCATTCCAACCCGTCATCTTTACGAGGAAGGAGGCCCAGCCCTCCTCCTCCTCCCTGTGACAGGGGGAGGAGCGAGGATAGAGCGAAGACGGCCTCCATGCCCGGTGAGACCCTCCGCCATCTACGGCGGTGCTGCGGCGCACTCCTGCCCGCTCGAGCTACACGGAGCAGCTGACCGTGTCCAGCGACGACCCGGGGCTCGATTCGAGCCCCAGCCCAAGCTCCCGTTCCGCCTCCGACCAGGTAAGCTACCCTTCCTCTTCCTCTGCATTTTTCTCTTAGTTTACTTAATTTTTTAGGCCGCCTGGGTCGTCCGCGACCTCCATTGACTGCTCCTAGAGCTTCACCTTCACCCCACCATTCACGCGCACACTTCTGCTCATCGTTTCCTTCTTCCATACCTCCCATCACCTCCGACCCACCTCCTCCGCCCTCGCGGCGGAGGAGCTCCGAGCTCCCCGCTTCCTTCGCCCACCTGAGCTCTCACTTCACCTCACGCACGCACTTTTCAGGCTTCGGCTATGTGTCTAACGTTGCAGGTCTTCGTGAGCTTCAATGGCTGGAGCCCGGTCGGAGCAGACTTCATCGACCTCGTAGTTCCCATCCGAGCTCCGACGAGCGACACCAGATGCTTCTGGACCTTCCCCGAGCTCCGGGCTTCCTCGACGATCACTTAGGGAGCTTTGGGGAGGTCCACCGTGGCCGAGAGTGAGGGGCGGAGGAGGAGCTCCTTCGTCGGAGCTCCAAACTCGCCGCCAGCTAGGGACGAAGGAGAAGGAACAACGATCGTTGGATGATCCTTTCTCGGCGATCATCCAACGTCCCAGAGGAGGCCACGCCATCGATTCCATCAACCGTTGGATCCACACGATCCAACGGTTCTTATGCCGCCACGTCGACACTCCAGGATCGCACAGCAGCCGCCCGATCGTCACGATCGGATGGACTCCAGCCGGCCACGCGTCAGAGCCAGAGCATCCCCGAGCCTAGCGTCCGAGCCTCTAGGCTTGGACGCTCCCGAGCCTTCTCCAAGCCTGAGTGTCCGAGCCATAGGCTTGGATCTGCCGAGTCTACTCCGAACAACATCCGAGCCTGCAGCAAGCCCGAGCCTACATCCAAGCCTAGCCGAAGCAGCCGAGCCTTCCCCGAGCCTAGGATCGATCCGAGCCTGGAGATAGCACGTGCACAGCACGTGCCTTCTGGGCAAATTGCAGGGAGCCCCGCCGTCTTCTTCAATTTGCAGATAGGTCCCTGGATCACGTGCAGCGTGCGTGAACAGTGGGAATTTTACAGGGAAGGTCCCGTGCTTTTACTTATTGACATTTTAGTCCCTGCCATGACCTATTTGTAGTCATCTTTTTATGTTTTATTGCACTTATGCCCCTGGCTTCTCTTATGCATATCTTGAGCTACGTTTATCCGATTGAGATGATTTCAGTTTTGTTTTGAAGCTCTCCTTGCTCTCTTTATTATGGCATGCTTAAATTTTAGATCTGATACTATGATCAGCAGTGCATTATTTCATTAGCTAAGTGTCCTAATTTCCTTTATTCTCATGCCAATTCGCTATATAAATAAGAATTGCTTCATGATCTGATTCTGTTTGACTCGTATATCTTATGGCTTAAGTAATGATCATTTTGGGCATATTTGCATTGCATTTCTCTGCATTTATTTGCATGATAAAAAATTGATAAAAAAATGCATGTTTATTTTTAATGCACTGTTGTAGTGTCTTGCATGATTTGACCTATAGGTGCTCTAACTCAATACTTAGTTAAATAAATAGAAATCTAATTAATATGAGAGAGGCTCGTGTCCCTGAGTTCGACCTTGGTTTCTTACCAAGTAAAAATAAATTATGATCATCTCATTTTGATCTATCATATACACATTTAAATGAGATGATCATTTTGATGAGCCCGAATCGGCCCGACTGCTACGACATGTTGAAGTGCTAATTTCGCACTCTTAAAGGGCCGATTTTGCGGTTCATCAAATGGCGTTGTTGCCGGGGACACGGCTCATTTCTTTTATTTTTTGGATTTTTTGTTTATTTAAGTGTATCTTTTTTATAGGTCATTTTTGTTCATTTATTTTGCGTTATAAAATTTTCTTTTCGATTGATCTCTAATCATTGTTTCTGTGGCAGGGCCCTTGATGGATCAAGGACGCGAGGAGCTGGTGTCTCCCGCTGAGAGGAACCGCAGGAACCGCTTGGAGTACATCGAGAAGAAAGAAAAAAAATTTTCTTGCATTTTAATTTCCATGCATGAACTTGTAATAAACTCGTCTTTTACAGCGGTCTTCGATCGAAGACTCGCGTGTGTAATCGAACGAATGTGGTTGTGTGGGGATCGTCCCCACTTGATTGTCGACCTAGGATCAGGCACGCGGCTCTTTGAGCATATTCCATTTTTATCTTTTACGTGTTTGCTCGTAGGTAGGACACACTTTAAACAAAGACGCACGTAACATCGCCTCACTTAGCCAAATTAAAATGAAAATTTTCCCCGCTAATAGAAGCATGTTAGGTGCGGCTTTTTAATCGACTTGCATACATGAGTTTTGGTTTTCAACACAGCCCAAGTTTTTCACGGTTTTTTTGCTAAGTCGTTGCATGATTTCTCGCTTGGTTTAGATCATGGTTTTATCGAATACGCGGTTTTTCTCGGTTTCTTTTTCCTAGCTTGATCACTTAGGTTAAATGGAAAAAGGGAATGAACGGTAGACGATGACTTCTTGATTTTGTGCTAACCATGATTCAGTGATAACCTAAAATAAAATTGGGACTGTTAATTGCAAGTCAACCAAAAATGGAGTAAACTTCGGTTTTGGGAGAGCAATACCCTCGCTTACGCAATGATTTTCACTTCACATTTTTTGTGTAAATTTCTAATGTTTTATCACCAATAAAACCGACAAGATAATAAACCAACTTCGGTTGGTGGCATGTGTGAGTTGGTGAAATTGAGGGTGTTGCTTGATTGATTGAGCCATGTTTGCTTCGATACAACCCCAAACCTTAGTCACTCCATTTCATCTCCGAAGATTCAACCGCTCACTTGTAGATCCATTCCTCTTCTTCGTTCACCTTGGGTCCCTCCCAACATCAATTCCCATCTTTATACTTAGGCTAATCTCAGCCTAAGTATAGGGGGGACCCGAGTCCCCGTGATTTTTCTCTACTCATCTTTTCTTGCCTTTATACTTAGGTTATTTCTAACCTAAGTATAGGGGAAGCCCCTCTTAGCTCCCGTATATTTCTCTATATTTAAATGAATCTATGTACTTGTAACATCTAGTGCTATGAGGACATAGCAAAGTTTAAGTATAGGGGGGTATACCGTATATATCGTATATTTACTTTAGCTATAAACTGAAAAATTTGAAAAATTTAAAACTTTTTTACTAAGGTAAAATTCTTTGGACTAAGATAACTCAAATGATTTCGGGGCTTTTCGATATTATGTTACACTATTTTTTTATAAAAATATTTTCGAAAATGATTTTTCCTTGTTTTGAAAAATTCTTTTGAAAATGTTTTGAAAAACTTTTTATTTGTGTGACATGGTTTTGAGAAATCGCCATCTCTTTTCAAGGAAAGTTGAGTTTAACTCGTGTTTTAACCTTTATTAAAATCCATAAAAATGAGAAAACCGCAAAACCCTTTAAGAGCCATTAGTGACTACTAAGCCCAATTAAGTAAGCCGCATTCAGTGAGGGTTCACCCTTAGCAGATTGGATGGTTTAGAGGACATCGCGTAAGGCCCCGTCCTCAAGCAACGGGCTCCGGCCTGTACTTACATCCATACTGGCTGAATTGCAGATGCTCAATTGAGTTTAGGCAGTTCTAATATCTCTTGAAGTTCAAAAAAAATATATCCTTGTTTTTGAATTAAGAAGTTGGATAAACCCTCGACACTTACACTTCCACCCACGATCTGAAATGATCAAGGAGATTTAGTTTTTGAGGTCTTTGAGATTTTAGGTTAACCAGCCTTAGCCATCAGGGTCATAGACTTAATCATCCACATTCCCCTAAGTTTCTAGATTTGCATGCTATATTCCATGCTTAATCTCAGACAAAAGAATATGATCAGCACATCACATGCACGACTGCGGTTTTTGATGAGATGAGTTGTTTTTTCACCTGAGGGATTGGGATGAGGAAGTCGAGTTTGGATTTGATCTAATGATGCTCGAGGATGGGATAAAATCTTTGGAGGCTTCAGGAAACCTGAGTGTCAGCATTATTAGCCAGTATGAGAACTTGGTTCATATACTAATCTCTTGATATTGACCTAAGTGCCAAGGGTGTGAATAAATAAAAAAATTATTGATCAGTGTGTGCCAACTCTTGGTAAAAGCAGTGGAGCTAGCCACGAATTATACAAGTCAATGAAATTCAAAGAAAAGCTCTCATTCCACCAAAGTCAAATATCAAAGAGCTTCCACCAAAGGCGAGCGCTCCCAAACTTTTCAAATTGTCCACTTGGACCACCGCTATTAGGACCAAGAGTCGGGCTTGCACCAAAAAAGGGCTCTGCATTGTAAATGCTACAAGTCTGGGTGTCGAAGGTACGATAGGTACTCAAAAGAGACACACCCCAGTGTACTCCCAGGAAAACAAGTGCAGACGGCTTCAACTTCTCTTGACGGACGCACTGATCAACACCAAAAAAATGTGTTGCGTAAAAGGCACTAGAGAGAATCCTTGTTCCAATGAGAGGGAGAGAATAATTGACACAATCCCATGCCCTCCATTTCTGGCCTGCCATCTACATTTTCTAAGTCTGACAACTAAAGAGACGGTGGATCGAATGCAAGATTGGATTTATTCCCTAGTGTTGAGAATTGGGTCCTTAGGAGATTTTCTCGGACCAAGACTTTGGATGACGAATTGACTCTACTCTCAGAATCGCGGTCAACACTAAAATGTCATATCCTTTAGTTTATATGTACATCAGAGAGAGTCTGGAGAAGTAGAGGAATTGGATGCCTCTTGATTAAGGCTGGGTTGAATTCTAAAATTTTGGATCTCTAAAGTCGAGTCAACTTGATCAGATTGGATCCTGTATTCACATGCACAAGGGGGTTAATCCAACTTAGTCGTTCTTTTTGATGCTCGAGGACGAGCATAGTTTAAGTATAGGGGGTGATGAAACTCAATTTCATCATCTTTATTTCTCATTATTAACCCCCTTGCTTAAGCTGAGTGTCAATAAAACCCAGTTAATGTCCTATAATTATCAGAGTCTCAAATAATTTAAAAACCACAAAAAATAGCAAAATAAAAATTCGTGGTATTTTTAGACCTACAAATACCCTCAAAAATATTTCGGGCCTTTGTTTGACTTCATCTCCAGTTTTGGCCAACATGAAACTTGTAGATCTCATCAAGATCTACAACTTTTATGTTTTGAGTTTTCTCAAATTCGGCCATTTCAACCTTCAAAAATCAAAATCAATTTCGTAATAATCTGATTGGGCCACGTGGCCCATTCTGGGGGCGCCACGTGGCCCGGCTCCCCTTGTCCTATCCGCCCTTGACCAGGACCGTTGGATCATCTCTTGATCCAACGGCTAAGTCTTCTCCACGAACGCCCATTGTCCTCAGCCGTCTGATCTTCACCCATCTCCCATCTAAACCGCTCGTTCGCGCCTCAAGCTGAGCGCGCCACGTGGCGCATTATGGTCCGCTTGATCATGTCATGGATCTTCTGATCTGAGCCGCTCAATCCGCCCTCTGTTCCTATCCGCTCGATCAACTCCAGCATCCCATCACCACCCTCCATCAGCGTCCTTCCCACAGCCTGCCACGTGGCCGCTCCGCAGCCCTTCGATCGCTCCACCCCCCGATCTAATCTCAACCGTCGCTCTGTGCCCAATTCTCCACCGTTGGATCTCCAGATCCAATGGCGGAGCGTCATCGTCAACCTCCAGCCTTCTTCTCTCTCCCGCGATCCACCTCGCGCAACCCGTCCACCCTTCCCTTTTTCTCCGCCACTCCAGTCAACCTCGCACCTCGCCAACCGCATCTCGGTCTTCCTCCATCTTCCCTCTACCCCGCATCACTCCATGTCCCACAAACACCTCTCAGTCGTCCCATAATCACCTCTAAAACCACGACCATCACCACCTGCACCGCCGACATCCATCTTTAAAAACCTCGCATCCCCCGTCATTCCAACCCGTCCATCTTTACGAGGAAGGAGGCCCAGTCCTCCTCCTCCTCCCTGTGACAGGGGGAGGAGCGAGGATAGAGAGAAGACGACCTCCATGCCCGGTGAGACCCTCTGCCATCTACGGCGGTGCTGCGGCGCACTCCTGCCCGCTCGAGCTGCACGGAGCAGCTGACCGTGTCCAACGACGACCCGGGGCTCGATTCGAGCCCCAGCCCAAGCTCCCGTTCTGCCTCCGACCGGGTAAGCTACCCTTCCTCTTCCTCTGCATTTTTCTCTTAGTTTACTTAATTTTTTAGGCCGCCTGGGTCGTCCGCGACCTCCATTGACTGCTCCTAGAGCTTCACCTTCACCCCACCATTCACGCGCACACTTCCGCTCATCGTTTCCTTCTTCCATACCTCCCATCACCTCCGACCCACCTCCTCCGCCCTCGCGACGGAGGAGCTCCGAGCTCCTCGCTTCCTTCGCCCACCTGAGCTCTCACTTCACCTCACGCACGCACTTTTCAGGCTTCGGCTATATGTCTAACGCTGCAGGTCTTCGTGAGCTTCAATGGCCGGAGCCCGGTCGGAGCAGACTTCATCGACCTCGTGGTTCCCATCCGAGCTCCGACGAGCGACACCAGGTGCTTCTGGACCTTCCCCGAGCTCCGGGCTTCCTTGACGATCACTTAGGGAGCTTTAGGGAGGTCCACTGTGGCCGAGAGTGAGGGCAGAGGAGGAGCTCCTTCGCCGGAGCTCCAAACTCGCCGACAGCTAGGGACTGAGGAGAAGGAACAGCGGCCGTTGGATGATCCTTTCTCGGCGATCATCCAACGGCCCAGAGGAGGCCACGCCATCGATTCCATCAACCATTGGATCCACACGATCCAACGGTTCTTATGCCGCCACGTCGACACTCCAGGATCGCACAGCAGCCGCCCGATCGTCACGATCGGATGGACTCCAGCCGGCCACGCGTCAGAGCCAGAGCATCCCCGAGCCTAGCGTCCGAGCCTCCAGGCTGGGACGCTCCCGAGCCTTCTCCAAGCCTGAGTGTCCGAGCCATAGGCTTGGATCTGCCGAGTCTACTCCGAACCACATCCGAGCTTGCAGCAAGCCCGAGCCTACGTCCAAGCCTAGCCGAAGCAGCCGAGCCTCCCCCGAGCCTAGGATCGATCCGAGCCTGGAGATAGCACGTGCACAGCACGTGCCTTCTGGGCAAATTGCAGGGAGCCCCCGCCGTCTTCTTCAATTTGCAGATAGGTCCCTGGATCACGTGCAGCGCGTGTGAACAGTGAGAATTTTACAGGGAAGGTCCCGTGCTTTTACTTATTGACATTTTAGTCCCTGTCAGGACCTATTTGTAGTTATCTTTTTATGTTTTATTACACTTATGCCCCTGGCTTCTCTTATGCATATCTTGAGCTACGTTTATCCGATTGAGATGATTTCAGTTTCGTTTTGAAGCTCTCCTTGCTCTCTTTATTATGACATGCTTTAATTTTAGATCTGATACTGTGATCAGCAGTGCATTATTTCATTAGCTAAGTGTCCTAATTTCCTTTATTCTCATGCCAATTCGCTATATAAATAAGAATTGCTTCATGATCTGATTCTGTTTGACTCGTATATCTTATGGCTTAAGTAATGATCATTTTGGGCATATTTGCATTGCATTTCTCTGCATTTATTTGCATGATAAAAAAATTGATAAAAAAATGCATGTTTATTTTTAATGCATTGTTGTAGTGTCTTGCATGATTAGACCTATAGGTGCTCTAACTCAACACTTAGTTAAATAAATAGAAATCCGATTAATACGAGAGAGGCTCGTGTCCCTGAGTTCGACCTTGGTTTCTTACCAAGTAAAAATAAATTATGATCATCTCATTTTGATCTATCATAGACACATTTAAATGAGATGATCATTTTGATGAGCCCGAATCGGCCCGACTGCTACGACATGTTGAAGTGCTAATTTCACACTCTTAAAGGGCCGATTTTGCGGTTCATCAATGCACACCTACTAGAGTTAGCAGGAAGACCAAAAGCCATGTTGAGAAACACGTCCTATCAGTAGCCATGACTTGCGCAATAAAGAACTCGTTTCTAAGAAAATGAAGAGACATGGGTGCACATTATGTGGTGAGTCATGTTGATGACACTGCGTTTGCATGCACTCTCCTGGACAACAGATCCTCCATCAACCTAATGCCTACATCCTTCTATGAGCGGCTTAATCTCGGACCTCTTAGGAAATCTAGAGCCCTCCTTCAGTTCGCTGATAAATCAATCAAGAGGTCCCAAGGATAATTGAGGAACATTGTCATCAAAGTCGAGGTCAAGAATACATGGCGTACTTCATCGTCCTTGATATGGAAAACCCTCGTAATTGAAGAGATTCCCAGATCATATTAGGAAGGCCCTTCCTCATAACAGCAGGGGCCTTGTTCGATTATAAGATTGGAAAGATCCAGTTCCAAACTTCATGCGGAGATGAGGAACTTGAGATGAAGCAGACCAGATGGCAGAGACCGGATTCTGAATCCAGCACTGAATACTCTTCATCCGAAGCAGACTGCACTCACGTAGATACTATTGGGCCATGGAGACAGAACGCAGCCAACGTCGATGAGTTTATTCCCTCCGGAGAAGATCTTGCGCATGAGTTAGTTTGTGAGGTCCTTAGAAATGAGTATAGCTCATAATTTGCATCCCCCTACATCTTCAATGACTTAGAGGCCCAACTGGTCCTGTCAGTCCTTCCCTCTTTAGGACAATCAGAAGATGAGGATGACGAGTCGGACGTGGCTTTTGCCGATTGCATGGAGACCTTTGACGATATGACTCCAGAGCCGAATGAATTGGTGGCATCTATTTCAAAGATAGATCCAGCCACTGCCAACACTGAACCAGATTCGATTGAGCCAGACTTCCTAGATGATCACACATTGCCTGAGCTCAAACCCTTACCCACAACACTCAAGTATGCCTTCCTTGCGGGACAAGAGAAGAAGTATCCGGTCATCATCAGTTTGCGATTGACCGAGGAGTAGGAATCTTGCTTGCTAGAGATCCTGGAGAAAAACCGCAAGGCGATAGGCTGGAGCATCTCCGATCTCCACCGGATAAATCCCACTCTATGTTCGCACCACATCTACTTGGAGAATGAAGCTAAACCCTCTCGTAAATTCCAACGTCGATTGAATCCAAATTTACGAGAGGTAGTGAAGAAGGAGATAGAGAAATGGTGCAACGCAGGTTTCATTTATCCCATCTCCAACTCCAAATGGGTGGCCCCGATCCATGTTGTCCCGAAAAAGTTGGGAATTCAAACTACCACCAATGCAGACGGAGAGGAGATCGTGACGCGAGTACCCACGTCGTGGCATGTCTGTGTGGATTACAGATGCCTGAATGCTACGACGAAGAAGGATCATTTCCCCCTGCCATTCATTGATTATATCATAGAGAGACTAGCGGGGAAAGAATTCTTCTGCTTCTTGGATGGGTTCTCGGGCTACAATCAAGTAGCCATAGCTCCGGAGGACCAGGAAAAAAAACCACGTTCACATGCCCCTTTGGTACCTATGCTTTTAGGCGCATGCCCTTTGGGTTATGCAATGCTCCCGCTACTTTTCAAAGGTGCATGATTGCTGTATTCGCCGAAATGGTCAGCGAATTCCTAGAAGTCTTCATGGATGACTTCTCAGTCCACGACAATTCCTTCGATTCCTGACTTAGGAATCTGGACCGAGTCCTCAAACGTTGTTGTGAGGTTAATCTGGTGCTCTCCTGGGAGAAAATTCACTTCATGGTGACGGAGGGCATTGTGTTGGGGCATGTCATCTCCAAGAGAGGAATGGAGGTTGACCTTGCCAAGGTGGATGTGATCAGACGACTCCAGCCACCAACCAACGTGAAACAGTTGCAGTCATTCCTCGGGCATGTCGGATTCTATCGGAGATTTAATAAGGATTTTTCTAAGATTGCCCGACCGCTAACTGAGCTTTTATACAAGGACATGGAGTTTATTATTGATCACAAATATCTTGAGGCCTTTAAGCTATTGTAAGGAATGATTATGGATGCTCCGATCTAACAAGCCCCATATTGGTCTCTGCCTTTTGAGATCATGACGGACGCATTAGACTTTGCTGTTTGGGCTGTGTTAGGACAAAGAAGGGGTGGTGTCATGTTTGCAACACACTACACAAGCAAAGTGCTTGATACCGCTCAGCGTAACTATACAGTTACGGAAAAGGAGATGCTTGCGGTAGTGTTTGCCTTGGATAAATTCAGATCTCATTTAATCGGATCCAAGGTAATTGTGTTCACTGACCACACAGCACTACGTTACTTAATGGAAAAGAAGGACGCGAAGGCGCGTCTTCTTAGGTGGATTCTACTTATCCAGGAGTTTGACTTGGACATTCGTGATAAATCCGGAAAGAAGAACGTAGTAGCTGATCATCTCTCCCGTCTCGAAGATCTTAATGCTTCTGAGGATTCAACAATTCGAGACTCCTTCCCCGACGAGTCGATTTTTGTTGTAGACTCGCTCCAATGGTATGCCAATATCGTGAACTATCTTGTCTCCAAGAAGGTTCCCGAAGATTGGCCCAAGAGCCACATAGACTGACTCAAGTCGGATGCTAGACACTACCATTGGGAGGATCCGATCCTTTTCTTTGAAGGACCGGATTGTGTCAGTAGACGGTGTATTTCTCATGAGGAAGACCTGAGTATCCTTTCTTTATGCCACAGTATGGAGGCAGGAGGACACCACTCCGGGAAGAGGACCGCATGGAAGATACTTCAGTGTGGCTTTTATTGGCCGACTCTGTTTCATGATGTCATCACCTTTGCAAAGTCGTGCCCAGTATGCCAGCGAATGGGATGAACCGTTAGTTCCAAGGATGAGATGCCAATGCAGCCTATCATCATTTGTGATGTCTTTGACGCCTGGGACATCGACTTCATGGGCCCATTCCAGGTTAGCCATGGATTCGAGTGCATCCTCCCAGCGGTAGATTACTTGTCTAGGTCGGTGGAGGCTATCCCAACCCGAGCCGCAGACAGTAGGACTGTCTGAAAATTCATTAGAGATCACATCATCTCTAGGTTCAGGATCCCCAAGATGTTGATATCAGATGGGGGTGGCCACTTTGTAAACAGAGATGTGAAGAAACTCTTGAAGGATTACGGTATCAAACACCGTGTCGCTAGTCCTTACCGCCCACGAACTAATGGTATGGTAGAGGTGTCGAATAGGGAGGTGAAAACTATATTGCAGAAGCTTGTCCGCCCAGACAGGAAGGACTGGTCTCATATTTTGGATCAAGTCCTATGGGCTTATAGGACAGCTTACAAGACACCGTTAGGAACCTCCCCATTCCGGATGGTATTCGAAAAGCCGTGCCATTTGCCTGCAGAATTAGTGCATAAATCAGAATGGGCAATCAAGAAGGTCAACTGGAATACACACCTTGGGCAGAAACAGAGAGATGGATCTGAATGAGCTTGTGGAAGTCAGAAACTGAGCATACGACAACAATTTGGTGTACAAGGACAAAGTGGAGCGTTGGCACGATAGATATATCAGACGAAAGACCTTTGTTCCTTGACAGAAGGCTGAAAGTCTCCCAAGGCATGTTGAAGTCCAAGTGGACGGGCCCATTTATTGTCCGTACGGTGCATGATAGTGGATGTGTTGAGATCTCAAATCTCGCAGATGATGAACCAACATTCCAAGCAAATGGACAACTGTTGAAGCACTTCGTCGAACCCAATGAACGGTTAGTCAATGTGAAGAGATTGTATTCATGCACGAGACAGATTCAACAGATACACATAAA
The DNA here is from genome assembly GCA_037367405.1 of Ottelia alismoides. Classification (NCBI taxonomy): domain Eukaryota; kingdom Viridiplantae; phylum Streptophyta; class Magnoliopsida; order Alismatales; family Hydrocharitaceae; genus Ottelia; species Ottelia alismoides. Next base: position 414,940 of record JAZKJV010000733.1, on the reverse strand, counting down.
GATGCGCATGAGACCTTGCAGCAGTAAACTCTAGCCATCAGCAGCATCTGGAAAGATTCAGACCGATAGCTTTGTATATATCCATCATTCATGTACATTCTACCCCTCCCTCCCGCGACTCTAATCATTCACCCCAACATTCATGTATCTCCATCTATGACTATACTTAGGATGACCAGATCCTAAGTATGGGGGGTTGAGTCACCTGAGTCCGTTCACTGTACATCCTTCAGATCACATCGATCCTCATACCACTACCATCCTATACTTAGGCTGACCTGAGCCTAAGTATAGGGGGATCGATGCCCGCCTTGTATATATTCATCCACTTCCCCTCTTGACCTCGTCTGCCCCATTTGTGATCTTCTTCTACACTTAGGCTGCCAAAACCTAAGTATAGGGGGGCAGAACGACTTCTATACATTTTTACTTCTTTTGTTCTCTTACGCTTAGCACGAGCTATGTCTTTTTCCTCGCTTTTCGTGCTCTGAGGACATAACACATGCAAAGTATAGGGGGCGTATATATATTACATATATATTTTACCCATAGTTCGTACTTTCACGTTTTTTTATATATATTATGAAATAATTATGGGATAGGTAAAATTGAAGAATTTTTTTTGTAAATTACACTTGTATAATCTGTATAATACTCTTAAAACACTTGTACCATAGGAGGTATACCAGAGTTTTATAAAATTCTTCAAAAAATGGAAAATCAAAACCAAAGGCTTCTTATTTACTCTTGCACATCATCTCTGCATCTGAAAAGAAAGAAAAAGAGTCTTGCATTTCATTCATTTACATAGCATGCCATATGCACCTCATCTGCATATCTTGCATATGCAAGGTGAAAAGCTAGCAGGTTCTGAACCAAGTTATGAGTAGATGTTGAGGAAGGACTTGATTTGACCTTAATCCACCTAATTTCAGAGGAACCTTATAGGAACTGGAGTTAAGATTTCTCAGGTCAAGTGTCTTAATTCTTTGAGTCTGCAAGTCTATGTTCACATGTCATCTTGATCAGTCTAAGTAGAATATCTCATGCACACGCATGATTATTATAGACAGTGACCTAACTTGGACAAGCACAATGCACCTAGCTCTTCATTGATGAGGTGGTGAGGAGGTAGAATCCTTTAGCTTGGAGTAACACCCGGGTGGAAACATCCGTCCTCCTCTAGGGAGGGTAGTGCATCTCAACCTAGTCTGGTAGTGTTGATGTCTAACGACGGGACGCTGTGGGTTGCAATAATGCTTCAAAAGAGGGATAGTCTACTGGCTCAAGAGGAAAAACTCTTGATGTACATGCTGCACCTTGTATATAGTTCGAAAAAAATGCAAAAACTCCAAAAAAATCAGACAGGTCCAAGTAAAAATAAAATACATGTCGGAGTATGTATATTAGCAAAGAAAATACAGCTAGATGACTTGGCTACACTGGTCAAGCATCTCGGGATAGGTAGCTACACTGGCTACCGTCCATTCTTTTCTCTACCCCTCCTCTTGGGTTGGTCGCACTTGAACTTAGAAGGGAATACCCCGCTCCTCGAGGAAAGAACTACTGGACCGGATTATTTGAGTTACCTTGTTAGAGGAGGCTATTTCTGAGCCATTTCTGATGTGGAGAGTTACATTTCACTTACACAGTACAAGTAAGAATCATAGTCATCAGAAATTTGAGTTTGAGGATTTGTTCTGACCTGACTATTGAGGAGTCTTGAATAGAAGACTTGTGGAACTTGAAGTCTATTAGGTCTTAAGTTCAGGTCCCAATGAGGTTCCGCCACACAATTAATCCTAAGGTCGAGTCAAGCTCCATTTTCAACTTTTGTTCATGACCTTGGTGTGGAACCCAAAATCATTTCACTCTTATATTTCATTTAGTTGCTCGGGGACGAGCAAGGTTTAAGTATAGAGGGTTGACGAATCTGTGATTCATCACTCTTAAAGTTGAGAGTAGAGACTTGTTCCCGAGTATTTAGCAGCATATTTCCCTTTATCTTGCATAAATAGCATTCATACATGCATCCATAATACATGCATTTTAGCACCCATATTTGCATTAATATATGAAGCCTATTTCACTTGTAAAATATTTACCTAGTCATCTGTATTTCATACCCCCTCCAAAGTCAATAAAACCTTCCTTATACTGTGTATATTATTAGTTAATAATATAAGGAAAAATACCAAAAATTCCTAGCTTGTAAATCACCCAATAAAAACCCCAGACCCAGTTGGAGACCCCAGATCTTAGAATGTCAATATCTACCTCATACAAACTCTGATCTATGTCTACACCTTCAGATTAATACAAAATCAGAGACCTTCAAAATGAGACCAATTTCATTTAAATCGGAGCTCGTGTGCAAAACTTGGGTTTTTGGGCCCCTTTGTGTACTATAGGTATGTATATTTGTACCCTTATATTTTTGTATCATATTTGACCTCATCTTCATTTTTTATCAACATGAAACTTGTAGATCTCATCGAGATCTACAACTTTCATGTTTTGAGTTTTTCCAAATTCGGCCTCCTTCTCTCTGTAATTTCATTTTCTCTTTCAGCCATTCAGAGCAGGCCACATGGCGCCCTCTGATTGCGCCACGCGGCCCGCTCCTTTGCGCGCCACACGCCTTCCATCTCTGCCGTCCGATCACGCTCTTTATCTCTTGATCTGGGCCATCCAAGCCGCAACGCTTCTCAACCCTTCGATCAAACCCTGGATCCAATCTAGACCGCTCGCTAGCGTCGCGCCCTCCTTGCGCCACGTGGCGGCATCTACACCCTCCGATCTTCACCAGAAGCTCCCAATCCTGGCCATTCACCTCACTTTGGATCTCCACCGTTCGATCAAAGCCAAGCCATCATCCCGACCGCACGCTAGCGCATTTACCTACACCATCCACGTGGCGTCGTAATGACCCTTGATCTCATCGCCTCTGATCTAATCTCAGCCGCCCCATCGCGCCCTTCTCCTGACCGTTGGATCGCTCGATCCAACGGTCAAGACGTCATCTTCTACCTCCCGCAAGGCCCGCACCCCACGTCGCCCACCTTGCGCGCGAGCCGCCCCCTTCCTGTTTTGGGAACCACTCCGGCCACCCTCTCCGCCTCTTGTCACCGCCATTCCGTACCCACTCTTCCCTCGTCCTTGCCGACCTCCTCAATCGCCATGACCTCCACCCATGTCGCCCCGCGACCTCCACCAACTCCATCACTTCATCACCTACGTCGTCACCTTCCACCTATAAATACTTCATCCCTGTTAACCTTCGACCACCCCATCCCCGTCACCCGATTTCGGCAAGGCCGGATCTCCTGGAGACCCTAACCACTAGGGGCGTGAAGGATGGGGTGGACGTGGCGAGGGTTACGCCCTAAAATAACCTCCTAGGAGGAGGGGAACACCATCGATCCGAACTAGCTCGCCTAACGGGGGCCCCCATCCGATCTCTCCATCCCTATCTCTCCTTCTCTCGCTCTCTCTCATTCTCTCCATAAGAAGAATACAGAGGCGACGTACCTTGTTGATCTCACATTGGTATCAGAGCAAACACTGCCACTGCCTCCACTGCAGTTCGCCCACGATCCTTCATCGACGCTGCTGCAGTCCGCCTGTTGCTCAAATGGCGTCGTCGCTGCTGTTCATTTTTTGGCTCTGGAAAACAACTCGGGATGAAACCCTAGCACTAAGGTAATTTTTTTAAGACCCACCGATAATACACTCAAAAAGGGTGTTTCTTTTTACCTTTTTGGTTGTCACGCACCCCTCTTTAATCCTATAGCCGACCGTTCATATTTTTTATTATCACAGTCCCTTGTTGTTGCTTTGGCAGGACCAATTTTTTTTGCATATAGTACATGAGATCACATGAAACCCTACAACTTTCACGTGAACCTTTTTTTTTGAGAAACTCAAGAACACAACCTCCTCCATCCCTTTTTTTATTGTGACCCCTTTTTTGACTTTTCAATCTCCTGAACCCCCTTACAGTGTTTTTTGCAAGTTATTCACAACGTTTTTTTATCACGGCTTTGCTCTATTTTTTTATATTTTTTAATTCTTTAAAAGTTAAAGAGAATTAACTAGTTGATATCCAAAACTACAAACTTGATCATATTAAAATTGAATCCGTTTAGTCCTATATTTTCTCATTAAATTTTTTCAAGTTAGCTTTCATCAATTCACGGGTGGTTTTTTTGGAATGACTATTTAAGTAATTTTTATAATTGAATGGTAATTAACACTAGAGATAACCAAGTTATCGTCTCAGTTAGTTTTTTTATTATATTAGTTTTGCATATAGTTTAAACCTCTCTTTGTTTAAATAAAATCACACATCGTATTGCAAGTTAGTCCTCTAGTCTTTTCTTGACCTTGCATCAATCCTTTTATCTCTATTTACTCTTATTGAATAATATAATCTCATTAAAAATTCATTTCGTTAGATCGACAAAAATGACAAGCAAGACTATTGCCACTGAGGTAGGAAAAATTGATTACCTTAACGGTATTAATTATGAATCGTGGAGTAGAAGTATCTACTTTGGCCTGCTACACGACAACATACACTCCATAATAGACAAACCCGGTCTACATTATCTGAGAATCCAACTGTGGAAGAAATTAGGTCTCGCGAACAGTTTGAGAAAACGGATAATAGGGCTAGAAGTTTTATGCTGACCCATATGGAGTTGAATCTGATTCGAGTCTTCAAGACCTGTAAATCAGCGTATGAGCTCTGGACTGCGGTTAAGGAGAAATATCACTCCAAATCCGAAGTGAGCGTCCAGCTTCTTCTACACAAGTACAACTCGTGTAGAATGAAAGAATCTGAAAGCATCCTCGAACACGTGAATAAGATGATCGTGATGGCCAAATATCTAGAGGCTGCTGAATGCGTTATTTCGGAGAGGATGCAGGTAGCAACCATCTTAGGAAGCCTCCTGCCATCATTCAACATGGTTGCTACATCCTTGAGGATGAACGGCAATATAAAGAGTGTGACGGACCTACCTGCACAGCTGGCAATTGAACAAGACCTCTCAAAGCAAAGATCGAAAGTTGAGATCTTTGAGGTTGAGGAGGAGGAAGAAGAAACTAATGTGATACACATAAAGAAAAGGCTAGGACCCTCCAAAGCGAATTTCAAGGAAAAGAGTGAGAAATACCAACGTGACTCTTGCTATGGTTGCGGCAAATATGGACATTTCAAGGTCAATTGCCCCAACAAGAAGAAGCCAGGAAGTTCTAAATTGCCTGAAAATAAAGGCAAGAAGAAAATGGAATTCGTGGCTGTCATAGAATGCAACTCCGTCATCACGGACAATGATGGATGGTGGATCGACTCTGGAGCAACCAGACACATCGCAAAGACGAAGAAGGGCCTGGTGGACTTCAAGGAGCTGAGCAAAGGAGAACAAAGGATTTTCATGGGAAACAACACTTACCTGGACGTGGAAGGTGTTGGGACGTACATACTTGACCTGGGAGATAACATTAGGGTATTGAATGATGTACTATATGCCCCCGGGATACGTCGGAACCTGATCTCTGTCCTAGTACTGCTCAAGAAGGATTTTGAAGTCCGCTTTTATAATAAACGTGCATCTATAGGCAAGAATAAGAAGGTCTATGCGATGGGAAAGTTTGTACCCGAGCATGACATGTTTTGTCTTCCTGTAATAAACTCTAGTGAGTCAATGAGTGTCTCTTCTGAGTATTATTTGTGTTATTTGTCTGACTATGACTTGTGACACATGAGACTAGGTCATCCAGGAAATTCTAAGATGGAACAAATAATGAAGGCAAATCTATTGCCTAAGATCACGGGTGCAAGGACATTCTGCGAACACTATCTGACCGGTAAAATTATGAGAAGACCCTTCTTAACCGGAATTCGGTCAACAGAGTTACTAGGTTTGCTCCATTCGGACATAATGGACCACTGAACGTCAGCACGCATAGGAATAAGGAATACTTTATGACATTCATTGATGATTACTCAAAGTTCTCCTATGTCTATCTCTTAGGAAGAAAGTCGGAAGCACTTGAAACATTTAAGAGATATAAGATGGAAGTGGAGACAAGATTGGGAAAATCAATCAAGACCCTTAGGACAGATAGAGGTGGGCAATATACCTCAATGGAATTTGAGGATCACTGTATTCAGACATGCATTCGTAGGCGGACTACAATGCCCTGTACACCACAGTAGAATAGTGTAGCAGAAAGAAAGAATCAAACCTTGATGAATGCAATAAGGTTTATGATTTCACACTCACAACTCTCCAAGAAATTCTGGGGAGAGGCAGTGTTGACTGCGAACTATATACAGAACAAAATTCCCACGAAGTCCGTAGAATCAACGTCATATGAAATATAGAATGGCAGAAAGCCCGAGTTCGGCCATCTCCGGAAATGGGGATGTATTGCACATGTTCTAGTATCGAGTCAGCTTAGAGACAAGCTAGACTTTAGGACATTAAAGTGTAAGTTTATTGGATATAGTGATAATTCTAAAGGATATAGGTTCTTCCACGAATCCAAAGGTCTAATTGAAAGTCGTGATGCAACTTTTCTTGAATATCATCAAAAAAAGGAGCATGAAGTAGAGGAATCTGATCCTATGATTGTCCTACAGGACAATGAAGACGACTTGAGCATTAGACAAGAACTTGAAGATGGTATTGATCATCCAAATATAGAGAATGAACCTATGAAACATGATGATCCTTTAGAGGAAGTGAGTGGACCCACACAACCCATGAGTATAATCGACAACAAGAGACCCAAAATACGGCCCACATGGATGGAAGATTATCATTTCTATGGATGTGAGGCGTCGTGCTACACCGTGGATGAGGATGTCATGGATTGTACATATCCCATATCCTTTGATGAAGCTATGCCTTCGTCTGAGTCGGAATCATGGACGGCCGTCATGAGGGATGAGTTGGACTCAATCGAGCGAACTGTATTTGGGAATTATGTGATTTGGCAAAAGGTAGGCAAGCATATGATGTAAGTGGGTATTCAAGAAAAAGTACTGAGTCGATGGTGCAGTTGATAAATACAAAGCAAGATTAGTTGCCAAGGGTTATACTCAGCAAGCTGTAAAAGATTTCCAGGTAACATACTCTCCAGCGGCTAAGTTTGCATCCATTCAGATGATCTTAACCATAGTCGCATATATGGATTTGAAATTGTTCCAGATGGATGTGAAGACGACCGTCCTTAATGGAGAATTAATGGAAGAGATTTATATGCGACAACCTGATGGATCTCTAGTTGAAGTCAGGAGTAAAAGGTTTACAAATTAAAAAAGTCATTACATGGCTTGAAACAGTCTTCGCGGTAATGGTATCTCAAATTCCATGAGAAAGTTATCCAATTTGGATTTGTTGCAAATAAATTGGATAACTGTGTGTATGTCATGAAGAGTGGGAGCAGGTTTGCAATCATGTCATTGTATGTTGATGACATTCTGCTTGCAGGTAATGACATACAAATGCTCAATGAAATTAAACAAAAATTGAGCAATGAATTTGAGATGAAGGATATGGGCGAAGCATCCTATGTTCTTGGAATTCAAATAACAAGAGACAGAGACTCAAGGACATTGAGCCTTAGTCAGAAAAGATATTTGCATACTATATTAAGGAGATTTGGAATGCAGAATAACACTCCAGCTCCAACATCACTTGTGATGAGAAAGAGGCTCAACAAGAGTCAGTGTCCCAATAAGGGGCGGAAACCTTTAGAAGTACCATATGCACAAGCGATGGAAAGTCTAATGTATGCAATGATGTGTACTCGACCTGACTTAGCCTATCCAGTAAGCTTAGTCAGTAGATATCAAAGCAATCCCGGTCCAGCACACTGGGAAGCCGTAAAGAGGATTCTTCGATATCTGAAAGGGACAGTACATCTGAAACTTGTGTATCAAGCAGAATCGCTTGAAGTGGTAGGATACTCCGATGCCAATTTCGGAGGGTATGCGGATGATAGAAAATCCACATCGGGTTACCTGTTCATGTTTGGTGGTGCATACATTTCTTGGGGTAGCAAGAAACAAGGATGTTTATCTCGACATACACATGAGACTGAGTACATTGCATGTAGCATGGCCACCACTCATGCTGTATGGATCAAGCATTTTCTAGATAATCTAAGCCTCGATTTGGTCAAAGAACCAATTGAAATATATTGTGACAATCAAGATGCGATAAGCTTGATCAATAGTGGGGCTAATAGTTCTAAAGGAAAGCACATTGATATCCAATATCACTATATACAAGATATAGTGGGGAAACAAGAAATCATGGTAACCTACATCTCTACCAGTGACATGCTGGCTGATTTCCTTACCAAGGAAATAAAAGCAGGAACATACATTAAATTTGTTGGTTTAATGGGACTCAGGAATGTATGAGTCAAGGAAGAAGTTTCATATATAATGATCCTCATATGATAAATCTCCATATATATCTACACGAATAGTGGGAGTGTATATGTTTTGACCACTTCGGTCAAGTGGGAGATGTAAAACTGCCTCCGTGTGATCGACGTGGTCACGCAACCGCCTCCGGCGTTTGCGGCAAGGTCGGGTCTCCCGGAGACCCTAACCACTAGGGGCGTGAAGGATGGGGGCGGACGTGGCGAGGGTTACGCCCTATAAATAACCTCCTAGGAGGAGGATAACGTCATCGATCCGAACTAGCTCGTCTAGCGGGAGCCCCCATCCGATCTCTCCATCCCTATCTCTCCTTCTCTCGTTCTCTCTCGTTCTCTCCACAAGAAGAATATATAGGCGACGTACCTTGTTGATCTCACAGATATTTCGTATTTATATGTCTGATTATTAAATGGCTCATTGGATAAGGGTTAAAATCTCATGATTTCTGCCATGGCCTTCATCACAACTATGGATATTGACATAGAAAGGAAAGAAAATGAAAATGCAAGTGAAATTGAAGAGAGAGAGAGAGGATGAAATGCAAATATATATTTTTGGTCATTTTCATTTCTTGAATACAAGAGGAATTAATTTCAACTGATAATACAAATACAAAATGGAAATAAGTACATAAGCCCAAAGCGCAAGTACTAATCCATAAAACTACACCAAGTCAGAAATATATCTAAAACTATCACAACCAGGGATGCAATCGGATATGTATATATCTGCATCCATCTGCCATCGTATCCGTTTTTAAAAGGACATGAATATGAAAATATGATTTTAGCGGATACGGATACATATATGGACATGAGATTTTATTTTTTTGCTGATACATACATTGTTTTCATTTTTTGTGAAGAATATAGATACGGATATGGTTACATATATTTTTTGAAGGATACGAGATATCCGCATTGCTGAATCTGTATTTATATTATATATACATACACTAACTTGTATGTGTGTATCTCCAAATATGTTATATGATTAATTATAATATATTGCAATCATTAGTCATTTTCAAGGCAAAACTATCTTTTCTTCGTCAACAATAAATCTCTATACGCCAAAATGATGAATCCTAAGACGATTTTCCACCAAATTCGGTATCTTTCCCGAGATTTGGTTCCTTGCCCAATTTTTTTCTCCTTTTTTGGGCATTAAATAATGGCACACCCAAAACATTGTGGGAGTCGATCAAATACATGGGGTCCAATAAATGCCCTCATGACATCGTCATGTGCATAAGCCCCAGCGTTTTCTGACAGCCACTCGTTTCGCACGATCTCATTTCGACCGTACGATCGAAATCCAACCATCAGCATTCCATCTGGTGGGCCATTGGTCGCTGCAAACACACTGCTCTGTTTCCTCCCCCCACTCGAGCTCCGACATTGGGTTTTGCCACTGTCGCAACTGGTGCTGAGGGTTTTCATCGGGTAAATGTTTTGTTTTTTGCCTTTTTTTTGTTTGTCTCGCTACCAATTGATGCTCCAGTCGTGATCTCCAATCCACTCCCGTTTGTGGGCACTTTTTTTTTTGGAGTTTCGGTGAAGATTTGGTGGGGATTTTGAAAGGGTTCCTTTGTTTTGTTGCTTGTGCAGAAACTGCCGAGGGAGAAGAAGCTTTTAGGGCGGAATGGTGAAGTTTGAAGCTTTCTATGTTCGTCGTCATGAAGGTTTAAAAACTTGAGTTGGGTTGGCCCCACTTCTTTGGGTTTATGGAGGATGATAACGTTGGGCGTTGGGTTGATTCGGGCGTTGTTTGACGAGAATAGTTGCAAAGTTGGAAACTTTATGACGAACTTCTGATTTGAAAGCCTCGGGGGACTTGAAGGGCAGATTGTGTATTCTTTGGTGGAACCTTCTTTCATATTGGTGAGTTGATTTTTGTTGTTCTTCCGGGGAAATGAGTGGCTGTTGTTGTAAAATTGAAATGTTGTTGATGATATCTGTTTTTTTCGAGATCCTAAGTTCTGGTATATTTTTGTTTAGTATCGAGTCTCCCATTTGTTTGTTTGGAATGCCATGGCAGGGGGGTGGATCGCCGGAGTGGAATCCGTAGCTAGGATAACATGCAGTATTGCAACACATCTTTTGTTTTGAGTTAGGGATCAAATTGAGGAAGTTTATATGTTCTTAGTTGGCAATGGCATCCATTAGAAGAACTATGTCGAGTATTAGACGAGAAGGAAGCGAACAAGGTGATGAGGCCGCAACTGATTCTTCTCCATCTCCAAAGTTCTCTCACCCTCAGAAATACTTTGCCTTTGGAAGGTTGCTCTCTATATTGGTTGGGGATTTGGATTTTCTTCCTTTTTCTGTTGTGCTCTCACAAAGAAGTTACTGGCCTTTGGACAGGTCAAAGCCAAAAGTGCCCTCCTGGAGGAGATCATTCTTGCAGTTCTCAGTTTGCTTCATGATTGGGATGTTTATTGGATTCACTCCATTTTTGATGTTGGAGATGTCCCACAAGTCAGCATCTAATCAGCAGGTCTTCTCATCGACGGTAGACTCTACAGATGTCGTGCTTCCGCAAGATGACACAATAAATCCGTTGTTTGAGACTTCTATTTTAGCAGCAAATTTAAGCCTCAATGAAAGTGTTGTAGAGTTGCAATCACATGAGGATCCTGATACTGGGGTTTCAGTGTCCTTAATACATGATATGGACTTTGTTTCCAGGAAACAACTTATAGTTGTTACTCCAATTTATACATCTCCTTTGCAAGCCTACAGTCTAAACCGATTGGCACAAGCTCTAAGAAATGTTCCCCCTCCTTTACTTTGGATAGTGGTAGAGATGACTTATCAGTCTCCCGAAACATCTGAAATCTTAAGGAAAAGTGGAGTAATGTATAGACATCTTGTATGTCAGGAAAATATTACAGAGGATACAGATAGACTTATCCGTCAAAGAAATGTTGCTCTTTTTCATGTAGAAAAACACCATCTTGACGGGATATTATATTTTGCTGATAATGATATCATCTATTCGCTCGATCTGTTTGATGAAATGAGGGAAATCAGGTATTTCTTTTTTTTGCATTTCAGTCTCTTCTATTGATTTGCATATCTTATTTTTGTTAACCGCTCCTTCTTAATTTTTTTTGTTCTTTTCAAAAAATCATATTTTTTGTTGCATCTCTCCCATATCTTTTTGTACAACTTTCAACCCGTTATCAGAAGGTGATTAATTTTTGAGCAAGTGTGGACATTCTGCTCTGCATTTCATATTTGTATCTCAAACTACTAATTCATGCATTCCGTATCTGTATCTCAAATTACTAATTCATCCGCTTTTTCTTAGATGTTTGTACATGTTAGCATTACAACGTTCCCAAAGCATTTTCCTGTTGAAGTTTGTTCTGGCCATTGCTCGCTGAGCAAATACTATACTGATACGCAAGAACTGGTGCAGGCTGGCTAAAGTGGAGAGGAGCCTCCGCTGTTCTCTGTGATAAGAAAATTCCTTTAAAAATTAAAGGAAAGTTTTACAAAGCAGCCGTGAGACCTGCTATGCTTTATGGTTCTGAATGTTGGCCTGTGAACCATACACATGTGCAGAGAATGGCTGTAGCAGAAATGAAAATGCTAAGATGGATGTGTGGATATACACGTAAAGATCGGATTCGGAATGATGCAATCAGAAAGAAAGTTGGTGTAGCTCCGATCGAGGATAAGATGCGAGAAAACCGCTTAAGATGGTTTGGTCATTTGCAAAGAAGGTCAACTGATGCACCAGTTAGGAGATGCGAGTGTTGGGATGTTGAGCCGGCTAAGAGAGGGCGAGGACAACCCAAGAAGTGTAGGAAAGAGACTATACGAAGGGATCTTAGTTTTTTGGATATAAGTCCGAGATTGACCCAAGATAGATCTGAATGGAGGCGAAGAATCCATGTAGCCGACCCTACTTAATTGTGGGAAAAGGCTTTGTTGTTGTTGTTGCTGTGTATCTATTTTAATTGTGTTATATTTTGCGTATTTTTATCAAGGAATGTCTATGTTTCTTAAGATTTATCACTTCGACATATAACTGCCCTGTAAAATTCCTTGAAAAAGGGAGTTAACCTTGAGGGGACATATAATAAATGGTTCGAGTTTTGGATGTCCAGTGACTTTTATCCTTCTTTTCCATTAATCTTCTTTCTTGACTAATCCCCTTCTCGACCATCTTCTCCTCTCACATGCAGCTTGGCATGCACATCTTTCTTCATCTCTTCTATTGATTTGTACATCTTAAATTTTTTGTTTAACTGCTTCATCTTTTTTTTTGTTTTTTTTCAAAAAAATCTTATTTTTTTCACCTCTCCTAGATTTTTTGGGTACAACTTTCAATCTGTTATAAAAAGGTGATTAATTTTTAAGTAGGTGGATATCCTCCTCTTCAGTTCATATTTGTATTTCAAACTACTAATTCGTGCATTTCATATTTGCATCTCAAATTACCAAGTCGTCAGCTTTTTCTCAGATGTTTATATATGTTAGCATCAACCTGTTCCCAAAAACATTTTTCTGTTGAAGTTTGTTCTGGCAATTGCCCGTTGCGCAAATTCTATACTGATATGCAAAAACTGGTGCACCCTTGCATGAGCTCAACTAGCTGTGTGGAGCGTTTTGCTCTGTTACTGGGAAATGTGATCAAGGTTCAGGAAAGCGGTATGCGTATGCGTTCGGACGGGTCACTGAATAGCAATTAAGCGGTATGTAGGGGCATATGCGGGGTATATGCGGTTCTACACGGTTTCCTAATTTTTTATTTAAAAATAAATAAATAAATACAAAATTAACTACAACTGAACTAAATTTATGTATAATTGCGGTCCAACACAAGATCTAAGAAAGATGACTTCCATATAGAGGTCAAAATAATCTTTATCAATCAAATATCAGTACTTCAATAGAAAAGTTAGCACACATCAAGGTAGACCAATGAAAGTATAGAATCAAAAAATCTGATGATTCAGAAGTCGGGAGGTGGAAACCCTAATCGAGGAATTGGGATTCTGGATGTGGAAGCCCTAATCGGGGTTTTGGGTTTCTCAGTGATTCGGGGTGTCGGGTGCCTTTTTCCGTAGATCCAGATCCGATAACCCAATTAAGCTCTGAAAACAGGAAGCGGGCGCATGGTTCGCATATGCAGCCACACAACCCGCATATGCGGACCGCATAAGCGCAAAGGGCGCTTAATGAGTGGCTTCATGTATGCGGCGCTCTAGGGCATCCGCTCAGGCATATGCGGCCGCATATGCGGCCGCTCAAACCGATTTCGTGAACATTGAATGTGATATCAGGGTGGTGGCTTGGTGATGCTTCCCATTTTTTCTAATTTGAGTTATTTTGTAATTGTATTTTATCTATCTATTTTAGTTGTGTTATATTTTATGTATTTTTATCAAAGGATATGTTGGTTTCTTAAAATTCATCACTTCAACATATAATTACCATGTAAATTCCTTGAAAAAGGGATTTACCTTGAGAGATTATAGAATGAATGGTTTGAGTTTTGGAGGTCTAGTGATTTTTATCCTTCTTTTCGCTTAATTTTCTTTCTTCTTTAATCCCCTTCTCAACTATCTTCTCCTCTCACATGCAACTTGGCATGCACTTCTCTCTTCATGGGGCACATCTCCATGCATCCTTGTCCGAAATCCATGCGAAAGATGCATTTTCCAATGCTTCATCTTCTTCTTTCATAATTTGACGAAGCCATCTCCCATTTTAAATAAGGTCGACTACATGGATTCTTATCAAATTCATGTTGAAAGTTCCGACTGTTTTTTTATACTGACTGTGGGAACCTAACACAACTCTCCTCCTTTCTTACTTTACCGACCATTATTCTTCTTGATTATGTTATTCATATTGTTTCATGATACAATGGTTAGCCCTGCCTTCCTCAGTTATGCATGTGGTGAATGAAAGTCAATTCTTATGAAGATATCTTAAATCACTCATCTTCCACCACCATTTAAAATATCTCTCATTGCAACGTTCCATAATGCTAGTCACAAAAACATGTCAAATTGAGATGATTTCAATCCCATTCTAATCTCCATTGTCAAATAATATATATATATATATATCAGGAGCAAGGCCTTAAATATCGGATTTTGATTTCGTTCGATAAGCATGGAAAGAGAAATTCAGTGGAATTTCGATGAAATGATTGGAAATTGGATAAATTGCTTGAAAATTTAAACATCTAATATTCTTTTAATCAATAAATGAAATAGAAATACACATTTTTTGCTAATAATAAGATGGTAACATGATATGATACTGATATCTTTAGATTTCCATCCAATCTCTCCAATAGCGTAGTATGCTGGTCAAAATCAGAACCAGATTTGGAACACAATTAGAAGCCATTAGTGTTGACTCGTAAACATGAAGAGATTGATGACATATGCAATAATGATAGAGCCATGGCCTCAGATTTCATCGAAACTCGGTCGAATTTCTGTCGAATATCGATATCCAGTCAAAATCGAAATTCGACCGAAATGATCGAAATATGGGGGTCCTAGTACAAAAAATTTCCGAAATGACCGAAATTTCGGTCGAAATTCCACCGAAATTCCATCGAAATTCTGTTTTGGTCGATATCGAAATGGTGACCGAAACCGACATTTAGACCTTGGATAGAGCAAAACATGGGCCAATAAAGAGGACTAACAAAATGACTTCTTATGTAATAAATTAAAGATCGAAATGATAACTTAGAACTTGTATTTAACCAAAATACTTTGAACTTAGAAAATATACAATTTTAAAAATAAAATAAGATACACGTGTATACACACAAACACAAATCTTTCTAATGTATGCCTAATAAATGCATTATAACGCTTGTCATCGTAAAATATATGCTATACGAGGCACAAATGAGTCAATTAAGAGCAAGAAACTGCACATCATTCACAAGTACAATCTATATCAACCTATTAGTAGGCAAATATTTACATTCACAAGACTTGGAAGGTCGATAACAACCTAGCAGTCACACAATTGTACGTAGTCCTTTTAGTGAAGAGAAGCAACAAGAAAGAGGGTCCGATAAACGTGCAAATTTCTTGTGTCTTGTGAGATGAAATGATACAATGTAATGCACCAATATATAGAGCTAAAAAAGCAACCTAAGTGGTTGAAATTAGGTGAAAGAGTGGCCTATGAGGCTAGTAGGAAGAATTTCAACGAAACATGGCTAGATTCCTTTTTTCTGATGTTTTAACCGAATTTCAACCTAAATGGACCAATATTCCACCGAAATGGATCGAAATTCCATCGAATAATGGGACTAAAATTGACCGAAATGGACCGATGTATATGGGAAATGGAAATGCTAATGGGGTATCGATTTCAGACACTTGTCGAAATCGAATTTTGATCAAAATTTAGTTGAGTTTTGGTGAAATTAAGGCCACGATCATCGTTAAACTGATGAGGGTAATACCCAGTGATCCGAATAATAAGATAGATCCAATTGTCCGACGTAATCGAAACATCCCCAAAGATGTAACATGTCAACTGACTAACGTGCTTGTCTAGAGCCTGGATCTGATCAAGATGCCTAGGCTTTAAGGAAGCATAAATAAAGAGACAATTCATTATGATCTAAACCAAGATGGGTGCCCCGGCCCGGACGGCTTCCCCGTCTCTTTTTACAAAGAGTTATGGGACCTCCTTGAGGGGGAGTTAATGGCGGTCGCAGTGGAATTCTTAAGGGGAATAGAGGCTTTGAAAGACTAAACAAGTCCCTCCTTTTCCTTCTGACTACGAAAGATTTGTGACCATGATTGAGGAGTACCGTCCCATTGCTCTGTCAAATGTTGTCTACTTGATTCTAGCTAAGACTTTGGCAAACTGTTTGAGGGTGGTTTTGAACAAGATCATCTCGCTGTCCCAGAACGCTATTCTTACTGGCAGGCATTTGATGGATAGTATTGTTTTGGCGTCTGAAGTCGTGGCGGAGTGGCGTAGAAGCAAAACCAAGGGGGTCTTGTGGAAGGTAGATTTCTCCAAGGTTTATGATTGTGTGGACTGGTGTTTCCTGTGGGCCTCCTTAAACATACGCAAGTTCCTGGAAGGCTGGATTGCTTGGATGAAGCGATGAGTCACGACGTCTTGCACGGTGCTGATAAATGGCTAGCCTAGGGGAGATTTCTTTCAGCCGCAACGGGGTGTTAGGTAGGGGTGCCCCCTGGCTCCGTTGCTTTTCATCCTTGCAACCGACGCTCTGACGACTATGGTTGGTCGAGTGGTGATAGGTGGACTTTCCCAATGGATTCTTGAAGGATGAGGTTTCCATTCCTATATTGAAGTACGTTGATGATACGATCCTTTTGGCGAAGGGGGGCCCCTCCACCTGCAGAGGTATGTCAGTGGTTCTTGATCTTTTCGAGTTCTGGCATGAGACTGAACACAGAAAAGTCGAAGTTTGTCCCATTCGGGATGTCGGAGGTGGAATCGCGTGTTGCGAAGGGTGGCTCCGATCCCTTAGGGGTCAGCTGCCTCTGCATTACCTGGGCATTCCTTTTTGTGGCGGGAAGAATGCCTAAGTCTGATTGGAACCTCATGATTGGGAAGCTGGAGTGAAAGTTAGCCGGGTGGAAATCGGTCTGCCTGTCGAGGGGCGGGAGGCTGGTACTTTTGAACTCCGTCCTCTCAGCGATTTCGATCTTTTTTATTTCCTTGAGGCGTCTCCCGGTTGGGAGTGAGGAAGAAAATGGAGAGCATTATGAGAAGATTCTTTTGGGCCTCCGTCGGGAGCTCAAGCAACTTCCATCTATTGGACTGGAAGATGATTACTTGTTCGAAGGATGAGGGGGTCTCGTGGTTCGAAGTCTAAAGGAGATGAACATGGCCTTGCTCGGTGGTTGGATTGCTCGAATTTTAGGGGGATTTCTTCAGCCTGGTCTGCACTATCGTCCATAAGATTTACAAGGTTGGCACCTCTTTCCCTACCCTCGGGGAGCTGGGTTCGGCTCCGTCGTACTTCTGGCGTGGGCTCTGCGGTGTGGCTCATGAGATATATCCTTTCTTGAGGCCAATTCTGGGTGATGGCATGGGTTTCCGATTCTGGACAAATGACTAGTCTCAAAAAGGGGTGATGAGGACAAAGCATCCGCGCCTAATGGCGCTGACCGCCAATCAGGAGGCCTCGGTGGCGGAGCTGTGGGATGACGACTCTTTATTTTGCTCTTTAGATGTGGGCTTTCCGACTAGCGGGCGATTGAGCTCATATTAATGCTGGAAGAGCTCGAGAGCGTGGCAGGGCCCACCAAAGGTAGAGATTACTGGTGCTGGCGTGATTGAATGTTCATGGTGGGGAAGGCACACAACGCTCTGAAGGGTCCAGAGATCCACGATTCGGGAGGGTACAACGTGGATTGCAAAAGAATATGGAATTGGAAGGTTCCAGCTGGAGTGAAGATCTTCATGTGGCTTTGCAGGAGGGGGAGACTCTTGACAAGAGCTCGGTTGGCGAGGTTCATTATGAGGTACGATCAAACTTCTTCGCATGCAGCGCGTCGAGGAACCAGAGGATTTGGATCATCTTTTTCAGGTGCAGGAGCTCGGCGAACACTTAGGCTCTCTTCGACGGACAGGGTGCATGGAGTGACGAGATGGACGGCTTCTGGGAGTCCATCGGGGAAGGTTGGCACGGTTTGGAAAAGGACCGGTCGGTTGCATCACTCTCATTTGGACCATCTGGCTAGTAAGAAATGACGTGGTCTTTCGACGAGGGAGAGGGTACTGGGAAAACATTGTTGCGCATGCTAGGGCGTTGGTGGAAAATTGGATTATGTAATAGTAAAATTGGCCTTTTCAGGCGTGTAACTGTTTCCACGAGGTGATACATCGTGAAGTTTTTGGGCACACACCTATAGTGTGAAAGCCCTTTTTCTTTTAAAAAAAGCGACAATTCATTGATCACCATCAAATGCACTAGGGCTAAGTTTGATTAGGGCTTTCATTTTTGTCTACTTCGAGTCTATCTGGATTTTATTAATATTGGAATAAGTTGAGATCATATGAGATCTCTAGAGCTAGTATATACAGTTTGTTTATTTAAGTTAGAGCCCTGTCAAGAGTTGAGATAGGACAATTAGGATTTTGTATAATTTATTTATTTTTACAATCCATCATCTCCATATAAAAGGCTAATGGGTGGATAAAGTGGTTAGATTTGAACTGTATATAAAATTGGAGTTTCTCTATCTCTATTTCCTCTTCATCCTCTCTTACCGCACATCTCCATGCTTCTATATCAAAATCTCATGCTACATGCATGTCTTATCCCCGTTCATCTTATTCCCCCAATTTGGTTCACATTGATCAGTATCTGATCATGGCAGTTTGACTCTTCCCTATGGTTCAACGATTCTTGTTGAGTATTAGCGAGTAAAGCATGATGCAAGCTGTTTAGTTACAATTTGTATTCGTATTCGACGGAGAATGAAGTTTTTCTTTAGATCATGTTCGAAGGTATAATGATGGTTGGATTCATGACCGAGGGAGATGCAATCTTGTAGGATAAAGGCGTCATGGACACATGCTTGACTCCTATAATCTTTGAATAAGTTGAGTTGCTGCCCTTAAATTGAGTGGCTGCCCTTAAATCTTGCTATTGATGCAAGCCCCTTCTGCCATTGGATACCAAAATTTCCAAGCCAAGTCAAATATTGGAGCCTCAACCTGTACCACTTGTCATATCTCACCTTAACTATTCGTCATGGCCTTGCCCTAGCATTGGCACATGTAACCTTTCATGAGTCCACGAAACCCGAGCAACCATAGCTTTTGACATCATTCAACATCACTGCTCTCTCGATTTTGACCACAACATTGCGACATGATCACATGCCCATGTCGTGCCTTTTAGCTCATGGAATTGCATAGACCTTATGTTGCACCCAGCGAAGGCCTAAAATATTGATCTTGACTGCCTAAAAGATTGATCTTGACACCATATTGTCACCCTACAGAACAAACATATCGACGTCATGCCATATTCAATCAAAATCGTGGAAATGCATTTAAAATTTGACTTTTTTTAGAAAACTAAGGTTTTCAATGTTCTTTAATCATTAGGAATATACACTTATTTGCTAATGTATATGTCTAAATATAAGTTTTGTATACTATCGGCAGCATATTACTACTGTACATGCTGCTATGTAGTATTTTGAGATATGCAATTAAAATTTAGAAGTTTAGTTATGAATAAATAAATTGAACTTAATAACACATACAATTCATAAATCATAAAGTATACAAAAAACAAGACACAAATATTCAAGTAATTCAGAAGAATCAAAACCAAGCATGTCTAGGCAGATCCATTTGTCCTATTTTCTCTCATCCTCATCTGTATTTTCTCTTGATATGCTCCTTATATTCCACGTAGTTCTCCCATGTCATATGGTGATACATGGCAAAGAATCTGAACTAAGATTGTCTCGGTAGATCCATTTGTCTTGTTCTCTCTCCTTCCTCCTCAATATCTTCTCCTTTAGTGGTCTTTATATTCCATGAAGTTTTTTCATATCATATAGTTATGCATGGACTTGTAATCCATGACATACTGCATATATACACGGTAGACGACATGTGTAAGAAAACCGATTCAAGGATACTTTTTCCCAGAGAAGGCAGAACTACGAGGTGGTCGACTCAAAGAAGATGCATTTTCAGTCTCACATGACAAAGAGCAAGAGGATAATGCATTTGTGGAGATTGTGTTGGAGGCATTACGATTAATACTAGGGATATATGCCATATTCTATGCCATATCTCGCAACACTTTGTGAGGAGGTATAACCATAGCCAATGGGCCCACTACTATTGTAGCCATATACGGGAGGACGGAAGAAATCGTAGGATTCATTCTGAACTGTCCATGGAACCCATAGTCATATCCACCATCATAATGGCTTGTTGTAGCTCTATAACCTCCACTCAACATTGAATCACCCCAATTTCCATAGATCTCACTGAACATATCAAATCTCCCATTGTTCTGGTGATGTTGTGGCTGCAATTGCTGGTATGGTTATGCATGATATGGTTTACCTTTGTAGGATCTGGACCTCGGTGACGACCCGGAATGTAGTCGTCATATAGGTTGGTGTGTTGGTTATGGTCCTGCATGTAGTCATTCTTGAAGTATGTCACCACACACTAGTATGTTCTTCACGAGAATATACCGATCCGCCAAAAGCTTCTCGAACTGTATCACCACCACCTCCTCCTCCTCCACTTGATTTTGATTTAGATCTTATGCAACTCTCGTAAATGGCATAATCTTCCAATCCTTTGGTAGGGGATGAATATCGACTTGATTCGGCCATGAAATCTTCGGTATTTGCCTTCATTCACGAGGCAATTTGTGTGTTTGGCCTTCCTCCTCTCTCATCAAGTATAGGAGCACCATTATCATTCATCCACAACAAGACGTCTTCATCTTCATCATCCGAATCTTGAATCTTGAAGACGTAAGTAAGATCAATGATTCTAGGTAGTCTTGCTTATCATGCTCCTATCTTGCATGGTTTCCTCTTCAATATGAGATTGTATTGAATGTAGACAAGATTATGCAACTTGTCTATCTCCAAGAATTCTGTCTCTTTAAGTGGTTGAGGTTGATACATGCCGGCAAGAGTGTCGCTGTGAACCCCTCAGGATCCGGGTACCCGTTTACGACAAAATTCGCAATAATTCATTCACATTGATCGCAGAAGTTGTAGAAAAGCAGGGAAAATTTTCTGCGCGGCTAATTATCCACATGACATTCACATCCACAACATAACCACAAAGTAAAAGAGATAATGGCACCAAAATTTTCTTTTAATTAATATTCATATCAAGTTACAACATGTTCAAGGATCTTCCATTACAACATATATCCCAAAGTGATACAAAAGAGATAGCATTTACATCATTATCTGAACAAAAACTGAGACAAAGTACTTCATACCGTCTAGTATAAACTCTGTCTCCAGGAAGCATGAATATACTGAGCTGCGACTAAACCGCAGGCTGTTTGCCTGCCAAACATATTAGGAAAGAAGAGGCGTCAGCCATTGCTGGTACCTCCCAAAAACTTATAAAAATTTTACTAGACATTTAATATAGTGCAAAAGCCGGCAAGTAGAAAGGTGGTACCAGTAAAATCTACATCTACTTGCGTAAGTAAAAAGGGGTTTGTTTGTAATGCGTTTCTAATGATTTCCCCAGAACCCGGCATTTCCCATATGTAACATATTTATATAGCAGTTGCGCAATCATTAGTGTATGAGTGTGAATGCATATATCAATTTCTTCAGAGATCATGTTGGTGAGTGAAAAATGGAAAAGTTGAGATTGTAGAGATCTATTAATTTATTTAAATTCTTGGGTAGAGAGAATGGTCTTTCGATCATAACTTCTCCAATTCTTAACTTCAATGTTTCAGATATAGCTCCAGATGTTATAGATGTAGATATGGATGATCTAGATATAGAATCGCCAAGTCTGTTTGGCGAAGTAACTCAAGCGGTGAAGAAGCCTGCAAATGGCTCTTCCGTCTCGCCCTCTAATTGGAAGCGCGGTCCAATAGAGGGATAGGTCTACTCCCCAACTACGCCACTGAGACGGGTGAGAGAGACTCCCTAGAAAAGTCGCTCTAGAAAACTGCCCGACTAGTACGGGCGGACGAGCTCGTACGTAAAAACTGAAAACCAAGGATCCCCCGCCTGGGTATCCTAATAGACAGGGTCAGCGGAACTGGTCTAAAGTCTGGATCCCAACGAGGCGTAAAAACACTGCGAGCTCGCGTAAAAAAACCGTGTAAAAGACTGGAATCCTAGACCCGCGCACTTGGCGGCCGCTGCCCTAACTGGGCTTCCTTTCCTCCCGCCCAGTTGAGGGTCACCGCGCCCTCGCGTAGTCAGGTGTAGAAGTCACCATGACTAGCAAAATTAATTGTCATAACTGATTCATCATTATGAAGATGCGCTCACTACCTTGCAATTGAACCAATATCTTTGTAAAGATACAAAGAGCAAATCTTAGATCTATAATTCGATCTGATCAATATTCCTTAAAGGTCACAATTATCATAGGAATTCTCAATGAAATGGCATGATCGTGAGACTGATAAGCTCAGCAATTTGGTATATACTCCGATTCTTAATATTTTCACTTAATTAGTGAAAATATGATCACAAGAATACATACGACCTTGACTAGAGGTTTCATCTACGTTGAAATTTCTATACAGAGAGATCTGTGGAAAACCCATCACTCTTAAATTTGTGACTAATTCATATCCTGATATTAAACATATTAAATGGGTTAAGAAAATAATAACATTTATTAGAATATCACTACCTTCAAAATAGTCCTTTGATTTTGCAATCTATCCCTCCACCTTCCCTTCTTAACGTCAACTTCTAATCTTGATTTTATATATAACATATTAAATGGGTTAAGAAAATAATAACATTTATTAGAATATCACTACCTTCAAAATAGTCCTTACAGGTCTTAGGCCTTGTTTCTAATAATCTGAAAAAATCTATAAAAATGATTGATCATACATACTCATAAATTACATTATCTAAATATGTGTATTGGATGTATCTATTTCAAAATGTACATTTAAGCATACTTACTGACTATCTCTCCTCAGTCCATATTTAATCGAGCAATTGTATATCGTTATCTCATCTCTCTTTTAAATTCCTGTAGTATTTGTCTTAATATTTTAATTGTAATAACATATATATCTATTTATATAACCTATCTCATGAGATATTATTTCTCTTTCATTGTATATTCTGGCATATTAATTTAATAAATTTTTGAAATGACATTTCTAAAATATACCAAGAAATAAAATATCTCAAATACTGCTCATTGCAAGAAGGATGTGTAATATTGAGTGATCCAGGATATGGCATCAGTAATTCCAAATATATCTCAATATTTGTATCTTAGCAGCTTTCTTTCAAACCAATTCAACATTTTTAAATATTAGAAATTTTTTTGGCTACATGAATCGATTTAAGATTTAAAATTATGTTAAGCATTCTAGGCAATATAATCAGCCTCAATTTCCAGTAATTGTGAATTCAGACAGAAGGGTAAATATTCTAATAGAATATTACAATAACTCAATATGAGAGCTAATCTAATACCTATTCCAATAACCAGCTAAAATGAGAAATTTAACAATGAGTTATCATGGAAAATTTCAAGAAATCACAGCAATCCACAAGAATTTATTCATAGTAGTCTTGTATAAAGACACTCGTATTATTGTTCATTTATAGTAGAATGAGTATCTTTACGGATAAGAACTGGTCTTACCCTAAATAAACATATACTCTAAACCCACATATATATTAATCTTAGATTTTCATGATCTTCAACCTATTTGGCTAAGATTTTTATATTATTCCAAGTTACCTTAAAGAGGACTTATTTCCCAGATATGTATATATTTTAGGTCATAGTTATTTTTGTAGGCAGTACCTAAACATTTTAGTTCAATGCTATACATATAACACCAGGATTTAAGGACTCCGCATGGCTGTGATATTTTTCAGCATTCCATACTATCAACCGAAACCCAACAGGTCGCTAGAAATCACAGACCTTAACATGCGACATCTTTCTCACTTTTTAGAGTAGTATACGGTTATCAATATTGTTCCCAAATTAATCATCACATGATATATCATCATTAATTACAAAAAAAAATATACCAATTTCCTGTTCCCTAAACCATATTCTCCCCTCTTTCAATCCTTCCAAGCAGAATTAACAGAAAAGAAGATGAAAAAAATCATGATTGGCAGCAAAGAGGATTGGCAAAAGGAATGTACCTGGATTTTTAGAATTGAAAAAGGCTTTAATTTAATGATATGCGGCAGTTTCAGCTGCAGCTTTTGGCTTGAATTAGAGCAGCAATTGGGAAAGAACTTGTGGGAGAGGTGCCGTTGGAATTGGGATGCAAGAGGGAGAAGGCTACGGTTTATATAGCATGGGGCTTTGCTTTGTTATTGGACAAGTGGTGGACATGGAAATCCAAGTGGAGGGAACAACCAAAGGCAAGTGGAGGCTTATTATATAGAGAAAAATGATAATTTATTTTAAAACAGACAGCAGTAGCCGGCTGATTTATTTTTTTTTATTATTATTTTTTTTATCTATTTGACAAAACTTAAAACGAACCGTACGCGCATCTCGGATTTCGGAATTTGGTGAACAATATCTTGTTTTGACCGTCTCGGAACGACGATCAATATGAGTATAATGTTGATATATTTCCGGTCGAGTTTTGCATACCCGAAATTTCCGGATACGGTTTTTGTTTAAGACTAAATTTTGCGATTTAAAAATATCATATGACCTCCGATTGACGAACGGTCGATTCCGTTGGTCTCGTAACGTCGAATCGGATCTCATGATGGTCTCGGTTTATTTCGCGGTTTCCGAATTTGCGTCGCGGCTTTTCACGGCACGTATTACGAAGGGACCGATTTTTTGTCGATTTCGTCCGAACGACTTTTAATTCACTACTAATTGGTCGTTTTAGGTTGTTTAGTATTGACCGTCAATGTTATTGGGTTCATTAGACCCAAAATCGGACGGGTTCGGGTTTATGCAAATTCCCGGATGTTACAGTCGCTCTGTTTGTTTATTGTAGTCACTCTTCTAAAAGAACCCCATGCCTTAAAATGTTCTCTACAAAATGATAATAATGACATACACTACGATCAAGTTAACTTGCACATATTTTTTAATAGTTAAATAAAGGTATACTAACTAGTAAATAATTGATTAACATGTTATACCTCATTTATGCAGCTTGATTTACTTGTCTCTTAATCTCACTAGCTTCTCCACCGCAACTTGGAGAGCCGTCAGGAGTTCATGGCGAGTGTGGATGTTATACTTATAGTTCTACCTCGGATTCAGATAATAAGCTGAAAAAATATTAATCTATCAGAAATGATGAAGCTAGTTTCGCTAGAACTTAACATATGATGACATATAGTTACATTACATACTTGCTTGATAAGGAGGGTGAGATAACATTTCCCTTATCCATACGACGATATTTGTTCATTATCTTGTAGAGGGTTGGAGCTTTCACAACCCCATATGCTGTCATTCTCTCCAATTGCATGTTGCAAAAATGACCCCTTTGCCACATTTGCCAGGACACCCTCTCCAACAAACAATTTGATGATTGCCCTTTCGACTTACTCCTTAACATTTCCAAACAATCACTTTAATGTCTTTTGCTTTGGATCTTTGCTCAGACCGTTGTGAGCCGAGCCGACCCTTTTAAGGAGTTTCAAGCCCTTTGTCCTTTTGCTTCTTTAGTGGTGCCTCAGATGTACCACTTTCTGCCACTGCCACTTCCTGCTTCAACATTGATAGGGAACCTTGCCCTCCCACCAACAGGTTCAAGACCACCACGACCGGTAAATCCCTGTCTCTCATGCTCAGTCCTCATTGAATCCAGCATTGCCATCTTTGCTCATTCTTTTTTGCCGATGTCTGACTGTCAATTGAATACGGGAAATCATTATTTGAATAAGAAGACCGGACTTTGAAATCTTTTCCAAACATTAATTCATTGAACTGCTCCTTTCTTAGACCATCTCCTTCCTCTCAGCATGTCTCTTTAAGCTAGCATTCGCTTTATTCGCAACCTCTCTTGGGCAAGCGGGGCATTTGACCACGTTCTTAAAACAACATGGAGATGTTGCTTCAATCTTGTGATCCTACCTCCAACTATCATTCCACAAAATATGCGTCGAGACTTCCTTCTCTAACTATCAACAACAACTACATACTTCTATCTCATGTCTTCAAATCCAACATGTTCGTTGTTTGAACTAGAAGCCATGATCTTTACATCTCAGGCGAATGTTATGGTACATGCAAATGTGCTAACTACAACAAAAATAATCAAATGTCTTAACTAAGTGCGAATTTAATGACATGTGTTAACATAAACACAACGGATTTGACATTATAATGATGAATATGTGCATAATATTAAGTTATCAAATATCAACAACAATATCACCAAATCATAAACATAATTTCAAGATTGAAAACCTCAATCATCACTTTTTTCACACCAAAGTTTGAGAAAAATGAAAATATATACTCTTATATCATGCATTGTACAAAAGTTGAAGAGTAGAGAAAGCATACTGTTAGAGATTGCAATAGATTGCGTTGATTGAGAGTATATTTGTTAAGAGAATATTCTGCAGAGAATATTCTATGTTTAATAGTATATTCTTGTAACCCGTAGGGGTATTTATGTATTTTTCTCCTTTGAGCACTATAGGGTTTTGTCCTATATAAGGACCCCTAGACCTAAGACAAATCTTTCTATTCTTTCATACTTTCCACATGGTATTAGAGCAGCGGTCCTAGACCGGTGTTCTAACCTAATCCGCCCCTTCCTCCTCCCACCCCAGCCCCATCACCTTTCGCCTCCAACCCTAGGGCGCCACCTCGAGCTCCCTCCTCTTCCGCTACATGTCACAGCCATGCACAACCATAGGGAGCCCCTCCCTTCCCTGTTTGCGGCCCCACCGCACCAACCTCACAGGTTGAGCGTCTCCATGCCGTGAGCCCCAAGCTGCTAGGCCATGCGATCCCACTTCGCCAGGCCAGGGGGTGTGCCGCAAGGAGCCCTGTACGCTGCCAGTGGCCAGGTTGAATGCCGCCCAATGCCTTTGATCCTTCGTCATGCTGCGTGGGTGTTGCAGGTCGCTCACACATCACCAGATGCCTTCACCAGCCTTGCCAGGCCCTGTCGCGCCACCAGGCATCCTCACCATGCCCGCCAGGCCCTCCTGCACGCCATCATTCTAGCGCATTCTAGGGTTCTAGGGGCATCTCCACTGGTTGGGATGTGTCGCGACTAGGTGGACTGCCTACCTCGGGCCACGCCTCGGCCCCTCCCTGCGCGACAACGTTGGTTCTACAACCTATCCTCTATTCGGTGAAGTATTGCTATGCATCATGGCCTCAAATTTCAACGAAATTCAGTCGAATATCGATATCCAGTCGAAATCGAAATTCGACCGAAATATGGGGGTCCTAGTACAAAAAATGACCGAAATGACGATCAAAATTCCACCGAAATTCCATCGAAATTCTATTTTGGTCGATACCGAAATGGTGACCGAAACCGACATTTAAGGCCTTGCTATGCATTGCTTATTGCTGCACATGTAGGCACCTGATGTTTGATTAAGAACAAGATATATTCTTTAGGTCACTTCTTCTTGATTTAAGTCGCCACCATGACGACCACCGAGACAAAGCCCATGTACCCTACTTCTTCTTTGATGGTACATGCCACTTCTATCAAACTGAAGGGTTCTGAAAATTATGTTCTATGGTCTCGGTTCTTCAAAGTATCTATTGGTGGCCAGCGCAAAAGCTATGTTCTTACAAAGGACCCACCTACAGAAACTGACAAAGACTACGACACATGGTTTGTTGATAATTGACAAGTTATCACCTGGATGACAAACAGTGTCGATCCAAATATTGCTGCTAATCTTCTTTACAAAGACACTGCTAAGGCAATGTGGGAAAACTTGGAGCGCACGTACTCTCAGAAGACGACCAAGTCTTGTCTTTCTGACATATACACGAGGATGTGGTCAGCCACTCAGGGAGATTCGAGTCTTATTAAGTACTACATGCTTATTACGAGCCTATTTGAGGAGCTCCTTATCTTTCAGCCTGCATGTTGTGATAAACAGGTAGGCGAACGTGCTGAATGGCAAGTTTATCGATTTCTTTCAAGACCGAATCCAAAATACAAGCCGGTGAAAGATCAGTTTCTAATGGCGGACAATCTACCGAGCTTTGAGACCATCTTTGGACGATTACAGGAGCTTGAAGCTCCAATTCAGCAATATACCATCTACCCTGCTATAGAGACGACCGCTCATTATACCTCCTCGGGATATAGAGGGTGTCAAGGAGGCATGGGTTGAAATTTTAGACGTGGACATGGTCGTGCTTCTGGACGCGGTCGTGATTCTGGACGGGGACGTGATCGTGGTCGTGGTCGTGATTCATCTGCTGCTCGGTATCCAGCTTGTGTGCACTGTGGATGTTGGAATCATCCTTCTGACAGGTGCTGGGCAACTTTTGGCATACAACCTAATGCCAATAATGCATATGATGAAGTTGCTTCTGATGTAATTGAAGATGCATCTGCTCAGCAAATTGGAGGGGTACAGACCCCATTTACTGCTTCTGAATATACTCGTCTGCGACAATTTCTACAAGACTCTGCTTCCTCTATCGGCAATAATATCGCCTCCGCATCTTCTGCTAGTCTAGCTACTACCTCAGGTACAGTAGTAAACTCAATCTCTACCTCTAAACATGCATGGATTATTGACTCTGGAGCCTCTACCCATCTCACGGGAGAGGGAAGCTTGCTTACTTCCTCCCAACCGTCATCATCAGTAAAAACTGTTCAGTTTGTTAATGAGGATCATTCCCTAATTATTGTTGTTGGTACTGTTGATTTCTCTCCCAAGCTGCGATTAACAGATGTTCATTGTGCTCCTACTTTTCCACTCAGTCCCTTATCTGTACAGAAGCTATGTCGTGAACTTAACTGCCTTGTTATTTTTGACGAGTTCTGCTGTTATTTTCAGGACATCCAGACGAGGCCGATCTTTGGTGGGGGACATGAGAGGAATGTCCTCTATTACCGCAGCATCCCTTCTTATTCAAATTTTGTTGGTGCAGTATCCATCTCTGACGATCCTCTTCTGTGGCACCTTCGTCTGGGTCATCCTTCAGCCAAAGCCCTCTCCATGATGTTCCCTGAACTCTCGACGATCAAACCCTTTGAGTGTGAGGCGTGTCAGTTCGGGAAGCATCATAAAGCCCCATTTCCTGCACGGACTGAGCCTCGCCGCATTTTTCCTTTTTCTCTTGTTCATTGTGATATCTGGAGACCCTGTCCGGTCCGAACTCTGAGTGGTCATGGATATTTTGCTGTCTTTGTGGATGACTACAACCGATTATCTTGGGTCTTCTTATTAAAAGAACTTTCAGAAATTAATAGTGTTGTCAAGAACTTCTTTCTTTATGTCAAAAATATCTTCTCCACTACTGTTAAAATCTTTTGTTCTGATAATGCCTTGGAATTTACAAACAAAGATCTGACATCTTTTTTTGCCTCTCAGGGCGCCATCCACCAAAAATCTTGCCCATATACCTCTCAACAGAATGGAGTAGCAGAAAGAAAACTAAGACATCTCCTTGATATTGCCCGGTCCCTTCTTACTCAAATGAAGGTTCCCGAGAATTATTGGGGAGATGCTATACTGACTGTTGTCCACCTTATAAACAGTGTCCCCTCGGCATCACTTAACGGCTCTACTCCATTTGGCTTACTATACCCAAATGACTCACCATTCCCTCTATCTCTGCGGATTTTTGGATGCACAACATTTGTTCACAATTTTCATACTCCCGATAAATTATCTCCTCGTGCGATTAAATGTGTTTTCTTGGGCTACTCTCAGAATAAAAAAGGGTACAAATGCTATGATCCTTCTGTCCATCAGTATTACATATCTGCCAATATTACATTCTTTGAACAAACTTCCTTCTTTACTCAAGACATGTCCGATATACCATTAGACCTTCCTGCTCCACTTATTGTGTATAAAAGAAAACATGTCTCTGGTCTTGTTCCTGTTCCTTTACATGTTCCTTTGTTGCAGGAGAATACGCCAACTTCAAGTGCTCCCACCAACTCTGTCCCGGATGATCCTCAAGAGCTTCCCATCACTCTACACAGAACCAAGAGGCAATGTACACATCATCCAATATCTCATTTCATGTGCACTAATAGATTATCATTACTCTGACAAGAGATATGCAGATGCTCCTATGACAACTTCGGTTCCCAGAGATCATAATAACGCACTGAAGGATTCTGGATGGCGAAAAGCAATGGATGAAGAAATGAACGCTCTTAATTCCCGAAGAACATGGGATCTGGTGCAGTGTCCCCATGGAACAAAATCTGTTGCCTGCCGGTGGATTTTTACTACAAAGTAGTCTCCAGATGGCATCATTGACAGATTGAAGGCAAGACTTGTGACTAAAGGCTTTACACAAACATATGGAGTTGACTACTTCGAGACCTTTTCACCTATTGCACGAATGGCTCCATACGGACCATCCTCCCAGTGGCAGTAAACAAGCGCTGGAATATTTTTCAACTGGATGTCAAGAATGCATTTCTATACGGAGATCTAGAGGAGGAGGTTTACATGATGAAACCTCCAGGGTACGAAGTCGAGGGGGAGTATGTATGCCGACTTCGCAAAGCAATCTATGGCCTGAAGCAAAGCCCGAAGGCATGGTTTGACAGACTAAGTACAGAAATTAGCACTCTAGGGTTCCAGAGAATTACGTCTGACTACTCTGTTTTCATCTGAAAACGATCGTCTGGTACTGTTATACTTGTTGTATATGGACGATATGGTTGTTACAGATGACGATGATAAAGGGGTGCTGGAGACTAAGGCTTTTCTACAAAAGGTTTTTGTTACAAAGGATCCGGGACAACTTCGCTATTTTCTGGTCTTACGTACCAAGAAGGAACTTCATATGTCACAAAGGAAGTACTGCACTATTGCCTAGATATACTAACTAAGGTTGGATTACTTGAATGCAAACCCTCTGGTATTCCTGTAGAACAAAGGAAACACTCTACCTCTGTTGATCCTCCAATTGAAGACACTACACGATACAGAAGCCTAGTTGGAAAACTGTTGTATTTTACGATTACTAGACCAGACATATCCTATGCGGCGAGCAGAGCTAGCCAATACATGGAGAAACCTTGTTACAACCATTGGGAGAACGTTCTTCTGATCCTTCGATATCTGAAGGAATCACCCATACGTGGTCTATTCTATAGGGCAAATAGATACACTGATGTTGCCTATGCTGATGCTGATTATGCAAGCTCGCCTAAGGACCGTCGCTCCACTACGGGCTATGCTATGATGGTAGGAGGAATCCTTGTTAGTTGGAGAAGCAACAAGCATACTGTAGTCTCTCGATCCAGTGCAGAGGCAAAATCAAGGCCCTAAATGTCGGTTTCGGTAACCATTTCGATGACCGACCGGAACGGAATTTCGTTGGAATTTCGGTCAAAATTCGACCGAAATTTCGGTCATTTATGTCATTTTTTGTACTAGGGTCCTCATATTTCAGTCATTTCAGCCATTTCGGTCGAATTTCGTTTTCGACAGGATATCGATTTTCGACAGAATTTCGACCAAATTTCGCTGAAATTTGAGGTCATGGGCAGAATACATGGCAATGGCTCAGGCTACATGTGAAATTACTTGGCTACTGACTTTTCTGCAAGAACTTAGCATTGATATCACCACTCATGTTCCTCTATACTGTGATAACACATCTGCTACTTACATTGCCACTAATCCTGTATTCTACGAGAGAACCAAGCACATCGAGATTGACTGCCATTTCATTCGTGATGTTATACGAGGAGGCAAGATTGTTACACCACACATCTCGACAGATCTTCAGCTTGCAGACATATTTACAAAGGCCTTGTCAAAGAAGCGCCTTTCCTGGGTTGCTTCCAAGTTGGGCATGATCGATGGATATGCTCCAACTTGAGGGGGAGTGTTAGAGATTGCAATAGATTGCGTTGATTGAGAGTATATTTGTTAAGAGAATATTCTATGTTTAAGAGAATATTCTTGTAACTCATAGGGGATATTTATGTAATTTTCTCCTTCGAGCACTTTAGGGTTTTGTCCTATATAAGGACCCCTAGACCTCTCGAATAAGACGAGTCTTTCTATTCTTTCATACTTTCCACACATACCATAGCAATCAATGAGGCAAAGGATCTCTAAACTATTCGAGTTGTCAAAAGTACTCATCGGAACGCTTGAATCTTTGAACTGAGCTACATGGATGAAATAAATATGGATTGCGTCGATTTGGGGTGAGATGAGGACATATGACCCATTTGCCTTAAAAAGAAAATGAATCTTACTGTCCGCGGTATATCGCCAACATGCGAGAAAAAGATAGTTTAGAGATATCAATTTTGTCGATTAGGTGAACTTGAAATATTTAACGATATTTCATGAAATTTAAGGCCATGCATCCTATACGTCACATGAGGTGCATTGTCTATGACGCCTCTCTCAAGCTCTGTCTTTGAGGTTACGATTACATCGAAGCTGTCGACAAATTCTAGCACCCCATAATGCTTGTCAATCGAATGAGTCCTGTTGTGCACCGATCGTCTACCCTTGCTAAAACTGGTTATGTTGTCGTAACAACATTGCCCACCACCACCATTTAATCTTTGAATTCCACTATCATCATCGTCATAGGGTTCTCCATCACTGGGCATATGAATCCACCGCCAACCTCCATGGTGTAGGAGCCTTGGGTCGCGATGCTGCTTGCGATGGATCTCATGCGGAAGAGGATCCACAATGGCATGTATGAGTTCGAAATAAGAGGGGCGGGGAGGGTGAATTGTGCAATATACAATAATCCTAATAAACTAATCAACTAAGAGAGTAGAGATATAGAAATGCAAATGGCATAATGCACATGGTGATTTCAATGTGGAAACCTAAGAGGGGCAAAATCACGTCCCGGAATGTCCCGTTGTAGAATTTCCCCTATTGCTATGTAATTGAATCTTGCTTTAATTATTTATGATTTTTGAAATCGAGGTAGCACGATCTTGTGTACAAGCTTCCCTTCCTTGGACAACTACATAAGATTTTATCGCCAACGGAGAAAGGAACCCACAACATGGGTACTAAGTACAATGCTTTAAAGAAAATAAAAGAATCTTGTTAGTATATAATTTTAATATCTCAAGCTTACTTGAGATTTGATGTAGTTGAACAAGGCGAGAGATGCTCGATGGAGATGAATGGAGCGTAAGAGCACAAGAACACAATGGAACACTTTCGGAGCTTGAGAGCTTAAGATTTACACACTATTGAACATAATAGAACTCACAACTCACTTAAAATATATGAAATAGTATATTAGTGCATGATGTATGAAATAGTATATTAGTGCAGGATTGCTCAGTATTCAGATTGCCCAGCATGAATCGTACATGTAGCCTCATATGCCTATGCGGTAGGTGGGTCGAACTTCATTCTCTATGTAGTACACTATTCGATCTATACTGTCTGTATTGTCTGCATAACTATATATTCGATCACCTAGATCACATATTCCTTTACACATTCTAGATAAAGTTGATATATAACTTATACTTTAATATTTATTTTATCAATAGTTATTATAACTTGTATTGAGGAGAATAATGCTTGCATAAAACTCAAAAAAACAATGCTGGCGTAACTGTTTTGTTTACATATTTTTTATTAAAAGTCATGTTAAAAGTTTTTTCCAACCCCCAACGCTGTGCGACAAGGATATCCCATGGCACCCATTCTTTTTGTAATCGCAGTGGATGATGCATTGACGACTGTGATGAGGTTGGCTGCTGATGGAGGATTATGCACGGGATACCTCAAGGATGACATATCGATTCCCATTCTTCAATACGCGGATGACGCCATGATTTTCCTTGGTGGCGGTTTGGAACTTGTGTGACGAGCATCCAATATTATGGATATTTTTGGTGATATTTCGGGCCTCCAGATCAATGGAGGGAAATTTGCTTTCTTTCCGTTTGGGCTTAACTGGGGCATCCTCTGTTTTCCGAGTGGGACCCTTCCCGTGCTTTACGGGGGCTTTCTCGGAGCAAAGACTCAGTGATTACATGGTTATGCTTGGTGACTTAGTGGATGTGGGGGGTATCACAAATGGTAGGGATCATTTCGTATGGACTAGCTGCCATTTCTCGATATAAATATCCTATCATTTTTCACCCGCAATCATAGTACAATCCAGGATGATCTCACTCGTGACTGCAGAATTATTTAAGAGTTGTAAAACCCGGAGGACTAAAGTCTTTCTATGGCTTGCGAGACACGATCGTTTGCTTACCAAGGTGCGAAGGGATAGAATTTTCTGTACGGGAGATGTGGTGTGTGGAAGATGCAGGGAAGAACAAGAAGACATGGAACATTTATTCTTTAAATACAGAACGTCATCTTTGGTTTGGGGGTTGATATCCATTGGCTCACGACTGGCAACAACATATTCTTTTGGAGGTCGATTAGATCGATCTTTGGAAACTTTTAGGAGGATTTTTCCTCTGCTTTTTCCCTTCTTTGGGCTGTTTGGTGTGCCGGGAATGAACAGATCTTTTGTGGTCAATTTTTTTATCTTGAAAATGTACTAGATCACTGCAGGGCCCTTGTTATGGCCTGGGCTTATGTATGAGTTAATAATTTAATGCATTTATGTGGCGAGTCCCACCTCGGGATCTCACCCTCTTTCTCCTAAAAAATACGTTAAAAGTACATGCTTATCTAACTTTTATTTTTAAATCTCTAAAGATCCTCTTTATTTAAAGATATAACAGTAATAATGAATTCTGATTAAATTTAGATTTAATATAAATAGCATAAAATCACACATTCCCTTGCATACCGCATAGTCATTACATGGTCACCTATTTGAATGAAAATGCATCTCATTTTTGAACCTTGGGAATACTTAGATGTTGTGTGAATGGACCTAAATGCCCTATTTGTAGGCTGAAGAGTGTTGCATAGCTGTTAGAAAATCATAAATATGATTAGGAGTTAATAAGCAATGATTATCAAAAAAATCTGCGGAAAAAGCCGTCGATTAGAAAATAGACAAGTCGGATGAGTCTTGACTGGTTTACGTCGGATGAGTCTTGACTGGTTTACATCAATTATTGACTGAACTTCTTATTGTTTTTACATGGAAAGACAACAGTAAAAAATATCAACATTTGGGTAAAATAAGTATTCATTGAACTTTTGGTTGGTCTGTTGAGCTAAATTATAGGCGGCTGGAAAAAGAATTAGACTACTGAAAAATAATAGTCAGTAAGCAGCATGTTTAGTGGAATCGATTTCAATCAACTAGTATTTTAAAATAGTCGACTGAAGATCATTTTATTCAATTGGAAAAAAAGTGATATCGATTCAAAAACCAAATCTAAAATGTTAATTTTGGTGTTTTAAGAATAGGTATGGGTAACTTATTAAGCGACTCAAGGAAAATTCAATTGACTCAAAATTGATGAGTAGACTGATTTGTTTTGTGATGGATTTTGCTCGTGCGTCAAACATATATTAAAGCATTGTTAGACAAAAAAACTAAGTAGATGCTTTGTCTTCTTTTTTACAAAAGGTCCTTGCTTGTTCTCTCCTTGTTTTTGAGCATCCTTGACTTTTTTCTTCATCAAATGACTTCACGAGTCTTAACTTCTTGATCTTTTGAGTTTTTTGAGCTTTAGGATTCTTTGATTTTCATCTTCAAAAATGGCCTTGATCAACTTTCATCCTTTTTCTTGAATAAGTGGTTAACTTCTGTCCTTCTTGTTGAATATAATTTCTCTAGTTCTTTGTCCTGAAATGTTACTCATACCACAAAAACAAATTTAAAATTAAAGCTTTGTCATCATTAAAATCTAAATCAGTAACAACATGTTCTCCATCGCCTCCCTATCCACACACATCACCCTTGCTGGGTGTGCTGCATCTGCAAATGGCATCATTAAAGGTCCATTGTTGGATCCTAAAAAGCCATCATCGCTGATGGCACAAGAGAGGCGAAATCCTATTAAGGGTTGATGATCCATATATTTAATGGGATCCATATCTTACAATAGAAGTCATTAGTGGCTACCTTACACCTTTCTATGAGAAAGTTAAAGTAAGAGAATAGTAGAAAGAAGGGTATATTCAATTGGAGTGCAAGAAAACATCGTGTTGTAAAGGTCGGCTGACTAGCATGACAAGTTGATCCGATGAGTCGAGTCGGTGGGGTAGTCGAGTGACTATTGACTAATTGGTCAATAATCAGTAGGCTGACTACTCGGCCCGATTAGTCGACAAACTAGGTTGAGTAGTCGGGCAACTTGGAGACACCATATTTATTTTTTGCTTTTTAAAAATAAACTTAATCTAGGATGCCTAATATTTTATTTAAATTCACTTATTTTTTATTTCACTACGATGGTATAGAGAATGTACAAATCTATGTAAATATATAAGAATATATGTATAAAATTGATTTATATATATTTAAAATAACTAAAAAGATTCAAAATTGACTAAAGCTCGACTAAATTCATTTAGTTGTTCGACTTTGCATTAATCCTTACTCAGCGATCTGGTCGATTGTACTGACTACTTACTGACTTGCTAAGCCTTAAGTTTAAAAAAATGCAAAAGAAATGATGAGAGATAGATAAAAGAGGGGACAACAAGTTATTCCTATGAGACAAACAAAAGGACCACACCACTTCAAGTACACCTTGTGGTGTGCTCGTTGATCAAGAACCTCATTAGGAGATGATTTTTTCGAAGTAATGGAAAATTATGGATCAGAGCTAATAAGTTTCGTTGGCTTTCTTTATTGTTTAAGTTGCGTCCATCAAATTTATTTTTATTTAATTAAATTTAGTACATATGAATACTCTAAAATTAGTATAGATGATTTAGTTATTAATATGTGGTCTTTTGAGGAGTTAAATTAGGTTTAGCCAAGGCCTTAAATGCCGGATTTCGGTTTCGTTTCGGAGATCGACCGAAACGAAATTTCGGTCGAAATTCGACCGAAATTTTGGTCATTTCGGTCTATTTTTGAACTAGGCCCCCTATATTTCGGTTGACATCGACCATTTCGGTCGAATTTCGGTCACCCACCGAAACCGAAATTCGACCGAAATTCGGTCGGATTTTGCCGAAATTTGAGGCCATGGGTTTAGCTAGGATTTTATATATTTATTATCATTATCCCATTCTCTCTACATAGAGGTTAATGGGTGGATTAAAGTGGATAGATTTCAATTATATAAAATTAGAGCCCTCCCATCCCTTTCTCTCTCTTCCAGCGCATCTCTGTGCCACACTATGGAAATCTTGCACTACAAGCATGTCTCGTCCTTCCTCTTATTCCTTTTTTTAGGAGAAAGAGGTGTGTAGCCCCAAGAATGGATCTCACCGTAAATTTATTCCACTAACATATGATTACAAAGGTATACACCCATACAACACCATACAATGAAACTGCATGCTAAGCCAAAAAGCCATCAATGCCCTGTAGTGGCCCAACACCCTCTCACAGATGAACAGACGCCCTTTAAAGATTTTCTCATTTCTAGCACACCAAATGGCCCAGAGGATGGCAAAAGGACCAGCTGCGTCCTCCTGAGAACTACCACAAGCCGTCCTAATCGAGCTCCAGTACGCCGCGCTGTCCACCGAGCGTATCCACATCACCGCCGCCCGCTCCCACACCATGGATGACGTTCCACAACCAAAAAATAGATGCTTGTAGTCCTTCTGCTCGAGACCGCATCTGTCGCATAGAATATCCCTGATGCCCAGAAGTCTCGCCCTGCGTGCCTTGGAAAGTAGCCTCCCGCATCTCGCCAACCACAAGAAGACCTTGATCCACATAGGAATTATTCTAACCCAAATAATTTTGTAGTTCCAAGCATTCTCATCCTGAAACTCCCCGTGCTGCCTGGCGAATGCTCTGTATGCCTTCTTCATCGAAAAACTCCCCTCCTTCAAATCAAAGTGGTCCTTGCTCTCGTTGGGGCCATCAACATCCGCTAGATCCCTCAAGAGGGCCACGACCTCATCATATCTCTGGTCTGACAAAGCAGAAGCGAAAGATGGGCACCAAGATCCCTCCGCAAAAGCTTCATACACCGTAGCACTCCCGTCCCCTGCTATGGCGAAAAGTTGCAGGTACCTCTCCCTGAGCAGACCCATCCCTAGCCAATCATCCAAACAGAACCTAAAGTTGTGCCCATCCCTCGGCACCGGTCTCACCATCCCATCCAGTTGTGGTGAGACACTCACCAAACCCCTCCAAAGCGATGACGACCTCCTGCAAGCCTCAACGCCCCACGAAATACCGATCCCATAGATGCTCAACATCACCCTGCAAAGCTGGTCATCAGACTTCCCCCATAATCTTAGGGCCCACTTCGCCAGCAGAGCCTTGTTCGTGAGCTCTAAATTGAGAACCCCCAGGCCTCCCTCCCTCTTTGACCTCGTCACTGTGTTCCTACCCTCTAGGTACACCTCTCCCTCCTGCCGCCCGTCTGACCAGAAGAAGCGCTTCATCATCCCCTCCAACTTCTTCCGTACCCCCACAGGCATCAACCTCATTGAGAAGAAAAATATCGGGATGGCGGACATGACATGCTTGAGGAGAACCGGCTTTCCCCCCTTAGAGAGCGTTCTACTCTTCCAACCTGCCAACTTACTCTCCAGCCTGCCAATCACCACCTTCCAATCCGCCACTCTCAGTCGTCCAACAACCAAAGAGAGCCCCAAGTATGTGGTCGGAAAGGAACCCTCCGGACATCGAAAAACGCAACAAAGCCCTCGAGCCTCATCCCGCGTCACACCAAACGTGAAGACCTTGGACTTGTCTCTGTTCAACTTCGGCCCGAGATCTCCCCAAAGATATCCAGATGCAAGATGCATGTCTTGCATGCTCAGGGTCCCCATTAATGAATAAAATCGTGTCCTTATTCCTTAAATTGGATCTACATCAAGAGATAAATGAAATGGAACATCAACTACTAACTTGCAAAAAACGTTCACGTTGATGACTTACTCAAAATGTTATAGTCCCACAACTATTTTTAGCAAAAAGGGTGAACTGATTAATGATATACACCTTAACATATTAACATGTTTAAAGTTTCACAAAGTAGACTACTAACAACGCCTTAGCGTGCTCGGTTACAATTTCTGCATAAAGTCTTTTATGATGGAACACCACTCTATATCTCACCGACCAGATAACCAAATGAAAGACGATAAATTCAACATATCACGTTGCGTCCTAAAACATGCAACCCTCAAAGAGACCAAGATCCTACCATGTTGATCGAATCGATCCAATTAATTATCATACCTGGCCAACTACAACAAAAAACGTGTGATCAATATCCTCGGGGAGTGTCTAAACATAATAAATAACATCACTCTCAGGCATAATCCTTGCTCTATGCGCATTGGTCATGATATTTCCTTTTATAAAAAAAGGCATATGAAGACTTTCACTCTTACATCACTGTGTCCTCGAGGCCCCTCGATTAAGAGATTACCTAGATTGTCACTCCACTGTCATACCAGAAGACATGGTGCACCGAGAACTTCAAGCGCTCCTGAATCCCAAATGACAACTATGGCAAGGGAGAAAATAGATAGGAATAACATACAAAATGACCTTAAGAAGCTCTAAACACCCATCCCTCGATATACAAGATGTTTTCTAATTGACAAGCTTAGGCTCCAACTTCTCCACAAGGGACAACTTATCCCCCTTTCGTAGCTTACGACAGGAAAGTAGGTCTCGAGTAAGTGAGCAGAAAGCTGGTTGTGATGATCCTAGATCCCGCACATAGTCAACAATCATTGCATGGAATAAGCCAAAAGGCACACAAGCAATTTTCTCCCAATTGATCATGTGCCTCAGTAGCTCTTCAAAATCTCCACTACTATTGTGAGATGTTTTTTCTCAACTACCCTTCTATTAACGATGATATCATATCATCCGCTTTACGACATCATTACAACATCAGAATAAAAAAACATCATGGGAAAAACCTGCACATATGCCACCAAGTATCTATGATCCACCATGATGGCTATTGTACATGTTAAAATGATAAATAATGTCACGTAAGATGACAACCATGCCTCGTTGCCCCTCGAGGTTGAAAGAAATCCATTTTAGGATATCCATTAACAAGAATCGATTATGATGCCGTAGAGGCACGCCTTTTTATCCACACAATCCAGAATTATGGGAAATCTCTCCCAACAAGAGATGGCAAAAGGAACTGCTAATCAACATTATTATAGGCTCAAGTGAAATCAACTTTCCTAAAGCATCCCCTTCATATACCACCTCTTCCACTTTATCATCGTTTCTGTAGTCATCACTAGACTATCCATCATAAGCCTACCTAGCACAAAAAGCTGTCTGCCAAAAAAATTAGAGCATAAAGACTACTTGCAGTTGTAGATGATTCGCCAACAACTTGGCCTTGATGAGATACACCGCACTGAAAAGAGGAACGAGACTGAGATCCTCCACAAGATGGACAACCTCCTTGGGAAGCAGATGATGAGCGTCTTATTAATTCTTTAGAAATCAAAATTGTCGGTCCTAAACTCCTCCAACAAATTCAAGTTATCTTTCCCTATCACCTTCTGGAACTCCTTAAAGAAGAAATAGGGAAGCCGTGAGGACCAGGTAATTTCTATGTATTGAGCTCCCCAACCACCTTAAGTAACTCATGCTCCTCAAAACCATATGAACCCACAATGTTAGTAAAATGCATTATCAAGCCTTTATTTTAATAATGACACTCAATTATAGACATATATTCGCATTATTGCCCTTTGCAGCTTGCACGATTGACAAAAATATCAAGTCCAAATTTGCAAAACAAAGACCAAGCTTTACTCACGTTCTCAAATGTTGTAATTTCCAGTTGTATCTATACTTTTAAAAGCTCGCAGATGCATATGCATGCATAATCAAAGTTCAGGAAAGCGGTATGTGTATGCGTTCAGATATGTCATTGAATAGTGATTAAGCTGTATGCAGGGGCATATGCAAGGTATATGCAGTTCTATGTGGTTTTCAATTTTTATTTATAAATAAATAAATATCTACAAAAGTGAAATGTGATCCAACAGAAGATCTAAGAAAAATGACCTTCATGTAGAACTCAAAATAGTACAACTAGATATCAAAATCATCAAAGATAGTATTACATGATCTGATTTAATATATAGAATCAAAATAATACAACTAAAATTCAAAATCAAAGAAAACTATTATAAAACTAAACATTCCAGACCTCGGTACAAATCATTTAAACCTCAGTACAAACAAAACTAAACAATAAAAGATTGAAATTCAGAATTGTAGAGGTTTATGTTATGTTATCATGTACCGTTTTGTATTTTCTATTTTTCTCTTGGACCTCTATGTAATTTACCCATGGTTTCTCTCTATATAAGAGAGCCTAGGGTTCCATGGAATAACAATTAACTCATTTGCTCCAACTTGGTATCAGAGCCAAATCTCTAACCCTAACCCTAATCTCGTCGTCCCTCCCAGAGCGGGTTCGAAGAGGAGCTTGTTGCGCGTCTTCGTGATATTATGCCTCAATCATCCGTGGAGTCTCCAAGTGGATCCTCAGATGTTGCGGCTTCAGCATCAGCCAGTACTTCAACCGCTGCCAGTACCTCAGGTAGTGCTACTGCCTTTACATCTTGCCATGATCTCTCAGATTGGATTATGGATTCTGGAGCCACCCATCACCTCTGCCGTGACAGAGATAGACTTGAGTCCTACAGGGACATTCCTCCTGGACGCTCAGTGCTCATAACTGACGGGACTCGTTCCCCTATTGTTGGACAGGGGGAGATCTCCTTATCACCTTCTATGCATTTACAGAATGTTCTACATGCTCCTGAGTTTTCCATGAATTTATTATCAATTAGTCAGATTACGAAGGATTTGCACTATAGCGCTATATTTAACCCGTCATCTCTCATTTTTCAGGACATACTAACGGGCAGGGTGATTGGTTGTGGCTCTGAGCAGAATGGTCTCTATCGTATGGTCTGGAATTCATATGTTGGCGTCTCCTTCCATTCAGCCAGATCAGTCTCTCCGTACACATGGCATCTTCGCTTTAGTCACCTCCCGCTCCAGAAAATGTGTCATCTGTTGCC
Organism: Ottelia alismoides; assembly: GCA_037367405.1. NCBI lineage: Eukaryota > Viridiplantae > Streptophyta > Magnoliopsida > Alismatales > Hydrocharitaceae > Ottelia > Ottelia alismoides. The sequence goes on along the minus strand of JAZKJV010000733.1, from coordinate 372,473 downwards.
TCAGATTTTTCCGAATTCATCATTTCGTTGTGAAGCTTGTCAGTTGGGGAAGCATCATCATTCTAGCTTCCCTAGTCGTCAGAGTCGGAGCAGTAGCTCCCTGTTTGAGTTGTTTCATTTTGATATTTGGGGTCCGAGTCGTGTACCTGATCATCAGGGACACATGTTCTACCTAGTTGTAGTTGATGATTTTTCTCGTGTATCTTGGGTTTTCCTTCTAAAGAATAAATCTGAAGCAGGGGATGTTATTAAAAATCTTATCAGTGAAGTGCAGAATGTGTTCTCTTCTACTGTCAAATATGTACGAACGGATAATGCATTGGAATTCTGCACTCGTTCTCTCTCCCACTTTCTTTCGTCCAAAGGCATTATTCACCAAATCACTTGTGCTTACACATCTCAACAGAATGGCGTGGCAGAGAGAAAATATCGTCACCTTCTTGATATCACTCGAACCCTGCTTATCCAGAGTTGTGCTCCCATCACCTTTTGGGAGGATGCTGTCCTTACAGCCTGTTATCTAGTCAATCGCATGCCTTCTTCAGTTCTTGGTGAGAAAAGACCTGTTTCCGTTATCTTTCCTGATAAGGAATTATTTTCACTTACTCCTCGCGTCTTTGATACGGTTGCATTTGTTCACCACTTGTCACCTGGACTTAACAAACTCTCTCCTAGAGCTGTCAAGTGTGTCTTCGTCGGTTACTCTCGAACTCAGAAGGACTATCGTTGTTATGACCCCATTAACAAGAAATATTTTGTGAGTGCTGATGTTACATTTTTTGAACCTGTTATGTACTTCTCCCCTGCAGGTGACAGGTTGGCCTCTTCCACATCTAATGATGATGTCTATGTTCCTCCTCCTCCTAGTCTGCGTTCACCTGTGTCCAGTCCAGTTCCAGTTATCACGCCACCATCATCATCAATACCACCACCACCATAACCACCTTTACAACAACCTATTCCACCATTGCCTAAGTTCTATACACGTCGGTCAGGTCCTGCTTAGACTACACGTCAAGCATCCATCACGCCTCAGGTATATTCAGATGCTATTACTAATGAAGGGTCAGATAATGTGCCTGCGCCGGAATCTTCGTTACAGGAGGAGGATACACCATCGAGTACAGTAGACGTGACCATGATGTTCCTATTGCTATTCGGAAGCAGAAACAGACTTGTGCGTCTTATCCTTTTGCGTCCAGGTTTCTTTTCACCGTCTCACAAGTGATTTTCAGAGGATTGCTGCGGCCTTGTCTTCCGTGGAGATACCACGGACTTATCAAGAGGCTATGAAGATTGACTGCTGGAGATTGGCTATGGAGGAAGAAATGCATGCTTTACAGTCCCGTGGCACATGGAGCCTGGTTCCTGCTCCATCTGGCACATCTATTATTAGTTGCAAACGGGTGTTCACAGTTAAATACCATGCAGATGGCAGTCTTGATCAGTACAAGGCGAGACTTGTTGCAAGGGGTTTCACACAAACCTATGGTGTAGACTATTTGGATACATTCTCCCCAGTGGCTCGGCACTCGACGCTTCGCATACTTCTATCAGTTGCTGTGGTACGTGACTGGTCCATTTTTCAACTTGACGTCAAGAATGCATTCTTGTATGGAGATCTACAGGAGGAAGTCTACATGCAGCAGCTACCGGGGTTTACTGTTGAGGGGGAGACTCACATGGTGTGTAGACTTCACAAGGCGATATATGGCCTTAAACAGAGTCCAAGGGCGTGGTTCCAGAAGCTTTCCCACCTAATTGAACGATAGGGATTCAAAAGATCAAATGCGGATCACTCGTTGTTCATTCAGAAGACCTCCAGAGGTACGGTTGTTATCATGGTATATGTTGATGATATTCTGGTTACAGGAGATGACGTTCAGGGAGTAGAGATGACAAAAGCATTCTTGGGCCGTCAGTTTGTCACGAAGGATCTTGGTACCCTAAGATATTTTCTGGGGTTGGAATTTGCAAGAAATGCACAGGTTCTGGTGATGACCCAAAGGAAATACATTACAGACTTTCTGGTTGAAACAGGAATGGTTGGTTATAGACCATCGAGCATTCCTATGGACCCAAGTATGAAACTGTATGATAATGATACTGAAGAAGTGGACAAAAGAAGATACAGAGAGATGGTAAGTAAGCTTCTTTATATCACTATAACTCGACCCGATATTGCTTTTGCACTAAGCCGGATGAGTCAATTTATGGAGCAACCAAGACAAGTTCATATGGAAGCCGTATACATGATACTGAGATACCTAAAGTCTTCTCTAGGCTCTGGGTTGCTATTTAGAAAGAGCACATATTTATCTATTTCAGCTTGTGCAGACGCAGATTATGCAGGGTGCCCGAAGTATCGTAAGTCTACTTCAGGCTTTGCTGTTTTTGTGGGGTGCTCTCTGGTTTCTTGGAAAAGCAAGAAACAAACTGTTGTGGCAAGATCTAGTGTTGAATTCGAATATAGGGCCATGGCACAAGCAAGCACGGAGATGATGTAGGTTCGAGCCGTATTAGAAGACTTACATGTAAATGTTCCTTTACCCATGCAGCTTCAGTGTGACAATCAAGCAACTTTGTTTATTGCCAACAATCCAGCATTTCACGAAAACAAAGCATATCGAAGTAGACTGCCTCTACACTAGAGATATGATCCAAAAGGGCTTGATTTCTACTTCACATGTTAGTTCAGAGGATCAGACTGCTGATATATTTACCAAGCCATTGCTCAGAGGACCTTTTCAGAGATGTTCTTCCAAGCTGAGCATGATTGACATCTATGCTCCATCTTGAGGGGGAGTGTAGAGGTTTATGTTATGTTATCATGTACCGTTTCGTATTTTCTATTTTTCTCTTGGACCTCTATGTAATTTACCCATGGGTTCTCTCTATATAAGAGAGCCTAGGGTTCTATGGAATAACAATTAACTCATTTGTTCCAACAAGAATTAACTGAAAGTACAGAACACAAGTAAACAAAATAATAAACTATACAGTACAAGTTGAAACGCAAACTTATTCAGATCAAACTAAACAGATGAAGAAATTGAAATTGAAAGCAATTGAAATTCAGACCTCAGCAGGCTTCAGACTAAAAAAATCATCGCAGATATTTTCTCATACAATTCATATCAGTAATAATATAAACATGCAGTACAAACACTTTGTTTACCAAACAATTCCGACCTCAAACCTTAAGTTGGCTCAAAAAAATCAAAAGAGCATACCTAATCATTGATATATGCATATGGCAGGGTTTGCTACCTTCATCGCACCAGCATCAAATAGGTGAAAAACATGGGATCCAGGGTTACCTGGCAGAGCTTATCACAGTCACGGAGGAGCTGAGAGGCGGAGAGGCTTTGCGGCACCGTTGGAGGCAGAGGAGCTTTGGGGCGGAGGTTGGAGGAGACGATGTTAGGGTTTTGTTGGGAGACGAGTATCGCGGTTGAGAGGCGATACCGGAAGAGAGGGGGTTCAAAAGTAGATCATGCTTCTTCTAAGTCCTATCGTATCCGGATCTTAAAATCCAGATCGGATTACCCAACTGGACCTTAAGCGGGTGCACGGAGCACATATGCGCAAATGGTGCATAAAGGGGGGCTTCATGTAATCGGTGTGTTGAGGAGGCCGTCGGCATATGCGGCCACACGGACCGCTTTCATGAACACTATGCATGATCATATAGAAGCATTCCAACAATTCAAAATTCCAATTTGCATAAATGGCTCAGTCTGATTAATTGGTTACTTTATATTAGTGGCTAATTGTTGATCACTTTATATTATGGTCGATGGTTGATCGGTCACTTTATATTAGTAGTCTGATTCCAATTTAAAATTCCAACTACTAGGAAATTTAGCTTTGAGTGGTCCCTCTTGCAGGGTTTAGGTATTTAGATTGAAAATTCGAAATGTTTATTAACTATGTATTGCGACAAGTAGGATGTCTTTTTCCTGCCAATACTTGTCTTTCATGGCCTCACCACATGACATTAGTGGTGGATGGTTAATTGCCATTTTGTTTTTTATGTGGCCATGCAAGGTCATATCAGAAGTCGTTCTCATAGTACGATCAGGTCTAAGTTGTTTTTTATTCTAGTCAAAATCTATCTAGTATTGCGTCCAAGTTGAATAAACCAATACTTTTATAGTAATTTAGGATGTTTCATTAGGAATATTCTAAATAATTTTCTAGAAAAAAGGCTTGTGCTACCTAAGAAACGGACACCTTGATCAATGCTCTTAATCTGATACTAATTATAGTGAAATTTGTATTACTTGATGGTTAAAAATGCGAGTAGAAATCTATTTCCATGGATCAATGTGAAGAACGTTTTGTGTGATTATTGCAGAAGCTGAATGCATGCTGATGACTGATATTGCTTGTGAGGTCACTAAATCTTTCCTGATGGTCTTGGCATGTTGATTAGTGGTCCTGTCCCTATGTTTTTGTAACAAGTCAGCTACATACGAGTTTCATTTTTTTCCCTACATGATAGGACAAATATATTGGAAGGGCTGTCACTGTATTTGCAATGCAGTCTTGAATGGGGAGATTTCTGATGGATATGTGTCATGGGTCAAAATTTCACCGAAATTCGGTAATATTTTGCAGAAATGTCGGTTTCACCAACTTGGTGAAATGCCATTGACACAGTGAAATTCGCCCCATGTCTCTTCAGGAATCGGTGCTCGCTCTGTAAAATTTTGGCTGATATTGGTGACATTCTTGCCGATATGTCGCCAAAATTTTGTTGACATGGGGCGAAATCGATATTTGAGGCCATGATATGTGTAATAATAAGTTTTTACAGCAATAGGTGACTTAATAGAGCACAAATAGAAACATATCGGGTGCGGAATCAAAACACCAAAAGATGGCTTATACTACTAAGAAATTTAGCTTTGAGTGGTCACTCTTGCAGGGTTAGGTATTTAGATTGGAAATTTGAAACATTTATTACCCATGTATTGTGACACTGACAAGTAGGATGCCTTTTTTCTGCCAACATTTGTCTTTCATGACCTCACCACATCTACATTGGTTAATTGCCATTTTGTTATTTATGTGGCCATGCAATGTCATATCAGAAGTCGTTCTCATAGTATGATCAGGTCTAAGTTGCTTTTTATTCTAGTCAAAATCTATCTGGTACTGCGTCCAAGTTGAATAAACCAATACTTTTATATTTTTATGGTGTTTTTTGGTCCTGATTGCACTTTTACTATATACAGATGGCACTCATATATACAAAGATGGAATTCCATCTTTTTCCACATCTTCAATTAAGTACTTCAATAAGTTTTCCATTCACCTGCACATACTTGTCATGAGAAAATGTAAATTTGTTCCCATCGAACTTTGTTGTATCACAAACCAGTCTTGCTATATTGCTTTCCTTCAGCATTTTTTTGTCTTTGCAATGAATTTTGTATTTTTTGAATTATTCAGACGTTTTGGGACATGGCCAGTTGCTACATTTTCTCAAGACAAGCGATATACTATACTAGAGGGTCCTGTCTGTAATGGCAGCCACGTTGTTGGGTGGCATACAAGTAGAAAGCACTCATTGTCTCGAAGAAGATTTCATGCATCCCTTGCGGGATTTGCCTTTAATAGCTCCATACTCTGGGACTCTAAGACATGGCACCGTCCTACTCGTGATCTCATAAGACAGCTAGATAATGTGAAGGTGGATTTTCAAGTAAGTTATTATGCATGCTTATTTATACAGTATTGCACCCTGATTCTCAATTATTATCATTATTTTTTTGCCCCAAATAGTGTTTAGGTTGATGACTAGCTACATCTACATGTCAACTTATAATCCCTTGCCGTATTCAGATCAAACACATAGGATATACATGAAATCATTATCTACATATTGCGGCACCGAGGCTTCATTTGGGGAAACTCCGATTTTGTTTCCTAGTTCACAGAACCGGAAAACTAAATGGCCAAGTTCCTAATGACATTATGTGGAACTCCAAAATTGAATTCTGAGTAATTGTTCGGAAATGGGTCGCTGATGTAATTATTAGAAAATTGATGAGCTTGGAACCTGTTAGAAAATCGGAAGCGGAAGCGTAAGCATGGATAAAAGATAAAAACAAGAATAAGAACGCGGGATTTTTACGTGGAATCCTACTCCGTGCGGAGCGGGATGAAACCACGGGAGAAGCCCTCAAAGGGGCGGATATTCTATTGAACTTTCTCATCTGTTACAGGAGGCCTGGGGCTCCTTATATAGCCTCCACAGGGCCTCCAAGTCCCACCACTGGACGATGTGGGACAAAACTCAGTGGTGGGGTAAATGGAACCTGGAAGGATCCATTTACCCACCTGTTACATAAGTGACGCATGCTCCAAATACTCTAACACTCCCCCTCAAGATGGAGCATGCAATGCTCAGCTTGGACAAACAGAAAGAAACTCAACTCACAATACATGACACTATAGACAATATCAACCCAACGCGCACAGCTGCTGCAGTCGAGGACGTTGCTTCTCATGGCGTGCATGTGAGGAGGACGAACGGGCTGGAGTGTGAAACTGGATCTATCTGGCTTAGAGAATGGTACTCTACTCTGGAGTTCCTATGATACCACATGAAAACCCTTGCCCTCAATGGCATAGGGAATGGTCCTCTGCTTTGGAGTCCCTATGGTTCACATGAAAGCTCTGGCCGACCAACAAGAATGGCACGCGTCATCGTCGAGTCTGAATCTGAAATTTGTAGAGTCTGAACATCTGACCTTTCTGGAAAATCTGATATCTGAATCTTAGAACAAGACCTGTGACTCTACATATACTCCCCCTTTCTCCCATACTGGTCGGAATGACATTGTTTGACCACGTTGGGAGAAGATAACATAATACATAAATATGGGGAAACATGAATATTCTAAAAAAATTTCTCTTGCGGCCTTTTTTTCTAATAAGCCGTCCATTTTTTTTAAACATTTATATATATATATATAAGACGTTCCATATTTTTTTTTTGCAAACATTTTTTTTAAATGGCATACAGCTTTTCTTTGTATGCGACTCTTTCAAAGGAATTTCCTTTTTTTCATACGTACGGCTTTTTTTTTGTACGTGCCTTTTTTTACATAATTATTTTTTTTGTTTTAACCACTCACGACCCAAATGAAGGGCCCTTACATAACTGCATTTCTTTTCTTGGGCTTTCAAGCAAATAGCCCTCAGATTTTTTTTAAAAAAAACTCGTTGGGCCCCGTTAGGGTTCCCACATTGGAAACCCGATTCTCATTTACGCATGAAGGCGGGAGGGCCTGAAGTGCGCCGCCTCCTGCTGCTGGGGCTGAAGGAGGGCGCGTGGTGTCGTTGCCGATGTGGATTCGCGCTCGCCGCCTGCGCGTCAAGGCCACCGCTGGAGCTTGGGCTGCGCCGCCGTGCGTGAGGTCTCAGATGGGTGCGGGCGGCTCTGCTGGATATGCTGCTGGAAGTGGAGTCGCCACCTTGAAGCTTCGGGAGCACGAAGGGCTCCGCCTGGATTGCGTTGGGAGATCACCTGCGAATATGGAGCGCTGCCTGTGCTGGATCGTGCACGAGTCACCTGCGCGTGGTGCACATGCGGGAGATAGGTGGCGCAGATGCGCCTGAAGTATGGAGATCTGGTGGCCTTCGCGCGCCGCCCTGGAGATCTGGAAGAGGCCGCGGGCTGCGTCGTTTGCTGCAAGGGATGCGCGAGTGCCTGACGATGAAGAGGCGGCACCGACAGAGGCAGTAGGGAGCAGGCCTGGTGCTGGGCTCCGCCTAGGGCTGCGACTGGGCTCCGCCTAGGGCAGGCGGCTGCGTTGAGGAGAGAGGTTGCGCCGTATTCGTGCCTCTTGGAGGCGTAGATCTGAAGAGGACGACGAGGTTGGGACAGCCTGCCTGGCTGCAATGCGCGCCTGTGCTCCTGGCTGTTGATGCAGATCTCCAGGATCTGTGTTGATGTCGCGTGGCTGGGGTGCATGAGCACTGATCGAAGGAGCCGCCTGGGAACGACGGTGTGCGCTTGGAGATAAACAGATCTAGGGTTCCAGAGAACCCTGAAAAAAATCTCGAACAATAATCTTCACGAACTGTTTCCACAACAGAGGAAACGAATCTCGAATAAAACACGAGCACGAAATCCTCGAGAATCGACCCGCTCTGATACCATGTTAGAAAATCGGAAGTGGAAGCGTAAACATGGATAAAAGATAAAATCAAGAATAAGATCACGGGATTTTTACGTGGAACCCTAATCCGTGAGGAGCGGGATGAAACCAAGGGAGAAGTCCTCAAAGGGGCGGATATTCTATTGAACTTTCTCATCTGTTACAGGAGGCCTGGGGCTCCTTATATAGCCTCCACAGGGCCTCCAAGTCCCACCACCAGACGATGTGGGACAAAACTCAATGGTTGGGGATCCATTTACCCACTTGTTACATAAGTGACGCATGCTCCAAATACTCTAACAGAACCTTACCATTGAATGTTGATGTTATCACAATTTGAAGAACAACCATTCTCTCGCTTAAGCTCTATGAATGGGAATTAAACAATAGTCCTCAACGCGACTCCTCATAAAAGATGTAAAATTAGAAATAGCTAAAATAGAAATATCGCTTAAGTAGAAAACATCAATTTCTAGAATAGTTCAATGATGTCAAAACTCACCACAAGTTGGAGCATATTTGTAGATCGTGCCCAACTTGGAAATCAATATGGGATACATTTCATTGGAAGCACTTTGTATATTCAAGCTAGAGCTCCGTGGAAATGTGAAAAGTAGTGATCTTTCCTTCTCGACCACGGCATCTTAAATAAAGTGGCAATCCACCTCAATATGCTTGGTCCACTCATGAAATTGGTGGCAATGTAAGTTGCTTATTTGTTCTCACTATATAGAGGAATTGAGGTAGTGTGATGCACCAAAGTTGTTGTAGAAAAGAGACGAGCCATGTGACATCGTGTGTGCTATAGTTATGTATTTTACTTCACTTGATCTGGAGACTATGGTTTGCTTTTTGTTGCGTCAGTGATAAGTGGTGATTACAACATGCATAATAGTAGGCATAGTGACAGTAACATATAATAGTTTATCCACTAGGCTTCTGTACTGTGTGGTATCCTCAAACACGAGATTGGTGGAGGTAACACGTCTCTCTGATTCAACTGGAATGGAGTATGGTTTGCAACCAAGTGAACCACTATATACGCAAGAATATGTAAACAATGCTTATGATAAACGTAAACCTTTTGACATGCAAATCACCTCAATCCCTACAAAGTACTGAAGAAGGCCATGGTCCTTAGCGATAAATATCTTATGTAGGAAGGTCTTAGTCTCAAGAATACATGCATTGCCATCACTAGTGATAATCATATCATTAACATTAACATATACTGCAAATGTCATGGTTCCCGAGGAGTCATCTAACAAACACAAAATAATCAGATGTAGTTTTATTGAAACCGAGAGAGATGAAATCTGAAGTAAGTCTGTCGAAGCAAGCTCGTTGATTCTGCTTTAGGCTATGGATGGCTTTATGTAGTTGGCAACATTGTCCCCCTTAATGGAGTATGCTAGTGGTTGTGCCATATATGCTTCCTCCTCAAGATTTTCATAGAGGAAGACATTCTTCACATGGAGCACAAAAAGGGCCTATTCCTGTTGGAGAAACTGATAGAATCATGCAAATTGACCTCATCTAGCCATTGAAGAAAATGCCTCAAAGTAATCGATGTTGTATGTATTAGTAAGTTGGTTTGTCAATAGTATGGCGCTTAGTTTGTCAATTGATCCATCATGCGAATGCTTGGTTGTAAAGACTAATTTGTAATTAACCAGGTGACGCTTGATGGACATGGCATAAAATCTCACATGCCTCTAAAAGTAAATGCATCCATCTCTTTATCCATGGCATGTATCTACCGCGATCTTAAAGAGCAATGTGATGATCACGAGGAATGGTCATTGAAATTTAAGCATACGTGAAAATCCTGTTGATAGACTATCAATAGAAGTAACATGTGATAAAGAATTTTTTTCAACATATTGCCTCGTGGACTTCGATAGAGCTAATAGATGGTTTAGAGGAGCATCCATATTTGCAGTGGCTAGCCACGCGAAGAAGGCTCATCAACCTGCAAGATAGGAACAAGCAAAGGGAAGGATTTAGATTGTAATTAGTGCTTCATTTTATATACATGGAACGGAGGAGGGTATTACAAAGGAGCCACTGATAGATTTAGAGAAATAACTAGTCTGTTCAAAAAGGCAACGCCGACGGAAATAGAATAGCGATGACTGATAGGGTCATAACATCTATATCCTTTTTGGGTTCCAGAATACTTAAGGAAAACATACTTGATTGCACGAGAAGATAATGTATCTCTAGTATGAAAATTGTGAACAAAATAACGCAACCAAAGATCCACAACGGAAGCGAGAAGGGTTCTTCATCTATATGCAGTAAAAAAGAATGAAGTTCTCCCGTTGAGAACATAAGATGGTACTCGATTGATAAGGTATGCCATATTAAGAATGGCATCTCCCCAGAAGATATATGGACCTTCATACGAGTAAGGAGGGTGCGAGCAATGTGCAGAAGATGACGAAGGTTCCTCTCCATTACCCTATTTTGCTTTGAGGTGTATAAACACAAAGTCTGATGAAGAATGCCCTAAATGGCAAAGAATGTGATTAAGCTGTGTTGAACAAATTCAACAATATTATTACTTTTGAAAATTTTAATGCCTTTGGAGAAGGAGGGTGTTATAAACTCAAAAAGGACTTGGCAACTTTATTTATCTTTGATTGTTCATTTATTAAATACACCTAAGAAGATATGCTATAATCATCACAAAAACAATAAAATACTTGTGACCGTCTATAATGAAGACTTAGACAAGGCCTTCAAGTATCATAATGGAGTAGTGAAGAAGATGGGGAACGACGATGCTTAGTCCTATGAGGAAATGATGTTCTATGATGTTTGTTAAACTGGCAGGCTTTGCACTCAAAGGTCTTCAATGAAGTCGGATCAGGAAACATTTGGGTGAGAGTTCTGGCAGATAGGCGACCAAAACATGTGTCACATGAACAAGTCGATAGAAACTGGGACACCCCTGATGAAATTGGAATCAATAGGAATATCGAGGTAGTATGCCTATTCGTCTCACGGCTCCCGCCAAAGATATGCATCGCCCATGTCTCATCCTTGTGTCTAAGGATGGATAGAGGGGAAGGGGGGCAAGGAGGGGCACATGCTCCCCCTATATGTTTTAGGAAAAAAGTATAACACCTAGAATTGATTGATTGATCTTGTCCTTACTTAATTCTCCTAAATTCCTAATGGCAGGTTGGATTCTAAAAATAGAATCACACTTTAAGAAGGAAGTGGCTCTTCCACAACTCCCTCCCCCCTATCTCTCTTCCCTTTGTTCTCTTAGTCTTGGAGATAACTAAAAACTATATTAGAATAACTAAAAAGTGTATAGCTTAGGAGGTATGTTGAGTTCTTGTTATGTTGATGTAGTGTTTTTGCAGGAGTCGAAGATTGTTAACTGGGATTCGTTTCTTTGGAGATCGTTGGGAAGTCATAGATTGTCAGAGTTTAGAGCAGTCCGGCAGTTTGGAGTACGGGTGGTGTGGTGCTGGCATGAGACAGAGATAAGTTGTTGACTTTGAAAAAAGTCGGGGTCTTAGATTTGTTTTTGTGTTGTTGAAGGACATGTCAGGGGCTATATGTCTATTCCTTAGTTCGGTATACAACATTTCTGGGGGTACGTGTGACGTCACCTTGTGGGAGGAATATAGATTAGCTAGAAGGGATTTTTCGAGTATCCCTTCGATTGTCGACGGAGATTTTAATGTGACATTGCTTACCTCGGATCTCTCGGGAGATCGTGGGGGTGGGATCCAAGTTTAGAAGACTTCATGGAGCTTGTTGGGGAATTGTCGTTGGAGGTGCTGGATTCCACGAATAGGAGATAAACTTGGCATAGGATCTCGTCGAGATCTTGCTTGGATCGTTTCTTGGTGTCTGTGGAAATGTTGGAGATGTTCCCTCTGTCTGTGGTGCATGTACTTCCTAGATCAAGATCAAATCATACATCTATCTGTTGGGAGTCGGGAGGGGGATGATTCCAAGGTCGATGTTTAGGTTCGAAAGAGCCTGGTTGTTGGACGATGGGTTTAGAAAGATGGTTGTGAACGGTTGGAGATACTTGCATTGCGAGAGATGATGATGAAGCATAAGAAAGAGGTGCGCCGAGGCCGCAATGAGCGTCGTGACATTGCTGTGAAGGAGATTGCCATACTGAATGGGGGTTGAAGATGAACGTGATTCTAACCAGGAGGAGTTGCAGACACGAAGTGAACACCAAAAGATTGTGGTTGAGGACGACAAGCGGAAAGAGGTGAAGCCGTGTCAGAGATCTAAGTAGAAATGTGTGAAGGAGGTTGATGCGAACACAAGGTTCTTCCACGTTGTGGCAAGTGGAAGGAGGAATCTGATACATGACTTGCATGCAAAGGGAGAGTGGATCCAGGGAGACATGACGATAGGTGCAGCAATTATGGAGCACTTCTGGGAGTTCAGCAGGAGGACACCGTCCTCCGGGGCCAGGTGGCTTGGAAGGGTGGCTAGGCCCTTGAGGTCTGAACAACAAGAAACACTTGTTTCTGAGTTCACCAAGGAGGATGCGCGTGGGGCAGTCTTTGATCTCAATGTAGATGGGTGCCCGGACCAGATGGCCTTCCGATTTTTTTACAGGGAGCTCTAGGATGTAAAGATGCTCACCAATCAGGATCATATATCTCATGATATTCAAAAGATGCATCATTTAGGCCAGTATATCATTGTGGCATACTATGAGTGGAAGTGGGATTGCAACCAAGTAAGATAATCTCTTAGAGAATTTCAAGGAAAGATCTACGTCGGGAACAAAATTCCTCTCTAGTGTTGAGTAAGCCCAATTTTTAATGAGCATCTCTGGTGACCAAAATCCATGATAACAAATATCTTCTGAAGAATACCTTTGTTCCTTGAGTACCTTGCAAGTTGTGATGAATGTAAAGAGATTTATATTCTCAACATATATTAGAATAGCGTTGCAGTTCTGTCGTCATTGAACAAAAAAGAGGGTGGCCGGACAAGGTGCTGTTCAATATAGTATAGCAGTCTCTATGGTAATTCTAGTACGCCAAGCAAAGACTTCTACTTAAGGCTATAGATTATCTTTGGGTTGTTGAGACAATACAGGCCTAGTTTTTCTTATCCCACTAAAATGGGTGATTAGCCCTTTGAATCCGAGTGTAAGAGACCTGTCCTAAATCACGATACCCATACAGAGGACGTGCGCCATTAGTATCTGTTCAGTAATAGTCTGCAAAGACGATTGAAATCTCTTCTAAGGTTGGAGATCATATATTGGATATTTAGATAACATCAATCTTGTTGTTAATTAAGTCCTCGATCTAACTCTTTTGTTCATGGCATGTAATTCTAATAATACACAGGTACTTAGCAAAATCATGTCACATACATGGACCGTATATGAGATGATGGAAATATTAAACATGACTGGCTAGCGAAGTGGGAAAAGACTTTGTTGTTGTTGTATGACTGGCTAGCGAAGTGTTCATAAGTCCAACACTATTTTATATGCTAAATATAATGTATAGAACTCTTGATTGAGCATGTTGGAACTGCCTTAACACACTTAAAAATAGGTCTGCTTTGATACATGCTAACATATATTGTTGATAAAAGAACAATGTCAACAAAAAGATTAAATGTAGTGTGGTTTGTGATGATTGAAAGACATCCTTGATAGCCGTTAATTCTTATCAAAGAAAACTGGTAGTATAAGGCTGTTATATACAGGCTTCAGTTCCCCTCACAACTTGAACAGTGATACGAGATAAAACACACAAGTACTGATTGGATCATACAGAAATCCGATTATCTGAGATATGAATAACTGCGAACAAGTACTCTTCCTTTTGCCTCCAAGAAAATTACAAATTGATTATCGATCTTGTCTACAAGGCCAATAGTTACAATGTTGCATTTGAGCAACTATCTAATATTATTGATTGACATTAAAATAAAAATTCACATGGATGCATGATGGACATATAAACATATGCAGAATCTGTCCTAAACTTTCCATGTCCACTGCAAGGATGTCTTCACAGTATTAATACGCAGGTTTTCGAATGTGATGCTTCAGGTTAGTGCTTTCATCGAACAACTGGTTGAGGATGAGAGCCAAATGGAAGGCTTACCAGATGGTTGCTCAAAGATCATGGCTTGGCACCTCTATTCAGAGCCTCCAGACGTTCCATATCCCTCTGGATGGACATTGCAGAGTAACATGGAGCCTACTGTACCTGCGCATTTGGAAATGGCTGGGAGATGTAATTTACAAGCTTGCATAGCTCCTTGTTTTATGCTGATCTCAATATTGGCATTCCTAATTGCTTGTTTCTTTGCAGGATCCACATTGATTACTTATGTTCCTGGGAAGCCTTCGTGCTACGAACTCACTGATCACTGATTAGACAGACACCTGCATGGATAATCCTTGCTGGTGTCAATCTCGTGCTGCCCGGTATCAGTTAGACACTCGATCACTCCGGCTTATTTTAATATTTTTTATTATGTAGTTTGGCTTTCTTTAACACCACCATTCTTTGCGTTTTTGGTACTCAATCAGAGGTATTACAGGTTTTGTTATGTAATCTGTTTTTATGATGTCATATTTAGTTTATTCAAGTAATAGCCCCGGACAAAAAGATTGGCCATGCTACTGATCAGCAACATTTTTTTTAAAAATATCTAATTCACTCGTGTTAGTCGGTGTGCGAATATGTCGTCCCCAATCGTTTTTCTATAGTGCTATGTTTTGTTCGTATAGTTGCATGAATCTTAACCATCAACTATTTTGTAGGGGTGTTCAAAATATCTGAGTAAGCTAGTACCCATCTTTGCCAATGTATTTTGACCCTAAAATCACATGTTTAAAAATGCTAGGTTCGGTATCCGATATGCCATTACCCATGACTCATTCAAAAAACCTATGCGGAAAGCCATTGATGTAAAAGGATGCAAAAGATGCAGATATTCATACAAGTGTTAATTATTCTTATTTGTTTCGTATATGTATATGGATGCGGATACATATATTAAGTTCTATGAAAAATATGTTATTGTATCCTTCAAAATGGATATAGATATATATTGTATGCGGATTGGATAAGGATAGTAATAGAAATGTTGTACATATTAGCTTAAATTTACATGTACTGGATGGCTTATACGTGATGGTATCTGTATCCTTATACATATCCATTTTGAAATATATATATATATATATAGGGTGCCTTTTAAATAGAACTTGGTCCTTCCATCCTTAAGGAAGGCCAACGATCGTAGCCATTAAATTCAAATCTAACGGCATCATCAATTTATTTGCCCAAAAGGGCATTTTGGTCATCAACTTTTGTATTAATATGCACGTCAATTAATATTCCAAAATATTAAATTTAGCTAGTTTTATTTTTGGTATTTTTCGCAATACCATATTTAAAAAATATTCATTTTTGTGTTGGACGACATTACGTGGGCAAAGTTTGTATCCTAATGTGTTTTTTTGTATAATATGCGGTTACTTTTCTAACGATTGTATGTTTTTTGTATTTACTATGGTTCCTTCAAAATTAATCAACCATTTGTAAATTTTGTATGGTTCTTTGTAGAACACAAATCATATTAACAATTGATGCATGGTTATTTGTAACGATTGTATGGTTCTTTGTAGAATAAAATTTTTATGGTTCTTTGTAAAAATGCAGTAGTCATTCACGCTCAATCGATGAGTAAAATATAACTGAAATATGTATAATACATATTCAAAATGTGTAACGCACATCCAAAATGTGTAATACACATCAAATATACAATATTCATAAAAAACTACAATTGTCATTTGCACCCAACTGATACGTAAAAATACATATTAAATATCTATAGTAAACATCAAAATTGTATAATACACATCAAAAACTGTATAATACACATCAATATTGTATCTCCGTGTCGACCAGTCCTCGTCCCGCTGCATCCATTCCTTCTCTCACGTTCCCCCATGCTCCAGTCCAACGCTCTGCGTGCATCGTACAATCCGGCATACGATCTCGCTCGATCCCGCCAACAAGACGTCTATTGCACGCCCTCCAACTTTGAGTTCCTCAACCCTTGATTTGAGAAAAAGAAAGAGGTCCTTTTTAAATTGGTCTGTGTATGAATTGATGACGACGGGAGAGCTCGTCTTCGACATATAAATGTTTCTCTTGTTTAACCCAGCACCTTCATCAGTTTGAAGCGCTTGAGGAGCCTGCAATTGAGATCGAAGAAATGTGTGAACAAAGATATACAAAGGCGTCGTTTGCATAAATGGTTGAGATCCTCAAACGAGTCTGATATACACATCTTCTAACGCTGTTGTACAACAAGATCCTAACTTTCCACACTAATCTGCAACAATGTTTCTCAAATTCGAATCCAGTAGATCAAACATCACCAAATTGTTCTTTCACCCTATAAGAATAATTTGTGTAATCAATAACGAGAAATAGGCACGGACATGTAATTCTAAATATGTAATTAGGAAATTGAAGGAAATAAACATGCGCGGATGGTAACAAAGGATATGGGAAAAGATATGTATCTCACCAACGCCATCTTGATAGGAAATTAAGGGTCCTGTGAGCGGTGCAAATGCCAAAACGAACAACCGAGAAGATCTGTAAAAATGAAAGCTAACAGAGGACGCACACAAGAAACCATAAGTAGAGCCGTCGTTCTCGTCCACATCTTCCTCCACTCGCCTCCGTCAACGCAACAAAATGACGCCTCAACATGCCAAAATAAGTAGAGTTTCTAATTTTGAATATATAATTAATTGATGTATTAATGGAGTGGATATTTGGGGTTGTTAGATACTATATTTAGATAACCTATAAAGATCAAAATGAGTTTTTGTTTAATTTATAAAAAATATTAACATAGGATTAATAACTACCACAAGATTAAAAACGGAAGGCTGTGATTGCAGGCCTTCCTTAGGGATGGAAGGACCATGTCCTATTTGAAAGATATCATATATATATATATAGGATTTTTATCCAGAGGGCACTGTGCCCATTTGGATAAAATGAGCCCGTATTATCCACCGTTAGATTAAATCTCTTAATCCCATGATTTTAGGAACGGCAATGGTAGCGACAATGCTTTTAATTTTGAATATTAATGAATTTCCCAAAATAGCAGTAGACTTTTTTGGTATCGTCTGATATTGTATTGAGAAAAAATCCATTTTGTCACATTTTGAGAGGGGATCGAGCGATCGTTCTCACGAATCATTGTGTTTTATTATCGATTGGAGACGATTTTCGCTCGCCAAAGGTATTGTATTTCAATTGTTGATTTTATATTTTCAGACGATCCTGCGTTTTAATTGTTGTTTTTTCTTTGATAATATTTTTTCATTAGGTTTCGTTCATGGTTAATTCGCGAATGGATTGTGATCGGCATATTTCAAAAGCAATTACGAATAATACATATTTTTGATCGTAAGCAATATTTATTCGAGAAGTATGATAGAAATATGAGAAATGGTATCCACAATATCATTTTTATTCATTTTGATACACGATTTGTAGTCCTAGTTGATTTTGTATCGAAGGTATTTTGATTTCATATAATAAAAAGTTACAGTAAATACAATTGTTTTTTTTTATGCGTTAATTTGAAAATATATTGAGTTACTGATATATTTAAGTAATTTACTAATGAGATATTTTATGTTACTAATGCTAACACAATTGTTACTTGTCGTATAACAAACGTTACTAACAATTCATTACATGTTACTTGTCATTGAATGATTCTTACTGAAGCGAGTATATAGCTGAGTTACTAACAATTCATTACAAGTTACTTATCATATAACAAATCTTACTAACAATTCATTACAAGTTACTTAGCATTGAATGATTCTTACTGAAGCGAGTATATTGCTGAGTTACTAATAATTCATTACAAGTTACTTGTCATATAACAAACGTTACTAACAATTCATTATAAGTTACTTGTCATTGAATGATTCTTACTGAAGCGAGTATATTGTTGAGTTTCTAACAATTCATTACAAGTTACTTGTCATATAACAAACTTTACTAACAATTCATTACATGTTACTTGTCATTGAATGATTCTTACTGAAGCGAGTATATTGTTGAGTTTCTAACAATTCATTACAAGTTACTTGTCATATAACAAACTTTACTAACAATTCATTACATGTTACTTGTCATTGAATGATTCTTACTGAAATGAGTATATTGCTGAGTTGCTTTTCTTTATACAATTATTACTATTCACGGATATAAATTAACTTATTGTTTCTTGCAGAATAATGCAACAATTTGGTGTCTTGAAGAAGCTGCTGTTATTCGGAGGAGCGAGAGCAAAAAAACATCATCTAAATGGACTACAAGACAGTTGAAATTTAGATGTTCACCATATAACTATAATTAAGTAATTTATGTGCGACTTTCAGTAACAATTGACGTATTACAAGTAATTAAATAGGCTACATAAGTAAAGAAGGTGTGATTCGATAGTAATTCAAAATAAAGAATAAAACAAGTAAGATATATAGAAGCATCAGTAACATGTAATAAATTGTAGGTAAAAGAAGGTAATGGAATAAATAAGTTGGAATAAGTATAAAAAATAATGTGACAGTAACTTATGTATTGCCATCAGTAACACTCGATACATTATAAGTAATTAAAAATGTTATATAAGTAAATAAAAAGTGCTTCAGTAAGACTCAAAGTATTAAGTAACTATAACATTAGTAACAATCAAAATGACTTCAGTAAAATGGACATTTGTAATCAGTACTTATTGTATGGACATTAGTAATTCGCATACTTAATTACTGATCTCACAACAATAGTTACTTGAGTTTTGAATATGTATTACTTGAGTAACATGAATGAATTACTGATCTCTGTACAATGTAATATTACATATGTAAAATACTGACAAGTGTTTCATTATTACTGATCTCGCAACACATAATTACTTGAGTACATTATTTACATTACTGATCAAATGTACAATGATTATTTCTTCGATACGAAATTGATATTTTAAATGTATCTTTCCAAAACCGTTTTCCTTTTTTTAAGGACTCGATACAATTGGAAATATAAGATGCTCAAAAAAAGGAATTAAATTGCGAGTAATGTGCGTTGGGTGGTTATGGCAACTCATTCTTAGCGCTAATTTTAGAAATTAATCAATTTTACTCAGAACTGCTTGATCATCATCACACGGATGATAACGCGTGCTTAAAAAATCCTAAATGGGCACAGTGCCCTCTGGATAAGCCCTATATATATATATATATATGGGAAAAGGGAAGCTACACCGGGTGGTGCAACCAACTAGCTACACCCGGGCATTTTTCTCATTGGTTTTTGATTTTTTTTGAAGGAAACCTATGGGGATTTATTTAGTTTATTGAGTGAAATATGTGTTTCAAATTTCATGCAAACAAATATTCCTAACATGCCGATCTTGATAGGGTCAATTTCAATAATTCTGAGACAGTTAAAATGTGATAGTCTTGATGGAGATGATAGAAGTGTCGAATTTTGTTGAAATTGGTGTGGTATCATGGTGATATGTGGTGATTTAAGTCTCCCTAGGTTTCATTTCAAAAACACAAAAAACCAATGAAAAAAGGCCGGGTGCAGCTTCCCCAGCCCCTATATTTATATTGATGTCAAAATATGAATAAATAAATATTATATTGATACAACAAAATTGGACTACAACAATGTAATTTAAAATGTTGGGATTTTATCACTTGTGGCCCTCTGAGATACCGCAATATCAGTTATGCCCCTAACTTTTTGGTAATATCAGTTGTACCCCTCACTTCTTGCTATTTTATCACTTGTGCCCCTCGGGTTAGTGACCGTCCATCCATAGTGCAAACGGACGTTAATTTTGAGGACATAAGCGGCATTAATTTTTAAAATAAGATTTCATGGTCATTTTACACCTTCTTCCCCATCCTCTTCTTCTTCCTCCTCTTCCCCCATCCTCTTCCTCCTCCTCCAACCTCCTCCTCCCTCTCCGCCCCTGCCCCGTGCCGCCCAGCTCTGCCCCGAGCTCCCTTCCCCTCCCCGGCGCTGCCCCCTGCCGCCCCTCCGCCCCAGCCTCTAGGCTGCCCCGACCGCCCTCTATCCCCTACGGCCCCTCCACCCTCACCTCCCCTCCCCGACGCCGCCCCCTACCCCCCGCCCCTCCGCCCCAGTGAACACCAACCCGTACTCATTTTCAGGGATGTGCAGATACTCCATTATCCTGGTCTTGATATCATTCTCAGCAGTGCCCTTCTCAGCACCACCATACAGAGCGTGATTGCTAAGGTTAGCAGTGATCTCGGACAAGCTAAATGCCGATGAATCCCAGTACTGGATGCTCTGAAGATATGAGAAAAGACCTCAGCTTAGCAGATGACTTACACAGATGGAAGTACTCATCAGACCTCAGTAATCAAGGCATACCTTAGCAGATGACTCACACAGATGGAAGTACTCATTAGACCTCAGCTTATCGATCTTTTCAGAGGATTGGTACTTCGGGAGAGGATTGGTACTTCAGGTACATAGTGAGGAACTTGGAAAAGGTCTCCTCGAGATCAGGAATCGATTCCAGAGACTGGAAGACACGTTCGGCGGCAAGCGCAGTGGCCCTAAGGAACTCCCTCTGCACGTGGAGCCGGGCGAGCGATCTCGACCGGCCGATGAGCGAGCCGTCCGCATTGATGGATGCGTCATCAGAGTCCACATCCTGCGATTTAAAGAGCAATCCATCTTCAGATGCCTCCTCGAGAGCCTCCCTGAGCTTGTTCTCCTGAAGCTTGCGCAAAATCGAGGACTTCGGTTTACTGTTGTCATCGTTCAAGGAAGACCCATCTCTCCACCTGTTCTTCCTGTCCAAGAACATGGCGGCACAATGGGATATGGGCTTCCATAGCGACAGATGCATCTCCTGATCTCAAATCCAGAACTGAAACTAGAGGCTAAACAAGAGGTACCCACAAACCCAAATCCCTCAAAGATGCCAAAAACTCGCAGCTTTGAACGAGGGGAGGGCACCGGACATCAAAACTTGAAGTGGGGAGGGAAAGCCTCAAAGCTGACCATAATACCCCTCTTAAACATACATACCATGGTTTGAATAAATCATGGTTATTTTAATTTTTTTGACGGTCAATCTGACAGAAGGGCACAACTGATGACGGAGAAAAAAGTGAGGGGCACGACTGATATTATCAAAAAGATAGGGGCATAACTGATATTGCGATATCTCGGAGGGGCACAAGTGATAAAATCCCTAAAATGTTTGTGCCATATCTTTCGATTTAAATTTATAATAAACAGTATTGGTTGTCATGTTATTTTTTACTTGTAATACACAACGAGAATCATTGTTATGGTTCACAAAATGATAATTATTTATTGTTTTTTCATTGGAACTTGTATTAGTCATTGTTAATTAACAATGATTAGGAAAAAATAAATGGATAATTGATTCTATATGCTTCGTCTCTTACAGTAGAGTAACAAATACATTTTTGTTGCGAATTTAAAGTATCAAAGATAATTTTGCAATGGATAATCATTGTTATAAATTTAACTACCAATGATATGGCATAGAATTTTGTTGTAATGTAAATCAAATTCGGATTTGTTCCTCTCTAGTACCTTCGTGTCTTGCAGCTCTACTCTATTCTGACATCTATGTCGCCTTTCACCTACAACGTCTACCTTTACTTGGACGAGGATGCTCCGCCTCACCAATGTCTACTTGAACTCACTCTATGGATATATTTTTTGTTGTAGGGCCTGTTAACAATGTTTTATTTGAACAATCATGCTATTATATTAAATTAGATTTGTGAAATTTTATTTGACCGTCGAATCAATCGATTAATCTAATGTATCAACAGATAGATGATGCCAAAAAAACATGTCGTCGATTTTCAATTATGATAATCATCCTCCTTTTAATAATAATGATGTGTCCATGGGTACCCATTGGTACCCATTACACACTAAAATGAATTGGGTACCCGTTGGAATTATGTACCACCTGGTATAGGTCTAATCGACCCATCACTCGATAATGATGGATCATGACAATTCACGATCAAATGGGTCAGATTCTTGCCCAATTAGCACCCATACTTTTTGCATCATTGAGATTTTGGAAGAGGTATAAGTTTTACTTTTATTCTATTACTTGATACTCAAAAAATGCTTGCAATTTCTTTTTGCTTTTTCTAGTAGAATTTATATAATATAGTTGTAGCAGATGATAGTATTTTTTTCAATAAAACACACCAATATAATTATATGTATATTTCCATTTTTATGTTCGTCTCCTGTGGAGAAAACATACTGAAAAACTTAACCCAAAATCTACCTAATCACACGTGGCATCCATTTCCCACGTGTCATCTGATGTGGTACTTGTCACGGATTTCTTTAAGAATTTGGTTGGTTGAGAATGTTTACTTAAAAGAGGAAAAAGACAACATCACCTCTCTAGCTACAAGAATGTCATGGACGTAGCTACGAGCGATGTTGCGAAGCGATGGTGGTGCACATGGGAGATGGGTGGATAGTAGGGATGCTGCCATGTGCTTCAAGGTAGCAGTGGCTAGCGATGGTGGTGCTACGCGGTGGAGGGGGTGGTATGTGGTGGAGGTGGCGGTAGTGCTTGTGGTGGTGGTGGTTATCGTGGTATGCGCTGGTAGTGATACGACAATGGTGGTGGTATTGTGGGAGGAAGGCAAGGTTGTGGCGGTGACAGTGGCATTTGGTGGCAGGAGAAAGCGGTGGTGGCATAGGTCCTGCCATCAAAATAGACTAAGAGTAAATTACAAAAAAAGAGCTCCAACTACACGTTGATTCTCAATTAAAGGCCTAATTTTTCAAATGTAATAAAAAATGTTATGATCTTATTTTTTTTCTTAAATATAATCCTCCCTAAGCTTCCATGATCCTTATATGTCAATGTTAAACCTTAAAGTATTTAGACTCCTCTTTACTACATTTACAAAATGAGACATCTAATAGGGAATTGACACATAGTTGGAATCCTTTATCGCAATTTACTGAATGAACTAATAATTTGACGACATGCTATCAAAATGAGCTAATAATTTGGATGGTCTCCGAATACTTTACCGCCAAATGATCAGATAATATGCCAGGTCCTTTGAAGACGTACCGTGAGTCCGAACTAAGTATATGGCAGGTCCCTAATTTATAACTCTCGCGCATCAACCGTCAACAAGCAACCTCAAATCTCACGTGGTTGTTGATACGATCAATAAGATTTTGGGTACATGTATGGGTGTGAGTATAAGCCTTTGCATAGATGCTGCATAGAACGTCAATAAGCATTTGCATAGATATCTAGAAAACTAACTATTGATATCTAGATATGCCTCTATTGTAAGAGGATCATCACAGAGGTGGCAATTAATAGGGAAGATGTATAGAGTTTTATATGGTCAATGATGTACTCAAAGTCTTGATGATAGGAATGATCACAACAAGGTACTTAGGAAGGGTTCGAATATTCTCAAACTGATGGAACGAATAGATAATAGAATCAATGTGTTCCTATTGGCGAAAAAGCACTTGATGGCACAATCGTCCATTAAACAAAAAATTTGATAAATGAAGGTTGGGGATTTAGAACAATATCCACCTATAAAAGCAACCAATGGATATGGGACACCAATTCGACCCTAGTCTCACCTCGACATCGCTTATTGAGATGATACGCTAGATTGACTGATTATTGACAACCATCTACATGGCCGAGTTCTTAGCTCTTTCCCTATTCACTCTCTCTGTCTGCCATAAAAGAGCAAGGCGGTCTTTGAGGGTTGGAGTGCTGGCTAAATAAGGAAGCATTGGGTAAGAAGCCACTGAGTTGTGCCAGCAATTGTCGACTGCCTTAATTCATGAGAAAAACACAATAAATTCATATAAAATGATAAAATAATAAAAGTAACTCAAATAATAAAAATAGAATAAATGTGTGTTATTAATTAATAAATAAGTCTAAAAAATAATTTGAATTAGAAAAATTAGGAATTGAAACTCGTGTATATTCACTTGTACATATTATACAAGCTTCCAAGATTTTTAATAATATGATGTTAAATCCAATTAACATGAAACTAGCTACATTGTGTAGATATTACTAATCCTCATAAAAAAATCCTAAAAAGGTACTAACATGAATATATTGCATGTAAACCTAAACCCTAATTTGAGAAGATTGAGAATAAAAAAACCTAAAAATGTACTAACTTGAATATATTGCAAGTAAACTTAAACCCTAGTTTGACATGATTGAGAATTAAAAATTAAATTTCTGACTCATATATTCTCCTTTGAAATTATGCTCACCTTTTAACTAATGCACACCAAATTATCTATTATAAAATGACTAAAATCAAAAGAATTACACTTGTGAAACTTAAGTTTTGAGACCTAATTGTATATTATATAGTCACACAATCTTAGTATGGTATTCTATGTAGTTATTTTACCCTTTTTAAATTTATTTCTTTTTCATCTTTCAAAGTTTACATTTTGACTAATTACAAAGTAAAAAAATCTAAAAATATCATAAAATCAATAATGATAAAAACCAAACATGTAGATATAGACATGGAACCATGTATAAAGAACCCTTTAATTTTATTTCACCCTTAACTTATTTATTAAAACCACAAAATTAGATAATTATGTATATATTTCGTTATTATTTTATAAAAATAGGCTATGTATATGGTATTGATAGAAAATCAAAGGAAAAATAGATAACGTGTAAAAATAGGTATTCAATATCTATAAAGTACCTCTAAATCTGTATTTTTTTACATGCTATTTTTTTTATTTTGATGCCTCCATGAAAGTTGCAGATCTCAATGATCTACAACTTTCCTTTATATGAATTTTTATTTTGAGTTGGTTTATATTTTATTTAAAATTTTCTTTGATTAATTTTTCAATGAATTTTAGTTGTGCTACACATGTCAGTCCTCATCTAATTAGACAACCACTTGACGGCTTGCTATGGCACTCTCCCCAACTCATCTCCACTTGTTGACCACCAACCAACACTTCACAACCTAGTCACCGATCTGTAAAGAACTGTAGACAATTTCTGAATGAAGATGAGTATACTCATATAAACAATTAATGGGTTGTAATTGCTATCTTATTAGGTTAGGTAACTATAGTTTTTCAAAATCCATAAACCATTCCAACAGATGGTTAAACTTCCTTTTAAAATGTTCTTAAATTCATTTAAGACTTAGTCCGAAAGCGCCATGAAGAACAACAAAAGTCCACAAACCCCCCAATTCATACCAACGAGTAAAATCTCCTTGTGTGTCCGCTCAGCTACCCCAAGGTGCTAGATTAGAGTGGGAGGTATGTGGGTAGCTGGTTTGATGGTCAAACCCAAAGTGTTCATACGCTATTCGTGCCTGCACATATGTGATGGCAGTTGACCTTGTAGTCAACTGCTCATCCCACTCGACTAGCAAACTCTGCTCAATCATGCAATCAACCACTCAACTGCTTATATCCGCGCTTGCTCCATCACCATAGCACATCCTAAGATCCATGTCGCCCTCACTTCTACTCTAAGTCGACAACTCCAAGCATGTATGTCTGCCACCACTCCGTCGGACCCAATTACTACACCATGTTGTCCACATCCGTCGAACCCAACTACCTGCAACTATCAACTCACAAAACTCTTCATACCATTATCATTCACAATCATCCGCAATTCGTGAGAGCAGGTCCAACTTTGACAACCCTTTCGGTGACAATGCAAGGAGTGCATTTTGAAGGCAGTGACTATTGAGATCCTTAACCATGACATGATCCATTGTGGTCTTCTCGACCTTACTACGGCTTTGACTTGTGCTAATGAGATTCTTGGACTCACACTAAGGCCAATTGATGCGAACACTAGACAAGATCCATGAGCTCCGGCTAACACCTCCATCTACCCAATTCCATGTAGTGCCTATTTTCCCTTAAATTATATTTCCCTTCTTCCTCCTCCTCTCCTTCTGTCTCGAATCAACCCTATGCCACTCCCCTTTCACTTAATCTCCTTCATTTTGTTAAACCCAATCACACCTCTTGGATGATCACCTCCACTACCCATCCCCTTTGCTTATGCCCCTCTTCTTCACACCTTGTCATCTCCTGTGACCCATCATCGAAGCTCGAAGCTTTGGGTCCTCTGCCACACACTGAAATGCATCACTCATCAACTCCCCATTTCGATTAACCTTAGGTTAGGCGATGCTAGTTGGGACTCAGAGGAAGGATCTCACACAGGAGAACATTTGAGTTAGGAGCAACATCCAACCAGTCGCCTCTAGACCTCGCAGAGATCACATGAACATTGGGTGCTTTTAGATGTCATGCCTAGGGGCTCCACGAGCCTTGTCGAGCCACCAAGGAGCATCATGCTCTTAGCAAAGCAGGAGTTATCCACTTGGAGATCTACTCAATACCACCTCGCATAGAGGATCCTCGACAAGTATGAGGCCCATATATTGTTTGATCCTCACACCTTCCATTATCACAACCGTTGATTTTGGACACACAGCTCCTAATGTCAGATAGAACTAGCCACTCATCTACACCACTCACTCTCATGATTAAAGGGGGTTCAATCTTCACACATCACAAAAATGTGAAATAAATGAATTAAATTCGTAGAATAAGGTTCGCAGTATGAGCACCAATGCAATCATATAACAAAAAATCGATTGCAAATGTGAAAACATATGGCAAAGGAACCTATTTCCGTACAGTTTCACAAGATCATAAGATCGTAGGAAAATAACTTTGACGCACGAGTCTCTAAAATAAGAGACCTTTTGACTTAAATCTGATCCGACAGAAGCATGTACTTGTGGGCACGTCGATAACTCATGGTACTTCGTGCCAACTTGAGATATTTTCTTCTCCAAGTCAACCACATAAAAAGAGATCTAGAATGATCCCTACCTCCTAATTTCATCTTACAAAATCAAGTTCTTCTACTCGGGCACGAAGAACGAAGATGAAGGCAAATCCTTTTGCAATGGCTAAGCGAATGGAGAAAAGAGAAGAGTCTCTATGGTTGATGACCAAGGGGATGGGTTGTGGTATATATAAGGCATGACAAGGGGGAAAATAAAGAGAGTTGTTCTTTATTATTTCCTCCTCCTTATGGCTAGAGAGCTTTGATGGGATTCCAATTAATTAAAAAGAGAACCCAAGTCCTATTTATATAGGGCCACGGACGTCCAAGATGTAGTCTTACTCCTTCTAAATTGACGTCCATGATAGGGAGCTAATCTCTCTACTCTCTCTCTCTCTCTCTCTCTTTCTCCAATTAGTTGCAACTTTCAAATATGACTTTAATTTTGAATTTTAAATTAATGGAAGAGAATAAAAGAGAACAATTTTCCTTAATTATCTTTCTCCCCCCACAAGAAATTTTCTCACCCTTCCATGATGGTCGTAGCCATAAGAAATCAGAGAGAAATTATCTCCTTCAATTTCTCTTTCAACAAATTCAAATTTAAATTGGTTTACAACTTATGGAATTAATTATTTTAAAATATAAATCCAATTTACATTTGTTTAGTTATGTGAATCATATTCATATATATCCTAAATAAATATGTGACATTAATATTAACTATTATAAATCTATATCCATAGTAATTAATTACCAATGATATGAACCATTACCACATATTCCTATATCAATTTATCAAGGGATTTTTACCCGGCAGACCCTATAATCTTTTGCAATTACCGCTACGACCTCCGAAACATCGTAATTCCTCCTTGGACCCCGTAAACTTGCTCCGTCTTACCCCACGAACC
The DNA here is from genome assembly GCA_037367405.1 of Ottelia alismoides. Taxonomy (NCBI): domain Eukaryota; kingdom Viridiplantae; phylum Streptophyta; class Magnoliopsida; order Alismatales; family Hydrocharitaceae; genus Ottelia; species Ottelia alismoides. The sequence continues at coordinate 344,371 of JAZKJV010000733.1, read as the reverse complement.
CTACCGTTAAATTGACACATCTTGAGTTAACTCGGGTAGGTTAAAATTGAGTTAATCAAACCATATAAAATCTAACGGTTGGATTTTTTCTCTCATCCATGTTCCTTCTTCTATCCTCTTTTTCATCTTCCCTTTCCTTCCCCAATCCACCACTGAGACAGAACCTTAAAACACAACAACGTCGAGGGCACTTTAACATGGGAGGAGGTTCTCGGCCTGGGAGCAGTTCCATCGGTGCGCGGGGGGTGGGGGTCGGAAGGCAGTGCGTGAAGGGAAGGCGGTTTGCGGGGGTCGAGGGAGGAGGTGACCTGGGCTGGAGGGGGGAGATTCTCGGCCTGGGAGCAGTTCCATCGGTGCGGCGGCGCCGAGGGGGTCGGGGCGGCCGGGAGCGGGGGGGGGGGGGGTCGATCTGGGCGGGAGGAGGGGGGAGGCTTTCGATGCCGGGGGCGGGGGGTCGATCTGGGCGCCGTGTTATTTTCCAAACAATATCGAAAAACCTAAAATCTTATACTAATTTCACAAACACCCAACAGAGAGGACCTTACATAGCAAGGTGGGAACCAGGTAAAACCTATATTTAATAAATATAAGATATAAATTAGCCACTCATAAATAAGCAATACCTGACTTGAGCATCAGGAACAAGCAGTTTGGTCACCAATAATACGGATGGGGGCAACAGGCCAAATGCCAATACTATTGCAGGTTTTATTTGACCTGAACTTTCAGCCTTTAGGACAGATCTTACCATGTCAACATACCCATTCCTCTTATGCTACCTAACACCCCCACTCTGTAACATCAAATATCAAACAAACAATATAGGTGCAAGTATTGTCCATAAATAAACATTCTAACATCACCTGTCCAACTTGGATATGACTGTATTCAGGTAAAAGAAACATTCCCATCATATAGCTATCAAGTTCCAGCCCTTAGGTATAGATGCACAAATCTATGCTGATATGGTTTATCTACAACGAATGGTGATGCTATCACACTATTGGTGAATATCATCCACGAAAATTTATGACATACTCTGCAGCTTGAAACATACAGCTGGCTGAATTTAGCAGAAGAAACAATCAAACTCAAGGTCAAATTATCTCGAACTCACCTCGGATCTAGTTTTGTGCTAGCAAAGGTCAAATTATCTCAACTCACCTCAGATCTACTGCATTGAGGATAGGAATGATCCGATCAGAGTATTGATCTCCTTCTCAATCTCAGCAAAGTTCATCTTGTGATAGCATCGAGGGGGGGTGCAGCGGCGCACGCGGAAGGGGGAGGGTGCTGCGGCGCGCGGTGCAGGGGTGCAGCAGCGCGGGGGTTGGGGGTGCAGCGGCGCGCCGGGGAGGGGAGGGTGCTGGGCACGGGGCTCGTCGGCGGGGAGCTGTTCGTCGGCCGGAGGGGAGATCATGGATGGAGGAGTTGTTCGCGGGGGGGAGGGGGGTGACGCTGGCGGGGGAGCGACGTAGGGGGATCAACTCCTTTGAGATGATGAGTGGCATTAAATGTAAATTTGATAAACAAATTGGGTATAATATAAATGAACATAACAAAATCGGGTTAATTTTAACGGGTAAAAGGATGGGAGTTAACCACAGGGTCTGTAGGGTAAGGGTTAGCAAGATTACGGGGTCCAAGGAGGAATTACGATGTTTCGAAGGTCGTAGCGGTAATTGCAAAAGATTATAAGGTCTGCCGGGTAAAAATCCCATTTATCAATGATAACAATATTTATCTTGATATTAATATCTCAATGTAAGACTCCTAATCCAATTGGATTCATGTGCACCATTTACGAATAGTATGAGATAATGTCAATGAGATTATATAGAACATGTATAGTGATTTGATAATTTGATTACATACAATAACAATGTTTAAACCACTTTAGGTAATTCCAGCCGGATACTTTTTGAACCATTTCTGCAGTAGACTTTTTTTAGAAAAAGATCAAGGGGTTATTCATCATTAAGAGATAGGCAAATCACAGTAGCAAGATTTTATTGGATTATAGAGATCCAAAAACATATGATCACAGACCAAAGATCCTCATAGTTAGGGATAGATAATTTTAAAGTTAACAATTTCGCAAAAATGACTGTGGTAAAGATCACAACAATGTCACTTGGTAGAAACTAGGTGTGAGAATTGGACCAGCATCACGCAAGCATACGGCAAAGATGTATAAGACCCTTAAAAAGTATAGTAAAGTGAGGAGGTCATCAAAAAGGATCCTTGAAAACTGTAAATGGAGCTCATGTACATGTAAAAATCGAGGGATTCCAACCCAAAAGTATACCCAAATTTAAGAATCTAGAGTTCGAATGTCATGAGAAGTGGTCTAGAGCCTAAAGGTTTATCAACCTAATTATAGTTTCTTGTAAGGCAAGGTGATTATATTGTGGGCTATTCGAGACTACTTTAATTCTAACTAGTTTCCATATGTTCTAAGAGAAGATGTTTAAATCCATTTAAAATGAGAAGCAAGTGGAAAAGACTAAGCATATTTGTTTCTTAAGATTCCCTCCTTTTTTTTCCAAAATTCCAAGGTAAAGAGACTTCTACATTCGAGTTTTAGAAAGCCAAATTTAATTTTGGTAGTAATGAGATAGAAAAAATCATGATATTCAGCAAAGCATCAAGGTCAAATGGCAAATTCATCCCCCATCTAGTAGCTAGGTGATGAATACCCATTCATCACTCTTTATTCTTATATTTTAGCTACAAAAACCTATGCAAATGCATGTAGATATGTGTAAATAGGGTTAGTTAGCAAAAGCATGCATGTTTGTAAAATTAGATAATTAGCATGTTTTTGTGCAAAAATAAAAGAATAAAGATGAAAAAGAAAAAGAGGGAAATATTTAGAATAAATATTGAGCAACCTAACCCAAGGGAGGGCTCAGCATGGGCCTGACCGCATAAAAGCCAAGTAGAGGGAGATAGGGGCTCACTTATGTATATATTTGTAAATAAATAAATTAAATATTTTCCTCAACCAAAAATATGTTGTAAATATTTTGTAAATATTTGTACATATTTATAGCCTATTAAAAACAAAATAAAAAGTTAAAAATCAAAATCCTAAAAACAACCTTTCACCATGTACATAAACCCCTATCTCATATTTATTTCACCTTGTAAATAAATTTCTTTATTCCCAACACTTTTTGTAAATATTCCTTTTTATGTTTTGTAAATAAAATAAATAAAAAGAATTAAAACAAAAATCAAATAAAAATTACAAAATTAAAAATACAAAAACATCTTGTATATATACCATGTACATAAATGTATATAACTAATTATTTAACCTATGTATATAAATAATAAAAATAAAATAAAAATAGCCTTTTATTCCTCATTTTATCCTATAAATAAATAAAATATAAAATAGGAATAAAAATGTATAAAAATAACTAATTAAAAATCAAAAATCAAAAATCAATATAGTGTATATATACCTATGTATAGCTACTATGTATATACCTTATTTTTATTTCTAAAAATTAATTAAAAATCACAAAAAAATAGAAAAAAATAAAATAAAAATATTTCATGTTTTAAGTTTTTGAAAAATCAGCCATTTAAAGGCCCAAAAAAATCAAATAAAGATGCAATAATTGGCGACTCCTGATTGGTCCACGGGGGTTTGTTGACCCCGGTCAACTCCCCCCGCGGACCTTCCCCTTTCGCGGATCGGGCTGCCGACCCGATTTCTCGATTTTTCTCCCGCTCGATCCGACCGCCATGACCGCTAACCCCGGGCTCCGATTGCTCGCCGAACATCCAGGACCCTCGCCCGGGGTGGGTTTGCCAGATCCGAAGCCCGAGCACCTCGCCCGATCATCATCTTCTCGGGTCTTCCACACTATTTAGTGTCGTCACCGGCGACCTATTCACGCCATCTTTGATCTTCCCCTCGGCGCCTGTGAGCTCCTCCAGACCACCCGAGTGACAGGCGAGTGATTTGGAGTGGAAGCGAGGCCTGGGCAGCCGGAAATCACTGATCCGGTGGTTGACTCCGCCGTGCGCCGCCGCGTGCACGCCTGAGCCTCGGGGAGCTCGACGACCCCTTGAGGCAACGACCGGGAGCCTCCTTGGCTCCAGCCCAGTCGACATCAACCATCAGGTAGCTTCCTTAGCCATTAGAGTAGCGTAGCTTTAGGTTTTTAGATTCGCCGTAGCGTAGCTCCGCCACCTCCACCAGCCGTCTCCGTCCACTCCCTTGATCATCCGACACCGCCATCACCTCCGCCAGCCTTCTCTCCACCTGCTCCGCCCCTTCACACCCCTTGTCTTGCCCAGGAGCAAGGTCTCGGCTCTCACCCCTCCGCCGCTCGCCGGAGAGCCTTCGCAGCGCACCACCAGCCACCTTCCGCCCGCTCTGACGGGTCGAGGCAGTTTGCCCTCGACCCCTTTTTCTTGCTGTGCAGGTCTTCAGGTCCATCGACCTCATCTGGAGGTCGGAGCTTCAGAGCACAGTAGCTCCCGCTCTTCGACGCCGCCGGAGCTCTCCTGAGCTCCTCGCCTCCATCGGAGCAGTGCATCAGGTGCGGACCGTCATGGCGAATCTTCCTAGCATCTCCTGAGCACCGGACGAGGACTCCAGCACACGTAGAGGGCCGGCGAACTTCGCCGGCCGCCAGTTCCTCCAGGTCCTTCGTCCACCGTCAGATCGGCCTCGACGCTCCATTTCAGATCTCGACCGTTCATCTACGGAGCCGCACGGACCATCAGATCTTCAGAGGCTCGATCTCCACCGTTGAGCGACGAGGTTAAGCCACAACGCCCCTCAGCCGTCCGATCTAGCACGTGGCTGCACCTCGTCCATCAGATCCGAGCCCGGCTTTCTACGAGGACCCACGTCGCATCTCCTTCGTCCGATCATCCACGTGGACACCTACCAGCCGTCGGATCAATTCGAGGGGAGGCCTTCGTGTGCGGCGCACCATCCCATCCGTCCAACCTGCCACGCGTCGCACATCCAGCCCCTCGACATTAATAAAAGGGGTAATTTCTCTTTAGGCCCCTTTACTTTATGCATTTAGTTTTTAATCCTGTAAATAAGTAGTTTAGTTCTTTTATTTCTGTAAAATTTGCACAGTGGACCTTCTAGTTTATGAAAATTGCATTTATGCCCCTGCCTGTTGTGGACACGTGCATCGACACGTGATATTTTGGTGTATTTGCAGTAGTTGCCCTGCCTTTTTGCCCTGTTACGTTTTATATTTTTATTAATAGGATTTGCAATCAGGTCCCTCCAGGCCTGAGTCACGCGCATCGTGCGTGGCCTGGAGGGTAATTTGCACTCTTAGTCCTATACTTTCCAGGGTTGTTGTCCCAGGGGTCCAGAACTTTGCTTTAATTGCAGAAAGGTCCCTGTGCACTGTTGGTTTTCTTTATTTTTGAATAAAATATCAAATCACCTCCAAATCCAATGAGATTTTGACACATGGCTCCTGCCATGGTGTAGGAATTTCAGTGATTTTTGAGGACATTTCTGATTTCGTTTAGTATTTTTAAAAATTCAAAAACCTACTTTTTAGCTACTGTCTAGGTTTGAAAATACCAAAAAAAATATAAAATCACCTCCAAAAATTCTAAAAAAATTAGATACTGTTGTTTGCTTGCTGTTTGATTTTCTAGCCAAGTTTGGCTATTTTTCATCACTTAAAAACCTTAAAAATTGCAAAACCCTCAAAAACTCATAAAAATCATAATAATTAATTTAAAAATCCAAAAACAATAATTAAGGTGCCTACATTTTCCTTATTCTCTCTAGATTATAGGAAAATTACCTCCAGGGCTTTTTGAGATCCTTAGATATTTTATTTTTGGGTCTTAAGCCTTGCTGGACAGTACCTTTCATTTTTAGCACTGTTTGATTTTTAGAAAATAATTTACACGTTAGAAAATTATCAAAAATTAACCAAAAACACTTAAAAACTTAAAAAACACAAAAACAATTTTTCCTTAATTTTTGCATTATTTTTGGTGTGTTTAATAAATTGTTGAAGTTGCCTAGACTTTACTTTCTTTTATTTTCTTTATAATTTGAAAATCAAAAAAAAATATAAAAATTCATAAAAACCTCTAAAAAAACATTTTCTTTTATTTTTATTTCATTTTCACTACTTCGTAGGCCTACGGCCAATCCGTGCTCCTTGTGTTCGACCCTGGGAGCTATACCAGGTTAATATCATAGCTAGGACCGCTTGTTTTGCCTTGTTTGATTTTTGACTCATTTCACGGTTCGATTTTTCTTGATTGACACATCTTCTGAGATCCGGGTCGCAACGACCCTTGTTTCATTACCTTCACCCGGGTCTTAGGGAAATTTTCGTGTCATCAGAATGGCGCCGTTGCCGGGGAGCACGGCTTAGTAGTGTTTTTATTTTTCGTTTTTGTTTTCGCGGTTTTTCGCGGCTCTTCGGAGCTCGCGGCTTTTCGCGGCTTTTGTATTTATTTTCTTTTTGTTTTATTTTGTTTTATTTTGATTTTCTTTTCTTTTTATTTTTGTTTTATTTTTTGTGTGGTTATTTTATTTCCATTTTTGCACATATATCCTCATTTTTATTTTTCATTTATTATTGGATTATTTTATTGGTCTGACCACTTTCTTTCTTTTCTTGCGAGGGCCCGAGGACCGCGGAGGCAACTTTCGAGGAGCCGGTGCAGCCGCGAGACTCGGAGGCGGCTTCCTTCTCTACGAAGCCGCAGGAGAGAGCGAGAGGAGAGAGTTGAGTGGAGTGAGGCAGTAGGATAGTTTTATTCATTCATTTATTATTAATTGTAATAATACAGGCCTCTAACTGTGGACTTGGACTGTTAGACTTAGATCGTAGCGGGTCTGTTTCGCCGAGCACCGGCGTGCTCGGGGGACCCATTAGGACCTGCGGTTTTTACGCGGCTTTTCTCGCTGTTTTCTTTTTATTTCTTACTGTCATTTTCCGGATTTTTCGCGGTTTTGCTCGAGCCCCTAGACATAGGATTTTTTGTTGATTGTGACGTAAGATTTCTAAGGCCCAACACTTAATAGAATATCTGTTCCTATAGAACGTAATTGGACCTTACTAAAATTCACTAAAAAAGTTAGTTTAATTGGATTTGAGACCACGTGCCGTTAGGAGTCACATACAGCGCTGGCAGGACCCGTTGTGGCGGGCACCGAGTGACTCCCAAGATCGGACTCCGGACTCGATTCGGTTAACTAACTATTGTTCTTCACGATCAATAGAAGTTGCTTGTCTAAGGCCGATTTTTACCGTTGCATCATATAGCTTAGTTCATTTTCTGTCTTTATTTTATGCGCGGATCATTTTGCATGTAGAGTGCTGACGGCAGGTACGCATTTCTTACTCAGCATGCATCATTGATTTCTCGTGCATCGGCTTTTTCGTCTTCTCCCCCTGATTTTGGACTTAATAATCAGGAGAAACCGAAAAATTCGTTAGGCGTTTCTTTTTATTTGAAAAATACCTAAAAACAAAAACAATAAAATCGGGACTGCTGATCTTACTTGACCTAAAAGACACTTCACCGAAAAATCTGTCTTGGGGAGAGTAACCCCCTCCTTGTCTGGTTTGGATGAGCGAGAGAGTGATCCACACATTAGGATAGAGCCTCCGATCTTTTATTGACTGATTACCGGCTTTCAGTACGGGACAGTCGGTTGAGAGAGATTTGGATACCTATTGACCTCACGTAACCGCTCTGATAGATTGGATGATCACCTAAAATAAAATGGACAAGATACTTGACCGATCCCTTCGGTCTTCAGCTTTGTGTGCGTAGGTGAATTGGGGGTTTGCTTGCTCATCTTGTTTGATTGCCAGATCCCTTCGATCCTTTCTCCTTCTATTTCCCCACCCTCTCCTCCCTTCATTTCATTCTCTTCCCCTTGACCCCTGGATGATGGATCCCCCTCACTTCGAGCCGACTCTCACGGCTTCTTCTCCATCCTCTGACCATCACTCCAGTCCACCTTCTAGGGAGGTCGGATCTCCGACCAACCTCCCGCTCCCTCCCTCCCTTTCATCTCATCACTCTGGGCATGCTGTGCTAGACGTCCGAGGAGATCAGACAGAGCAGATGCGAGACCCGGACGATGCCGTTGCTGAGTTGAGAGCGCACTCCGTTCGTGACCAGAGAGAGCAGTGGAGATCAACAGACACATCCTACTCCAGAGAGATGGAGGAGCAGATAGCATATGGAGCTCAATCAGCTTCTACATTAGGTCCATTCGTCTTGGAGTCGGATTACGTTCAGCGACTGCCGACATTTTCAGGAGAGGCGCACGAGGAGCCTTATCTTCACCTGTCAGCTTTTGAGGAGTTTTGCAGAGCACAGAGATATTCAGACGTCACTGCAGAGGAGCTGATGACCAGGACCTTCCCATTCACGCTTCACGACAGAGCCATGAGATGGCACCGACGATTGGGGAGGACATTCGAGACATGGGGAGAGATACGCCGAGAGTTCTTGCAGAGATACTTCCCTCCACGTAGAACAGAGTTTATGCGGTCTTTGATCATGGACTTTTCAGTTGACCCCCAGGAGCCATTGCACGAGGCATGGCCGAGGTTTCTTGACCTCTTGAGGAGATTCCCTGAGCACGGACTTCCACTGACAGACTTGATAGAGATCTCCATGCGGGGGATGACCGCAGAGCAGATAGCACTGGTGATTACCACATGTGGCGGTTCACACCGCAGTTCCGACATTCACTTCCTGGATACCATCTCGAGGTTACTTTCACAGAGATCTTCTTCGCGAGATGCCCTGGTTGGGACAACACATGCGGACGATGCGGTACCAGTGCGGTGTGTCACTTTGCATGATGAGACAGTTTCTACACACCAACCCGAGGATTTGGATGATACCATATCATCGACAGAGGAGATGACCGCGATAGCAGAGGTTCGGACCCAGAGTCTACTTGAGTTCCCGTTGGCCTTCTAGTTGGAGTTCGAGTTAGTTCCAGAGTTTCCAGTCGACGAGTCTTGGATATCAGATCTTCTGATACTCCAGGAGCCGGAGGAGCCCCAGCTGTTGCAGCCATTGATTCAGACACTTCAGTTTCCAGTCCCGGAGGAGTCAGTCTCCTTCCTGCAGAGACACTTCTCGGATGCAGACAGTCACCAGGACTCAGCCCAACAGCCAAAGCTTGAGGAGAGACAGCACTTTGAGAGTACAGACATAGAGAGTCCCGTCTTCGAGCCTTCTGCCCTCCACTTTGTTGAGACAGATACATTTGCTGAGGACCAGCTGACAGCCAGCATAGCCGCAGAGCGAGGATCAGCTGCAGACACTTTGCCAGCTTCCGCGGTGTTGACTAGTACCTTCTCCTGCTTCCAGATTGCCGAGACTTACACTTCAGATGATGATGCAGCCTGGTGCACTGAGTGGATACTTGATAGCAGCGCAGATGCCCATCTAGATCCTGATCCTCTTCTTCTCACTTCTGATCCTGCATCTCTCCCCGAGGGTTATCTGCGGGAGGATGCCGCACTCGATGAGTACTCGGTTTCACCTGCTGAGAGTGTTTCCGATCTGGCGGAACACGGAACCGAGTCTTTAGATCATTCTGATTCTGAGTCTTCTCACCTCGACGACCCTCGCGAGGATGAGCCCATCCTGGAGATATTCGATGATCTGCCTGATCTTCTTCCATTTCATTCATCGGATATCAGTCTGCTTAGAGAATCTCCTGATCTTGATTATCCTTACCTGCTTGAGACACTGATTGACGTGGAGGATTCTATTACTGATCCATCTTTCTCCACGTTCGATTTCTTCGGCTCCACACTCTCACTCCAGTCTGATCCAGAGCCGACGATTTCTTTTGTGCTACCGGACCCCGATCACGTATTTCCATATCCTTGATTGCATACCTGGGTGTCTTACTTTACACTACTGAGTTCGTCGTTGTTCTCACACCGAGACTGCGGCGACAGTATGGCATTCGCCTTACCGATGCCGTCCTGAACCTTGATACTGCATTATCCTAGCCTTTGCGCCCAGCTAGGGGCGTAAAATCTAGCGCTTGTTGAGAGGCACCTCAACATTGTACTCTTTTGTATATACGAGTTTTGGCTTATTTTGATCTTTCTTTCTTCCGTTCTTGTTCTCACCCCAGGTCTCGCTTAGAATTATCTTTGCTATACTTAGGATATTACTCATCCTAAGTATAGGGGGGTGAAGACACCGGGTTGTTCTTCGTTCTGTTCCATCACTCCTGTCGTTGCCTATACTTAAGGTCCTTCACCTTAAGTATAGGGGGAGTGATGTCCTCCTTCTTGTATATATTCGTCACTTTCTTTTGTTTCTGTTTACCCCTATTTTGCTGCCTATACTTAGGGATATTTCACCCTAAGTATAGGGGGGGTAGACCCTGTACATTCTCCACTCGGTTTTCCCTTCGTGTACAGCCTGCTATATTTAGGATTACTTGATCCTAAGTATAGGGGGAAGACCCGAGTCCCTTTTGATTTTTCATTTCCTTTTGTATAGCCTTTCTTTTCACTTCCCTATACATAGCACGAGTTATGTCTTCTTCATCGCTCTTGACTCTGAGGACATCGTTCGAGCTAAGTATAGGGGGGTGTGTATATATTTCATATATACTTTAGCCATAACTCGTACTTTGTGTGAGTGTGTTAATAAATAAAAATGGCTACTAAAAACCACAAAAATTAAAAAAATTTTCATGTACATAATCTTCTTTTATTTGCACATACATAGCTAGTGTACAAACTATTTTTGTAAAAATGATTTCAAAAATCTTTTGTGTGTAAAGCTTGTGTAAATATTTTCTGTATCAAAATTATGTATATAGTACAAAATTTTTCCAAAATGTTTTGAAAATCAAAAGTTTGCAAAAATCTTGTGTAAATGTGTGTAAATATCTTTTTGCAAAACTTGCACTTCATGCATCATCATTCATGATTTCAAAACATTTTTCAGAAAATTTTGCATGATTGTAAAATGTGTGTAAATATGCATCTTTTTGTACATATGTATATAGTTTTTCTGGATGATAGTTGACATTTAAACTAGCCTGGAATCAAATTGAGAAATGGAGCTTGATTAAGATCTTAATCCACCTAATTTCTAAGAGGAACCTTATAGGGCTTAGGTTTAAGGCTTTTCAGGTCCATGGTGACTTAATTCTTTGAGTCCACTAGGCTATGATCACATGTCATCTCAATGGGCCTAAGTAGAGCACTTAACAACAACACATGACTCATATAGATTATGGCTTTACTTGGACAACCGCACTATGCACCGAGCTCTCTACGGATGAGATGGTGAGGAGGCAGTCTTCCTTGACTTGGGGTAGCATATGAGGGTAGTACTTCTAGGCGGAACCTCTCTTCTTCATTTAGTGAAGGAAGTGCGTCTCAACTTGGTCTGGTCGCCATGAAGTCTAACGACGGGAGTTGTGGGTTGCAATAAAGCTTCAAAAGAGGGATAGTCTACTGGCTCAAGAGGAAAAACTCCTTGTATATATGCTGCACATGTACATGTTGTATAGATGCACTCGAAAAAAAATGTGAAAAAGAAAAGAACTCCAAAAAAGTGGTGGGTCTGAGAGAAAATGATAATCCCACCGGAGTATGTATATAAGTGCAATAAGCAAAGCTTGGTTTCATGATCCACCTGTTGTAGCTTGCAGCAGGGAGACTTGGCTACACTGGTCAAGCTCCCAAGGGTACTTGGCTACACTGGCCTTGACCCATTCTCTTCTTCCCCCTCTTCTTGAGCCGGTTGTACTTGAACTTAGAAGGGAATACCCCGCTCCTCGAGGAAAGAGTGGCCAGATTGAGGTCATAGAGTTACCTTGTTGGGGAGGGTTGTCAAGTTGCCATTTCTGAGGTGGAGAGCTTAGACCTCACTTTCACAGGACAGGAAAAGATTCATGGTCTTCAGGGTTTGTAGTTGATGACTTGTTCTGATCTGGAGCATTGAGGAGTCTTGGTTATAGAATAGTGGAACTTGGAGGCTGTTAGGTTTTAAGCTTAAGTCTAAATAAGGTTCCGACACATCAATAATCCAAAGATCTGATTAAGCTCCATACCTCAATTTAATGAAGGCAAGTTTAATAATCAACCTTGATCCATGTACATTCTCTTTTTCTTTTTCTTTTTCTTTCTTTTGCACTTCTTTTTCAAATAAGTGTTTGCTAAGGGACTAGCAAAGTATAGTATAGGGGGGTGATGAATACCCATTCATCACTCTTTATTCTTATATTTTAGCTACAAAAACCTATGCAAATGCATGTAGATATGTGTAAATAGGGTTAGTTAGCAAAAGCATGCATGTTTGTAAAATTAGATAATTAGCATGTTTTTGTGCAAAAATAAAAGAATAAAGATGAAAAAGAAAAAGAGGGAAATATTTAGAATAAATATTGAGCAACCTAACCCAAGGGAGGGCTCAGCATGGGCCTGACCGCATAAAAGCCAAGTAGAGGGAGATAGGGGCTCACTTATGTATATATTTGTAAATAAATAAATTAAATATTTTCCTCAACCAAAAATATGTTGTAAATATTTTGTAAATATTTGTACATATTTATAGCCTATTAAAAACAAAATAAAAAGTTAAAAATCAAAATCCTAAAAACAACCTTTCACCATGTACATAAACCCCTATCTCATATTTATTTCACCTTGTAAATAAATTTCTTTATTCCCAACACTTTTTGTAAATATTCCTTTTTATGTTTTGTAAATAAAATAAATAAAAAGAATTAAAACAAAAATCAAATAAAAATTACAAAATTAAAAATACAAAAACATCTTGTATATATACCATGTACATAAATGTATATAACTAATTATTTAACCTATGTATATAAATAATAAAAATAAAATAAAAATAGCCTTTTATTCCTCATTTTATCCTATAAATAAATAAAATATAAAATAGGAATAAAAATGTATAAAAATAACTAATTAAAAATCAAAAATCAAAAATCAATATAGTGTATATATACCTATGTATAGCTACTATGTATATACCTTATTTTTATTTCTAAAAATTAATTAAAAATCACAAAAAAATAGAAAAAAATAAAATAAAAATATTTCATGTTTTAAGTTTTTGAAAAATCGGCCATTTAAAGGCCCAAAAAAATCAAATAAAGATGCAATAATTGGCGACTCCTGATTGGTCCACGGGGGTTTGTTGACCCCGGTCAACTCCCCCCGCGGACCTTCCCCTTTCGCGGATCGGGCTGCCGACCCGATTTCTCGATTTTTCTCCCGCTCGATCCGACCGCCATGACCGCTAACCCCGGGCTCCGATTGCTCGCCGAACATCCAGGACCCTCGCCCGGGGTGGGTTTGCCAGATCCGAAGCCCGAGCACCTTGCCCGATCATCATCTTCTCGGGTCTTCCACACTATTTAGTGTCGTCACCGGCGACCTATTCACGCCATCTTTGATCTTCCCCTCGGCGCCTGTGAGCTCCTCCAGACCACCCGAGTGACAGGCGAGTGATTTGGAGTGGAAGCGAGGCCTGGGCAGCCGGAAATCACTGATCCGGTGGTTGACTCCGCCGTGCGCCGCCGCGTGCGCGCCTGAGCCTCGGGGAGCTCGACGACCCCTTGAGGCAACGACCGGGAGCCTCCTTGGCTCCAGCCCAGTCGACATCAGCCATCAGGTAGCTTCCTTAGCCATTAGAGTAGCGTAGCTTTAGGTTTTTAGATTCGCCGTAGCGTAGCTCCGCCACCTCCACCAGCCGTCTCCGTCCACTCCCTTGATCATCCGACACCGCCATCACCTCCGCCAGCCTTCTCTCCACCTGCTCCGCCCCTTCACACCCCTTGTCTCGCCCAGGAGCAAGGTCTCGTCTCTCACCCCTCCGCCGCTCGCCGGAGAGCCTTCGCAGCGCACCACCAGCCACCTTCCGCCCGCTCTGACGGGTCGAGGCAGTTTGCCCTCGACCCCTTTTTCTTGCTGTGCAGGTCTTCAGGTCCATCGACCTCATCTGGAGGTCGGAGCTTCAGAGCACAGTAGCTCCTGCTCTTCGACGCCACCGGAGCTCTCCTGAGCTCCTCGCCTCCATCGGAGCAGTGCATCAGGTGCGGACCGTCATGGCGAATCTTCCTAGCATCTCCTGAGCACCGGACGAGGACTCCAGCACACGTAGAGGGCCGGCGAACTTCGCCGGCCGCCAGTTCCTCCAGGTCCTTCGTCCACCGTCAGATCGGCCTCGACGCTCCATTTCAGATCTCGACCGTTCATCTACGGAGCCGCACGGACCATCAGATCTTCAGAGGCTCGATCTCCACCGTTGAGCGACGAGGTTAAGCCACAACGCCCCTCAGCCGTCCGATCTAGCACGTGGCTGCACCTCGTCCATCAGATCCGAGCCCGGCTTTCTACGAGGACCCACGTCGCATCTCCTTCGTCCGATCATCCACGTGGACACCTACCAGCCGTCGGATCAATTCGAGGGGAGGCCTTCGTGTGCGGCGCACCATCCCATCCGTCCAACCTGCCGCGCGTCGCACATCCAGCCCCTCGACATTAATAAAAGGGGTAATTTCTCTTTAGGCCCCTTTACTTTATGCATTTAGTTTTTAATCCTGTAAATAAGTAGTTTAGTTCTTTTATTTCTGTAAAATTTGCACTGTGGACCTTCTAGTTTATGAAAATTGCATTTATGCCCCTGCCTGTTGTGGACACGTGCATCGACACGTGATATTTTGGTGTATTTGCAGTAGTTGCCCTGCCTTTTTGCCCTGTTACGTTTTATATTTTTATTAATAGGATTTGCAATCAGGTCCCTCCGGGCCTGAGTCACGCGCATCGTGCGTGGCCTGGAGGGTAATTTGCACTCTTAGTCCTATACTTTCCAGGGTTGTTGTCCCAGGGGTCCAGAACTTTGCTTTAATTGCAGAAAGGTCCCTGTGCACTGTTGGTTTTCTTTATTTTTGAATAAAATATCAAATCACCTCCAAATCCAATGAGATTTTGACACATGGCTCCTGCCATGGTGTAGGAATTTCAGTGATTTTTGAGGACATTTCTGATTTCGTTTAGTATTTTTAAAAATTCAAAAACCTACTTTTTAGCTACTGTCTAGGTTTGAAAATACCAAAAAAAATATAAAATCACCTCCAAAAATTCTAAAAAAATTAGATATTGTTGTTTGCTTGCTGTTTGATTTTCTAGCCAAGTTTGGCTATTTTTCATCACTTAAAAACCTTAAAAATTGCAAAACCCTCAAAAACTCATAAAAATCATAATAATTAATTTAAAAATCCAAAAACAATAATTAAGGTGCCTAAATTTTCCTTATTCTCTCTAGATTATAGGAAAATTACCTCCAGGGCTTTTTGAGATCCTTAGATATTTTATTTTTGGGTCTTAAGCCTTGTTGGACAGTACCTTTCATTTTTAGCACTGTTTGATTTTTAGAAAATAATTTACACGTTAGAAAATTATCAAAAATTAACCAAAAACACTTAAAAACTTAAAAAACACAAAAACAATTTTTCCTTAATTTTTGCATTATTTTTGGTGTGTCTAATAAATTGTTGAAGTTGCCTAGACTTTACTTTCTTTTATTTTCTTTATAATTTGAAAATAAAAAAAAATATAAAAATTCATAAAAACCTCTAAAAAACATTTTCTTTTATTTTTATTTCATTTTCACTACTTCGTAGGCCTACGGCCAATCCGTGCTCCTTGTGTTCGACCCTGGGAGCTATACCAGGTTAATATCATAGCTAGGACCGTTTGTTTTGCCTTGTTTGATTTTTGACTCATTTCGCGGTTCGATTTTCTTGATTGACACATCTTCTGAGATCCGGGTCGCAACGACCCTTGTTTCATTACCTTCACCCGGGTCTTAGGGAAATTTTCGTGTCATCACTAGGACAAATCTTTTGGCAAGGAGAATTAGAAATCATTTCTAACAAAGCATCATATGCTCTAGGGCATCCTTTGAAAGTAACACTGATGTTTTCTTCTAGAGCTTTTCGTCTATAAGGGCTCCCATGCTCTTTAACCATACCATGCAGTTTTCAACCTTCTCTCGATTTATACCGTTGTGCATTCGTTCTTCGCATCGGACGAGTATCCATGACGCATTGGGAAAGGGGAGATTTCAACGTTAACCCCCTCCCAATCAACATCTAGACAAAGATCAAATTTACACGAGGACACCTCGATGATGTTGAGTGAGCCTCCCTAGTCCCAATTCCATTTGAAGATTGACCACAATAGAGATTCCATAAAGCGAAACTTGGAGGGAAGGAGATCGGTTGTAATTTTAACATCTGAAGGCGCGTCATAGTGAGTAAATGCTAATATGCAATGATGTGGATGAATCATTTAGCCCAAGCCCTCTGCGCTGTACCGTAAACAAAGAATAGTGTGCTGCCAAAGGTTGTGAGCAGTAGGCAGACATGTTCATCAAAAAGATGATGAGCAAAAACAAATTGTTTTAATCCCTTCACGTTTAGCTTCTGCTGCATTCAACACTGCAGTATGTTTTGACCATCTGTTCATATTTTGTATCTTTGAATGCGAAACATTGTCACATTTATCTTCTCCTTTTACCACATGCATATTACCAATCCCCATATTTTACTATTGACTTTATTCTAAAAGATAAGTTGATTGGGCCTCTACCCCCCAATCAAACTATTTTCATAGATTTTTTGTGATTTTTTCACTATTTTTATCATTGTGGTTAACATGCTTTAATCTGATGTGAAAATCTGAAAGCTTTTATTTATTTGAGAATCACTGAGATTGAAGCCAAGCGATTTCAGTTTTTGCTTTTCAGATTCTCCAATGTTAGTTTACAGTTTCAACATCATCACGATTCTGTTGATCAGACATGAGGAATGCCACAAAATATACTAAAAAGGGAAGAAAAAACTCTCAAGTTATATCAAAACAGAAAAGAATTAATACCAGGTAAACAATGTAGATTAATTTTTTTCAATGAATCATGCTTGCATTCATGGGTGATGCTGTAGACGCTCTGGTGAACTCGGTTTAAGGTTGCCAGGTACGTGAGGTTGAACTGATTGAAGATATCATGACATCCCGACACAATCATAAGCTCCGACTGTTTATGCTGGCTCCAGAGAAATCCTGAGCACCCGATGATGAGAGAGCTTCTCCTAAATTGATGCTCCCCAAGTACAATGAGTTACAATCAGTAAGTACCATCCTTAATAATGGTTCTGTCACTTTCCGAGCTAGCTCTGCCACGATCGGTTGAACCTCGGTCACATTCGAGATGAATACCCATGCAGAAATACAACAGATACGGATCATAGGCAACTAACAACATACTGTAGATTAGCTTAAATAAAATATCTAAGATGGTTTTCATATAAAACAAATACAAAAATTAATCATATCTGCAACTATAGTCATGTGATAAGATTTATATGATATGAATATCTGTGAATAGCAAAGTAAAGTGATGTCTCTATCTGTTTTCATCCCTACTTGTGGATATCTTGCAAGTCTCAACAAGCATCAAGGATATGAGTTGGCGAGGAGGAAGGGGCAGAAGCTCGGTGTTGAGGACTTGTTGCATGTATCCTTGACCAAGGCCTCGTCGCCTTTGACATCAACACATCCATGGTGAAGCCAAAGAATAAATATAGGCATGAGAAACGAGAAGACCGTGAGAGATGCTGGCATTTCTCTTCTCCATTGGGTGGCTTTTTTGGCTATGAAAGTCAGAGAAACTAGAGAAAAGATACTAACAGAAAACGGTTGTTCATAAATGATTTGGGAATCAAGGAGAGAATGAAAAGAACTCTGCAAGCTTAAATTAAAGATTAAACATCAAACTTAAATTAAACAGCAGCCCTCTAAATTAGGCATCTGAATCTTAGAATTATCAAAAGGAAATGACAACCAATAATTTGCAATACAAAATAATTCCGATGAAAACATAATTCAGGAATGATATACTATATAAACACATGAATCTTGCAAATATCCATAAATTCATGTGTCTAACACTAAGTTGCCGTGTTAAAAAATCCCATTATACATGTTTTTATCAGCTGTTCTAACCGTCATAAACTTATTAAAGGAAGAACGATCATTTTGAACTAACATAAATCAATTCTTGGGAAAAGAGAAAATACAATACATGGGTTATAATAATAATATAAAGTTAAATGATAAATTTACTTTCAAATCGCTATTGATGATAATAATCAACTTATTTGTAACCATGCCGTCCACAGAGTTTTCTTGCAATTCGACTGTAGCACTAGTGTCCTTTTCGGATCTAGAGTACCCTCAAACACACACTTGACAGAACAGGTATATAACTTGCTGTAAATGAATAGATGCATAAAACTCACAACAAAATTACACCAAGTATTACTATAGATGTCAATATCAGGACAAAAAGTAGCCTACAGGAATCTTACCACTCAAGATCAAGAAGCAACATTATCTACCGATGCAAGAGGACAGGTTTAGACCAGTGTTCAATAAAACAATCATCTAGAACACAGTAGCATAGGTGCGTCCCAATCCACCAGGAATCCGCAATGGAGCCACCATGCTGCATCCCTCTGCTAAACTGCTTCATTGACTGAAATTCCTCCATTTTAGTACTCTAGTGATTTGAATAGCCCGGTGTAAAACAAATTCAGGGGTAGAGTAATTAACACTTTGGAAAAGCCCGGTGTAAAATTGGTGTGAGCACGCCCTTGTGCAGCGACATGAGATAAAGAGACATGTGACGCCGACATCAAAAGGAGAATGCAGGAATGGAATGGTAGATAGTAGTAGCAATGCATTACCAGTGATAAATGCATTCCAAAGATGGGCAGGCTAACACAAACTATTTTACTTGCTCTGGAGAATTTGGGATGTCTGCGGCACCAGCAGCAGTAGATGATCCAAAAGCACTGCTGTGAGAGGATAAACAATCATATTCCTCCTCGGAAATCATCACATGTTCAGTCTCAGAAGAGTGATGTTCATCATCATCAAGATTCAAGAGTAGCTGTGGCAATCTGGTTCACTCTCAATAGATAGTTCTAAGGATGAGCCATATTTGATAAGCCATTAATCGAAATTCTAAAGATGGGCCATATTTGGTAAGCCATTGGTCGAAATTATGATTGTTCCTGCAACAATGCTGAAGAACTGAGGAGCACCACACCAGCAACCCCTCCCTTGACAATGGCCTCATCTACGATGCGAACTGAAAGTGCCCTGTCCTCGTCCTGAAAAGCAGAGTGAAGATGTCTCTAGCATGCAGTGGTCCCGGACAGTATGTGGGAGATACAATTGTAAATCAGAGCATGTAGGAGTGTGTCATCCAAGTCATCAGTTGGTCATCGTGAACAAGTATCATGCTCATTCCAGAGTTTCTTCAAATTGTCGCAGCAGAAATCCGGAGAAGTGGACTAAAGATGTGAGAACAAGGCAGAGCTTCCTCCCTGATAGAGACAACCTCCAGTGGAGTCCAAGCGCACAGAGGAGATGGCACTGGAGCCACTAGATGACATGGGAATGCTGGAGTGATTGTCAAAGAGCGGCAGAGGCGACTATCGGAGTTCTGATACTGGGCAACATGAAGTCCCGATGAATAGGCAGCACTTGCAAAAAGGTGGGGTTTCGTGAGAGATTAAAGAAGAAAGAAAAATGGATGGAAAGATGGCAGGAGTATCTGCAGAGAGCTTCAATACCCTGTTGGATTTAATAGAGATAGATATTTATAAGGCACAGAAGACGTTTTAAACATTAAGCCCCTAACAGATACATGGAATGTCTTGAAAAGGAGTTAGAGAAAAGAAGCGAGTTCATGAGTAATAGGAAAAGAAAAGGAAACAATCATCTATTCGAACGGAATTATACCAACATTCCTCAACAATGACTGTTACTGGACCCGATAATTGGGTGCGGGAGCTAGAATCTCCACTGCTCATCTTATCAACAACACGATACCCTCAATCTAGAGTACAAGATCGAGGGTGTCAAATGGAATTGAGTCCCCAAGAGATGCATGGAAACTCTTGCAAATGAGTTAACGAAATGAATGTACGGCGAAAAGAAAAGAAAACAATCTTCCATTCAAAAATAATTATTTTAACACTCCTCAACAATGACCATAACTAGACATGAGAGTTGGGTATGAGAGCTAGTATATGCGCTGCTTAGCTTATAACTGCCACCCTTGATCTGGACTACAAGGGAGTTCATAAGCTTCATTCAGCTGACCACCTGCATAAGTTCATCAAAGGAGATAAAACACGCTAGGAAGCTAGAAAAGGCAACTTCAGACAGGATTGTGTATTTAATTTCTTTGAGTCTCAACTTGATAGCATCTTTATTGGGTATGAAATGGCGAAACCTTCTCCCACTTTAAGTAGGGTCGGCAACATGGTTTCTTGCTCAAATCTATGTCGAAAGATCCGACAATTATTTATTAGGTTTTAAATGCTAAGAAAATTATTTTAGATAAAAATTGAATCCAAGTATGCTACTCATCCGCATTTACATTGCAAGCGACGTTAAAATATTGTAGTTTGCAATATTGCAACAGACTTTTGCTATGATGATTCTAACAGAAAATTATGAGTGAAAAAATCAGAACTACTAAATAAAAAAGGTTCAGCTATCATTTGCTCGGCCAACAGGTGGTCACCGTTTCACAAGATGGACATGGACAATCTCGACATATCAATGATACTCTAAATAGCATGCTGTAACAGGGAAGGGTAGTTATAAATATCAAGGAAGGTATATACGAAGAATATCTCTCCGTCACAAGAGAAAATATTACTTTGTTAGGTGATAGCGTCGGCAAGACCATCATCCAAAGCAGAAGAGGCATCATCCACCACACCATCATGAATTACAGTGCCCTTAGTACGTAACAACACATTATTAATGAATATTTTAGTTACAATATAATTTCTGGAACTACAAATTAATAAAAAGTCATGAACATCAATCAAGTAACCCAAACCTTGAAGTCAACCATACCTACCATAAAGAATAAGAAAATGTGAAAATCTATGCACACAGAAAAGATTTTCTACACCTTGTTATATGATAGTTTTGTGTATTTATAGAGAAGATGATTTTAATAAATGGGAAATATATACTGATGCGTGCACTTTCAGAAAATCTGCACTACTCTCTGACGTGTTTTAGCATCGACACTGTAACATCAGTTAGTAAAAATAGAAGGGTATAGGCAACACGGTTATTTCATAGGAAAAATCTAGCATTCATTCACAGCACTGCTAGCAAAGGACATCATTGACAAATGGATTTTTGTAAGTGGATAGCATTCAAAATTCTCTTCTGTGGTGAAGGGAAGGGACCTAGGGATGTGAGCTGGTTGGTAGAAGAACTTCTAGTTCTCTGCTGGAGATAAAGGTACGATGTTGGAATAATAAGGAACGATAAGCCACCCACACGTTATAAACTATAATCCACCCAAAATTCATCAATTTATTTTTTTCCCACAAAAGTCCTTGCAAGCGGATTTATTCCAATGAATGTTTTTATTTTATATGTTGTTGTAATAGAGAATGGCAAAGCAGTAATACTGAGAAATCGTGCAAACTAGAGCATTTTACAAGTATGGATTCAACGAAAACTGGAATAGCCTATTTGTCCAATCAGAAGATATTTTTTTAAAAAGTGCAATATAGAATATACTATTGATTTTATCTTTGGGAATGTTACAATTGTTTTCTTCCAATATTGCACCATCAAACAGCGATGATTTAAACGAACAATCAAATGTTACACCGTCCCAAGGTAGAGAAGATGAGCATGGTAACATAAGATCCTTGAAGCCAGTAAGATAATAACAGATTTTTCTGCTAAAAACTACCTTAGCATGCCTTAAAAGAAACTCTCAAGAAAAACACTTACACAAACATGCATTGTTGGTTGTACTAATCCATAAAATTGAATGGAGTAGGAAGAGAGAGCAAGCTTTTTGGTGCATAGAGAATTCGTAAGTTGTGATACTGTTGCCGTGACAGCAGAAAGGTAGCCGAAACTGGATTCATATCATTAAAAGCCACATTTCTCCTTGAATCAACCAGGTGATATTATATTGTCTAGCTTCCTCCACATTCATGATCTTGTAACTGACGCAACAGACCTTCCCTAACATCGTGGCACCAGGATTAATTTGTGAACTCTCCTATACACCAAGAAGTTCAAAATTCTGCTCCCTTTCCACTCCATCCATTCAGACAGGTCAATACAACCACCATTGTATGACTAAATTGTTGTTTTTGAGAATTTCTTCCAGGGCCTACTAAGGTAGCGTTTAACAGTAAAAGACTTATGGTGCTGCTATCTTACAACATTGGATTAAGAATCTTGTTTTCCCACGCTCTTCTCTCCCTTGGGTTGTAATGACATTTTATTTGCTCATTCAAAGGTCACCACGGTTTGATGGCATTGTTATAGAAGACGATGGCAGCATCCCCAAATATAAAGTCAATAATAACCTCTACATCGCGGTCCTTAAAAACATCCTTCCTAACTGGACATATAGGGTATCTTAATATCCAATGAAACCACACGTATAAAACGACATCTGCACTGCACAACATAGTAGTGGTGTTGTTTTGGATCCTTATTCCAACACTATTATTAAGGGATAAAACCACCATCAACATGCCCCATAGGGTGATTTTGAAAAAAAAAACTAGGAGGTTCGATCCCCAACGCCCATTTCTTCTTCGAACTATGCTTGGAAAGTGAAGAGCGAGCATGATCAAGAGTTGGATCTTGATTTTAGGCATTACGATCTCTCCAAAGGTGATGCAATATCTCCCAAATTGACGGGTTGAATCGAATTAAAAATTTGAAGATTTGAGGATTTTCCAAAATTTGGGTTTTTCGTCCTAAATTAATTAGTTGGTTAATTTTATTTACGTTAAATAAATTGAGACTGATTGTAATCTCAATATTTTTAGAAGATTTAATTAGTTAGAGGCAATTTAGAGTCGATTAGGATTTTATTTAATTTGAACTTGATTCTCTTTCTAATTTTGTAATCACACTCCTCTAATATAAAGGGTATGGTAGTCTATTGTAAGGGCATATTAAGTTATAAATTAAAAATTGAATTTTAATTTGGAGAGAGCATCCACCATTACCCCCCTTCACCTAATTGTTTTAAGGTTTCTCCTCCCAACCTTGAACCTCTCTCAACCACGCAAGGTGCTTTGCGATCTTCTTCTCTCCTCTCTCGTCCTCTTGATTTCCCGAGTGCATCATTTGGTATCAAAGCATGGAAACCGAATCATTCACTTCTACGATTCGAAGACCCTGTCGATTATTGACGCTTGAAGTTCGATCTGATTGATGTCTCTCCCATGGTTCGCGCTCGCATCAACGAAGATCCAAGCACAGTCTTTAAGCAAGCATCAAGGTACAAATATGGTTAGATTCGTTGTCCGAGGAAGAAATAGTCGTCAACAAAAATAATTCATATCATCGCACTTCCACTGCAACCTGATTTTGATGATGAAACTCAAGAAACAACATCAAAGCCTTTTCCTACATTAAGTAGGGTCGACTACAAGGATTCTTTGCCTCCATTCAGATCAATCTTGGGTCATTCTCAGGATTAGATCCAAAAAAATAATATCCCTTCGGATAGTCTCAGTCTAACACTTCTTGGACCCCCTCGCCCTCTCTTAGCCTGATCAATACCCCAAAACTCGCATCTACTAACTAGTGCATCAGCCGAGCTTTGCAAATGGCCAAACCACCTGAAGCGATTTTGTCTCATATTATCCAACTCAAGAAAATGAAGATATTTTTATTCAAAATGAAGATTTCACTGCTACAACTCTCATATATGATTAGATTCATTGTTCGAGGAAGAAATAGTCGTCAACAAAATCAGATTGTTGCACTTCTAATACAACATGATTTTGAAGATGCAACTCAAGAAAACGGAGATTTCATTGTAGCAACAGGACTGGGGATGTTAGGGGGGCTGGCAATGTTGATACGAGAGCCCCATGGACAGCAACAGAGAGGAACTCGACAACCTCATCGGCGATGATTTCATCATATATGACTTTTGCTTCTTCAGGATCTTCATCCGCATAATCGTAGATGGGCTCTGCTTCTTTGTAATCTTCTTGTATGAGAGTTGCAACAGTGAAATCTTCATGAATATAAATATCTTCATTTTCTTTGAGTTGTGTCATCAAAATCAGAATGCATTGGAAATGCAGCGATCTGAAATTTTTTATCAACGACTATTTCTTCCTTGAACGGTGAATCTAACCATAATTGAATATTAATGCTTGCTTGAAGACGGTGCTTGAATCTTCGTTGATACGAGCGTGATTGCAAACCATGGGAGAGACAACTCAAATCGAACTTCAAGCGTCAATAATCAATAGGATCGTCGAATCATGAAGGCGATTTGGTTACTATGCTATGATACCAATTGATACGAACGAAAATCATGAAGGGATGAGAAGAGAAATTAGAACCACGGCGTGCTTCGCATGGTTGAGAAAGGAACGAGATGAGAAGAGGAACCCTAGAATTTTGGGAGAATGTGGGATAATGATGGAGGTACTCTCCGAACCCAGAACTCAATTTTTAATTCATGACATGGTCTCTTACAAAGTTACAATGGACCAGCACCCCCTTTATACAAGGAGATCTAATTACAAAGTTTCTAAGGAAAAAATAGCAATTAAATAAAATCCTTATTAACCTCTAAACTACTCTAATTGGCATAGTAACTAATTTGGTCTACTAAAATTATTGAGATTATAACCAATCTCAATTTGTTTAACGTTAAAATTAACGGGCCAACTAATTTAGGATGAAAAACCCTATTTTTGAAAAATCCACAAATCCATAAATTTCAATTTGATTTTAGCTGTTATTTTGGGAAATATTGCATCAAAAGACCCTCTCTTTCTAGGATATAAAGATGGTTTTCTTTGTATTTAAGGGTGTAGTGTTATATGGGGGTTTCTAAAGGTGAAGCTTTGGCAATGACACCTCTATTGTGGTTGTCCCGAGATCTTTGTGGTAGATCTCTTCCTTGTGAGCTTCTCTTTTGAGGCAATTGATGTGGGCAACTTTCCTTGTGGGGCTGTGGGAGTGACAGAGGATATTGCGATTCGATTCAGCAATTTCATCCTAACTATTTTAGTCCGTGTATAGTAGGGTGGTTGTTGAAGGTTGTTTGGTTAGGTTTGAGGTGGTGATTGGGCAAGGGACGTGCAGGCAAGGTGCTATATTCTTTGTCGATGAAGGTGACGGTAAGGTGCTCATCAACAATTTGATAAAATGTCACGCAAGAAAAAGATAAGGCAAATTAAGTAGTCGAAGCTTCTGGTATTGGTGAAGACTATGGAGCACACTAATAGTTTGCACATATGCACATGAAAGATGCAGTGGGAAACAAGTTATTCAAGAGGAATTTGGCCTTAATGATGACTATTTCCCAAAGCTAATGCATGTTAGTTTTGGTGAAAGATTGGGGTTGGTGTGGACAACAACAAAGGGTCCTCGAATCAAGTAGACATGAGCATAAAGTTGCTTTTTATGTGGTTGTGATGTGAGGGTCTCATAAATTTCCATCCTTTGGTGAGAAGCGAAGATCGAAGATGGAGATTGCATGGTGGAGCTCGCTAACGAGGAAGTTCTAACATTTCAAATGCCCTTTGTAACAAGTCAGGTTGCCCGTCTTACTCCATCAAGGGCTAATATGTTGGCATTTAGAAACAACATGAATCGTAGAATTGAACACAATGGAGGAATATATTTAAGAGTTCTCAATTCTGAAACATGTTTTGACAAGATATTCAAATGAAAAGTATTTTACTAGAAGTTATGTTCTTGGAGTTAGCGACTTCGAGTATATGCAATAATGAATCACCATCGTTCAACAATCTCCTATTTTTTGTACCAACTTGAGAATCACTCAAATATCCATGAAGGTGAAGCGGGTTTGCCAAGCTCGAAAGGTCTTTTACATAATCCTAGGATGATCAAGTTGAATGTTCAAATTATGGGTAAATAAATCAATGTTAATATAGATATTGTGGAGTTAAAAGGCCGGCTTAAATAGGAATCTATGATGGGATAGATATCCCAAAGCCTAGAATTCATCATGTCACAGTTCATAATGGAACCCAATTCTTCAAATGAAAAGCTTCCTAAGTTCTCTCCGACTTTTTTATGGAAGAAAGATCATGCATCCAAAATGATGTCCACTCCCAATTTCTATTAACAAAATCGTGAAACGAGGGCCAAGACTAAAGTAGAATGTTGATGTTTAACATTCTTAACATACAACCTCACCTCTTGAAAGATGAAACCCTGTTTGGGCTAACTAGATGATATGCATCTAAAACTCCAAAGATCTCTAGCACAGTTGCAGTTGAGAAACAAGAGTTCCATCTAATCTGGACTACTCTCACAAAGCGGGCAAACTACTCTTGCGTCAATTACAAACTTAACTCTCTGAACCTATGAATCCTTAGTCATCAAGCACCCACATTAGCAGCCAAGAGATGGATTTTGACCCTTAACGATGTTTTTGAGCACCAAATCAGCTTGCAAGCACATTGTCTATATCCACAATCAAATATGGTAAAACCAAAAACAATCTTGGAAGCCTTGTGTATTGAGAACTCTTCATCTCACTAACACTAATGATTTCTGGATATAGAAAGGCCCTCAACATGACTCAAATCTTCTTAGAACTTCAGAAAATACATCAGCCTATCCTTGAAAAGCTAACCCAAAAAATGGGAAGCCATGTCACATCGAACCTCATCCACTTCAAACATCAATAGCAAATCACCTGCATTTCCCAGCTCCAACCAACCAAGCCAGTTCCTAACCACATCATACCATGACCTCTGGCCCTCTTAATCAAATAATGGTGAAGTGATAAAAAAGGGTCCGACCCGCCTCTCGACCCCCCTCCACATTGTGCTTCCTACCAAATTGAATGATTTAAGATTTCTATTCCACCTCCAACAGGTGACAGGGTGGAACAACTTGGTATTATCATCCCCTTTTTCAGCCAAATCTGATGAGATATCAATTTCACAGTTCTTCTCATCCAAGAAACCATTCTGCTTGGTAGATCGCTCCTCAAGCTCATCACAAGTGAGATAACAACTATCTTCCATTGGGTCCAATTAAAAGATATGTTATTGAGCTTCCACCAATAGGGTCTACCTCGGATTAATCCCAAAAGTATCTACTCAATACTGGAAAAAGGTGAAGAATGCAAGCTAATTAGGAAATAAATCCTTCCTCGAATTCGAAGGGTCGAAACCGCCCACAACTTCCTCTGAAATTTCCCCTAATTTGGATTTCTTCATGGTAGTTGATACATTATTTAAACCTTTTGCCATGGCACCGCCCATAGCTTTCAAAGGATCATCCACAATGTTCTGCTTAAGATACATCAAGGTGGTCCTGACCCAATCCCCCAAGAGGGTGAAACAAACTCTGCACGAAGTCTGCCCTCATAAAACCCTTATAGCAGAGTGAAAAGGCACGCAATCGACCTTAAGATAAGCCTCCTCCAAATATTCAATGATCGACCAATAATTGAAATCAATGCATCCAAGGGTGTTCTATGCAACAAACCATCCGACACAAGATCCACCACCTCCCCTAGCTTTGAGAGAGCTACTTGAAAAAAAATCTTTAAACGGAGTGGGATACCTTTGACCTGAAGGTTGTGGGAGAGATGGTCACACCATTCGAGATATGAGGTGACGCCAAGAGATGACCCAGTATCCGACCCATTCGTAGCCAAAAGTCGTCACACCCACTTCAGAGAGAACTTTGAGTGTAGACCATCATCCAATACAACACAACGATGTCCCCCGCAAAAGACAAGCTTGGTGTCTTCTTAAAATAGAGTGACGCCAACTCTAAATCATCAGTCCCACTGAGTAAATACCAATGAGAATGCCAATGATTGGCCCTCTATCCATGGATAGTTACCTCCAACTTCACCTCTCATAGTAACACTCGCATATAGTTCATTTATAGTATCCTCATCGACCTTTTCCCTAACCTCAAAATTGATAGGCATTGCCTCCTTCAAACAAACAATCATTCACCTCCACCATCAGCATCCTCTCTTTCTTTGGTAGCCCACTCTCTTGCTCTTTACCTTATTAGAGACTCTATGATGCTTCTTCCAAAATGGCTAGATATGGAATATTGGAAGTTTGAGATGCATGGATAAATGGGGAGAATGAGGGGGGGAAGGAAACATGGTTAGAAAGTTTAGATTATTGTCGTCGATGAATAGCAATAGGTATATGCATTTCCCGGTTGCATCCAGCAAAACCTAACAACTGACCATTGGAAGGATGAAGCTTCATTGTGACAAAATCAGCATCACGAGGAAGTGGAAAGAAACATGTTGTAAGAGACATTCCTGAAGACGAAAAGGAAAAGAAAATGATAAGGCAAAATTTAGGGTTTTGTATCCAATTAGAATTTTCAGTTCGTTGAATTAGAGTCATTAATTTATAGGAATATTTACACCCATAACCTCTGAGTAGTATGGCAATTACCTCAGGAACCCTGTGTAATAGCGAATTACGTCAGAAACCCCGAGTAATGGTTAACGTTTACTTATGTAACCCTCCGTTACACTCTGACGTTAGCAGTAACCACGGCTGGGTTACCACCTACCACGCCCTAGTTACAAGATGGAGATCAAATGGCTGAGGTTCGTTGTCGCCATATGTAGGGTCTCGATGGAAGTGGTTGCCGAATCAATGAATAGTGCAAGGGCAACGGAGGTGGATGTTTTAGCCCTCGTCCTGCCCTCGACATCGTCACCTATCTCTCCCGCCTTCGACGCATCCTCTTCGTCATCTTCTCCAAGTCGCGGAAGAAGAAGACCCCCCCATTAGTCGCCGACGAGGCCCTTCCTCCTACACCAAGGAACCTAAAGCAACTCGAAAAGGGAAGGTATGTCCTCCTCGTCATCTTCTCCTCTAAATTTCTTCTTAAAATACAACTGACTAGATGAGAATGAAACATGCGTGTACCTTATAGCATGGGTTGGTTCGAAGGGCGTGAAGGGATCCTTAGCATTTGCATCCGGTATGGGGATACTTCAAGAAGGTACGAGGGCGTGGTGGCGATAGGTACTTGCTAGGGAAGCAAGTCGTCATAGGGACAAACCCAGATTACACTTGTTGGTTCGACATCATCGAGGACATTGCAGAAGTTGTTCCATGGCAAGCAAAGGACTCCTTGCGTATCTGCTACAAAATTCCTAATTCCCATCCATCTAGGTACGAAACTATCTCATGATTTAATTTTTTTCACCTAATCGCTTATTATTTAGGTATACGAACATTTAATCACTTTTTTTCTTCGTTAGGTATGCGAAGTTATCTGATGAGAAGCAGATGATGGAAATGTTTTACTTGCACCAAGATGGGACGCAAATCAAGTTGGTGGTGGAGTTTGATCAAGATGCAGAAGCACTCGATGCCGTGGAAGAGCATACGAATGCAGACCAAGATCCAACCGCAAGGTCCCTAGGGAATGATGTGAATGAGACTGTGGAGGCTTTAGAGGAGTTGGGGAAGGTTGGGCATGAAACCATGGAGTCGCTTGATTGTATCGCTTTCACCAAATGTGCGCAAGGGGATGGCGTGGAGGGATTTACTCAAGCGATGGATTAGGAGGATGAAGTTGTGCAAATGGACATTGACTGGAATGATATAGTGGAGATGGATGATGATCTCCTATTCAGAGAGCCAGTGGATACACTTGGGGATTAATCAAGGACACCCATCAGTCCCAACGCAATGGAGGTACCGGTGAGGAGTTCTCAGCAATCCTGTATAGTGAGATCAAAGAGAGTGTTGTGCTCCCAAACCGTATGTATCGACATAAGTGAATTGGAAGACTCCGATTTTTTTGTTGATATCACAAGTACCAGTGATGATGATGAAGAACTCAGTGGTCTTGAGTCTGAGAATAGCTACCGCTATCTCTTAGATTCAGATTTAGAGGATGTGGAGGAATTCGAAG
Source organism: Ottelia alismoides (assembly GCA_037367405.1). Classification (NCBI taxonomy): domain Eukaryota; kingdom Viridiplantae; phylum Streptophyta; class Magnoliopsida; order Alismatales; family Hydrocharitaceae; genus Ottelia; species Ottelia alismoides. The sequence continues at coordinate 314,297 of JAZKJV010000733.1, read as the reverse complement.
GTCGAATATCGTCCAATGACATGGAGATTCCGGACATTGCAGTTGGATCCGAGTTCGATGGACACGATGAATTTAAACATGCATTAAGCACTTATTGTCTGAAACATGAATTTGATGTGAGATATATCAAGAGTGCGGCAGTCAGGGTGACAACCATATGCAAGGGAGAAGACTGTAAATGGTATGCTTCTAGGCTCCAAGATAGCATGCGATTGCGAGTCAGGACTCTGCATGAGGAGCACAATTGTTTCTCTGTCAGTAGGGTTGGCAATTCATTGGCTTCACAAGAGTGGATTGCCAGGTACATTGAATCATGGATCAGAGACAACCCAGAAATGACTGTCAATGCCATATCTCGACGAATAGCTGAGCAATTCCAAGTCTGTATACCTTACATGAGGTTATGGAGGGGAAGAAGGATTGCCCTAGATAAGATCCATGGAAAGGTTGAGGAGTCATATGAGAGACTTCCATCTCTCATTTATGAATTGAAGAATCGAAATCCTTCAAGTGTGATTCACTATGAAACCGAGAAGGACGATTCATTCCCACGTATTTTCATATCGTTGAAAGCACAAATGCAAGGTTTTATTGAAGGATGTAGACCCTTCATAGGTCTTGATGGTTGACACTTGAAGGGGAAATACCTAGGAACACTTATCTCGGAGACAGCTTTGGATGGATGCAATGCATTATTCCCAATGCATTATTCCCAGTGGCATTCGCAGTCGTTGAAGGCGAGTCCGATGTCACATGGAATTGGTTCATGACTCATTTGAACCATGTTATCAAGTTTGGCAATGGTACTGGTTTGACTTTCATATCAGATGCACAGAAGGGTCTAGAGTTGGCAGTGAAGACCATCTTCCCCCAAGCGGAGCACAGGACATGCATGCGACATCTGTATAAGAACTTCAAGAAGAAATTCCTTGGCGATGAATTAGAGATCATGGTTTGGTCTCCTACAAGGGCGTTCGATGCCAAGCTCTACAATCACTGGATATCTGAGATACAAAAACATAGCATGGGTGCATACAAGTGGTTGGCAGACGTGCATGAGAAGTGGAGCCGTCATCAATTTGGTGACTCGGCAAAGTGCCATTATGTCACAAATAATCTGAGTGAATCATTCAATGCATGGATATCACCAGCAAGAAATATGCCCATTTGTGAGCTAATTGATTGGATAAGGCAAAAGTTGATGACAACAATGGATGAGAGACTTCGACAGTCAAAGAATTGGAAGGAAAAAAGTTGTACCATCAGCGTTGTCTTACGTGAGAGGCATCACAAGGGACTTGAAAGGCTTCATTGTTGGAAGAGCTGATGACTGCAATGTGGAAGTGGAAACTCCTTCAGGGAGGCATGTTTTGAACCTTCTGGCCCGCGAATGCTCGTGTAGAAGATGGCAACTGTGTGGGCTTCCATGCACACATGCTGCAGCAGCGTTGGGAAGCATTAGAGGAGTGCGGTGGGAGAATTACATTGATGACTACTACAAAGTTGATCGTTATAGGAAAGCTTACTCTTGTGCTTACATAGCACCATTGCCCGACAAGACACAATGGTTGGTGGTCAATCTTCCGTTCAAGGTGCAACCACCTCGCACGACAAGGCCGCCAGGGCGTCTACGAAAGAATCGCATTCGGCCAAGGGACGAGAATGATGGTAAATCAAGGCATAAATACAGCAAGTGTAGCAAGTTCGGGCACCAAGCTCGCACCTGCAAAGAACCAATCAATGCACCATCGACTGTCTTATGAGTAAACCAAGAGATACTAGCAGGTCCCTCAACGCAAGCTTCCGCAAGCTCTCAAAATTCAATGGCCAACAGAAGGCTAACAACAACCTAAAACATGTGTATTTTCCTAGTGGAATTGGGTGCAGGTCAGGGGGTTCTTGGTCAAGAGGAAGAAGGGGAGAAGGCCTACAAAGAAGGGGGCGTGGCCGAAAAAGAAGAAGAAATTTAGAAGCATTTCCAGATGGACCTCCAGCTTCGATGAATCCATAGGTACATCACTTCTCATCAACTCTTAGAAATCAAGTAGGAGAATCAATCATCACTAAATCTTGGATCTGGCAGTGTTGAATGCTATCATTATTTCTCATTGTAGGGAAAGTGCGGAAAGGGAAATTAAAGCTTTTTGGAGAGTTTTTTAGCGCTTTATGGACAAGCTAATACAGATTTTGGGATGTGTATTTTTGGATGTGTGTTTTTTTGGATGCACAAGTAACTTCTTATATGCATATTTTTGGGTATGTACATGAACAATCCTTACATGTACTATGTATTAGTTGGGTTAGATGTCTGTTTTTGGATACTTACAAGAATAATCCTTACATGTACTATGTATTAGCAGTGTTAACTATTTGTTTTTGGATACTTACATGAACAATCGCCACTTTATCATGTATACATGACATTTATGTTTTTGTTGTAAAATATTATTTGAAAGCAATGTATGTGATTAACATGGCTATGAATATCAAACATATCGATATTGCTTTCAGCCATACCAATATTGCTGAAAGCTTATTCAATACAAGTTTAACATTCTCATCTGTTGGTGGAGATTTCTTGATAGTGCTGAAAGATTGTGCTGCTTTGCTACATGGCTCATCCATCTAACGAAAGAAATCACAAGTCTTGAAGGCACATGTGTAGAATCGTGCTCCTTTGCTCCACGGTTTGCTGGAGGTCTTCAGAACAGCTTCGACGTCGCAAAGGCAACGCATGCTAGATGATGATTCCAAGGAACGCGACCGCATTTTCTGCAATTATCGTAAACATCTTTAAACAATAATTTGTAGCAACACAAAAAATACATCTTGCAACATCACGAAAAAGTAAAAAAAATTTGCAACTTTTTCTTTCATAGATCTACTGAGTACTTTCCTAAAAAAACAATTTCTATGGGGGTCTCTACCCCTCATTTTATAGGTTATTGCATGGGAGAGAAGACCACCAATGGTTCTATTTCTAATTGTTGGGCCCAGCAAAGCTGGGGACATTTTCGTCCAACGTAACAACCGTCCAACAAAAACTAACGTCTACTAACATGGGGTTATGTGTAGTGTAACAGTTAACAATTACTCGGGATTTCTGACGTAATTCGCTATTACGCAGGGTTCCTAGGGTAATTATCATATTACTCAGGGTTATGGGTGCAAATATCCCATTTTTTATTTTTCGTGATGTTGCAAGATGTTGTATTTTTTCTGTTGTTACAAATTATTGTTTAAAGATGTTTACGATAATTGCAAAAAATATGGTCGCGTTCCATGGAATCATCATCTAGCATGCGTTGCCTTTGCGGCGTCGAAGTTGTTCTAAAGACCTCCAGCAAACCGTGGAGCAAAGGAGCACGATTCTACACATGCTCCTTCAAGACTTGTGATTTCTTTTCTTGGATGGATGAGCCATGTAGTAAAGCAGCACAATCTTTCAGCACTATCAAGAAATCTCCATCAACGGATGAGAATGTTAAACTTGTATTGAATAAGCTTTCAACAATATTGGTATGGCTGAAAGCAATATCGATATGTTTGATATTCATAGCCATGTTAATCACATACATTGCTTTCAAATAATATTTTACAACAAAAACATAAATGTCATGTATACATGATAAAGTGGCGATTGTTCTTGTAAGTATCCAAAAATAGACAGCTAACCCAACTAATATATAGTACATGTAAGGATTGTTCATGTACATACCAAAAATATGCATATAAGAAGTTACTTGTGCATCCAAAAAAAGCACACATCCAAAAATACACATCCCAAAATATGTATTAGCTTATCCATGAAGCGCTAAAAAACTCTCCAAAAAGTTTCCATTTCCGATTCTGCACTTTCCCTACAATGGGAAATAACGATAACATCCAACACTGCCAGATCCAAGATTTAGTGATGATTGATGCTCCTACTTGATTTCTAAGAGTTGATGAGAAGTGATGTACCTATGGATTCATCAAAGCTGGAGGTCCATCTGGAAATGCTTCAAAATTTCTTGTTCTTTTTCGGCCACGCCCACTTCTTTGTAGGTCGTCTCCCCTTCTTCCTCTTGACCAAGAGCCCCCTGACCTGCACCCAATTCCACTAAGAAAATACACATGTTTTAGGTTGTTGTTAGTTCAAAAGTAAAGACTTAATCTAGATAAAAAGCAAATCAATCGAAATAAATACCTTCTGTTGACCATTAAATTTTGAGAGCTTGTACAAGCTTGCGTTGAGGGACCTGTCGATATCTCTTGGTTTACTCGTAAAACAGCCGATGGTGCATTGATTGGTTCTTTGCACGTGCCAGTTTGGTGCCCGAACTTGCTACACCTGCTGCATTTATGCCTTGATTTACCATCATTCTCGTCCCTTGGCCGAATGTGATTCTTTCGCGGATGCCCTGGCGGCCTTGTGGTGCGAGGTGGTTGCACCTTGAACAGAAGATCGACCACCAACCACTGTGTCTTGTCGGGCAATGGTGCTATTGATGAATCCACGATTCATCATCTCAATATCTTGATCTTAGCAAAATCCACGAGTAAATTCCCTAATAAATATCCATAAAATCAATAAATTAACAAAATGACTCTTGTAAATAAAACACACTAATTATTGTATATTAGATTGTACAAAATAAATTACACATAACAAGCCGCAAAAATAAAGGAGTTTTATACCTGTAAATAACCCAAAACTTCATGTATTTTTAATAATTTCATTTCAACTTCTTTTTGGCTAATTCTTTCTCTAACTTGTTCATAATAATGTACATAAAAATACAAAAATACAAAATAAATTATATCTCAAATAAATGCTCCTAGATCCCAATGGGAAAAAGCCGTAAAGACCAACTTCCAAGCTAAATTCCCGCTTTGTATGAACTCCAAATTCACCAAACTCACTTTTAAAGTTCAAGTTAGAAAATTATCTATCCAACGGAAGTGGTTTCATTAAAATCGGAGCTCGTTTGCAAAAGTTGGGTTTTGGGACCTAGATGTACATTGTATACCTTGTATATATTCATTCTTTCTTTAATTTTTATTGTATCTTTCATAATTGCTAAAAATACAAAAATATCATGATTGTGTTGTATTTTAATTATATTATTTTATAGTATTTTTCCGTTGTAAATATCTCTTATTAAAAAGACAAAAAAAATACAAATTAGAAAAGTAAACAAAAATTGTACATGGTGTTTTGTCTTCTTTTGTAAATTCTCCACTATTTGTCTTCTCTCTTTATTTTATTGTATTTAAAGTAGCATACTTTTATTTTCTTTTATTTAATCACATTCTCTACAATAACTTCCCTTTCTCCAATAACCTCCAAGTCTTCTTTCAACTTCCATTCCACTCCATATTCTTCCACCAACCTCCCATTCAACTCCACCAATAATCTAACTTCTCATTCAACACCACCACCTCTCTAACTCCCATTATTCATCTCCTTATAATCATCTCCACATCCACATTTTTTCCCCATCCACCATTCTTATAGAATAAGGAGAGAGCTTGGAGTGTTTTGTTGGTGACAACTGCGAAGCATCGTCCTCAAGCGACGACCTCCTTCAGGTGAGATCCGCGGAGCTCCGCTTCACGTCACGAGTTCTCCGTCGAGCTTGCTAAGCTTCTCCGATTTTATTTCGCCAATCGGATCGAGGCGACGACAAGAGTCCAGCGTAGCTGCTCCGCAAATCCGGTGAAGATCAGGTAAGTATTTCTTCTCACATCCATTATTATTTTGTTTATCTCATATTTTGTTCCTTTGTATTTCATAACCATCTTCACATTCCCTCACCATAAGATCCCCTTCATTGTCACTTTTATTTTGCATTCTCTGTTTTTTAAAAAAAATTTAAAAAAATTATATAAACAAAAAATATAACAGCAGAAAACATAAAAAAATAAAAAAAAGAAAATTAAAAAAAACATTGCAGGGAAGCCGCAGCCGCCCGCCGCCCCTCCCCCTTCCTCCACGGGCGGCGCCGCCGCAGCCCCCCCGCTGTACCCTCGCGCGGCCGCCCGCGCCGGCTGCGCGCGTTCTCCTCGAGCTGCGCGCGCACCACCGCCGTGCGTGGCTGAGCCGCCCTCCGCCGGCCGTTGTAGCTTCGCCCTTGGTGGAACCCGCGCTGCCCCCAGCTCTGCGGCGCGTGGCCGCGCCCTCCAGACCCACGCCGCCACCGCCTCACGCCGCCACCGCGTCGCGTCGTCGACCTCCTCGCGGCCGCGAGCCCGCCGCCGCCCGCGTCGTTGTTGGGTTCCTTCTCCCCACCTGGGAACGAAGGGGAAGATTATTTTTTTTATTTTGTACAAATTGCATCTTTTCTTTCTCATGTTTCCGTAATTACAAAACCATCCCTGTATATAAGTGCATTGTAATTCTAGTTTCTTTATTTGCAAAGATACCCCTGTGTTTGTACTCAAATTTGGACCTTGTTTTGGCATCATTTTATTTAAAGAAAAATAGCATTGTCACGAACAAGTAATTCTCTACAGTGTGGATATTTATTTGTATTTTTATCATGTGTGGGTAATTAATTAAAAATGTTCAACTGAAAATATTGGATATTTTACCCAATCAGTGATCTTAAAATTATATCTCACATACTATTGCTCTAAAAATTCCACAAAAAATATATGTGATGCCTTGATATGTGATTAATTTTCTGTCCAAATTTCATTTAAAATGGAGTTGTCTTGTGGCTGAAATAAATCATAGAGTGAAATTAGTATTTGATTTTTAATTAAATCCACTTAAATCCTTTTTGCGAAATTTCAACTCTCCTGGTTTCTACTTCTAAATATCTTTCTGAGATAATTCGCATTCTGATTATTTTTATCACATGGATTAATTAGGAATTAATTACTCACTGTCACTCTGTTTCTACTAAAAAATACATAAAAAAATCATATTTTGTCAAAAAATTCCAAAAATATTACTGTAACTTCCTTGCATCATGTTTTCATTCTAGTAATTTTTTCATAATTTGTACTTACTATTTGTGTGAGAAATTACGAAAAAAACCCATAAAAAGCGTGCATTTTTATTTATTGCATTTTAACCCTGAAAATTCTAAAAAAATATGTTTTGCATTCATCATTGGATTAAGTTTACTGGAAAAATATAATTTGGCTTAATTGAATTAATCTTGCATTAAATTAAATTAGGCTAAGTTGTATGCTTTCGTAGTAGCTTAATTCAACTGCGTCTTGTATTGGCATTTCTTCTTGCATTAAAAAAATCTAAAAAAATACCGTTTGGATATCTAGATCTTAAATTTGCAAATTAAATCCAAGTTGTTCCTTTGCCTCCCTGTGTTCGACCCCGGACTTGCCCGGGATATAAATTAAAGCCGAGACACTCTTCACGGAGATCTTCTCTCGGTTCTGACCGAATCGCTAAGTACACGTGCTACAATGAAGCCGAATTAAATACCGTATTCAGCGACTCGTCAGATGGCGCCGTTGCCGGGGAGGCAAACGGCTTAGGGATTAGTTTAAAAATTTGGATTTAGTTTTCCATTTACTCGGGTAGTCTGACCCCCGAGCCCACTTGTAATTAATCCATTTCCTTTCAATTATTTGTCTTCATATTCTTGTATATATTTTGTTGTTTATCTCTCTAATATAAACTCTTTTTCCTTGCGAGGGCCCGGTGGACTTGGAGTGCATCGGAGGTCGACGGACGTGACACGCGCCGACTGCTGAAGAGCTTGGAGAATTTATTTATCTTCGAGAGAATTTTTGTAAATCGTTGTAATTATTTAGGTAGTTGCTCCTTTATAGCGGCTCTTGTTTGAGAGCTCGCATTTGTATCCGGACTGGACTTTGGACCCGCTCGTAGTCGTGTGGTTGATTGACGTAGAATAGGACTTGCACTCGCGGCTCTTAGAGCATTTTATTAGATTATCTTGATTGCTTGTGCTCGTAATATTTAGGACCACACATCACATTTAACGAGACGCACTTAGACCGTTGGACTATTAGTCAAATTTAACTTGTTCATCACTCGCTAATAGAACTGCTTGTCTAGGAACGGTTTCTCGTTTGCATTCATATAGTATAAAATTTCAATTCTGCCTTGCATCCCGCATGTAGAGCGCGAGGATCACTGTAAGTCTTCTGAACTGGGCATGCATCATTGATTTCATCATTTGCATCGGTTTTTCTCGACTCCCTCCCCTTGGTTTTTGAAACTTAGGTTAAAAGGAAATCGGGACTGATCGTTAGGCGTGCTTTGTTTGGTGGACTAATCAAGTGATAACCAAACTTAAAACCGGGACTGTTAATCAGAGTTGACAAAAAAAAACTGATTAAAACTAACACTTATTTTGGGAGAGCAAAACCCTCATTGTATGCTTGGCTAATTGTGATTGTTGAGAGGTGAGGACACATCCCTAGGATAGTGCCCAAAACCTACTTTTGAGCCTTGCATAATTGGATTGATATCTTGATTTATCACCTAATTAAAACTGAAAAGATAAACGGTCGGACTTTTGCGACCTTCACTGTGTTGAGTAGGTGAACTCAGGGTTTGCTCTTGTGTTTGTTTGTTTGTGTGTTATTCGGTGCACTTGCACGCTTTCTTCCTCGATCCGCTTCATTCTCCCATCTCCCTTCTAAGATGTCAGAATTTTGGTCATCATATCCAAGTCACCCTTCTTCGACCATATTCCGATCATCTCCACCCACTTATTCCTCTTCATACCCACACCCCAACCGCGAAGTCAGAACTCCGACTGACTTCTCCACTTCTTCGTCCTTCTCACCTACCCCACATTCTTGCACCCCTGACCCACAACCACCTTGGATTGATTCAATATATTCTCGTCCGCTTGTTGGAATCAAGGAACAAATCAAAGAGCAAGCGACTGCTGAGATGAATGATTGGCATAAACAGTTGACCCCACATACCTCACTTTCACCTCGAGTTGGGACAGAACAACAATTTCCATATATACATCCCGACTTAACCTTAGGGTACAACATGGTCGACCAGACAAATCGAATGGAGAGGCCTGCACCGTATGATCTTCCTGACTTGATTGACCTGAGTGATAGAGACCACATTGACCAACCTTCATATCACCCATTCGGAGAGCCGACATATACAGGGGATTGGACTCATGAGACCGATCTACAGACCCCCTGTCTACTGACTCCACCTTATGAGGCTCCGACCAACATCTGCCATACAGATGGGTCATACTCAACCCAGCATTACATGCCTGAGTCAAGATGTGTTGAGTATAAGATCCCGAGTTCTCAGCAATATCCTCCAATTGCGTCAACTTCTCTCATGAAGTGTCATGAGAACTTATTGGAGGATGACATTTGTAGATCGATCAAGAGTCCAGGTATATATGTGGATCATGGATTTTGCGGATTAGATCTTGAAAACCTGGAAGACACCGGATTGACCACACGTCATGTACAGCTGGAGTCCCTTCTACCTCCCTCTTCTACTAACCACTTTCCCTCCAAACCAGAGTCTGTACATTCTCCTAGTCCTCCTTCACCTACCAAAAAGACCAAAAAAATTGAAAACTCGGAAAATACCATAAAAATTGAAAAAGGAAAAGATCTAAAAAGTTTGGATCCTGCAGTTAGGGAAGCATTGGATAGAAAGTTGATTTTTGAGCTTCCCTTAGTAATGGCCATTGAACACTTTCCCGACCTTAAAAGATTTGTGAGAAGTAAATTGATGCCTAAAAGGTCGGGCAATAAGAGAACAAGGACTGAGATACATATAGTGTCTATGGCCACATCTTTGATGATAGGGAGAAAAACCAAGAGCCGCAGAGTAAAGCGGTTGCCTAGGTTTGATTGTGAAATCAAAGATACCACATTCACCCATGCAAGAATCGATGATGACTTACCAATTAATATCCTCCCGACCTCCGTGTTTGCAAAGCTCAAACTCGGATCTGCCAAGAAGTCAAGAGAGATAATTCAGTTGGCGGATCGATCTGTTAAACGGTCGAGAGGAACCATTTCAGTCATCGTCACTTTCCAAGGTGCTCTACTGGAGATAGAATTCATGATCATTGACATTGAGCACCGAGGAGAGTTCACCCAGTCTCCGATCATTCTTGGGAAGTCGTTCTTAGCCTTGGCTAAGGCAACTATAGATTGTGAGACTCGGGAGATCGATTTCTCTGCATTGGGAGCACTCCGACCTCACCCGATCTTTGAGGACACACGATATTCCAAGGTAACCCGTAAAGTTGTAGACAGTCGCGACCTTCGAGAGACAGTTGAGTCCCATCTCTCTACTATACCTGAGATACCGACTGTCCAGACAACCATTGGTTTAGACACTTCCTACAACCACACACCGTCTACTGCTTGCACCACCACCACGACAGCTTCTAGAGAGGACTCAAGAGCAGAAGCTATCAGTGAGTCGGACATGACCTTTGTGGATTGCCTTGATCATTTCGATGATCCGACACAAGAACCCAACAATGTCAAGCCAACTGAGAACACTGTGCCTTATCAGAGACGTGTGCTGACCTTGCAGGAGTATTACAATGCATATGGTGACTCATCTGATGATGAACCTCTGGTCAGAACCTCACACACACCACATCCAAGACATACACCAAAGGAGACAACTGGGACCAAATTGACCAATCTTGATAAATCTGTTGCTCCATCCTCTAGTCGGTTACCTGGTAAGAAGAAGACGGGTGTTGATTCCTTGAGGTGTTCCCCCGAACTCCTTAAGACGTATCAATCTCCTCTTCCTCTTGATGCTTCAGGTTCTAGAAAACCGACTAAGAAGGTTACCTTCGATGTTTCAGAGAAGGAACTTTCTGAGGAGTCCTCATCAGGTCCGGATGAGGTGATCTATATGAGTGAGCTCAGTTCGGCTGTTCTGAAGCCATACTTAAGCAAGCAGCCGTGTGTCGACCCCCGTTGGACGTTCCCCACACCTCACTATTATTCTTCGGAGGACGATTCTGACAGCGACACATGTGTATACTACCCACCCCATCGCTCCCGCAAGAAGGTCCGTCACAAAACTTCTTGATCCTTGTATATTCTCCCTCCTCCTTGTACATATTTTCCTTCCTTTATTCACCTCTTTCCCTCATGATTCGCATCACTCGCCCCAGTTCCGTATCGTTTTCATTTTGTGGCTATACTTAGGATGACTAGATCCTAAGTATAGGGGGGTGAGTGACCCGATTTGTTCCTTCTCTTCTTTTTATTTTCTTTTTGTATATTCTTTCCCATTCTCATCGGTCTTCCAATCTTGTGTTCTTTCCAATACTTAGGCTGACCAAAGCCTCAGTATAGGGGGGACCGATGCCCGCCATGTGTATTTACTCATCATTTCTCCTCTTGACCTCGTCCGCCCCATTTTTGCTCTTCTTCTACACTTAGGCTGTCCAGAGCCTAAGTATAGGGGGGCGGGTCGACTTCTATACTTTTTATAATTTTAGCTTTCCTACGCTTAGTACGAGCTATGTCTTTTTGTCACCTAGTGCCATGAGGACATAGCACAAGCTAAGTATAGGGGGGCGTGTATATATTACATATATACTTTACCCATACCTCGTACTTTCACGTATTTTTTATATATATTATACAATAATTATGGGGTGGGTAAAAAAAACAAAACAAAAGTAAAAAAAAACTTCTTTGCCTTTGTTTGTCAAAAAAAAATACAAAAAAAACAAAAAAAACATTCATAAAAAAAACTAAAAAAAAACAACAAAAACAAAAACTAAAAAAACTAACTAATAAGTTGGTTTAATCCCTGACACAATTCACTTTCACACAAGACTAGTGATGATCAAGAACACTTGGTTTATGAGGTCTTCAGATTTTGAGTTAACCAGCCTTAGTCATTAGGGTCCTTGACTTAATTATTCACATTTCCCTAGTTTGAAAGATTTGTGTGCTATATTGCATGCTTAGTCTCTATCTTAAGAATATGATCAACACCTCACGAACACGACTGCAGTTATGATGAGATGAGTTGAAATTTCACTTGAGGAACTGGGATAAGGGATTTGAGTTTGGACTTGATTTGATGATGCTCGAGGATGGGATAAAATCAATGAAGGCTTCATGAAACCCGAGTGTCAGCACATTTAGCCAGTATGAGAACATGGTTCTTGTACTATCTCTTGACATTTACCTATGTGCCAGGGTGTGATAAAATAAAAAAAATGTTGATCAGTGTGCGCCAACTCTTGGTAAAAGCAGTGGAGCTAGCCAAAAATACTACAAAGCAATGAAATGTCAAAGAAAAGCTCTCATTCCACAAAGTCAATTATCAAAAGAGCTTCCACCAAAGGCGAGCGCTCCCAACCATTTCAAAGTGTCCACTTGGACCACCGCTATTAGGACCAGGAGTCGGGCTTGCACCAAAAAAGGGCTCTGCATCGTAAATGCTACAAGTCTGGGTGTAGAAGGTACGATAGGTACTCAAAAAAGGCACACCCCGGTGTACTCCCAGGAAAACAAGTGCAGACGGCTCCAACTTCTCTTGACGGACGCACTGATCAACACCAAAAAAATGCGTTGCGTAATAAGGCACTTGAGAGGATCCTTGTTCCAATGAGAGGGAGAGAAGAAATGACACAATCCTATGCCCTCCATCAACTGGCCTTCCATCTACACTTTCAAGTCTGACAACTAAAGAGACGGTGAATTGGATGCAGGAAATGGTTTATTCCCTAGTGTTGAGGATCGGGTCCATAGGAGAGTCTCTTGGGCTGGAACCTTGGGTGACGTTGTGACTCTACTCTTGTAACTGCGGTCAACACTTAATGTCATATCCCTTATATATATGTATACAAAGAGAGTCTGATGATTAGGGAAATTGGGTACCTTTTGACTAGAGCTTGGTTCAGCTTAGAATTTTAGGATCTCTAAAACCGAGAGTTCTTGAATGGATCAAGTCTTGTATTCACATGCACAGTCAGGGGTTAACCCAACTTATTCATTCTTTATTTGCTCGAGGACTAGCAAAGTTTAAGTATAGGGGGGTGATGAATCCACGATTCATCATCTCAATATCTTGATCTTAGCAAAATCCACGAGTAAATTCCCTAATAAATATCCATAAAATCAATAAATTAACAAAATGACTCTTGTAAATAAAACACACTAATTATTGTATATTAGATTGTACAAAATAAATTACACATAAAAAGCCGCAAAAATAAAGGAGTTTTATACCTGTAAATAACCCAAAACTTCATGTATTTTTAATAATTTCATTTCAACTTCTTTTTGGCTAATTCTTTCTCTAACTTGTTCATAATAATGTACATAAAAATACAAAAATACAAAATAAATTATATCTCAAATAAATGCTCCTAGATCCCAATGGGAAAAAGCCGTAAAGACCAACTTCCAAGCTAAATTCCCGCTTCGTATGAACTCCAAATTCACCAAACTCACTTTTAAAGTTCAAGTTAGAAAATTATCTATCCAACGGAAGTGGTTTCATTAAAATCGGAGCTCATTTGCAAAAGTTGGGTTTTGGGACCTAGATGTACATTGTATACCTTGTATATATTCATTCTTTCTTTAATTTTTATTGTATCTTTCATAATTGCTAAAAATACAAAAATATCATGATTGTGTTTTATTTTAATTATATTATTTTATAGTATTTTTCCGTTGTAAATATCTCTTATTAAAAAGACAAAAAAATACAAATTAGAAAAGTAAACAAAAATTGTACATGGTGTTTTGTCTTCTTTTGTAAATTCTCCACTATTTGTCTTCTCTCTTTATTTTATTGTATTTAAAGTAGCATACTTTTATTTTCTTTTATTTAATCACATTCTCTACAATAACTTCCCTTTCTCCAATAACCTCCAAGTCTTCTTTCAACCTCCATTCCACTCCATATTCTTCCACCAACCTCCCATTCAACTCCACCAATAATCTAACTTCTCATTCAACACCACCACCTCTCTAACTCCCATTATTCATCTCTTTATAATCATCTCCACATCCACATTTTTTCCCCATCCACCATTCTTATAGAATAAGGAGAGAGCTTGGAGTGTTTTGTTGGTGACAGCTGCGAAGCATCGTCCTCAAGCGACGACCTCCTTCAGGTGAGATCCGCGGAGCTCCGCTTCACGTCACGAGTTCTCCGTCGAGCTTGCTAAGCTTCTCCGATTTTATTTCGCCAATCGGATCGAGGCGACGACAAGAGTCCAGCGTAGCTGCTCCGCAAATCCGGTGAAGATCAGGTAAGTATTTCTTCTCACATCCATTATTATTTTGTTTATCTCATATTTTGTTCCTTTGTATTTCATAACCATCTTCACATTCCCTCACCATAAGATCCCCTTCATTGTCACTTTTATTTTGCATTCTCTGTTTTTTAAAAAAAATTTAAAAAAATTATATAAACAAAAAATATAACAGCAGAAAACATAAAAAAATAAAAAAAAGAAAATTAAAAAAAAACATTGCAGGGAAGCCGCAGCCGCCCGCCGCCCCTCCCCCTTCCTCCACGGGCGGCGCCGCCGCAGCCCCCCCGCTGTACCCTCGCGCGACCGCCCGCGCCGGCTGCGCGCGTTCTCCTCGAGCTGCGCGCGCACCACCGCCGTGCGTGGCTGAGCCGCCCTCCGCCGGCCGTTGTAGCTTCACCCTTGGTGGAACCCGCGCTGCCCCCAGCTCTGCGGCGCGTGGCCGCGCCCTCCAGACCCACGCCGCCACCGCCTCACGCCGCCACCGCGTCGCGTCGTCGACCTCCTCGCGACCGCGAGCCCGCCGCCGCCCGCGTCGTTGTTGGGTTCCTTCTCCCCACCTGGGAACGAAGGGGAAGAAGAAGGTTCTTTTACTTATTTTTTTTATTTTGTACAAATTGCATCTTTTCTTTCTCATGTTTCCGTAATTACAAAACCATCCCTGTATATAAGTGCATTGTAATTCTAGTTTCTTTATTTGCAAAGATACCCCTGTGTTTGTACTCAAATTTGGACCTTGTTTTGGCATCATTTTATTTAAAGAAAAATAGCATTGTCACGAACAAGTAATTCTCTACAGTGTGGATATTTATTTGTATTTTTATCATGTGTGGGTAATTAATTAAAAATGTTCAACTGAAAATATTGGATATTTTACCCAATCAGTGATCTTAAAATTATATCTCACACACTATTGCTCTAAAAATTCCACAAAAAGTATATGTGATGCCTTGATATGTGATTAATTTTCTATCCATATTTCATCTAAAATGGAGTTGTCTTGTGCCTGAAATAAATCATAGAGTGAAATTAGTATTTGATTTTTAATTAAATCCACTTAAATCCTTTTTGCGAAATTTCAACTCTCCTGGTTTCTACTTCTAAATATCTTTCTGAGATAATTCGCATTCTGATTATTTTTATCACATGGATTAATTAGGAATTAATTACTCACTGTCACTCTGTTTCTACTAAAAAATACATAAAAATTCATATTTTGTCAAAAAATTCCAAAAATATTATGGATAACTTCCTTGCATCATGTTTTCATTCCAGTAATTTTTTTCATAATTTTTACTTACTGTTTGTGTGAGAAATTACGAAAAAACCCATAAAAAGTGTGCATTTTTATTTATTGCATTTTAACCCTGAAAATTCTAAAAAAAATATGTTTTGCATTCATCATTGGATTAAGTTTACTGGAAAAATATAATTTGGTTTAATTGAATTAATCTTGCATTAAATTAAATTAGGCTAAGTTGTATGCTTTCGTAGTAGCTTAATTCAATTGCGTCTTGTATTGGCATTTCTTCTTGCATTAAAAAAAATCTAAAAAAATACCGTTTGGATATCTAGATCTTAAATTTGCAAATTAAACCCAAGTTGTTCCTTTGCCTCCCTGTGTTCGACCCCGGACTTGCCCGGGATATAAATTAAAGCCGAGACACTCTTCACGGAGATCTTCTCTCGGTTCTGACCGAATCGCTAAGTACACGTGCTACAACGAAGCCGAATTAAATACCGTATTCAGCGACTCGTCAGATGTGTCAAAAAATTCCAAAAATATTACTGTAACTTCCTTGCATCATGTTTTCATTCCAGTAATTTTTTCATAATTTTTACTTACTGTTTGTGTGAGAAATTACGAAAAACCCATAAAAAGTGTGCATTTTTATTTATTGCATTTTAACCCTGAAAATTCTAAAAAAATATGTTTTGCATTCATCATTGGATTAAGTTTACTGGAAAAATATAATTTGGCTTAATTGAATTAATCTTGCATTAAATTAAATTAGGCTAAGTTGTATGCTTTCGTAGTAGCTTAATTCAACTGCGTCTTGTATTGGCATTTCTTCTTGCATTTAAAAAAATCTAAAAAAATACCATTTGGATATCTAGATCTTAAATTTGCAAATTAAACCCAAGTTGTTCCTTTGCCTCCCTGTGTTCGACCCCGGACTTGCCCGGGATATAAATTAAAGCCGAGACACTCTTCACGGAGATCTTCTCTCGGTTCTGACCGAATCGCTAAGTACACGTGCTACAACGAAGCCGAATTAAATACCGTATTCAGCGACTCGTCAGATGTGTCAAAAAATTCCAAAAATATTACTGTAACTTCCTTGCATCATGTTTTCATTCCAGTAATTTTTTCATAATTTTTACTTACTGTTTGTGTGAGAAATTACGAAAAACCCATAAAAAGTGTGCATTTTTATTTATTGCATTTTAACCCTGAAAATTCTAAAAAAATATGTTTTGCATTCATCATTGGATTAAGTTTACTGGAAAAATATAATTTGGCTTAATTGAATTAATCTTGCATTAAATTAAATTAGGCTAAGTTGTATGCTTTCGTAGTAGCTTAATTCAACTGCGTCTTGTATTGGCATTTCTTCTTGCATTTAAAAAAATCTAAAAAAATACCATTTGGATATCTAGATCTTAAATTTGCAAATTAAACCCAAGTTGTTCCTTTGCCTCCCTGTGTTCGACCCCGGACTTGCCCGGGATATAAATTAAAGCCGAGACACTCTTCACGGAGATCTTCTCTCGGTTCTGACCGAATCGCTAAGTACACGTGCTACAACGAAGCCGAATTAAATACCGTATTCAGCGACTCGTCAGCTATGTAAGCACAAGAGTAGGCTTTCCTATAACGATCAACTTTGTAGTAATCATCGATGTAATTCTCCCACCGCACTCCTCTAATGCTTCCCAACGTTGCTGCAGCATGTGTGCATGGAAGCCCACACAGTTGCCATCTTCTACACGAGCATTGGCGGGCCAGAAGGTTCAAAACATGCCTCCCTGAAGGAGTTTCCACTTCCACAATGCAGTCATCAGCTCTTCTAACAATGAAGCCTTTCAAGTCCCTTGTGATGCCTCTCATGTAAGACAACACTGATGGTACAATTTTTTCCATCCAATTCTTCGATCGTCGAAGTCTCTCATCCATGGTTGTCATCAACTTTTGCCTTATCCAATCAATTAGCTCGCAAATGGGCATATTTCTTGCGGGTGATATCCATGTATTGAATGCTTCACTCAGATTATTTGTGACATAATGGCACTTTGCCGAGTCACCAAATTGATGAAGGCTACACTTCTCCTACACATTTGCCAACCACTCGTATGCACCCAAGCTATGTTTTTGTATCTCAGATATCCAGTGATTGTAGTACTTAGCATCGAACGCCCTTGCAGCAGACCAAGCCATGATCTCTAATTCATCGCTAGGGAATTTCTTCTTGAAATTCTTATACAGATGTCGCATGCATGTCCTGTGCTCCGCTTGGGGGAAGATGGTCTTCACCGCCAACTCTAGACCTTTCTGTGCATCTGATATGAAAGTCAAACCAGTACCATTGCCAAACTCGATAACATGGTTCAAATGAGTCATGAACCAATTCCATGTGACATTGGACTCGCTTTCAACGACTGCGAATGCCACTGGGAATAATGCATTGCATCTATCCAAAGCTGTCGCCGAGAGAAGTGTTCCTAGGTATTTCCTCTTCAGGTGGCAACCATCAAGACCTATGAAGGGTCTACATCCTTTAATAAAACCTTGCCTTTGTGCTTTCAACGATATGAAAACACGTAGGAATGAATCGTCCTTCTCGGTTTCATAGTGAATCACACTTGAAGGATTCTGATTCTTCAGTTCATAAATGAGAGATGTAAGTCTCTCATATGACTCCTTAACCTTTCCATGGATCTTATCTAGTGCAATCCTTCTTCCCCTCCATAACCTCATGTAAGGTATACAGACTTAGAATTGCTCGGCTATCCGTCGAGATATGGCATTGACAGCCATTTCTGGGTTGTCCCTAATTCATGTTTCAATGTACTTGGCAATCGACTCTTGTGAAGCCAATGAATTGCCAACCCTACAGACAGAGGAACAATTGTGGTCCCATGCAGAGTCCTGACTCGGAATCGCATGCTATCTTGGAGCTTAGAAGCATGGATTCGCCATTTACAGTCTTTTCCCCTGCATATGGTTGTCACCCTGGCTGCCTCACTCTTGATATATCTCACATCAAATTCATGTTTCAGACAGTAAGTGCTTAATGCATGTTTAAATTCATCGTGTCCATCGAACTCAGATCCAACTGCAATGTCTGAAATCTCCATGTCGTTGGACGATATTCGACCTTTGAATTCCTCCACATCCTCTAAATCTGAATCTAAGAGATAGTGGTAGCTATTCTTAGAGTCAAGACCACTGAGTTCTTCATCATCATCACTGGTACTTTTGCTATCAGCAACAAAATCGGAGTCTTCCAATTCGCTTATGTCGATACATACGGTTTGGGAGTGCAACACTCTCTTTGATCTCACTATACGCGATTGCTGAGAACTCCTCACCGGTACCTCCATTGCGTTGGGACTGATGGGTATCCTTGATTCATCCCCAAGTGTATCCACTGGCTCTCCAAATAGGGGACCATCATTCATCTCCACTATATCATTTCGATCAATGTCCATTTGCACAACTTCATCCTCCAAATCCATCGCTTGAGTAAATCCCTCCACGCCATCCCCTTGCGCACATTCGGTGAAAGCGATACAATCAAGCGACTCCATGGTTTCATGCCCGACCTTCCCCAACTCCTCTAAAGCCTCCACAGTCTCATTCACATCATTCCCTAGGAACCTTGTGGTTGGATCTTGGTCTGCATTCGCATGCTCTTCCACGGCATCGAGTGCTTCTGCATCTTGATCAAACTTGACCACCAACTCGATTTGCGTTCCATCTTGGTGCAAGAGAAACATTTCTATCATCTGATTCTCATCAGATAACTTCGCATACCTAACAAAGAAAAAAGTGATTAAATGTCTGTATACTTAAATAATAAGCGATTAGGGCAAAAAAAATCAAACCATGAGATAGTTTCGTACGAATCGTACCTAGATGGATGGGAATTAGGAATTTTGTAGCACATACGCAAGGAGTCCTTTGTTTGCCATGGAATAACTTCTGCAATGTCGTCGATGATGTCGAACCAACAAGTGTAATATGGGTTTGTCCCTATGATGACTTGCTTCCCCAGCAAGTACCTATCGCAACCACGCCCTCGTACCTTCTTGAAGTATCCCCCATACCGGACGCAAATGCTAACGATCCCTTCACGCCCTTCGAACCAACCCATGCTATAAGGTACATGTATGTTTCATTCTCATCTAGTCAGTTGGATTTTAAGAAGAAATTTGAAGGCAAAGATGACGGGGAGTACATACCTTCCCTTCTCGAGTTGCTTCAGGTTCCTTGGTATAGGAGGAAGGGCCTCGTCGGCGAGTGATGGGGGCTCTTCTTCTTTGCGACTTGGAGAAGATGGCGAAGACCATGAGTCGAAGGCGGGAGAGATAGGTGACGATGTCGAGGGCGGGATGAGGGCTAAAACATCCACCTCGTTGCCCTTACACTATTCATTGATTCGACAACCACTTCCATCGAGATCCTACACGTGGCGGCAATGAACCCCAGCTATTTGATCTCCACCTCGTAACTAGGGCGTGGTAGGTGGTAACCCAACCGTGGTTACTGCTAACATCATAGCGTAACGGAGGGTTACATAAGTAAACGTTAACCATTACTCAGGATTTCTAACGTAATTCGCTATTACGCATGGTTCCTGGGGTAATTACCATATTACTCAGAGTTATGGGTGTAAATATCCCATAAAAAATTTGCACCTTTTTATGTCGTAGATCTACCAAGTACTTTCCTCAAAAAACCAATTTCTATGGGGGTCTCTACCCCTCATTTTATAGGTCATTGCATGGGAGAGAAAACCAACGGTTCTATTTCTAGCTGTTGGAGCCCAGCAAAGCTGAGGGCATTTTCGTCCAACGTAACAGCCGTCCCACAAAAACTAACGTCTACTAACACGAGGTTATGTTGTGTAACAGTTAACAATTACATGGGGTTTCTGACGTAATTCGCTATTACGCAGGGTTCTTGGGGTAATTACCATATTACTCAAGGTTATGGGTGTAAATATCCCTAATTTATATTAAGGTATCATCTTAATTTGGTCCAATTTAGGCAATTGTAATTTATCTTATTCATATATAGAGATCGCATGTTATGTGATATTTAATAGTTGGTTGATTGAGATATTTCATGAGTAATTAGAACTTCGATTTGATATTAATTTTATTCGCTTTTTAATCTTGCAATTCACCCCTCCTATGTAAAGGAGATGGTTGTTATTGTATTGGCCGGATCAAGTTATAAGAAAATTTGGAGTTTCTCCATATCTCCTCTCCCCTTCTCTTTGACGCCCCTGTGCAACTCCACTCTTCTTCACCCAAAACCCGTGCCACAAGCGTGCCATTCTTCTTCCTCTCCCCTTCCAAATTTCCCCCACCTTGAAAGTCGAATTGCATCAGATAATGAGGCAAATGCTCAGTTTCAAGGAGTCGATCAAACAATTAAATGCATATGCATCTTCTCCTCAAATTTTGGATGCTCAACAACAACGAACTTCACAACACTAGATGCTACCTTGCAGCAAGATGATCGTCGGTTGTTTGGAACATCACCGGCAGTCCAAGCAACTGATGCAACAAGGGATTGGGATGTATTTAGATGCAAAGTGGTGGTATTTTCATGCTCTTAACCCTGTGGATTAATCTTCCAAGGGTGGCCAGGTACTAAAGATTAAAAGGAAATCGACTGAAATAGTTCTATGCAGAATTAAGAATTTTCTTTAAAACGGGTGAGACAGGGAACAAGAGGAATGTTGAGCAATAACAAGTATTGGAATAATACAATTCATTATAAAACTATATCCAAGAGTTCCATCATGTTTTTTTAATAACTAAAGTCCCATCTGGTTGCTGGGCATAAATGCAACCCCTCGATGTGACCCCTCTCATATGATGATTCAGAGAACATGAGAATTAAGGATGCTCAAGCCGATGCTTCTATGAAGGATCTCATTGAAAAAGAACTAACAAATTTGGAGGGAGGACTTCAGTGGAAGAATAGTCAAGCAGAGAAAAGTTGTCGATATTATTATCAATAAAGCAGTAAATGAGGTTGCAAAGAAGGTGGTCAATGAAGATGATCAACATCCCAAAGTTGAACAAAAAGACCACACTCGAAGCAGCAACATGAAGAAAAGGAGAAAGAAGTCATGTTTGCGGGACAATCTCTTTCTTAAAGACCTAAATCTGGCAAATGAGTGATACATGGTAGAGGAAGAATGGGAATGACGTATGAAGAGATTGGAAAATGAGGTGGAGTTGATTTGGGGATCATCTAACCCATTCGATTTTGGTCTCCCTTTGAAGCACCCAATACAAATCTTTATAGAAATGCAAGACAACATTAAAATTCCCTTCATTCGAGATGATTGCAATGAAGAAATGGCCAAAGAAGTGCCATGGTAGGTGAAAGAATTAAGGGATAGTCTCTCACTCATTGAGAAGAATGAATAGAAATATAGATTGATGTGCTAATATTATGCCTCATTTTCTATTGTGGAGGTGATGCATGTAAGAATGAGGTAAATCCAACATTTAGAATCCAAATAAGAGTGAAGTGAGCTCGATAAAAGGTGAAAAAGAAAAGCGAGGAATCCTGAGGTATTTGGACCAAGGAGTTAATGTCATATTTTTAATGAAATGATGTGAAGGAGAGATCCAAATAACTTTTTTGGGTATCCGGTGCGAGGAATCCTAAGGTATTTGGTGAACTACTACAGAAAGTTCATCAAAAGAAATTCCAAGAAACCGGTGCCCCTGACATACCTGCATCGGAAGGATCAACCCGGAAGATGGACACATGAATGTCAAGAGGCATTTCATAAGCTGATGAGGGCAATGGTGGAAGAACTAATTATACGACTTCCAAACCTCGAAAAGCCATTCGAAGTACATAACGATGCGTCTAATTATGCACTTGGAGGTGCACTGGTGCAAGATGGGCATCCCGTGGCATATGAAAATAGTAAGCTGACTCCAGTAGAGAGAAGATACTCCATACATGAGAAGAAAATGACAGCAGTTGTCCATTTTCCCGGGACGTGGTGCCACTACCTCCTCAGATCAAAGTTCGTGGTGCGGACGAATAATGTGGCAACCATCTGCTTTGCCACACAGAAGAAGCTGACTCCCAAGCATGCACGATGACAAGACTTTCTTGTCGAATTCAACTTCAGCTTCACTGCTATCACAACCCCGATTCCGAGTCGTCGGATCCTCCCATATCGGGATATAGTTACTCAGCAATAATTTATTCAGTAATCACAACTACCATTCAAAAACAGATTGCAATTAAAAATACTCAGAAGGAAGTATTTCAACACTATTCCATTCACAATATAAAGTTTACATGATACATTGTCTCACTATAACCATTTACATGTACATCAGCTCAAAAGGAAATACACAAAAAGATTACCAACTACCTTATAGAGTAAAACTACTATGGTTGACAGGGTGGCTACTATGTTAGCTGGCTAGATTACGAAAGTCCTTACGATGGTTCACCGACACATGTTGAGTTTTCCATAAATTATAGGATAACAATTAGCGAATGCTAAGTAACAAAGAAGAGAAAAGCAAACAAATAGTGTAATTTTTCAAAACTTGTTATCACAAAAAGTTCCATCCCTTCTCATTAATTTAAGTCATATTCCTTTCTATTCCACGTTAGGGATTAGTCCAGGGAATTACCTCACCACTATATGGACTCCAATACTACCTTGACAATTTCCTTTTCTTCTATTAATCAGGATCTCAAACCCTCAGCCTGGCAAACAAAGGAGCACATCGTCCTCGAGGATCCGGTTGCTTAAAACCTCAGACTAAACTTTAATCTCATAACCTAGCGGCTTTTTAAAATATATATATATATATATATATATATATGTTATCGTGACCCATCCGTTATTGAACAACCCGTGCCTCCACATGGCACGACTGATGAAACTCGATTTCATCATCTTTAATTTGCATTTTTAACCCCCTTGATTAAATATGTGTCAATAAAAAATCAGATAAAGTCTTGTAATTATCAGAGTCTTGGATAAATTAAAAATCACAAAAAATATCAAAATTAAAATCCGTGGTGTTTTTAGCCTTAAAACGCCATCAAAAATATTTTCTACCTTCAAATGACCTCATCTCTATTTTTGGTCAACATGAAAATTGTAGATCTTATCGAGATCTACAACTTTCATGTTTTGAGTTTTTCCAAATTCGGCCATTCGACCCCTCAAAAGTCAACTTCTAACTCCTAATAATCTGATTGGGCCACGTGGCCCTTTCTGGTTGAGCCACGTGGCCCAGCGCCTTGGTTGTGCTGCCCTCACTCCCGGTCGTTGGATCTATTTTCGATCCAACGGTCCCGCTATGTCCATCATGCATTCAATACCTGTCGTCGGATCAAGTTCCTGATCTCATCTCCACCCTCCATCAACGTCGGTTTCTCCTTGCGCCACGTGTCACATCCTCCACCGTCCGATGACTCGTTTCACTTCCAATCTTCACTATTCAAACTCGCGACCGTCCTCGACCCTCCGATCATCCTCCAGATGTGATCTGGACCGCCCGCTAGCGCTGCGTCCGCAGCTAGCCGCGTGGCACGCTCCGCCACCCTTCGATCGTGTCGCCCGAGACCTAATCGTAGCCGCTCTTAAGCGCCTCTCTCCCGATCGTTGGATCACATGATCCAACATCTTAGACACCTTCTTCTACCTCCGGTCAGCCCTCTATCCCACGCCCTTGTTCTCGCACAACCGCTTTCCCCTTCCATTTTTTCCCAAGTGCACGTTCACCATCTCCATTCGCCAACACCCCCACGACGTTCCCCTGTCATCCACGATCCTCACGAGCTACAACTTCATCCACTACTCCTATCCGGTCGCTCCGTATCCATTAGTCAAACCACATCCCCCACTGATCAGAACCGACCCCCTCCTTCAAATACGCTATCCCGGCCCCATTGCACAACCGTCCACCTTTACGCAGGGCGAGGCTCAGCCCTCCTCCATCTCCCTGTGATAGGGGGAGGTAGCAGGATCGAGCGAAGACGACCTCCATCTCCTGCGTCGACCCGCCACCCTCCATGGCGGCGGCGCAGCGCTTTTAGCCCGCTCGAGCTGCCCCAAGTGGTTGACGGGGTCCAGTGAAGACCCGGGGTTCGATTGAACCCCAAGCCCAAGCCGATACCTCCATCTCCGACCAGGTAAGCCTCTCCGACCTCCTCTGTATTTTCTTCTATTTTTTTGCTTAATTAAATAGGCCGCTCCACTCATCTTCTACCTCCATTGATCTCCTCTAGAGATTCACCTCAAATCCACCTTCCACGTGCTACATTCCGATCCCTCTCTTCTTCCTTCATACCCTAGACCACCTACGACCCATCTCCTCTCCGGTCGCCGGAGATGGAGCTCCGGTTCCTCACCTCCACTCTCTCACATGGAACCCCATACCACTCACACACGCCCTTCCTATGCTTCGGTTATTGTATTAACTATGCATGTCATCAAACTCCTTCAATGGTCGGAGACCCATCGGAGCTGACTTCGTCAACCACGCCATTGTCATCGGAGCTCCGACGGCCTTACCCAAAAGGTCCAGCGCCTGCCCCGAGCTCCCAGCTACCTCGACGTACTTCCAGGGAGCTCTGGAGAGGCCCACTGCGTCCGAGAACCATCGGCGGAGCTTGAGCTCCTTCGCCGGAGCTCGATCCTCGCTGCCGGTCGTAGCAGAAGACGGAGGAGCAGGCAGCGTTGGATGCTCCTCCACGGAGTTCATCCAACAGTGCAACGCCAGCCACGCGTACCGCAGAAGAGAATGCAGGCACCGTTGGATCTTCAACATCCAACGGTCTACGATCGGCCACGCGTCAGAGCCAGAGCTGCCCCGAGCGTTAGTCCCCAACCCTCCAGGCTTGTGACTCCCGAGCCTACACCGAGCCTCATACGAGTCCATGCCTGGAGGTTCGTCCATTCTGAGCCTAGCCTAAGCTGCCCGAGACTCCTCTGAGCCTCAGCTGAGCCTGAACCTCCTCCGAGCCTGGAGAGCACGTGCACAACACGTGCCATCTGGGAAATTTGCACAGAGGCCCTCCTACTTCTTCAAAATTGCATATAGGTCCTAGCATCACGTGCAGCATACACGCATCTGGGGTATTTTGCATTCATGCCCTCGCATGTTTTCATAATTACAAAAATACCCCTGTGCGTGTGGGTTATTTATAGGGAAGGTCCCGAACTTTCTTGTATTTGCATTTTAGTCCCTCCCAGGGACCTGTTTGCTAGTTATCTTTTATGTTTTCTTGTATTTATGCCCCTGACTTCACTTGTGTATATCTTGAGCATCCTAGCTCCGATTGAGTCGATTTCAGTGGCGTTTTGAAGCTCTCTTCATTGTCTCCCTTATGGCTGCTTTTATTTCACAATTGATACTAAAAAATTTGACGTATTATTTTATTGATTAAGTGTCTTGATTCTCGTGCCTAATTTTTACATGAATGAAGAGTGCTTTATTATTTGACCCTGATTTGACTTCTATTGAAATGGCTCAAGTACTTATGATCTAGGGCATATTTTTATTGCATTTCATCGCATTCATTTGCATGATTAAAAAGTAATAAAAAATGCATGTTTTATATTTGCTTGATGCATTGTTTTGTCTTCGTGCATTGTTTGACTTATTGTTCTCTAACTCAACACTTAATTAATGAAAAAAAGTCTGAATAATCACGAGAGAGGCTCGTGTCCCTGAGTTCGACCTTGG
Source organism: Ottelia alismoides (assembly GCA_037367405.1). Taxonomy (NCBI): domain Eukaryota; kingdom Viridiplantae; phylum Streptophyta; class Magnoliopsida; order Alismatales; family Hydrocharitaceae; genus Ottelia; species Ottelia alismoides. The sequence goes on along the minus strand of JAZKJV010000733.1, from coordinate 288,081 downwards.
TTTCTTATCAAGTAAAATTTAAATTTATGACCATCCGATTCTTTTTTGATGGTCTTTGATGGACCGAATCCAGCCCGACTGCGACGATCTTAAGTGCTAATTCAACACTATTAAAGGGCCGGATTTGCGGTTCATCAAATGGCGCCGTTTCCGGGGACACGTCTCATTTCTTATATTATTTTGATTTTTATTTATTTAATTAAGTGTTTCTTATATATGTCGATTTGTTCATCTATTTTTGCATTGCAAAATTTTCTTTTCAATGGATCTCTAACCTTTGCTTTTGTGACAGGGCCCTTGATTGTTAAAGGAGGCATGAGCAGATGCTTCCCGCTGCGAGGAGCTGCAGAAGCATGCTTGGAGCAAGTCGAAAAGAAAAGAAAAAATGTGTCATTTTTTGCATATCATTTTTTATCATGTAATAATCGTCTTTACAACGGTCTTCGATCAAAGACTTGCGATTGTAAACGAACGATATATGTGGCTGTGTGGGGATCGTCCCCACTTGAGTGTCGACCTAGGACCAGGCATGCAGCTCTTTGAGCTTATTTTTATCATTCTATTTTATACATGTTTGCTCGTAGGCAAGACACACATTAATCAAAGACGTGTATAGCTTCGCTTCACTTAGCCAAATTTCAAGATGTTCTTCCCCGCTAATAGAATCATGTTAGGTGCGACTTTTTGATCGACTTGCATACATTATTTTGGTTTTCAAACAGTCCAAGTTTTCACGTATTTTCGCCAAGTCACTGCATGTTTTATCGCTTAGCCTAGATCATGTTTTTTTATCGAATACATGGTTTTTCTCGATTTCCCCTCCTAGCTTGATCACCTAGGCAAATGGAAAATGGGAATGAACGGTAGACGATGATTGCTTGATTTATGTGCTCTCTTTAATTCAGTGACAACCTTAAATAACTGGGATTGTTAATTGCAAGTCAACCTAAAATGGAGTAAAATATTGTTTTGGGAGAGCAACACACTCGTTTACGCAATTGATTTTACTTAACATTTTTTTCGCGTAAAGATAAAATGTTTTAATCACCAATAAAACCGACAAGATAATAAACCAACATCTGTTGGTTTCCTGTGTGAGTTAGTGAAATTGAGGGGTCTTGCATGTTTGATTGAGCCATGTTTGCTCCGACACCCTCTCCCCCGAGCCTTAGAAACTCCACTTATCTCCAAGATTCATCCACTCACTTGTATATCCATCCATCTTCTTCGTTCACCTCGAATCCCTCCCATCATCAAATCTCCAATCTTTATACTTAGGCTACTCTTAGCCTAAGTATAGGGGGGACCCGAGTCCCTGTGATTTTCTCTGCTCTTATTTCATTGCCTTGATACTTAGGTTATTTCTAACCTAAGTATAGGGGGAGCCCTCCTTAGTTCCCGTATATTTTTCTATATTTAAATGGACCTATGGATTTGTATCATCTAGTGCTATGAGGACATAGCAAAGTTTAAGTATAGGGGGGTATACCGTATATACAGTCTATTTACTTTAGCTATAATCTGAAAAATTTGAAAAATTTAAAACTTTTTGGCTAAAGTAAAAATCCTTTGAACTAAGTGGACTCAAGTGGTTTTCAAGGCTTTTCTATATTATGTTACACTATTTTTATAAAAATATTTTTGAAAAATGATTTGAAAAATGAGTTTCCCTTATTTTGAAAAATCTTTTGAAAATGTTTTGAAATTTTTTGTGTGTGACATGGTATTGAAATTTTCTTTTGATTTCAAGGAAAGTTGAGTCTAATCAGTGTTCTAACCTTTAATTAAAATTCCATAAAAATGAGAAAAATCCTTTAAGAGTAATTAGTGACTACTAAGCTCAAATAAGTAGCCGCGTTCAGTGAGGGTTCTCCCTTAGCAGAGTGGATGGTTTAGAGGACATCGCGTAAGGCCCCGTCCTCAAGTAACGGGCTCCGGCCTTACACCCATACTGGCTGAATGCAGATGCATCTACTTAATTGAGTTTAGGCAGTCATAATATCTCTTGAAGTAAAAAAAGTGTTTTTGAATGAAGGTGTTGGATTAATCCTCTAATTTCACACTTTCACCCAGGATCTGAAATATTCAAGGAAACTTAGTTTACGAGGACTTGAGATTTTAGGTTAACCAGTCTTAGCCATCAGGGTCTTAGACTTGATCATCCACATTCCCCTAGATTTCTAGATTTACATGCTTTATTCCATGCTTAGTCTCATACCATAAGAATATGATCATCACAACACATGCATGACTGTAGTTTCAATGAGATGAGTTGACTCTTCACTTGAGGGACTGGGATGAGGGATTCGAGTCTGAACTTGATCTAATAATGCTCGAGGATGGGATAAAATCTTTGGAGGCTTCATGAAACATGAGTGTCAGCAATTTTAGCCAGTTTGAGAACTTGGTTCTTATACTAATCTCTTGACATTGACCTAAGTGACAGGGTGTGAAATAAACAAAAAATGTTGATCAGTGTGCGCCAACTCTTGGTAAAAGCAGTGGAGCTAGCCAAAAATACTACAAATCAATGAAATGTCAAAGAAAAGCTCTCATTCTACAAAGTCAAATATCAAAGAGCTTCCACCAAAGGCGAGCGCTCCCAACCATTTCGAAGTGTCCACTTGGACCACCACTATTAGGACCAGGAGTCGGGCTTGCACCAAAAAAGGGCTCTGCATCGTAAATGCTACAAGTCTGGGTGTAGAAGGTACGCTAGGTACTCCAAAAAAGATACCCGGTGTATTCCCAAGAAAACAAGTGCAAACGGCTTCAACTTCTTTTGACGGACGCACTGATCAACACCAAAAAAATGTGTTGCGTAAAAAGGCACTAGAGAGAATCCTTGTTCCAATGAGAGGGAGAGAAGAAATGACACAATCCCATACCCTCCATTACTGGCCTTCCATCTACATTTTCTAAGTTTGACAACTAAAGAGACGGTGGACTGAATGCAAGATTTGATTTATTCCCTAGTGTTGAGGATTGGGTCCTTAGGAGAGTTTCTCGAACCAAGACCTTGGGTGAAGTTTTGACTCTACTCTCGTGAATGCAGTCAACACTAAATATCATACCCTTAATCTATATGTACATCAGAGAGAGTCTGGATAATTAGAGCAATTGGGTGCCTCTTGATTAAGGATGGGTTGAGCTCTAAATTTTCGGACCTCTAAAGTTGAGTGAACTTTAACAGATCAGATCCTGTACTCACATGCACAAGGAGGTTAATTCAGCTTATTCATTTTCTTGATGCTCGGGGACGAGCATAGTTTAAGTATAGGGGGTGATGAACCTCAATTTCATCATCTTTAATTTGCATTTTTAACCCCCTTGCTTAAATATATGTCGATAAAAAACCAGATAAAGTCTTGTAATTATCAGAGTCTTGAATAAATTAAAAACCATAAAAAATGTCAAAATTAAAATCCGTGGTGTTTTTAGCCTTAAAACGCCATCAAAAATATTTTCTACCTTCAAATGACCTCCTCTCCATTTTTTGTCAACATGAAAATTGCAGATCTCATCGAGATCTGCAACTTTCATGTTTTGAGTTTTTCCAAATTTGGCCATTTGACCCCTCAAAAGTCAACTTCTAATTCCTAATAATCTGATTGGGCCACGTGGCCATTTCTGGTTGAGCCACGTGGCCCGACGCCTTTGGATGTGCCGCCCTCACTCCCGGCCGTTGGATCTATTTTCGATCCAATGGTCCCGCTATGTCCATCCAGCATTCAATACCCGCCGTCGGATCAAGTTCCTGATCTCATCTCCACCCTTCGTCAGCGCCGGTTTCTCCTTGCGCCACGCGTCACCTCCTCCATCGTCCGATGACTTGGTTCACTTCCAATCTTCACCATCCAAACTCGCGACCATCCTCGACCCTCCGATCGTCCTCCAGATGCGATTTGAACCGCCCGCTAGTGTTGCGTCCACAGCTAGCCACGTGGTACGCTACCCTTCGATCGTATCGCCCGAGACCTAATCGTAGCCGCTCTTAAGCGCCTTGCTCCCGGCCGTCGGATCGCATGATCCAACGGCTTAGACACCTTCGTCTACCTCCGGTCAGCCCTCTATCCCACATCCTTCTTCTTGCACAACCGCTTGCCCCTTCCATTTTTTCCCAAGTGCACGTTCACCATCTCCATTAGTCAACACCCCCACGACGTTCCCCCGTCATCCACGATCCTCGCGAGCTACAACTTCATCCACTACTCCTCTCCGGTTGCTCCGTATCCCTTGGTCAAAACCACATAACCCACTCATCAGAACTGACCCCTTCCTTCAAACACGCCAGCCCGGCCCCATTGCACAACCGTCCACCTTTACGCGGGGCGAGGCCCAACCCTCCTCCATCTCCCTGTGACAGGGGGAGGTGGCAGGATCGAGCAAAGACGACCTCCGTCTCCGGTGTCGACCCATCGCCCTCCATGGCGACGTCGCGATGCTTTTAGCCTGCTCGAGCTGCCCCAAGTGGCTGACGGGGTCCAGCGAAGACCCGGGGTTCGATTGAACCCCAAGCCCAAGCCGATACCTCCATCTCCGACCAGGTAAGCCTCTCTGACCTCCTCTGTATTTTCTTCTATTTTTTTGCTTAATTAATTAGGTCGCTTCACTCATCTTCGACCTCCATTGATCACCTCTAGAGATTCACCTCAAATCCACCTTCCACGCGCTACATTCCGATCTCTCTCTTCTTCCTTCATACCCCAGCCCACCTACGACCCATCTCCTCTCCGGTCGCTGGAGATGGAGCTCTGGTTCTTCACCTCCACTCGCTCACATGGAACCCCATACCACTCACACACGCCCTTCCTATGCTTCGGCTATTGTATTAACCATGCAGGTCATCAAACTCCTTCAATGGTCGGAGACCCGTCGGAGCCGACTTCGTCAACCACGTCGCCGTCATCATAGCTCCGACGGCCTTACCCAGAAGGTTCAGCACCTGCCCCGAGCTCCCAGCTACCTCGATGTACTTCCAGGGAGCTCCGGGGAGGCCCACCGCGTCCGAGAACTAGCGGTGGAGCTTGAGCTCCTTCGCCGGAGCTCGATCCTCGCCGCCGGTTGCAGCAGAAGACGGAGGAGCAGGCACCGTTGGATGCTCCTCTACGGAGTTCATCCAACGGTGCAACGCCAGCCACGCGTACCACAGAAGAGAATGCAGGCACCGTTGGATCTTCAACATCCAACGGTCTATGATCGGCCACGCGTCAGAGCCAGAGCTGCCCCGAGCCTTAGTCCCCGACCCTCCAGGCTTGTGACTCCCGAGCTCACACCGAGCCTCATATGAGTCCATGCCTGGAGGCTCGTCCATTCCGAGCCTAGCCTAAGTTGCCCGAGCCTCCTCCGAGCCTCAGCCGAGCCTGAACCTCCTCCGAGCTTGGAGAGCACGTGCACAGCACGTGCCATCTGGGAAATTTGCACAGAGGCCCACCTACTTCTTCAAAATTACAGATAGGTCCTGGCATCATGTGCAACATACACGCATCTGGGGTATTTTGCATTCATGCCCTCGCAGGTTTTCATAATTACAAAAATACCCCTGTGTGTGTGGGTTATTTATAGGTAAGGTCCCGAACTTTCTTGTATTTGGATTTTAGTCCCTCCCAGGGACCTGTTTGCTAGTTATCTTTTATGTTTTCTTGCATTTATGCCCCTAACTTCACTTGTGTATATCTTGAGCATCCTAGCTCTGATTGAGTCGATTTCAGTGGCGTTTTGAAGCTCTCTTCATTGTCTTCCTTATGGCATGCTTTTATTTCACAATTGACACTACGAAATTTGACGTATTATTTTATTGATTAAGTGTCTTGATTCTCGTGCCTAATTTTTACCTGAATGAAGAGTGCTTTATTATTTGACCCTGATTTTAAATGGCTCAAGTACTTATGATCTAAGGCATATTTTTATTGCATTTCATCGCATTCATTTGCATGATTAAAAAGTAATAAAAAATGCATGTTTTATATTTGCTTGATGTATTGTTTTGTCTTCGTGCATTGTTTGACCTATTGTTCTCTAACTAAACACTTAACCAATGAATAAAAGTCTGAATAATCACGAGAGAGGCTCGTGTTCCTGAGTTCGACCTTGGTTTCTTACCAAGTAAAATATAAATTTATGACCATCCGATTCTTTTTAGATGGTCTTTGATGGACCGATTCCAGCCCGACTGCAACGATCTTAAGTGTTAATTCAACACTTTTAAAGGGCCGGATTTGCAGTTTATCAACGACCACATTTTCCATCGTTCAACCCGAATATATTGGCTCCCTGTAGCACGCGTTACAAATCATTCATTTCGTGCACACTTATCATATAGGGCAATCGTGTACCACCTAGGTAGGGCACGCCAATACGGGTTCCTTCCGACAAAACCTATAAGTTGCATGCCCAACCTGTAGTTCCACTCCCAGTCATTCTTAATGTAAGACACAATCCTTTTCAGGATCCATCTCAAAACACATCTATTCTCAAGATGTAATTCCTCCGTTAAGCCTTAGATTTGCATAAACATAAATACTGAGTACAGACTTACACATATTTTAATTCATATATTTATATATTCATATTTATGCTTATTTTAACTTCCAAACCCTAACTTTCCAAACCACTGCATCCATTCGATGCGCATACCTTATTTTAGTTGAAATCACAAAACAACCTTTCATACTTTTCCAAAAATAACCAAACTAGGGTTCTTCGTAGCAAGGAGAGAAAATACTTAAATCTCAACGATCTCATATGAAAACCAAATAGCAAAAGGAAGAATTTCATTGCCTAATCGAGCTCTCTCTTTCTCTCTCTCTCTTGTATGCAGTGCTTTATCGTGATTCTTTTTCAAAAGAATGATTTATAGCTCTTGAAACGATCGAATTTCATTTTCGTATCAAAAACGCTAAGAACGTGCCAAGATCGCGAAGAACGAACGAAGAATGCGAAGAACACGTGAAGAACACGAAGAACATATTTTCTCTTGAAATTTCAGCAGAGCTTCCCCTTATATTGGAACATATTTCTATGAAAATTTTGGCAGATTTCTCCCTTATATTGGGACATTTTTATAAAAATTCTGGCAGAGTTTCCCCTTATATCGGTACATATTTTTTTAAAAAATTCGGTAGAGTGTCCCCTTATATCGGGACATATTTTAAAAGAAAAAACAGAAAGAGATTACTCTATAAAATTACCTAAAGGAAAACAACAAGGAAACGAAAGAATATAAACAAACTACAAGCGATGGAGAATCGGTAGACACCACGCGTCTTAGGTGAGTGAAGGTGTGATGAATCACAGGGTTCACTAACATGCATAGCGGCCCGCACCTAAGTAGGGTATTAAACAGATTTCTCCATCAAAATAACTATAAAAGCGGAAAAGAAAGAATAAAACAATAAGCAATGGAGAATCGGTAGACACCACGCATCTTAGCTGAGTGAAAGTGTGACAAATCACATGATTCACTGACATACATAGCCACCCGCACCTAAGTAGGGTGTTACACAGATTTCTCCTCGAACCACAAAAGAAAATGAATTGGAAACAAAGATGAATCGAAAACAAAGCTGGAAAAAGAGCATGAATCGAAAACCTAGCTTACGAAGCAAACTAAGAGAGGATCGTACCTTCCTCCTCGTTCTCCCGACATCGTTTCCCTAGTGCTCCTTCCTCACCTCCCACTCCTCCTCCCGACCTATCGACCCTAGCCCTTGGGGATGTGGTGGTAGTGGAAATCGTAGAGAAGGGGGGGGCTATTTATAGGCTCTAGAAAATCGCTAACCATGGTTTAGATCTTAATCGCGGTTAGCGGCCCATGGTTTTGGCCCATGGTTTTGGCCAAAACTTATCTAAAACTTAGGGCTTAAGTTAGAACTATCTATAAGACTCTAGATTCGTTAATGACGCTTGATTAGCGCTAATCGTGATTAACTTTTTACTAATTGTGATTTAACCTTCACGGCTTGCACTTAACTTTTGCTAACCATTGATTAATGCTCTCTAATGGTCATTAACGATACTCAATCCATCATTAGTTTCTTTAGTTGTATTAATTTAGTCTTAATGATGGTCATTAAGAGTTAATAATGTCTTAAACCTCCTTACTTCTCGTTCTTCCGAAAATCATAACAAATCGAAATGAAGTCCGATTCACACGAAACAAATTCTGTTGGTTTCCTCTTGACGAGTCGGATCTTATGATAAAGGATCCGAGAGATAGCCAAGTTTAAGGCTTTACAACTGCAGGCTTGGGCGGTCTAACCAGGTAGCAGACACTCTCTCAAGGAAGAGCAAACCATAAGAGCCGAAGGTCGCGGTGATCCCATCGGTCATCCGCATGTCTGGTGACGTGCTCGAGCACATCCGAGCAGAAACAAAAGGATCTGGCTTGGTGCAACACATGAATGATGGAGAAGTCCGAAGATTCTGGATAGAGGAAGGAGTCCTCTATGCAAATGGCAGGAGGCCCTATGTCCCATTAAGCGATGGCTTTAGGAAGATGCTGCTGAAGGAAGCACACGACTCACAATGGGCCGGTCACCTAGGGGTGGAGTGCATGCTGGCACTCCTCTCCTCAAGCTACTTCTGAACAAGATGGAGGATGATGTGGAGGTCTATGTGCATACTTGTCTTGTATGCCAACAGGACAAGACCGAGAGAAAGAAAACGACAAGACTGCTGGATCCCTTGCCCATTCTTTCACGTCCGTGAGAGAGCGTCTTGATGGACTTCATCACTGGGTTCTCGAAGGTGGATGGTAATAATGCGGTGATGGTAGTAGTTAATCGCTTCTCCAAATACATGATCTTCGTAGCAGTACCACAAGAGTGTACAACATATACCACAATGAAGTTGTTTTTGCAAAACATGGTGAAGCACTGGGGCATACCGATGGACACTGTGAGTGACCGTGATGTACGGTTCACAGGTCGGTTCTAGACGACCTTGTTTGAGATGCTGGGATCCGATCTCAAATTCTCTACCAGCAACCACCCATAGACGATTGGACAGATGGAGCAGATCAATGTCTTGTTGGAAGAATACTCGAGGCATTATGTGACGGCCAATCAGCAAAATTGGGTGAGTTTACTGTAAACTGCCCAATTCTGCTACAACCTGAAACAAACCTCCACTAAAGGCCAAAGTCCATTCGAGATTGTGATGGGTAGGATACCTGTGACACCACATGAAGTGGCTAAGCAGAATAGCCAGGGATGGTGTCCCGCCACACACCACTTTGCAATGGAAAGGCATGAACGGTCGGAGGAAGTGAAGGATGCATTGTCTCACGCTCAATGCAAGATGAAGAATGCGACTGACAAGAGCCATAGATCGATCGAGTTCCATGTTGGGGAGAAGGTACTGTTGAAGCTGACGCCCCAAATTTGGAATAAAATACTGAGGAAGTCAGCGCACAAGGGTCTCATTCCTCATTACGACGGACCCTTTGAGATAGTTCGATGCGTGGGACCACTTGCCTATCAATTATGTCTTTCAGAGAGACTAAAGCAGTATCCTGTATTCTATATCAGCTTCCTGAAGGAGTACCATGAGGACGGAAAAGTATCACCAGGAGGGCGTCAAAACGTGCCCCCTCTAACGTTCGGGTTCATCATACGAACGTAGCTGAGAAGATTCTTGACATGTACATGGAGGGCCAGAGCAAGAAGAACCGAAGGATCTTTTTTCTTATCAAATGGAAGGGACTCCCAGAGGAGGAGGAAAGCTGGGAACGTGATACAACCATGTGGTATTTCGAAGACCTCATCGAGGATTTCTTGTAGACGCAGGATCAGTCACAGATGCCTGATGGATCAGGTGGGGGAGGCATGTAACACCCCAACTCCCGAGGTGCGGAAATAGCGTGCGATATTGGTTATCACACGTATGTGTGGTTCACTAACTTCACTGGCCACACAACGAAGTTCTAGAGGACTTCACGTTAGTGTATGGACGACTAAGGAAGGGATTTACCGTATTAAGGTTTGGACATCGTGGGTTCCCCTTGGCACACCACAAGTGTTCGGTGATACTTGATAGAGCAGAGCTGCAACATCCTACGTCGGAGCATGGGGTCCACTGATGACATGGCATGCTGATGTGCAGACGACATGGCATGCTGATGGTCCGGGCGATGTGACGTCGGTTGTAGAAGGCAAAAGGATTACAGGAAAGATAAAAAGTCAAGGCATGAGAAGAGTCATCTTGGAAGACGAAGGGTCTCCGCAAAAGATGAAGAGTCCTTGCATTCAGTGTACATGTAATAACTAGTGTCCCTTCGTATACCCCTGGCTTGTGTATATAAAGAGGGGTAAAGCTCATCTGTAAACAATACACTTGGAGTGAGTCTTTTTCTAATAACAAAGAGGAGTTCGTGTCATTGCTCTTGTGTCCTTGTTCTTGAGTGCATGTGTTTGAGCAGTGTGGTTATATTTGGCATGCCGGTGTACGTTTACATGCATAGGAGAAGGCTGGTTAGCTTACAAGAAGCTAATGCCGCACATGTTAATCTCAAAAATCGGTGTTGAGATTTACCCATGTGACACTAATACCCTTATAAAATGTTATTACCTTAGATTAGGTTAGAAGTTATATGTATACACCTTTATTGTAATAAATATCATGATGGCTCAAGGACATAATATGTCATGGTTATGAACGTACATCGAGGTTTCATAACGTGAAAAGTTGATATTATTTTTGGCTGTAACAAAATCCCTGTTATTTAGGAAGATTTCAACAGTCTGACTATTTTTGCACTATGGATTAATATAAACAAAGTTGAAGGTTATACCAACTACTTGTCCATAAAAACTTACCATTATATAATATTATCTAAGCAGGTGGTTGTTTACTTCAAGCCATGAATTAGCTTCAGAGGTTACAATATTGTATATGTTGTATGTTTGGAACATGTGTTAGAATATTGTATATGTTGTTGCAAAATCCACGTTGCTAGGGTGAAAAATAAAAAGGTAAAGTCTTTTTAATAGTTAATGACATGATGAGATGCATTGATATGTGAGTAAGATACATATGTTTGAGAGTCCCACCAAGTATGATAGAAAAATAATTGATGGATAAGGATGATTATATCGGCTTGATAACTAAAATGTGTAATATAATACGAAACCTTGGTAATGATATAACATAAGTATATCCCCAAATGGTGGTACTCTAATGGGATGTATTATAGGAATCCATGATCTATCAATTATATTTTGCAACGATTCATCTTGTTAAGCATCCATGATGATGTAATGATTGTAGAATCTAAACAATTAACCTTTTAATTCCATAAGATAAGATCGATCAAGGAAACTATGGTTATATGTACTTAAATCAAGGTGAAAGAGTTCCATTCATGACGATGAAATACCTAGAGGCCATAATCATGGTTTATCAATTAATGTCAAGGTCCGGGTCTGACCGAAGGAGAAACATGATCAATGATCTTCTCATTAATTTATAAGCGGACATATCTAGTAGATCATTTGTAATATAATTGATCAATGAATATATTTATATCTCACGAGTTATATGATGCTTGTACATGTTGAGATTGTCACACTAGCGATGTAACTCTTACATCTATCTAGATCATTGATGATGCTTGAACCTCATGTGCTTGTGAATCCATTTGATATTTTGATATCTTAGTTTGTTGACTTAAAGGTAAAATAAATATTGCAAGGTGAGTGCACACCATTGAGGTCCAGTTGAACCAACAATTAGTCACTCTCAATTGAGGGGCATCACATAGTGGGGTGGTGGTAGGTACTCTGGACAGTTTGGGTGGATGCATGTGTGCATTGCATCGTACGAAATCATAGTTGTGGCAACTCGTTTTGGTGCAAGCAGATCTCCCCCAACAGACTCAGTTTACAGAGTTGCGACTCCCCGGACTATATGCTCCATGTCTCGAGTGTTAAGGTATTACCGACCAGACTAGAAGAAGGATCACGTTTGCATTCAGGTTTTGGGCTATACTTTGAATGAAGCATTGCAGTGCTCCGATCCCAGTGTAGATGTTCTCCTTTGATGAGTGAGTCTGGGATAAATTGATAAATAGATAAATGATTTCTTAATAAAGCTAACGTAAAATAAATGGAATATCTCATGGATTAAGTGATATGGTCTTATGTGAACCATCATTTTAATCTCTTGCATGTGATATGTGTGAGTTAGACCATGACAATGGTTGTATATTTTGCTGCCCTCTAGGATATGAGATGTCCAAGTGTAGGAAGAGGGTGATTTTACTTGGTTATTATGGTCAACTCTTGAATATGAAATATGAGCATCATGTTGAGAACATATGCTATGAACAAAATTATGTACCATAGGGATAAGCTTGAATCAAGTTAATTGTGATAAATAAGAATATTACTTGTCAATTACTTTGCCAGTGGTTCTCTCTACTCACACACTTTTGGCTGGTACCACATGCCTTACTAAAGAATCGTGGATAATATTGAGATATCCACTTTTGATACTACGTTGATATAATTTTCAAATTATTGCATATAGCATGTTGTTCCACATCTATGATTGTTAATGAAACTACTAGCATCGATCATTTGCTTCCCAATTTTCACACACACACACACATTTGTGTGTCTGCGTGCATGTTCTTATATATATTTTATGTTATTCTCTATCATTGGGTGATGAATAGCCATTCATCTAATAGGATAAAATTCTGTATAAAACCTAATACTTTTGTATACAATATATTGTATATAGACAAACTTACATTATTTTATTATTCATATACACTTCAAACAATAAAGTTTTAAACATAAAACTTGTACATACTAATGTGTAGAAAATTAGAAAAATAATAGTTAAAATAAATCACCACAATGCACATGGAACACACAAATGAAAAAGCCACAAACCGAACTTCATTGATCAATATATATTTCATATGAACTCAAATTGAACCAAGCTCACCTCCATTATATTTCAAATTAAATTATATATCTAATGAGATGATTTCATTGAAAACAGAACTATGATACAAAAGTCGACTTTTTGGGATACCATTGTACTGAGGGCACATATATATAAATCATTTATTCTATTATTTATATTTTTTATCCCCTTTATATTTTTGAAATAATGTATATATTATATAAAATATATTATAAATATAAATCAAAATCAGAAATAAATAAAAATACCAAAATAAACAACAAACCTTAAAACTAAGGTATACTATACCTATACCGTATATACATGTATTTATTTATATGAATAAACAAAATCATAAAAAATCTTTAAAAATATGTAAATACATATTAAATAATGTTATAAACATATAAAATATGTAAATATAATATTATATATAAAAAAAATACAAAATACAAATATAAATATACAAAATACATGTATACATACATATATATACTTGTAAATATTAACCTATAATAAATAAGGTTGTAAAAATAAATAAAAATCGTCATAAAATAGTTTATAAAATTTAAACATTTTTATGTTTTACATTTTATTTAATAAAATCATTTACTATTTTTTATTTAATTTATAAGAATTTTTATTTATGTTTTGTACTGACTTGGTCCACGTGGACCAATCAAGTGCTGGGGAGCATTGACCTCCCGGTCAACACCTCCCCCGCACGGCCTAGGCCCCCCTTTTCTGTAAGAACCCGTGACCCCTTTATTCTCCATTTTTATATCCCAATTCCACACTTCCTTCTTCTTTGATCTCTTCACCAATTGTTTGCAACCCAACTCTCTTTACCTCGCCATACCTATAGGCTTCACCAACCTCCATCGCCCTACATGCAATCCCCTTCCCAACCTTGCCCTTCGCCATTTCTATAAAAATATAACTTCACCTTCAATCCAATGTTTGATTCTTTCTACTCCATCGTAACCCTAAAAATTACCTCAGGAGTGAGCCCCTTCGTAACAGGATGCTCGGTCCTCCGATCTGCGGCGTGGACAATGCGGAAAGGATTGGTTCCACCTCGTCAACGTTCACTTCAGGCGAAGTTTTTCTCCTTGGTCTCCGACATACCCCACTCATGCTTAGTCCCACATGGATGAGCGGTGGGACTCCGGTCTGTCTGAGAGGCGGCTATATAAGAAGCCCCTCACCCCCTGTACTCATTGAGAAATTCAAAAGAATATCCACCCCTTTGAGGGCTTCTCCCGTGATTTCATCCTGCTCCTTAGGGAGTAGGGTTCCACGTTAAATCCATGTTCTTGATGTTTATTATTCTGTTCATCGATTTTGCTTCCGCTTTTGAGATTTCGACACAAAGATACCCTGCCCCTGAGATATATCTGGATTTCAGATGTTTTTGATGCTTAGGGCATAGACTGCATGGGCTCATTTCCTGTCAGTTAGTGATCTCAGTACATCCTGCTTGCCGTGGATTATATTAGTCGTTGGGTGGAGGTGATCTCCACCCGAGCCGTTGATAGTCGTACGGTTTGTTCCTTTCTCAAGGAAAATAATTATTGTGCGGTTTGGGATCTCCAAGATACTCATTTCAGATGGAAGTAGACATTTCATTAATAGAGAGATGAGAAAGCTTGTGAAGGAGTACACCATTGAGCATAGTGTTGCGTCTCCTTACCGCTCACAAACTAATGGCTTGGTTGAGACTTCAAATAGGGAAATAAAGTCTATACTTTAGAAACTTCTACATCCAGATAGGAAGAACTGGTCCAAGATACTTGAATCAGTTCTATGGGCTTATCGGACGACGAAGAAGTCTCCATGGGTATGTCTCCTTACAGATTGATTTATGGAAAGCCTTGCCACTTGCCGGTTGAGTTAATTCAAAAATCTTTATGGGCACTCCGTCTATGCAATTTGGACTATGAGAAAGCATGCAAGAATAGAAAAGTGAACTTGAACAGATTACTGGAATTCCACGATTTCGCTTACGACAATTCACTCATGTGTAAGGAGGAAGTCAAGCGTTGGCATGATAGACACATCCGAAGAAAGAATTTCTCCCCTGATCAAAAAGTATGGTTTGAGGTGAAATTGAAGTTGTTCCCCGGCTAACTTAAAAGCAAATGGTCAGGACCAATGTGAGAGTTGTACGTGACAATGGTAGTATTGTCACATCGAGGTTGTCATCTGACGCACAGCGATATGCTATAAACGGACAATTGTTGAAATCATATATAGATCATGATACATTCCTATCAGTGGTTGATTCCATCTATGTGGTATCAGATGATGATTCTTTGACATCTTCTGTGTATGATACATGAGCTGATTTTCTTCTTGTATATATTCCTTTCGTTTATTTTTTTCTTCTTCCGTTTTTATCATTCACCTCTTTTTTGTGTATGTGTTATACTTAGGATGTGATGTACTATCCTAACTATAGGGGAGGTGAATGACTTGAGTTTTTCCATTTTCGTTCTGTTTCATCATTCCAGTTGTTGCTTATACTTAGGGATTCTTTACCCTAAGTATAGGGGGGAGTGATGTTGTTCATTTCATCTTTTTTCGTGTTTTTATTTCTTTTTATTTCTTCTGTTCCCTCGCTTGTCCTTAAACTTGTTGATATTCTTTTTCTATACTTAGGGATCTTTTACCGTATAGGAGAGGAAAAGTCAAGTCATTGAGTTTGTTCATTCTTTTCCCCGATTCTCCCCGTTTATACAGTCTTCTATACTTACGATCATTTGATCCTAAGTATAGAGGGGATTATCGACTTCTCTTCTTTTCCTTTTATTCTTTAACTTGTTGTTGTATAGATTCTTTCACGTTTCTATACTTAGCACGAGTTATGTCATATTTTGTAGATCTTTGATCACTATGAGGACATAGTTTGAGCTAAGTATAGAGGGGTCTCGTACCTATTGTATATATACTTTAGCCATAACTCATACTTTTATTTACTAATAATATGGCCATTACTAAAAATTATTTTGAAAAATGATTTGTAAAATGATTTGCAAAAATCTTTTGTTCAATTGTTTGGAAAAAATATTTTGTAAAATATTTTGTAAAAACTTTTGTAAAACTCTTCGTAAACTGCTTGTAAAAATGTTTGTAAAAATTGTTGTAAAATTATTTTTGTACAATTTTTTGTAAAATTGTTTATAAAATTATTTCCAATGCAAAATGATTTGCAAATTATTTTTTATATCAAAATTATGTATATTGTACAAAATGTTTGTAAAATCTATGAAGTAAAATGTTTGTAAAAACCGTGTAAAATTGTTTGTTAAATGATGTGTAAAATGTTTGTGAAATATTTTGAAAAAAAACATGTGTAAAACTTTTATAAAATCTTTGTAAATATTTTGTAAATTATTTGAAAAAATGATTTAAAAAGATTTATAATTTTTTTGTAAAATTAGTTTGTCGTGTGGGATATAAACTATGGGATGTATCTGTTTGTCGTAAAATCCACGTGTGTATAAAAGTTGTAAGTAGTTGTATTTATGAAAATAAAATTATTTGTTGTATATAAAATTTTCCTATAAAAATTCTTTGTAAAAGTTGTAGATAAAATCCTCTTGTAAAATAAAATCTTGTATAAAACTTATATAATACTTGTACTTATACTTGTATAAAATCCTTGTAATGATATACATAATCCTTACCAATCCATGTGAATGCATATAATCCACTAACTCTTTTCTTTTCCTTAAAAAAACAATTAATAAAAAATATATTATTTTATGTGATTGAGCCCCTAGTTTTAGGATTGCTTGCGATAGACTAAGATCAAACACTTAATATTCTGCATACACATATAGTCTCGTTTGGACTTAGTCAAATTTCAAACAGTTGATCATCACCTTCAATCCGTCGCGCCGCGAGCTCTCCCTGCCAAGCGCTTCTCCTGAACTCGATTTGTCGAGAGGAGGAGGGGTGAGCCTAGACCGGACTCTAGGGTTGAGGATTGGTGGTCATCTTGTGGTTCTTCACGATAATAGCAATTTCTAAACTTAGGGCGATTTCATCGGCTTTTGTATTTGCATATAGATAGGTTTCAATTCTGCTGAGCATCCTTGCATGTAGAGTGCTGGAGGCAAGGTGAGCATTTACGCTTTAGCATCCATCATTATTTGCCGCTTGCATTGCTTTTCCGCCTCTCCCTCCTATTTTGCAAACCTAGGTGCTTAAAGGAATCGACTCCTCGTTAGGCTCGTGCATTTTTATTAAAAATCAAAAAAGTGATAATCAATAAAATTGGGACTGCTAACATTACTTGACCCTAAAATCGATCAAAAAGAAAATCTTGTATTGGGGCGAGTAATCCCCTCATTGTATTTGTTTTACATTGCTCGCGCACACACTAAGATTAGTGCCCAAATCCCATCAAGCCCCCTAAGTGTTTGTGCAATTTTTGACTTCTCACCTAACTCTAAAACAGACGAGATAAAAAGACCGCTCGTTGCGGTCTCTACCGAGTTGAGTAGGTGAATTGAGGGTTTGTATTATTTTGATTTTTGTCTGTGATTGTTGTGTGTGCCCTAGATCATCTCTGCGCACTTGCGCCTTCTTCTTCACTCTCTTGACTTGACCATCGTGCTCTCCCGATCATTTCCTTTTGTTTTCGAGATGGATCCCTGGAGTGCATTTTATCCGGACTTTGCGGACCCCTCGCTCGCTCCAGCCAATCCATCTCCCTTTTATCAGGAGGATCCTCCTCCTACTTTTTCTGATTTTTGTACATATCCGCCTCAGCCGCAGTATCAGACTTCGGACTTCTACCCACCTCACCCCCATCTGGATATTATCCACATCCACCTTCACATCCACCCGAGTCTGACCTGTTGGAGTCACCTCCCTTGATCTCTATGAGTGATATCTTGAATCGGATGACAAAGCGCATTGATTTGATGAATGATGATATTGCTTTCTTGAGGAAGAATCAGATTAATGCTCCTTTCGTCGGGAATACGACTTCACTTGTAGGTAATCATGGGAGCTTGCAAACGCCAAAAATACAAAAAATGAGAAAAATTTAAAAGACCAAAAAGATTTCGGGAGACACTTGGTTAATCAATATTTTGAGGAGAAAGTCCACTTGCCAGAGCCCTTGACCACACATCCATTCACACTTAGTCCCACCTTTGACCCCGAGGATGCCGTTGTACAGACTACTCTTGGCATGCCTCGTGTATACGCTGATTCCGACTTCCTCCCTTGTTTGGAGGAAGTCCAAAAATTCAAAAGAATGTTATATGAACCCGAAGTGGTGGCTACTATTCATGAGATTATCCGTGCCCCACTTCAGCAGGCCATGACCCAATTATCTGCTCCTCCTCCCAAGAAGAGAAAGCGGAGGAGCAGATCTGAGCGTCACATTCTGACCATGGCCACTGCCCACGCCATCACACACCGTCCCATTTCCAAGAAGAAGAACACAGCTACACCTTTCATCACTTGCACC
Source organism: Ottelia alismoides (assembly GCA_037367405.1). Lineage (NCBI taxonomy): Eukaryota > Viridiplantae > Streptophyta > Magnoliopsida > Alismatales > Hydrocharitaceae > Ottelia > Ottelia alismoides. Next base: position 269,678 of record JAZKJV010000733.1, on the reverse strand, counting down.
ATCTCTGACTATATTTGTGATCGCACTCTCCTGGATGGCGGTGCATCTATTAGCATATTACCCTTCTCACTGGTACAGTCTCTTCACTTAGGGCCTCTCAAGAAGACCAGGATGATCGTTCAGTTTGTTGATGGATCCATCAAGAGGCCGAAGGGTATCCTTGAAAACGCCGTCATTTATATTCAGGGAACGAACCACCATGTTGATTTTGTCGTGTTGCCCATGGAGAGCTCCACAGGGGAGCCGTCTCCAATCATCCTGGGACGACCATTCCTCGCCTCTGCGAGGGTCGTTATCGACTATGGATCAGGAGAGGTTCGCTTCCGTCCTATTGAGGAGAGTGAAGTGTTGATCACCACACCCACAGTTGACCAGAGACCTGCACCTGATGCACCTTCACCGATCATAGCTGACTCCGAGGCCTATGACCGATCTGATGATACTAGAGATACTTCCTTAGAGACCGTTGATGAGACCCGATGGATCCCCCGAAAGTGGAGGAAATCGGAAAGCATGGACCTCGCAGTTCCTCCTCCTGGTGTGTGGCGATGTGTTGATGAAATCCAAAGCATTTATGTGATTGATCCATTTGAGCGGTGGGCAGATACCAAGACTAGACATGACGGACCTGGTTTGAACACTTCCACTGATAAGTCCGTTCCTGGTCACTCACAAGTAAAGATGATTGAGGACATTTATGATGTTGCCCATTATTTTGAGAGACCTCATAAGGAAATGCGTGACCTAGGCAAGACTAGACAGGACGGACCTGGTTTGACTACTTCCACTGATAAGTCCGTTACTGGTCCTTCACAAGTAAAGATGATTGAGGTCGGTTATGATGCTGCCATTTATTTTGATAGATTCAGACCTCTTGTTGAAGACAAGGATTCAGGTGAGAGTCTTGAGGACGAACAGAGTTCGTATACGTCCACTAATGATTTCGTTCCTTTTGATTTTGACCTGGACGATCACTCGCAGGACGACTCCGATTACACTTCTTCTGAGGATGATGAGTTTGTCCCATTCCACTTTGACATCTGCGAGACTTCCAAGGCAGGACCTCGTCGTACTTCTTCCACTCACCAGTCTGTGCCTTCACACCATAAGACCATCAAGGGAGAACCTAGCCATACTGCTTCCATTGATCAGTTCATCCCTTCCGTTTTGATTCCACTGAGGGCCTTCACCGTGTCGACCCTGATTGGCTTCCGTCCTCTATGGACCCCGATGTCGACATACACCATACCAGATCTATCCCTCAGTGGTCTCGCAAGAAGGTTAGCTTTCGGCCTTCTTGATCATATGTACATCCACCTCTGTTATACATTCTCCTTTATTCATCTCTGTCTCTCCCGTATTGCTCGTCCATCCATTCTCGTGTTTGCCTTGCTTAGGATGCACTTTGTCTTACGTTTAGGAGGGGTAGACGAGCCGAGTGTTCTTCCATCGTTCAGTGTCATCACTCCTGTTGTTGCCTATACTTAGGGCTTCTTTTACCCTAAGTATAGGGGGAGCGATGTGTATATCCTATAATCTCTCATTCCATCTTCAGATCTCCTTTCTTCTTTTCTTCTTTTCTTCTTTTCCTTTTCTATTTTCTTTATCTATCAAAAAGGTGCCGCCCTTGTAGACAGTTTCCCATATTTAGGACGTACTTTGTCCTAAGTATAGGGGGTGTGCACCCCGAGTTTCTTCTATTCTTTTCGATCCTCTCCATTGTCTCCTCTTCTTATCTATACTTAGGGATATTTTACCCTCAGTATAGGGGGAGACAATGTGAGTACGATCTGTTCATTCCCACCCTTGACCCTCCCTGCGTTGTGTACAGTCTGCTATACTTAGGATTATTTGATCCTAAGTATAGGGGGGACGATCAACTTCTTATTGGTTCATTCATTTATTCTTTAGACTTGTCTATACTTAGTACGAGTTATGTCTTCTCTTTTCTCTCCGATCTATGAGGACATAGCTCAAGCTAAGTATAGGGGGGTCATATATACTGTGTATATACTTTAACCATAACTCGTACTTTCGTATTTTCTTAATAATATGGATAAAAATTCTTTAAAATTCATTAAAAATTCTTAATAAAAAGGTGTTCTGTTCCTCAAATTCTTTTTGTATATACCGATTAATAAATCAGGTGAAAATGTTTTTTGCAAAATGTTTGAAAAATAGTTTGAAAATCTTTGTGAACATCTATGGAAAACTATTTTGAAAATATTTTGTTACATGTTTTCAACTTTTGTAAAAATGTGTGATTTGTAAAAATTTATTTTCTTTGTGTGAAATAAAAATGTTTGAAAATGATTTGCAAATGGTTTGAAAAATGGTTGCAAAAATATTTGAAAAATCTATATATACTGTTTTGAAAGCCTTTGCAAAATGATTTTCAAATGTGTGTACATGTTTGTAAAATGTTTGTAAAAATTATTTTGGACTATAGTTTTCAAAAATTGTGTGAAAAAGCTTGTGTCAAATAAGTTTGAGTAACATTTGCATCACACCAAAATCCATTATATATATATATATATATATGTATGTATAAAACTGACCACTTACCCTTGTAAATTCTTAAAATCCCCTTCTTGTATATAAGAAGCACTTTCGTGTACATATTTTTCACCTAGTTTTTAGCCAAAACTTTTTGTTTTAAAAAATCCCAAAAACATTTGCAAAATTAAAATCCAAAAACATTTGAAAAATCTTTCTGAAAAAATACAAAAATACATGCATCATCATTTCAAAAATCCATAAAAAGTTCAAAATCGTTGAAAATTGCATCACAAAAATATTTTCTACATCGCATTCGCATAGCATTCGCATTTTTCGAATTGAGTTTGGTAGTTGAACAAGTCTAAGTAAATTCCGAAGATTGGAACTTGATTGTACCTTAAATCTACCTACCTAATGAACTGGGTTTGAGGTACTTCAGGTCTAGTTGACTTAATTCTTTGAGGATCACGGGACTGGGTTCAATGGATTCTTGACTGCCTAAGTAGAGTATTTCGGAGCACATGCACGGCTCTTGTTGATAATGACCTAACTTGGACACCTGCACCTTTCACTTGGCTCAACTCAGTTGGAGTGGTGAGGGGATTGGATTTGCCGGTATGAGACGCACACAAGTGGAAACATTTGTCCTCCTCTAGAGAGGGAAGTGCACCCCAACCCGTCCAGTGATTAGGAAGTCTAAAGACAGGAGGCTGTGGGTTGCAATAAAGCTTCAAAAGAGGGATAGTCTACTGGCTCAAGAGGAAAAACTCCTTATGTAAACGATGTTGTATATAGTATTCAAAAAAATGTGTTCAGGCATGTATAAAAATAAAAAGCCTGCAAATATGTACAAATGTTGTAAAGTCAATAAGCAAGCTTGAGTTCCAAAGTCATATCATGTGAGCCTGCAGCAGGATGACTTGACTACACTGGTCTTGCATCCCAGGATATGTAGCTACACTGGCTACCGTCCATTCTTCTCTTCACCCCCTCCTCTTGAGTTGGTTGCCACTTGAACTTAGAAGGGAATACCCCGCTCCTTGAGGATGGAGTTGTTGGATTGGGGAATCATTGGTTTGTCGTACTGGAGAAGTCAGTCTCTTTGTCATTCTAGTTGGGGAGAGCCACCATCACTTACACTGTACGAGTCAGATTCATAGTCGTAAGAGTTTGCGTATGAATTGAGATATTTCTGACCTGGCTATTGAGGAGACTTGAGCAGAGTTTTGGGATTCTCATGGACTGTTGGATTTCAAATACGGTTCTCATTAAGGTTCCGCCCGCACTATAATTCCAAAGATTCGACTTAAGCTCCAAACTTTGATTTTGTGAAGACAAATTTGATGATCAAATAAAATCCAAGTTCTTCTTTTTCTTTTCTTTCTTTTTCTTTTTACACTTATTGCATAAGTGTTTGCTAGGGACTAGCAAAGGCAAAGTATAGGGGGATGATGAATCCACATTTCATCATCTTTATTCTATCATTTTGGCCTTAAAAACCCTAGCAAATGCCTGTAAATACCTTTAATTTCATCATCTTAGCATTAATGCATGTGCATCTATTTAGTGTATAAAATAGTGTAATTAAAGCCAAAATTATAGAATAAATAAAAGAAAATAAAAAGAATAAAATGTTGTAAATATTTTATGACCCGAAACCCTGAGACCTAGGCATCTTGATGAATAGGTCGAGAAGGAATAAAGTAGGGGGAGATAAGGGTCGAATACCTATATTATTCTGTTCATTCTTTATTCATTTTTGGGACCTATTTCTGGTTCCACTTTGTGTACATCAAATAAAGAAACTTTGTACATGAAAGTTATAGATAATTAAATAAAGAAAAATACAAAATTGATTTCACAAAAAAATAATGTACAGATAAAAAGTTATGGCCTGAATAAAAATCCAGAATCCCAACTTCCCAGACCCGTATCTCACAAATGAAAACTCAAAATGCAACATACTCACCTTTAATTGTATATAGAATAAAACAAGCTATTTAATGGCGGTGGTTTCGCATTTGGCGGAGCTACGGTTTGAAAGTTGAGTTTTGGACCCTCATTGTACAATTGTACTGATTAAAATAATCAATTTATTCTTTATTCATTATTTTTGTATTTTTATATTTTTATAACTTCATAAATATTATTTATAATTTATATGTATATTAAAATCAGAATAAAAATGCAAAGAGAATTCAAAATAAAAACATTTGTATATACAATACACAGGTATACTACCTATACCTATACCTATACAACACCTATTTATATTTTATTAAATACACAAAACATATCAGAAAAATAAAATAAAAAAATATCTTTATGTGTATAAAAGTAATTTATAATTTTACTAAATAAGAAATAAAAATTATAAAATTAAAATACACAAAATAAAAATAAAATACTAAAATACATAGGTAATATACCTATATAGGGCTAAAAAGTAAACTTATGAAAATATACCTCATAAAATAAATTAAAAATCATAATAAAATACTACATAAAATAACGAATATTTTTTTTATAATCATTATTTAATTCGGCTTATTTCTATTTTTAAATGAATTAACAAAATAATAATCAGGGATTTTTCCTGGTTGGTCCACGTGGACCAACCAGGTTTCAGCCCCAGTTGACTTCGATCAACTGGTCGCCCTCCCCCCTGTAGCCCTTGTCAGGCCTGGTTTTTGGCCGCATTTGGCGGATTTTTCTAGGCCGAGGCTTTCACCATTTCGCCTCGAATCCTTCTGCAATCTTCTTCCTCGATCATCCACCTTGCCCGCCTTGTGTTTACATTGGGCCAAGAATCACTGAGGCGCTGGAGATTTGTTGATCTTCGAGCCCCTGCAGCTCGAGGTCAAACCTCATAAAATGGAACCCCCTCCTTCGAATTCAAATCGAGTCCCCTTGGTCCACCCCTCTCCACCTTCTTGCGCTCCTGAGCTCCCTGGAGGTGACAGCTCCATCGTGAGGTCGTCAGCTAAGGTGCACGAGGTCGAGGGCGTCTCCATCACCTCCCGCAAGACCGGCGGTCGAGGTACCATTCTCCCTCTGGCTCCGGCCATTGAGAACCACTTCACATATTTCTTTCTCGCTTATTAGCTTAGCCGTAGTTTTAGGAGCAAAAGACCTAAAGTAATTTTGAGATTCATCGCGTCATCCGCCCAATTCCATCTCTTGGCCAGAGCGCAACTCCGGCCAACCATCGCCGCATCGCTTCACGCCCATCCAGAGGTCCAGGAAGTTTTCCCTGGACCTCCTAATCCTTTTTTGCAGGTCAAAGCGCATTGACTCGCGCCTGGAGTCGATTTTGGAAGCTCGCCGGAGCTATCAAAGCTCCCCAGCTCCGCCAGCCACCAGCGAGCTCCACGGCCCTCGCCGTGGATTTTTGACGACTCCAGGAGGAAGAGGAGGACCTCAGGACGATCCACGTCCATTTTGAAGCCCTGCCATCGCCGGAGGACGGAGATCTCACGCGTCGAAGCTCGCCCTCGCCGGCGTCCGACGTGTTCTTGGTCCTAGCCTCCCAGTCGTCGGATCGTGGAAGCGTCCCAGGTCGATCAGCATCCGTTGGATCGTGCCGCATCTCCACCGTCAGATCGCCTTCAGACGATCTAATCTCTGCCGTCCACGCGAAGCGTCGTCGACCATTGGATTCACGCCACGTGTTCAAGTGAAGATCTGTAGCCGTTGGATCCGCGCACCAGGGGTATTTTGCATCTAAACCCCTACGCATTTTGTATTTATATTTTAGTCCTAAAACTTTCGTCTGTAGTGTAAAAGTTTTGTAAAATTTGCAAAAAGACCCTCGTATTTATTTTATTTACACTTAGGTCCTCTACCACGTCACCTCACGTGACCTGTATACGTGAGGTGAGGGCATTTTGCACTAAGGCCCTCGGTCTTTTTAGTATTTCGTTTCAGTACAAGGATTTTTATATTCAGTGTTAAATTTTTGGAGAAATTGCATGTAAGCCCTCGGATTTTGTGTAAATTACACCAGACCTCGCCAGGCGCGTGCAAGTCACGCGCCCTGGTGGAAAAATTGCGCCGACACCCCTGCGGTTTTTGTAATTTGTAATTGGTCCTGGAAATTAAATATTCAGTTCAATATTTTGTGGAAAATTGCATGTATGCCCCTAGACTTTTGGATATTTGCATTTATACCCCTGCCAGGCTGTGATATTTTTGTGAACTTGTAGTATTTGTTTGGAGCCTCATTTTAACTTGAAAAATTCTCAAAAATTAAACTTAAGCTCCTGTTAATTTGTATTTTAACGCCATATTTTTAGTTTTTGATTTTATTTCGTTTTTATATTTATTTAAAATTAAAAACTCTCTTTTTGTCTACTGTCTAGCTTAGAAAATACCATAAAAATATTAAAATACCTCGAACAATTCCAAAAAAAATCCCTAGTGTGTATTTTAACCTATTTTAGTGTCAATCCAAAAATCACTAAAAATTGCAAAAGAAAAACCTTAAAAATTAGAAAATACATAAAAACTTCAAAAAAATCTAAAAAATTGTAGAAAACTCCAAAAATTGTAAACTCAAGTCCTGTAGTCTACTGTTTTTATTATTTTTATTTGAAAAATAGTGTGGAAAAATTTTGTGGCTATTTGTTATTTTTAATTCCAACTTTACTCCCAGTCAGTAGCTTATCCATCGTTTTCATTTATTTCAGTGTTTGAAAAATACCCAAAAATCACAAAAACAGTAGAAAATCATAAAAATACCAAAAAGAATTTATTTCAGAATTTTCGATTATTTTTGCATATTTTTATTAATATTCTATCTTCTCTTTTATTACATTGTCTTTATATTCCAATATTGAAAAAGAAAAAAATATAAAATATAAGATATTAAAATCAGAAATATAAAAATCAAAATACAAAATTAAAAATTAAAAATTAAAAATTAAAAAAATTAAATTAAAAACCCACAAAAAAAATCTTTGGTTGCATAGTGTAGACACACTTCACACACACACACACATTTACTTGTGCACCTACCCTGTTTGCTCCCTGTGTTCGAACTCTCTGCATACTTGTCCTATACAATCTTTTGTGTAGAGTTAAAAATAAATTTTAACTCCACATTTATTTCTAATTGTTGATCTATAGTGTGGGTTGATTGTTGATTAAATACATTTTATTGTGGGTCACCGCAGCGACCTCGGTTGTCTCCGCCTTGTGTGAGACATACTCTTTAGAAATAGTCTTCCTCACCAAGGTAACCCTAATTCCCTAATCTATCTACTCTTTCCTTGAGGAGCGGAGTATTTCCTTCTAAGTTCAAGTACAACGGGCTCAAAGAAGAGGGGGTACAAAAGAAGAATGGATCGTGACTACTGTAGCCACATAGCTTTACCAATGTAGCCGAGTCTCCAGTTGCAAGCAACCTTATAATCTTTGAATTTAAGATATAAGCCTTACTTATCGATACATAACTCTGACGGGATTGATTTTTCATTTACTTTTTGTCCGTCTATTTTTATAGAGTCTTTATTTCATACACATATTTTTTTATATTATATACAATAACATTTACATAAGGAATTTTTATTCTTGAGCCAGTAGACTATCCCTCTTTTGAAGTTTTATTGCAACCGACGACGTTTTGTCTTTAGACGTCCGTGCCACTAGATCAGGTTGGGGTGCACGGCCTCATACTAGGACGGCGTATGTTTCCACGCGCGTGCTTCGCAAGCTAAAGAATTCTGCCCTCACCACCTCATCTAAGTTGAGCTAAGTGCATAGTGCATGCGCATGATTTGAAATATTCTACTTATGCTAATCCAGATGACGTGTGAACATAGTCTTGTGGACTTAAGAATTAAGTCTCATCGTCCTGAAAAGTTTTAATACTAGTTTCTATAAGGCTCTTATGAAATTAAGTGGATTAAGGTCTAGACCAAGCTTCAATCTTCAGATTTTATTCCATACAAGTTCGATTGTCAAAATCATTCAGAAAAATATGAATACAAAGGAAAGCTACTTTTGTGAAGCAATTTTTTTGTTTTGATTTTTTTTAATAAAGTTTTCAATAAGTTTTTGCAAATTTTTATGAGTTTTGAAAATTTTTTAGTTTTTAGGGATTTTGAAAAAGTTAGTAACTTGTATTTATTTACAAGTATTTTACAAGAATTGTATACATATTTTTACAAAAGGATTTTATACAAATATATACATGTTTTATACATGGTTTTATTTACATTAGATATCTTTATTTAGATGGTGTTCATAATACTATTATATACACGGTTTTTAAAACTATTTGAAAACATTTCGCAAATATTTTGAAAATTTATTTTGCAAATAATTTTACAAAGAATTTTTCAGACACTTTTAGAAACGATTTTTTACAACTTTTTACAAATATTTACAAAAGAATATTTTCCAATGGTTTTCAAATGATTTTCAAAATATTTTACAATCATTTTTCAAAATCATTTGCAAAACAGTTTCCAACCAATTTTTCAAAAAAAATACACATATTTACATGACTTTTCTTTTTATTATTTGTATATCCTTACCCAGTATATTATAGCCATATTATTGAAAATTCAAGAAAGTACGAGTTATGGCTATCTTATATAAACCATATATTCTACCCCTATACTTAGCTCAAATGATGTCCTCATAGTGACCAAAGAGCAACAAAGGATGACATAAATCATGTTAAGTATAGAAAAGTTCTATACTACAATGACTAGATAGAAGAATAAGAAGTCGATCGTCACCCTATACTTAGGATCGACTAATCCTAAGTATAGCAAATTGTACATTAAGCAGGATGGTCGAAGATTAGAATTTACAAAAATCAACAACTTGGCTTTCCTCCCCCTATACTTAGGGGAAAATGTCCCCAAGTATAAACAAAATATCAACAAGTTGAGAGACAAGAAGTGAGCAAACTGGCAAAACTAAAAATAAAATCAAAATAAGAAAGAATGAACGACATCACTCCGCCTATACTTAGGATAAATGATCCTGAAGTATAAGCAACGACAAGAGTAATGAAACAGAATGAAAATGAACAACATAGTGTCTACACTCCCTATACTTAAGATGAAGTATATCTTCAGTATAATGACAAAAATCCTGAGCGAGACATGGAGTGTAAAATAAACGGAAGACTGAAAGAGTAAAAAGATGAACACATATATACAAGGTAGACAATGTTAAGGTGCCTCTCAACAAACGCTGGAGTTTACGCCCCTAACTGGATGCAAAGGCTAGGACAACGTTGTATCGAGGTTCAAGATGGCAATAGTAAAGCGAATGTCATACTCTCTTTGTTGTTTTGATATAAGATCAACAACAGAGGCAACAATGAAAAACAAAACACCCGAATAAACAACCAAGTGAGTGTTTGCTATCAGAAGAAAAGAATAGAAAATTAAGCAAGTAATCGGTAGAGTTAAAGGAATAATCAGCTTGAATAGAGTGAATGAATAGAGTCGATATAAACAAACGTGGAGAATGAAGGATCAATCATGGAATCCTCCACGCCAATCATAGTCTCAGAAAGATATAAAAAGTCGATATCATGAGACTCTCTGCAATATCCAATGAACATAATGTAGAGAAATCATAGAAATTATTGAATATCTCAAAGCATGGCTCATCCTCGTGAGTGTCATCAAGGAGAGAAGATTCAGAAGACTCGATTTTGTGATCCGATAGATCAGATGCACAATAAGGGAGAGAAATTGAGCACAAAGAAGATGTTGCATCCTCCCACAGATAACCCTCATGAAGTAATGAAAACTCATCGATGAAAGCTGAGGCAATGTTGGTAATTACCTGATCCTCATAAAATCTATCAATCTCATCGACGAGGAATACAAAAGGCTCATATGTGGGACTCTATATATCTAGCATATCAAAATGTGGTCCCTCATATAACCCATGATGTTGGATTGGTTCAAGATATTCATCGGGATCTAAGAAAGTGCCTCTGAGTAGTGGGGCCAGGAATGTGTTGACATGGGAAGTGGAACGGCTAATAGGACGGCTGAAACAACAATGGTAAGTGTATAGGTACGTAAGAACGGAAGCTCCCCATGGTTGTGTCATTATCCATAATTAGTATTGTCATATCGGTCATTTCCTGTGTCTGGTGCTCATTCATTTTTTCCTTAAGAAGTGAATCACACTGATCTCATTTTAAACTCCCCAAAAATTGCACCTTCATCCGAGAATGAAATCTACCTGGTGTAATATATGCAGTATCTCATCCATGTGTCCTAATTTGTAAGACAACATACCCCCGAGAAAAAGAATATTGTATGGGTGGGAATGAAGAGGGTATGAGAGAGAAAATATGGAACAAAATGCTCGACAAGACACTGATCGTGCGAGGATCAATCTCATGATGGATAAAACAATACTGTGGTTCAAGAAGAGAATCATCTTGAATCGTACATAGGAACGAGGGTGATGTAGGTGAAAAGAAGCAAAGATCCGGCTGAAGGGAATAATGACCCATCCTCACGACACAGACAACGACAAAAACAAAAAGAAGAAAGAGACACAAAGACAACAAAACTCAAAGACTGCTAGAACTCAAAGAAAGTGAAACACATCGGACCCAAACTCAAATACAAAGCAAACTCCCAATTCACCTACTCAACTCAGTGATGACCATAAGAGTTTGATCGTTATCTTTTCAATTTTAGAGTTAGATGATTCAAGAAGTTATTTAAATCAAACTCATAGGTGTAGTCTCCTCGAGTAGTATGTGTCCAAGTCGGTGAAGCACACCAACTTAAATACAAGACTACTTAAATTAAGGTCAAAGGTGAGTTCTTGCAGCAATAACATGACCCAAAAGTCAGTCTAAGCGCTTAGGTCCCAAGTCCAAAACTTTGAGCTCTAATCTTAAGTGTGTGTGCCTCGCTCGATCAGGAGAGTACATGCGTCCAATGAGGGAGTTGCTCTTCTCAAATCAATGAATTCTGTTGCGTTTAATTTTAGGGTTAAGTAGGGTTAGCAGTTCTGATTTTATTGGTTATCACTTTTTTGGTATTTTTGAAGAAAACGTCTAACAGATTTCCAAATCCTTTTTATTTCCTAAGTCCAAGCAAACATGGGAGGGAATTCAGAAAAAACGATGTGCGACAATCAATGAATGCAAATGCTAGAGTAAGGAATACGTACCTGACTCCAGCACTTTACATGTAATATGATCTATGCATTAAAACAGAACTAATCTACATGTACATGCAATCGATCAAAGTGCCCTAGAATAAGAATTACTATTAGCGTGAAAAATAATTAATTTGACTAAACACAATAGATTATAGGTACATGGAATAATTAGGGCTTTGGACCTAGCTATCGCATCAAGCAATCTGAAAAATCTAAGGGCCCAATCAGCAAAGATGTAAAAATAAAATAAGGTGAAAATCACAAAACACATGAAAGAAAATAAAATAAAGGGAAATAGAGAGAATAAAAGTAGAAAGTGAGAAAATACGTGAAAGCTGATTGGAACCTTCAAGTGAACAGACATCTGATGAAATGGATCCGTAAAAATCGAAGAGTATGAGAGTGTCAAATTATTACAAATATTTAATAAATCACTATCTCACAAAAATAAAATAAAAATTAAACTATTTGCACGCTAAGTAATGCAATTCTCAGCTATTTATTCTTCTTTAAAGCTCTCCTGTCGATTCGGTTCGAAGGAACTCGCCTCCACGTTGCTCAGGTGTGGTCCGTCTCCTAAGAGATCCATCCCCGCTCCATGGTCCCTCACAACAAAGTAAAACATGAAGAGTGATTAGAACATTTTATCAAAATATCAAATAAAATAAATTAAAAGCGTAAAATAACATAGATAGCTACTATGTACAAACTATCCTAAAAAGCATTGTTCCCTGACAACAACGTCATTTGTTGATTAGCGATTGATATGTGGTCCCTAACAAGGCTACAACAACAATCGTTGTGGTGATCAACTGCTAAATTAAACAACAGTCAACCCACAATTATATTAAGCGGTAAAATGTGTGAGTCAAAATTTTTATAACTCTACTAAAAATGTGTATAGGCGTAAGTAGTCAAAGTATCGAACACTGGGAGCAAACGGAGGGTAGTAATTATCACTAATTATTGCTAACTAATATTAATTATTTTTTAGATTTTCTTGTTTTTCTTATTTTTATGTGGGTTTTAATTATATTTAATTTTTATGTTTTTTAATTGTTTTTAATTTTTAATTTTTAATTTTGCAAATGTTTAGTTTTAAAATTTGAAAACAAGATTAATAATAATAATATAGATGATATAATATCTAAATATAAATATTGATAATATGTATGTAAGATAATATATATAGATAATATAGTTTTTTTATTTTTTACATAAGTTAAAAAAATCAAAATAAAGAAAATAAAATGTTTTTTTTGCTTTTTTATATTTGTTCTTTATGTTTGGTAATTTTATGGTATTTTTCTTATTTTTATGGATTTTTAAAGTTGAAAACTTTACAAAGTAGTGAATATGTTAAATATTCGAAATAGTTTAGGGTTTAATAAATACATATAAGTTAAAAATAAATAAAAAATTATTATTACTTTATAATATATATAATAAAGAACATTCAGATAGAGAAAGATATATTTTTGGATTTTTATAGAATTTTTGTTAATCTTTATAAGGTTTTTTAGGGTTTTGTGATTTCTAAATTTTATATTTTGGTAGAATATAATGTAGTATAGATAATATATTTTCTTGGAATTTTTAGAGTTATATTTTATTTTTTATGGGTTTTTATATGCTGAACAGGAGAAAATGCATGTTTTGTATTTTAAACAAAATAGGAGAACATGGTTAAATGCCCAATAAAATTTATGTGTGAACAAGCATGGTTCCAGACATCTATCATAATTTTCCCATAAGTTTTAGCATTAAGAAAATATTTACTACAACCAATCTTCACAAAAATAAAATATACAATAATATAGGGATCAAAATGCAAATAACATAAATAAAAACTTCAGTTTAGAACATGTCCCTAGGGTTAAGTATATAAAATGCTAAATCATCAGCGTCTCATGTGGGTCTACATGCGAGGTGTGCTGACGTGGATCTAAAAGCAATTATACAGGAAATCAGGCTCAACTTGCAATTTAACATGAATATTCTACACTTAACATTTAATTTACATGACTAATAAGTAAAAACGAGATACGGGAGTGTATTAACGTAATATACCCCAAGCGAGTGTGTGTGGCATATGCGGTGTGATCTGAAGGTTGAGGTGATGCCACATCGTGCCACTTATGATCAGACGATAGAGGAAGGGTACATGTTCGTGATTAATTAACAACCCAAATTAGATCTGAGCATGACTATTAATCCAACAGCTACGAGAACTTCACGAAGAACATGGAAGAACACTTCCATGTTCGAGCTTCGATCCCTGACTCCTTCCTCCTCCGTCCATCTCTGGTGCTCCTGATCAACCCAACTTGCTTGTGGGGCTCCTCCATAGTTGTAGGGGGGGTCAGCTAAGTCAGGACTGCCACTCTCTCAATTTTTTCTCTTTTTTTAAAAAAACTCCTGCTCTCTTTTTTTCCGTTGCACCACTCACTTGAGCCTGGTGGGCTCAATTTTTTTAAAAAAAATAGACTAACGCCCTCCTGAGCACTAACCCTATTTAGGGCTTCGTATCGCAACAACACCCCCAAAGGGGTTCCGTATTCAGCCGCTCCCCCGATGGGGGTCTTCTTGCTGCTGCCGTCGAAGCGGAGGTGCCGTCTGGTGGCACCGCCTGGCGGGAGTAGGTGTGGTGAGGCACATGAACACGAGAATGTCGTCGCCTGCAGCGAGGGATTGATGCGCAAGGAGGGGGCCGCCAAGGGGAGAGTTGCGCGCGGGATCCCTGAGGAGAGTTGCGCAGCAGTTGGAGCACGCGCCTCCTGCGCGTTGGAGATAGCTGCGCGACGCCTGGGTGAGGTGTGGCGATCTGGAGATGGGAGCGCCTCTTTGTTCCTGGGAACATCGCCAATGTGCCTGGGGTTCGACTCACGCCGCCAACATTGCACGCGGGGCATCGGGAGGGAGAAGCGCCGTGCGCGACCTGGTGCAGCATCCGCATTGACTGGGAGAGATGGCGCGCCACCGTCGCTGGGGTTATTAAGGGTTTCCTGGGAACCCATCGATCCTCAAGTCGCAGCCATGGGAGGTAGCTTCGCGCGGCTGGAGAGGTGAAAAGGGGTTCGCGCCTGTACGTAGGAGATCGGCGCTGCCTTGCTGGACTGCGAAGCTGGTTCTGTTGCTTGACATAGAAGAGCCCCACGATGGGGCTGATGGGTTTCGAATGCCGCCTGGAGATCGAAGATGCGTGGGAGCGCCGCTCGGGAGGGCAATCTCTCTGTACTGGAACCCTAGTGGGCGCCGTCAGGGATGCCTCTCCCGTAATCACTGGCAGGAGATCTAGGGTTTTGAAAAAACCCTCTAATAGAACTCGGACCTCAAAAAATAATACAAAATAATCTTTAAATAGAAATTTTCAAGAACGCGAACTCCAACATCGAATCTCAAATAAAACAATGGAAAAAATATTCCACGAGAAGCGAACCCGCTCTGTTACCGTGTTAGAAAATAGGAAGTGGAAGCGAAACATGGAAAAGGAATAAAACTTAGAAGAACACAACAGGATTTTACGTGGAACCCTACTCCGTGAGGAGCGGGATGAAACCACGGGAGAAAGCTTCAAAGGGTTGTATTTGTCTATTGACTTTCTCATCTGTTACAGGAGGCCTGGGGCTCCTTATATAGCCTCCACAGGGCCTTTAAGTTCCATCGCTGGACAATGTGGGATTAAACAATTGGATGGGGTAAATGGATCCTAGAGGTATCCATTTACCCATCTACAACTCAATAGTCGTACTACCAAATACTCCATCAAATTCAAAATAAAATTTTTTGAAAATAATGTTAGCTATTATATTAACTTTTTGTGGTGCATTTTAATTAATTAAATAAGTTATATACAAAATATAAATAAATAAAACATGTTATTCGTAGGTATATATACTTATATATTCAACACAATGATTTTTAATATATTATTTTTGTAAATATACATACAATTTAATAATTTACCATTTTATAATATTTTACAAGGATTTTAAAGTTATTTTATTTTATTTTTATGTAATAGTTTATTAGGATAAATATATATATATATACATAGTCGTATATATACAATATATACATGATTTGATTTTTGTTTAATTTTTTTTTTGTAACTTTTAGCTTTTTCCCTTGTCCTTTTCTCCTTTTCACTATCGAACTCGCCTGAGACTTCCCTCTCTGCCCCTCACTTGGAAGCCTTGGGTAATAGCTCTGATCCTACTCTTGTGCTCTTCCTTTCTCTTATACGCTTATCATGCTTGAAATCTCCCGCCGCAACGACGGAGTCGGAGGAAGGTCCCCTCGCGATTTATCGGGATAGATAGGAGGGAAGTCGGCAACGTACTGAGCCTCCTTTCCATTTTATATAAATCAAATATAATATATACTATTAGATAAAAATACAATTTATATAAAAATACAAGAAAAATAAACATGCAAATAATATACGTAGGTATAATAAACAAATAGTACCCCCAAAGAGCCACATTTCACATCTTAACTCCGATTTTTATTAAACACTTCCATTTTAAATATTATTTAATTTATAGTACATTGAAAGTGAGTTTCATCAATTTTGAGTTTTTTTGAGAAGATATTGATCTGACAAGTTGAGCTTTGCGGCTTTTCAAAGTGTTGTTAGTTACAAACTGTACAATAATTCATCTTGCAATTATCTTTAATATTTTCAGCTTATTTTTATGTACAAGTTTCAAGAAGAAAATAATTTTATTTGAAGTGAGTTTGGTGATAAATAAAATAGTATATAAAAAAATATGTATTGTATACAATGATATACAAGTGATGAATATACACAAGTGAGGGTCAGTTTTCTTGATTTTATTGTATTTAGACCTTATCCCCCTACTTTATTCCTACTCGATTAGGTTAAGTCTTGACCTACTCTCGGGGTCAGAGTCGGCCTGTATTATCTATTACATATATACAATCTTTGGTTTTCTTTATTTTTTCTTTATTTATTTTAGGTTATAATAATGATAAATATGCAATATTTACACAAGAATTAGGGTTAGCAAAATAAGAAATTTTTTGTTATTTACAGATGTTTTGTAAGGGAATTAAGCTAAAATAAATGAATAAAGATGATGAAATACTGATTCATCATCCTCTTATACTTTACCTTTGCTAGTCGCTTAGCAAACACTTATTTGAATAATAAGTAAATAAGAAGAAAAAGAAAAGGAATAAAAGAAAAATAGAGAACTTAGAACAATATTGATTATTAAACTTTTCTTTCATAAAGTCAAAGTATGGAGTTTGGTCAGACCTTTGGATTATTAGTTTGGCGAAGCCTTATTGGGAACATGATTTAAGACTCAACATCCCTCTAGTTCCACAACTGTATGTTCATGTCGCCTCGATAGTCTAGTTAGAACAAGTCTACATACACCAACTCTTACGACTATGAATCTTTACTGTGTAAGTGAAATATAGCTTGCCACTTCAGAAATGACAAAGCAACAACCTCCTCTAACAAGGCAACTCTAATTCCCCAGTCTAGCTATTCTTTCCTTGAGGAGCGGGGTATTCCCTTCTGAGTTCAAGCCCAACCATCTCAAGAAGAAGGGATAGAGAAGAGAACGGACTGCCGCCAATGTAGCCACATATCCTTGGAGCTTGACCAGTGTAACCAAGTCTTCAGCTGCAGGCTTCCTTGATATAAGACTTTGAGACATATGCCTTGCTTATGAGACAATTGTTTTGAATGTATACATAGTGCAACATGTACATATGGAGCTTTTCTTCTTGAGCCTCTTTTGAAGCTTTATTGCAACCCACAACATCCCGTCGTTAGACGTCAGGGACACTAGACTAGGTTGAGATACAGTGGCCACTTATTGTGACTGTGAATGTTTCCACTCGCGTGTTTCCCCAAGCTAAAGGATTCTGCCTCCTCACCACCTCATCTGTGTTGAGCTACGTGTAGAGTGCTTGTCCAAGTTAAGCCATCGTCTAAAAGGGTCATGCATGTGTTAAATATTTTACTTAGACCAATCAAGATGACATGTGAACATAACCTTATGAACTCCAAGAATTAAATCACTAGACTTGAAAAGTACTAACTCCAGTTCCAATAAGGTTCCTTTGAAATTAAGTGGATTAAGGTCTTAACCATACTCCATTCCTCGGTTTTATTCCAGGCTAGTTTAAATATCAATACTATTCTGAAAAATGCACATGCAAATGCAAGAAATATGTACAAAATATTTTTTTAAAAGGAAAACAAAATAAAAGAATAATATTTTGAAAGATTTTTCAGAGTGTTTTGCAAAATTTTATGTCCATGGTGATGTATTCATTTCCATTACGAGACCTCCAATTGCTCCAATAGTCCAACTGGTCTTTGATGCTCAGCGTTAATTTGTTGACACACCAAACAACGAGAAATAAATTCTGCAATTTCTTTCTTCATATTTTTCCACCAGAAATTCCGCTGGAGATCTTTGTACATCTTTGTACTTCCTGGATGAATGGTGAATTTAGAACGATGAGCTTCATCCAGAATCTCGTACTTCAACTCTGCCTGAGAAGGAACCCATAAGCAATTTCTGAATCTAATGTCACCATTCGAAAAAAAAATAAAATCGAAAAACAAAACAAAATAAAAAGAATGCGAGAAAAGCCGACAAAACCGCGGTGAGCCCCCAGGTGAACAATCACTCGGAAATTAGGCTCGAGAGTCTAAATGTCCGGGGGTACCTGTATTATTACAATAATAGGTCTCTCTCTCACACAAATTACACAAATAAATGCAATAAAAGAAAATGCAAATAAAGTCGAGCTCGGTCTTCAAAACATCTCTTCTCGTCTCCTTGGTGCTAGGTGGGCTAGAGCCGGCTTCACGTGGGTGCGTCGGCACCTCGAGTGACGCGCCTCCCTCGGTCCGCGGTACCTCGCAAAAAGTCAACAAAGAAGAGGGATTAGACAGCTCAAAAGATATATCAAATAAAGAATACAAATAAAAATAAAAGCCGCGAAATGCAGACAAATGATCACAACACAACAAAAATAAGACCTACGCGTTGTTGCTCCCCGGCAACGGCGCCATTTGATAAACACAAATTATCGTAGGTCTAAAGAGTATGTCTCACACAAGGCGGAGACAACCGAGGTCGCTGCAGTGACCCACAATAAAATGTATTTAATCAACAATCAACCCACACTATAGATCAACAATTAGAAATAAATGTGGAGTTAAAATTTATTTTTAACTCTGCACAAAAGATTGTATAGGACAAGTATGCAGAGAGTTCGAACACAGGGAGCAAACAGGGTAGGTGCACAAGTAAATGTGTGTGTGTGAAGTGTGTCTACACTATGCAACCAAAGATTTTTTTGTGGGTTTTTAATTTAATTTTCTTTAATTTTTAATTTTTAATTTTGTATTTTGATTTTTAATTTTCTGATTTTTATATCTTATATTTTATATTTTTTCCTTTTTCAATATTGGAATATAAAGATAATGTAATAAAAGAGAAGATAGAATATTAATAAAAATATGCAAAAATAACCGAAAATTCTGAAATAAATTCTTTTTGGTATTTTTATGATTTTCTATTGTTTTTGTGATTTTTGGGTATTTTTCAAACACTGAAATAAATGAAAACAGTGGATAAGCTACTGGTTGGGAGTAAAGTTGGAATTAAAAATAGCAAATAGCCCTAAAATGTTTCCACACTATTTTTCAAATAAAGATAATAAATACAGTAGACTACAGGATTTGAGTTTACAATTTTTGGTGTTTTCTACAATTTTTAAGATTTTTTTTGAAGTTTTTATGTATTTTCTAATTTTTAAGGTTTTTCTTCTGTAATTTTTAGTGATTTTTGGACTGACACTAAAATAGGTTAAAATACACATTAGGGAATTTTTTTTGGAATTTTTCGAGGTATTTTAAATTTTTTTTGGTATTTTCTAAGCTAGACAGTAGACAAAAAGAGAGTTTTTTATTTTTAATAAATATAAAAACGAAATAAAATCAAAAATTAAAAATATGGCGTTAAAGTACAAGTTAACAGGAGCTTAAGTTTAATTTTTGAGAATTTTTCAAGTTAAAATGAGGCTCCAAACAAATACTACAAGTTCACAAAAATATCACAGCATGGCAGGGGTATAAATGCAAATATCCAAAAGTCCAGGGGCATACATGTAATTTTCCTCAAAATATTGAACTGAATATTTAATTTCCAGGACCAATTACAAATTACAAAAACCGCAGGGGTGTCGGCGCAATTTTTCCACCAGGGCGCGTGACTTGCACGCGCCTGGCGAGGACTGGTGTAATTTACACAAAATCCGAGGGCTTACATGCAATTTCTCCAAAAATTTAACACTGAATATAAAAATCCTTGTACTGAAACGAAATACTAAAAATACCGAGGGCCTCATTGCAAAATGCCCTCACCTCACGTGTACAGGTCACGTGAGGTGACGTGGCAGAGGACCTAAGTGGAATAAAATAAATACGAGGGTCTTTTTGCAAATTTTACAAAACGTTTACACTACAGACGAAAGTTTTAGGACTAAAATATAAATACAAAATGCACAGGGGTTTAGATGCAAAATACCCCTGGCGCGCGGATCCAACGGCTACAGATCTTCACTTGAACACGTGGCGTGAATCCAATGGTCGACGACGCTCCGCGTGGATGGCAGAGATTAGATCGTCTGAAGGCGATCTGACGGTGGAGATGCGGCACGATCCAACGGATGCTGATCGACCTGGGACGCTTCCACGATCCGACGACGGGGAGGCTAGGACCAAGAACACGTCGGACACCGGCGAGGGCGAGCTTCGACGCGCGAGATCTCCGTCCTCCGACGATGGCAGGGCTTCAAAATGGACGTGGAGCATCCTGAGGTCCTCCTCTTCCTCCGTGAGTCGTCGAAAATCCACGGCGAGGGCCGTGGAGCTCGCTGGTGGCTGGCGGAGCTGGGGAGCTTCGATAGCTCCGGCGAGCTTCCAAAATCTACTCCAGGCGCAAGTCAACGCGCTTTAACCTGCAAAAAAGGATTAGGAGGTCCAGGGCAAACTGCATGGACCTCTGGATGGGCGTGAAGGAGCGTGAAGCGATATGGCGATGGTTGGCCGGAGTAGCGCTCCGGCCAAGAGATGGAATTGGGCGGATGACGCGATGAATCTCAAAATTACTTTAGGGCTTTTGCTCCTAAAACTACGGCTAAGCTAATAAGCGAGAAAAAAATGGGTGAAGTGGCCCTCAATGACCGGAGCCAGAGGGAGAAGGGTACCTCGACCGCTGGTCTTGCGGGAGGTGATGGAGACGCCCTCGACCTCATGCACCTTAGCTGACGACCTCGCGATGGAGCTGTCACCTCCAGGGAGCTCAGGAGCGCAAGAAGGTGGAGAGGGGTGGACCAAGGAGACTCGATTTGAATTCGAAGGAGGGGGTTCCATTTTATGAGGTTTGACCTCGAGCTGCAGGGGCTCGAAGATCAACAAATCTCCAGCGCCTCAATGATTCTTGGCCCAATGTAAACACATGGCGGGCAAGGTGGGTGATCGAGGAAGAAGATTGCAGAAGGATTCGAGGCGAAATGGTGAAAGCCTCGGCCTAGAAAAATCCGCCAAATGCGGCCAAAAACCAGGCCTGACAAGGGCTACAGGGGGGAGGGCGACCAGTTGACCGAAGTCAACTGGGGCTGAAACCTGGTTGGTCCACGTGTACCAACCAGGAAAAATCCCTGATTATTATTTTATTAATTCATTTAAAAATAGAAATAGGCCGAATTAAATAATGATTATAAAATAAAAAATATTCGTTATTTTATGTAGTATTTTATTATGATTTTTAATTAATTTTATGAGGTATATTTTCATAAGTTTACTTTTTAGCCCAATATAGGTATATTACCTATGTATTTTAGTATTTTATTTTTATTTTGTGTATTTTAATTTTATAATTTTTATTTCTTATTTAATAAAATTATAAATTACTTTTATACACATAAAGATATTTTTATTTTATTTTTCTGATATGTTTTGTGTATTTAATAAAATATAAATAGGTGTTGTATAGGTATAGGTATAGGTAGTATACATGTGTATTGTATATACAAATGTTTTTATTTTAAATTCTCTTTGCATTCTAATTCTGATTTTAATATACATATAAATTATAAATAATATTTATGAAGTTATAAAAATATAAAAATACAAAAATAATGAATAAAGAATAAATTGATTATTTTAATCGGTACAGTTGTACAATGAGGGTCTAAAACTCAACTTTCAAACCGTAGCTCCGCCAAATGCGAAGCCACCACCATTAAATAGCTTATTTTATTCTATATACAATTAAAGGTGAGTATGCTGCATTTGGAGTTTTCATTTGTGAGATACGGGTCTGGGAAGTTGGAATTCTGGATTTTTATTCAAGCAATAACTTTTTATCTGTACATTATTTTTCTGTGAAATCAATTTTGTATTTTTCTTTATTTAATTATCTACAACTTTCATGTACAAAGTTTCTTTATTTGATGTACACAAAGTGGAACCAGAAATAGGTCCCAAAAATGAATAAAGAATGAATAGAATAATATAGGTATTTCTCCCCCTACTTTATTCCGTGTCGACCTATTCATCAAGATGCCTAGGTCTCGGGGTTTCGAGTCATAAAATATTTACAATATTTTATTCTTTTTCTTTTTCTTTTATTTATTCTATAATTTTGGCTTTAATTACACTATTTTATACACTAAATAGATGCACATGCATGAATGCTAAGATGATGAAATTAAAGGTATTTACAGGCATTTGCTAGGGTTTTTAAGGCCAAAATGATAGAATAATGATGATGAAATGTGGATTCATCATCCCCCTATACTTTGCCTTTGCTAGTCCCCAGCAAACACTTATGCAATAAGTGTAAAAAGAAAAAGAAAGAAAAGAAAAAGAAGAACTTGGATTTTATTTGATCATCAAATTTGTCTTTACAAAATCAAAGTTTGGAGCTTAAGTCGGATCTATGGAATTATAGTGCGGGCGGAACCTTAATGAGAACCGTATTTGAAATCCAACAGTCCATGAGAATCCCAAAACTCTGCTCAAGTCTCCTCAATAGCCAGGTCAGAAATATCTCAATTCATACACAAACTCTTACGACTATGAATCTGACTCGTACAGTTTAAGTGATGGTGGCTCTCCCCAACTAGAATGACAAAGAGACTGACTTCTCCAGTACGACAACCCAATGATTCCTCAATCCAACAACTCCATCCTCGAGGAGCGGGGTATTCCCTTCTAAGTTCAAGTGGCAACCAACTCAAGAGGAGGGGGTGAAGAGAAGAATGGACGGTAGCCAGTGTAGCTACCTATCCTGGGATGCAAGACCAGTGTAGTCAAGTCATCCTGCTGCAGGCTCACATGATATGACTTTGGAGCTCAAGCTTGCTTATTGACTTTACAACATTTGTACATACTTGCAGGCTTTTTATTTTTGTACATGCCTGAACACATTTTTTTTGAATACTATATACAGCAGCATTTACATAAGGAGTTTTTCCTCTTGAGCCAGTAGACTATCCCTCTTTTGAAGCTTTATTGCAACCCACAGCCTCCTGTCTTTAGACTTCCTAATCACTGGACGGGTTGGGGTGCACTTCCCTCCCTAGAGGAGGACAAATGTTTCCACTTGTGTGCGTCTCATACCGGCAAATCCAATCCCCTCACCACTCCAACTGAGTTGAGCCATGTGAAAGGTGCAGGTGTCCAAGTTAGGTCATTATCAACAAGAGTCGTGCGTGTGCTCCGAAATACTCTACTTAGGCAGTCAAGAATCCATTGAACCTAGTCCCGTGATCCTCAAAGAATTAAGTCAACTAGACCTGAAGTACCTCAAACCCAGTTCCTATAAGGTTCCTGTTAGTTAGGTAGATTTAAGGTCCAATCAAGCTCCAATCTTCGGATTTTACTTAGACTTGTTCAACTATCAAACTCAATTCGAAAAATGCGAATGCTATGCGAATGCGATGTAGAAAATATTTTTGTGATGCAATTTTCAAAGATTTTGAACTTTTTATGGATTTTTGAAAAGATGATGCATGCATTTTTTGTATTTTTCAGAAAGATTTTTCAAATGTTTTTGGATTTTAATTTTGCAAATGTTTTTGGGATTTTTGAAAACAAAAAGTTTTGGCTAAAAACTAGGTGAAAAATATGTACACGAAAGTGCTTCTTATATACAAGAAGGGGATTTTAAGAATTTACAAGGGTAAGTGGTCAGTTTTATACATATATATATAATGGATTTTGGTGTGATGCAAATGTTCCTCAAACTTATTTGACACAAGCTTTTTCACACAATTTTTGAAAACTATAGTCCAAAATAATTTTTACAAACAGTTTACAAACATGTAAACATTTGAAAATCATTTTGCAAAGGCTTTCAAAACAGTATATATAGATTTTTCAAATATTTTTGCAACCATTTTTCAAACCATTTGCAAATCATTTTCAAACATTTTTATTTCACACAAAGAAAATAAATTTTTACAAATCACATATTTTTATACAGGTTGAAAACATGTAACAAAATATTTTCAAAATAGTTTTCCATAGATGTTCACAAAGATTTTCAAACTATTTTTCAAATATTTTGGCAAAAAACATTTTCACTTGATTTATTAATCAGTATATACAAAAAGAATTTGAGGAACAAAACACCTTTTTATTAAGGATTTTTAATGAATTTTAAAGAATTTTTATCAATATTATTAAGAAAATACGAAAGTACGAGTTATGGCTAAAGTATATACACAGTATATACGACCCTCCTATACTTAGCTTGAGCTATGTCCTCATAGATTGGAGAGAAAAGAGAAGACATAACTCGTACTAAGTATAGACAAGTCTAAAGAATAAATGAATGAACCAATAAGAAGTTGACCGTCCCCCCTATACTTGGGATCAAATAATCCTAAGTATAGCAGACTGTACACAACGCAGGGAGGGTCAAGGGTGGGAATGAACAGATCGTACTCACATTGTCTCCACCTATACTTAGGGTAAAATATCCCTAAGTATAGATAAGAAGAGGAGACAATGGAGAGGATCGAAAAGAATAGAAGAAACTCGGGGTGCACACCTCCCTATACTTAGGACAAAGTACGTCCTAAGTATGGAAAACTGTCTACAAGGGCGGCACCTTTTTGATAGATAAAGAAAATAGAAAAGGAAAACAAGAAAAGAAGAAAAGAAGAGAGGAGATCTGAAGATGGAATGAGAGATTATAGGATATACACATCGCTCCCCCTATACTTAGGGTAAAAGAAGCCCTAAGTATAGGCAACAACAGGAGTGATGACACTGAACGATGGAAGAACACTCGGCTCGTCTACCCCTCCTAAACGTAGGACAAATTGCGTCCTAAGCAAGGCAAACACGAGAATGGATGGACGAGCAATACGGGAGAGACAGAGATGAACAAAGGAGAATGTATAACAGAGGTGGATGTACATATGATCAAGAAGGCCGAAAGCTAACCTTCTTGCGAGACCGCTGAGGGATAGATCTGGTATGGTGTATGTCGACATCGAGGTCCATAGATGACGGAAGTCGATCAGGGTCGACATGGTGAAGGCCCTCAGTGGAATCAAAACGGAAAGGGATGAACTGATCAATGGAAGCAGTATGGCTAGGTTCTCCCTTGGTGGTCTTATGGTGTGAAGGCACAGACTGGTGAGTGGAAGAAGTACGACTAGGTCCTGCCTTGGAAGTCTCGCAGATGTCAAAGTGGAATGGGACAAACTCATCATCCTCGGAAGAAGTGTAATCGGAGTCGTCCTGCGAGTGGTCGTCCAGGTCAAAATCAAAAGGAACGAACTCATCAGTGGACGTATATGAACTCTGTTCGTCCTCAAGACTCTCACCTGAATCCTTGTCTTCAACAAGAGGTCTGAATCTATCAAAATAAATGGCAGCATCATAACCGACCTCAATCATCTTTACTTGTGTAGGACCAGTAACGGACTTATCAGTGGAAGTAGTCAAACCAGGTCCGTCCTGTCTAGTCTTGCCTAGGTCACTCGTTTCCTTATGAGGTCTCTCAAAATAATGGGCAACATCATAAACGCCCTCAATCATCTTTACTTGTGAGTAGCCAGGAACGGACTTATCAGTGGAAGTGTTCTAACCAGGTCTGTCCTGTCTAGTGTTGGTATCTGCCCACCGCTCAAATGGATCAATCACATAAATGCTTTGGATTCCATCAACACATCGCCACACACCATGAGGAGGAACTGCGAGGTCCATGCTTTTTGATTTCCTCCCCTTTCGGGGGATCCGTCGGGTCTCATCAACGGTCTCTAAGGAAGTATCTCTAGTATCATCAGATCAGTCATAGGCCTCAGAGTCAGCTATGATCGGTGAAGGTGCATCAGGTGCAGGTCTCTGGTCAACTGTGGGTGCGGTGATCAACACTTCGCTCTCGTCGATAGGACGGCAGCGAACCTCTCCTGATCCATTGTCGATAACGACCCTCACAGAGGCGAGGAATGGTCGTCCCAGGATGATTGGAGGCGGCTCCCCTGTGGAGCTCTCCATGGGCAACACGACAAAATCAACATGGTGGTTCGTGCCCTGAATAGAAATGACGGCGTTTTCAAGGATACCCTTCGGCCTCTTAATGGATCCATCAGCAAACTGAACGATCATCCTGGTCTTCTTGAGAGGCCCTAAGTGAAGAGACTGTACTAGTGAGAAGGGTAATATGCTAATAGATGCACCGCCATCACGAGAGTGCGATCACAAGTATAGTCAGAGATGGTGCAAGTGATGAAAGGTGTAGCTGTGTTCTTCTTCTTGGGAATGGGAAGGTGTGTGATGGCATGGGCAGTGGCCACGGTCAGAATGTGACGCTCATATCTGCTCCTCCGCTTTCTCTTCTTGGGAGGAGGAGCAGATAATTGGGTCATGGCCTGCTGAAGTGGGGCACTGATAATCTCATGAATAGTAGCCACCACTTCGGGTTCAGATAACATTTTTTTGAATTTTTGGACTTCCTCCATACAAGGGAGGGAGTCAGAATCAACGTATACATGAGGCATGCCAAGAGCAGTCTGTACAACGGCATCCTCATGGTCAAAGGTAGGACTAAGTGTGAATGGATGTGTGGTCAAGGGCTCTGGCAAGTGGACTTTCTCCTCAAAATATTGATCAACCAAGTGTCTCCCGAAATCTTTTTGGTCTTTTAAATTTTTCTCGTTTTTTTGTATTTTTGGCGATTGCAAGCTCCCATGATTACCTACAAGTGAAGCCGTATTCCGACGAAAGGAGCATTAATCTAATTCTTCCTCAAGAAACCAATATCATCATTCATCAAATCAATGCGCTTTGTAATCCGATTCAAGATATCACTCATAGAGATCGAGGGAGGTGACCCCAACTGGTCAGACTCGGTTGGATGTGAAGGTGGATGTGGATAATATCCAGATGGGGGTGGAGGTGGGTAGAAGTCCGAAGTCTGATACTGTGGCTGAGGCGGATATGTACAAAAATCAGAAAAAGTAGGAGGAGGATCCTCCTGATAAAAGGGAGATGGATTGGCTGGAGCGAGCGAGGGGTCCGCAAAGTTCGGATAAAATGCACTCCAGGGATCCATCTCGAAAACAAAAGGAAATGATCGGGAGAGCACGATGGTCAAGTCAAGAGAGTGAAGAAGAAGGCGCAAGTGCACAGAGATGATCTAGGGCACACACAACAATCACAGACAAAAATCAAAATAATACAAACCCTCAATTCACCTACTCAACTCGGTAGAGACCGCAACGAGCGGTATTTTTATCTTGTCTGTTTTAGAGTTAGCTAAGAAGTCCAAAATTGCACAAACACTTAGGGGGCTTGATGGGATTTGGGCACTAACCTTAGTGTGTGCGCGAACAATGTAAAACGAAGACAATGAGGGGATTACTCGCCCCAATACAAGATTTTCTTTTTGATCGATTTTAGGATCAAGTAATGTTAGCAGTCCCAATTTTACTGATTATCACTTTTTTATTTTTAATAAAAATGCACGAGCCTAACGAGGAGTCGATTCCTTTAAGCACCTAGGTTTGCAAAATCAGAGGGAGAGGCGGAAAAGCAATGCAAGCGGCAAATAATGATGGATGCTAAAGCGTAAATGCTCACCTTGCCTCCAGCACTCTACATGCAAGGATGCTCAGCAAAATTGAAACCTATCTATATGCAAATGCAAAAGCCGATGAAATCGCCCTAAGTTTAGAAATTGCTATTATCGTGAAGAACCACAAGCTGACCACCAATCCTCAACCCTAGAGTCCGGTCTAGGCTCACCCCTCCTCCTCTCGATAAATCGAGTTCAGGAGAAGCGCTTGGCAGGGAGAGCTCGCGGCGCGACGGATTGAAGGTGATGATCAACTGTTTGAAATTTGACTAAGTCCAAACGAGACTATAGGTGCATGCAAAATATTAAGTGTTTGGCCTTAGTCTATCGCAAGCAATCCTAAAACTAGGGGCTCAATCACACAAAATAAATAAAATCGAAAAAGAAAACAAAATAAAAAGAATGCGAGAAAAGCCGACAAAAACCACGGCGAGCCCCCAGGTGAACAATCACTCGGAAATTAGGCTCGAGAGTCTAAATGTCAGGGGGTACCTATATTATTACAATAATAGGTCTCTCTCTCTCACACAAATTACACAAATAAATGCAATAAAAGAAAATGCAAATAAAGTCGAGCTCGGTCTTCAAAACTTCTCTCCTCGTCTCCTTGGTGCTAGGTGGGCTAGAGCCGGCTTCACGTGGGTGCGTCAGCGCCTCGAGTGACGTGCCTCCCTCGGTCCGCGGTACCTCGCAAAAAGTCAACAAAGAAGAGGGATTAGACAGCTCAAAAGATATATCAAATAAAGAATACAAATAAAAATAAAAGCCGCGAAATGCAGACAAATGATCACAATACAACAAAAATAAGACCTACGCGCTGTTGCTCGCCGACAACGGCGCCATTTGATAAACACAAATTACCGTAGGTCTAAAGAGTATGTCTCACACAAGGCGGAGACAACCGAGGTCGCTGCGGTGACCCACAATAAAATGTATTTAATCAACAATCAACCCACACTATAGATCAACAATTTGAAATTAATGTGGAGTTAAAATTTATTTTTAACTCTGCACAAAAGATTGTATAGGACAAGTATGCAGAGAGTTCGAACACAGGGAGCAAACAGGGTAGGTGCACAAGTAAATGTGTGTGTGTGAAGTGTGTCTACACTATGCAACCAAAGATTTTTTTGTGGGTTTTTAATTTAATTTTTTTATTTTTAATTTTTAATTTTGTATTTTGATTTTTAATTTTCTGATTTTTATATCTTATATTTTATATTTTTTTTCTTTTTCAATATTGGAATATAAAGACAATGTAATAAAAGAGAAGATAGGATATTAATAAAAATATGCAAAAATAACCGAAAATTCTGAAATAAATTCTTTTTGGTATTTTTATGATTTTCTACTATTTTTGTGATTTTTGGGTATTTTTCAAACACTGAAATAAATGAAAACAGTGGATAAGCTACTGGCTGGGAGTAAAGTTGGAATTAAAAATAGCAAATAGCCATAAAATTTTTCCACACTATTTTTCAAATAAAGATAATAAATACAGTAGACTACAGGACTTGAGTTTACAATTTTTGGAGTTTTCTACAATTATTTAAATTTTTTGAAGTTTTTATGTATTTTTTAATTTTTAAGGTTTTTCTTTTGCATTTTTTTAGTGATTTTTGGATTGACATTAAAATAGGTTAAAATACACACTAGGGAATTTTTTTTGAATTTTTCGAGGTATTTTAATATTTTTTGGTATTTTCTAAGCTAGACAGTAGATAAATAGAGAGTTTTTGATTTTTATTAAATATAAAAACGAAATAAAATCAAAAATTTAAAATATGGTGTTAAAGTACAAGTTAACAGGAGCTTAAGTTTAATTTTTGAGAATTTTTCAAGTTAAAATGAGGCTCCAAACAAATACTACAAGTTCACAAAAATATCACAGCATGGCAGGGGTATAAATGCAAATATCCAAAAGTCTAGGGGCATACATGCAATTTTCCACAAAATATTGAACTGAATATTTAATTTCCAGGACCAATTACAAATTACAAAAACCGCAGGGGTGTCGGCGTAATTTTTCCACCAGGGCACGTGACTTGCACGCGCCTGGCGAGGACTGAAGTGTAATTTACACAAAATCTGAGGGCGTGCATGCAATTTCTCCAAAAATTTAACACTGAATATAAAAATCCTTGTATTGAAACGAAATACTAAAAAGACCGAGGGCCTCATTGCAGAATGCCCTCACCTCACGTGTACAGGTCACGTGAGGTGACGTGGCAGAGGACCCAAGTGTAAATAAAATAAATACGATGGTCTTTTTGCAAATTTTACAAAACTTTTACACTATAGACGAAAGTTTTAGGACTAAAATATAAATACAAAATGCGTAGGGGTTTAGATGCAAAATACCCCTGGCGTGCGGATCCAACGGCTACAGATCTTCACTTGAACACGTGGCATGAATCCAATGGTCGACGACGCTTCGCGTGGACGACAGAGATTAGATCATCTGAAGGTGATCTGACGGTGGAGATGCGGCACGATCCAACGGATGCTGATCGACCTGGGACGCTTCCACGATCCGACGACTGGGAGGCTAGGACCAAGAACACGTCGGACGCCGGCGAGGGCGAGCTTCGACGCGCGAGATCTCCGTCCTCCGGCGATGGCAGGGCTTCAAAATGGACGTGGAGCGTCCTGAGGTCCTCCTCTTCCTCCTGGAGTCGTCAAAAATCCACGGCGAGGGCTGTGGAGCTCGCTGGTGGCTGGCGGAGCTAGGGAGCTTCGATAGCTCCGGCGAGCTTCCAAAATCGACTCCAGGCGCGAGTCAACACGCTTTGACCTGCAAAAAAGGATTAGGAGGTCCAGGGAAAACTGCCTGGACCTCTGGATGGGCGTGAAGGAGCGTGAAGCGATGCGGCGATGGTTGGTCGGAGTTGCGCTCCGGCCAAGAGATGGATTGGGTGGATGACGCGATGAATCTCAAAATTACTTTAGGGCTTTTGCTCCTAAAACTACGGCTAAGCTAATAAGCGAGAAAGAAATAGGTGAAGTGGCCCTCAATGGCCGGAGCCAGAGGAAGAAGGGTACCTCGACCGCCGGTCTTGCGGGAGGTGATGGAGACGCCCTCGACCTCATGCACCTTAGCTGACGACCTCGCGATGGAGCTGTCACCTCCAGGGGAGCTCAGGAGCGCAAGAAAGTGGAGAGGGGTGGACCAAGGGGACTCGATTTGAATTCGAAGGAGGGGTTCCATTTTATGAGGTTTGACCTCGAGCTGCAGGGGCTCGAAGATCAACAAATCTCCAGCGCCTCAGTGATTCTTGGCCCAATGTAAACACATGGCGGGCAAGGTGGATGATCGAGGAAGAAGATTGCAGAAGGATTCGAGGCGAAATGGTGAAAGCCTCGGCCTAGAAAAATCTGCCAAATGCGGCCAAAAACCAAGCCTGACAAGGGCTACAGGGGGGAGGGCGACCAGTTGACCGAAGTCAACTGGGGCTGAAACCTGGTTGGTCCACGTGGACCAACCAGGAAAAATCCCTGATTATTATTTTGTTAATTCATTTAAAAATAGAAATAGGCCGAATTAAATAATGATTATAAAATCAAAAATATTCGTTATTTTATGTAGTATTTTATTATGATTTTTAATTAATTTTATGGGGTATATTTTCATAAGTTTACTTTTTAGCCCTATATAGGTATATTACCTATGTATTTTAGTATTTTATTTCTATTTTGTGTATTTTAATTTTATAATTTTTATTTCTTATTTAGTAAAATTATAAATTACTTTTATACACATAAAGATATTTTTATTTTATTTTTCTGATATGTTTTGTATATTTAATAAAATATAAATAGGTGTTGTATAGGTATAGGTATAGGTAGTATACCTGTGTATTGTATATACAAATGTTTTTATTTTGAATTCTCTTTGCATTTTTCTTCTGATTTTAATATACATATAAATTATAAATAATATTTATGAAGTTATAAAAATATAAAAATACAAAAAAAATGAATAAAGAATAAATTGATTATTTTAATCAGTACAATTGTACAATGAGGGTCCAAAACTCAACTTTCAAACCGTAGCTCCACCAAATGCGAAACCACCGCCATTAAATAGCTTATTTTATTTTATATACAATTAAAGGTGAGTATGCTACATTTGGAGTTTTCATTTGTGAGATACGGGTCTGGGAAGTTGGGATTCTGGATTTTTATTCAGGCCATAACTTTTTATCTGTACATTATTTTTCTATGAAATAAATTTTGTATTTTTCTTTATTTAATTATCTACAACTTTCATGTACAAAGTTTCTTTATTTGATGTACACAAAGTGGAACCAGAAATAGGTCCCAAAAAATGAATAAAGAACGAATAGAATAATATAGGTATTTGACCCTTATCTCCCCCTACTTTATTCCTTGTCGACCTATTCATCAAGATGCCTAGATCTCGGGGTTTCGGGTCATAAAATATTTACAATATTTTATTCTTTTTCTTTTCTTTTATTTATTCTATAATTTTGGCTTTAATTACACTATTTTATACACTAAATAGATGCACATGCATGAATGCTAAGATGATGAAATTAAAGGTATTTACAGGCATTTGCTAGGGTTTTTAAGGCCAAAATGATAGAATAAAGATGATGAAATGTGGATTCATCACCTGGCTATCGAGGCTATCTGAACAGAGGACTGTGGTACTTAAGGGTTGTTAAGTTTTAAATCCTATTCTCAATAAGATTCCGACAAACTAACAATCCAAATATTTTACTGAGTTCCAAACCTTGATTTTATGACGACAAGTTTAAAAGTTATAATCATTCTAAGTTCTTTATTTTCCTTTTTTATTTTCTCTTTTGCATCACCTATTATCCTAATAAATGTTTGCTAGATACTAGCAAAGGTAAGTATACGGGTGTGAAGAATAGCCATTCATCTACATTTATTCTTCCATTTTGGTTTGAACCCTAGCAAAATACACGTAAATACAACTAACTTGCATAAATTAACATTTATCATTAATATGTAATTAGTCTGTAAATATCTGTATTTAAACCCAAAATAAAAGAATAAAGAAAAGAAAAATAAAGTAAGTATCACGGATACTGACTGACCGTAAAAGTCAAATATTGACTAGGTCGATCAGGAATAAAATAGGGGGGAGATAATGGTAAAATTCTTTATAAAATTCATAGAAAACCTAATTCTTTTGTATAAAATATAATGTATATAACCAAACTTACATTATTTTATTATTCATATACACTTTAAACAATAAAGTTTTAAATACAAAACTTGGACATAATAACAAAAATAAATCACGCACAATGCACATGGTACACAGATGAAAAGGTCACAAACCGAACTTTATTGATCGATATCTACTCCATATGAACTCAAATTGAACCAAACTCACCTCCATTGTATTCAAATTAAATTATATATATCTAATAAAGGTGATTTCGTTGAAAATGGAGCTATGGTCAAAAGCTGGTTTTTTTGGGTACCATTGTACTGAGGACATTTGTATTATATAAATCAATATTTTATTTTTTTACATTTTTTATCCTCTTATATTTTTAATTAATGTATATATTATATAAACATACTAAAAATATAAACCTAAATTACAAAGTAAATAAAAATACCAAAATACACATACACTGATAGGAGTTCAACCAAAAATTTCTTTCTCACTTACTCTTCAAACAATTGTTTACTAAGGGACTATCAATGTTTAAGTATAACGGTTGATGAATATGTGATTCAACTGCTTATTCCTAACATCATATATTCCTTAGCTAAAAGACATAAAGTCAACATAAAATGAAAAATATTTAAATAAACTCAAGCAATAAATGTATATCAATTGTATATTATTAACTAAAAAATAAATCCAAGAAGAAAAAAACAGAAAAAGGAACTAAAATCATTTTATATATTCACTTATATGTATTGTACAATTTCCTCACATTTTTAATAAATCCATACTAACTCCAAATACATGAAATCAACTCCATGTTGTACATAATATTAACCTTAATACAAGAAAAATCCTAAAAAATACTAGCATGTAACTATTTTGCAAATTCTTTCTTTTTCACATTTCTCCTAACGCAAGTCTTCTCCCCTCCATAAGTTACAATAAGAAAATTCCAATGGTACCGTACTTTTGACTTTGAGATAACGTTTATCGACAACCTAAGGTTGAACCTTCCGTCTTAACGAGCATTACTTCTCCCTACATACATTGTGCATGATCAATAGCAACAAAATGCCTCCACATCAAGAAGTTGACTTCGTAGTACTATGAGAAGCATGAAGTTAGTACCTGGTGTAATTAATTATTTTTTGATAATTTTTTTTAAAAGTGTTGATTTAGAATCACGTATATGTATATATATGGACGTTATAAAATGTATTCTAATACACGATGTTGCACAATGCATATTTATTTGCATGAAGTATTTGGTTAAACCTGATTTGACTATATTGGATAATATGGAACAAATCGATAATATTTTTATGAAATGCTAATGCCATCACTAGTTCTAAAATTAGGTCTCGTTGATTTAGCCATAAAAATGAAAGGATTTTTATTAGTTGTGACCCTCTAAGATATTGCAATATCAGCTATGTCCCTCCTTTTTTGGGAATCAGTTGTGCCCCTCAAAAGTTTTAGAAATATCAGTTGTGCCCCTGTGGTTATTTGTCGTTTGCATCTCTTCCAAATAGACGGTATGAAAGTGAGATGTGACACTTGGCCACTGAAAACAACAGAGCAGGTGATCGTTGAGTATTGTACTTTATTATGATTTGGTTGGCAGTTGTTTAAATAATAAATGAACGTTTTTTGATCGTGGGGAGATATTGACCTATTTAACAACATCAAGAGCCTTGAGAATTCATCATACATAAGAAACCAAGAAGGGAGAAATCAAGAAGGCTTTCTTTCATTAATAACAGTGAAGAAGGTTCACATGAAAAAGGGATTCGGGTATTTCTTTACAAAATTGTTACATTTCATGATTTTGTATACAGTTTAAGCTGTGTTGTAACGGGTAACTTATGCGTTACGATTCGATGGCATCCCCTTCCTGAAGTTCAGCATCCCATCATGGCAATTTTGGAGCTCAAATAAGGTGCCTTTGAGACATTCTAGTAGTGTTCAAAACATCAAGAAAACCTTGGAGCATCGGATTGAAGTTCTACACCTATCACCATAATATCTACTGCTTCTTTCAGTGGGTGGAAGCCGCACATCCAGATTAGTCCTCAAACACAGATTAGATGATGATGTTAATATCTTGTAAAATTGTGGAAGTAGAGAAGCATTTAAGGGAGATGATTGTTGTAATGAAGCCCATACGTATAATTTTGATGGTTATTGTAGCTATATGTGTGTATATGAATAAGGAAATCTGAGATTGGTTGCATACCTGTTAGAAGTAACATCATTGTAATGAATGTGATCTCCTGCAAAGTCTTCCCTGTATTATCTTTGTTACATACCGAATAGTTGTTTTTGCAAGAACATAGGCTCAAAGTCATAATATTACAAATCAGACATCATTGTAATGGATTTGGAAGTGTACCTTCGGGATTCTGAAATCATATGTTACAAGAACATAACTCCAAAGTAGATCATAATAGATCCAAAGTAGTTCATAATTACAAATTGGATTTGCAAATTTGTGATTACAAACATCGAACATTTCATTCTATCATATGTTTAAAGCCCCCAAAAATTCCCATGCAAGTAAATATATCATTTTATAATTTTGTCACAGTCCACACATGAAGTGATTCAACCATTGTCACAAAAAAATCCAAGAACCTTGAAAAAATCCACAGAAAAAATGTTCCACCACCCTTGTAGGCTCTGTGCACACATCTATATTTCTACATCAATATGCCCTTGAAGTGATTCACACAAAAAACTCCAACAATTGTGAAAGGATCTACCCAAAAAGAAACCACCACCCTTGTATGCTCTGTGCACACATAAAGCCACATGAGAAGCAATCAAATAAGATGAATCAACCATTTAGATGCCATGAATACCTCAATCCATGGTGCATTGTGTACCATCTGATAGTGGATCAACCGATTGGCTTGCCTTTCTGGGACGTCCAAGCCTCATTGGCATGTTATCTTCTTGGCGACATGTTTTTTTCAGTCGAGCCATCAGTTGCTTCCTTGATGTGGTTCCACTACAAAATCAAATATAAAAGAAATTAAAGGAAGTTACAACTACTGAAATTTGATATCAAGGACAATTTATATAGTATAAAAACATGTGTGAATGCTAATCTTCTGCTTGCTAGAGCAATAGCATCATTGGCTATTTGTATATCTTGTTGCTCTAGGATGGATGCACTGTTGGTGTCTGGATTTTGGCTCTTTGCATGTGTTCTTGTGATGATCGGCTGATCCACAATGGGCACAGATATGACGAGCTTTTTATTTCCTTACCACCTCTTCCTTCGATAGAATTAGATTTTTTTTGGGTCTCCCTACAAGCCTTTTGGTACGCAGTGCACCAACAATATATGGCGGCTCAACTATAGCTCAAAATTCCTTGTCAGGCAAGGGTGCTATGCTAAAGTCGTAGCACTTCCTATACATTTCCAAGATATAGTAAGGGGAGATGTAATCCTCCCACTTTACCCCCTCGTATGCTGCTAAGAACGACATCTGCATGTCTACAAGGGAGGCTACCTATCTGCCATCTATTGCACGTACGTTTACGTGCCTTGATGTCAACTACATACTGCCTGTAAGACGTATCCACTTCTGCATTTCTATCACTTGATCATCTAAAAATAAAACCCTGCAGATCTCTTGTGATTCCCATCACATATTCTGACGCGAGAGGGATCAAATCACTCGTTAGTTGTGTTGCTCTACATCTTCTCTCGTCCATCATTGTCATAATCTTCTGTCGTATCCAATCCACCAGCTCGCATATGGGAAGATGGCGTGCTTTTGAGATCCAAGTATTAAATGATTCACTCAAGTTGTTGGTTATGTAAGAGCATTGTGCTGCTTCAGGGAAATTATGATGGCTCCATTTCTGAGAAAGTCTTTCTAAATAATCAAAGGCATTCTTTGATAATTTCTGAATCTCGGTCATGTTTCCTAAATAATGCCTCCTCTCAAGTGTGCATGCAATCGACCAAACAAGCCTCTCAAGGTCTTCTCCTGGATATTCCTTTTTGAAGTTCTTGTAGATATGCCTCATGCATGCCCTATGCTCTACTTTCGGGAAAATTTTCATTATTGCACCCTTAAGACCCTTTTGTGCATCGAAAATGATTGCTAATTCTCTCCCGTGTTCAAACCAAATCACTAAACGTAACTTCTCCATGAAA
Organism: Ottelia alismoides; assembly: GCA_037367405.1. Taxonomy (NCBI): domain Eukaryota; kingdom Viridiplantae; phylum Streptophyta; class Magnoliopsida; order Alismatales; family Hydrocharitaceae; genus Ottelia; species Ottelia alismoides. Next base: position 232,516 of record JAZKJV010000733.1, on the reverse strand, counting down.
TATGCCCAAGAATCATTGGACTCATCGTCGCAGACGTAGAAAGAAATGGGGAATAGGCCATTTGTTCCATCAAGTGTTGTGGCTGCCAATAAGGTCCCAAGATATATTCCTTTCATATGACAATCATCTAGCCCAAGGAAAGGCATGCAACCATTTTTAAACACATTTATGGAAGCGTCGAAGCAAATGAAAATTCTTAGGAATGCATCATCCTCTCCGTAATGTAATCAATCATGGATCTCAGGTTCCTTAAGTTTAATTCATATACCAAACTCGGCACCTTTGGGTTGGTAAGCTCTACCTTCCCAAAAATTGAGTCTAGTGCAATGTTCCTTCCCCTTTACATTCCAAGATAGGGAATCCTCACACTAAATTCCTCTAATATTCGACCTGAAATGTGATACGCAGATAAAGTGGGATTTTCCCTCAACCACTTCTCACAAAAATTTGCAATCCACCCTTGTTTTGCCATCCAAGTATCAACTATGTTGATACTGTTGCAAGTATGATGTCCTGACAAGGTTTTGATACGTAATGTGACTCCTCCTCCAAGCCTTAATGCATGGATGCACCACCTGCAACCATCGTTGGCACACCTTGTTGTGATTCGTGTTGGATCTGACTTGATAAACTTCAACTTGAATTCATTCTTTAGGCAGTACGCAACAAGCTTGAAGTGAAATATTGCATGATCTGTAAAATCACTGTCCACAATGAAGTCATGGTTCCCTAATTCAAAATTTCGACCCTCATAGTCTTCTATGTCTTCAATCTCTAAGTCGAAGCCCTCATCACTAGCATAACTCCCATCACTAATTTCATATGTTCTTCGGATGAATTGGCAATCCATTCATCATCTTATTCGTCATCGACTTCATAAGCAATACTGAATACATCTTCAACTTCGGGGTCCGCATCAAACTCTTCCTCCAAGGACCGCCTTCTCTCTTTCGAAGTTGCTCTAGTGGATCTCTTTCTTTCTTTTGCAGCTGCTCGAGGGGACTTTCGAAGGTCCTCGCTGTGTACTTTGGATGAAGTTCTATGTCTTCTGTTCCTCTTGGTGGGAATGGAAGCTGCTTGGTCAACACCTTGTGCTATGGATGAAATGCTTTGTCTTTCCTACTTAGCAGCAAATTGCGGTGACCTCCCAATGGCAGGGGAAGGTTGACCACTACCGCTCCTCAATGTTCTCGGAGATCGGCATCGTATGTTACTTTGTTCACTATTTCTTCTCTTCGTGCCTTCTATCTTGCAGACCTCGGTGTTCTAACCACTATTTTGTGGAGCATTCTAGGTGTCCTTGGTGTTTCAACAACCACATGTGTTCCATCATCAATTGTGCCACCATCACCAACTTCAATAGCCTCAACTTCAGGAACCCCAACTTCCGGTGCCTCGACATCTGTTGTTGTAGGCCTTTCTACCATGGGGGTATCACGATCTTGCATATTCTTTACGCCAAGCCCACCCACTTCTTCATGTCCCAAATCTCATGCATCAACAATAATCCCCCCCCAACGCCTCCTCCCCAGGTTAAATCAAAGAAGTCATCGAGGAGATCAGACATACCAGGTGTTTTGATGTTGCAGTGGATGATTGTCCTCGTTCTTATCCCTTTAGTTTTCTCTTCGTCGCTTTCTCTACCTCCTTGGCTTCAATATACGAGAGGGCACCCATGCCAATGAAACCAACAATGAGTTCCACGTCTCTTCCATCCAAGTGGGCGTTGAACATACGCATCATGTCTGCTTCATTTGCGAGATCTATAAAGCTGCTTGCTCTCGCCTTTAGATCTTTGTATTGCATTAATAGGACAGAAGAACTGTCCCCCTAGGAACAATCGTCTACAGAGTGTCGATCAGGTCGATCTAGCAAGTGAAATCGGAATCCATTCCAACCACCTCCTCTACGAAGTCCACGTATTTTTCTCCCCGGCATCCCTTCGTGTCCTTAAACCAATGTTATGTCTCACATGTTGAGCACACCTTGCTCTCCATTGCACCAACCCATCCTACATTCAAGCACGACGAAAGAGATGGTAAACCTTGTATATGTGTAAACCTTGAATCCGAGAAGAATTGATCTTCATTGAACCCAAAACTACGTGATCGAAACCCTAAAACCACCGAACCCAAAAACCCTAAAACCGATCAATATGCTTTAACCTTGAATCCGAGAAGAATAGCTAAGAAGATATCCCATAGACAAGGAAAACCCTAGAAGCATGCAAAAAACCCTCGTTTAAAGTTGTAAATACGAAAATCCCAAAACCCTAACTAACCTGGAGAATACAATGGCAAAGTCCTACTAGTCGACGGGTATTGCACGCGCGAGGATTCAACCAGCTTGCGAAGCTCCTTGGCCTACCGCGGAAGAAATAAGGGAGACGACAGTGGGAAAGTAAAGGAGTGGAAATGGATGAGCTTCCTTGGGAGGGAGACAATCGCAATCGGATTTTGGGGGGGGGGGGGGGGGGGGGGGAACGATGCTACCCAAGTCCTCTTCTCCCGCCACTAGGAGTTTTAGGATACATGGCTAGCTTAATTTCTCCCACCCACACTATTGCCTCAAGATTCACAGAGGTTACCGCACTTGAGTCACGTCTAACCACGGTTAGACCATTCTCGATAACGGCGATGTTACGAAGGGGCCCAAGTGCTAATGACGAAACTTTTGTGGGGCACAACTGATATTCCCAAAAAAGAGGTGCATAAATGATATTGCAATATTTCAAAAGAGCACAGATAAAAACCCAAAATGAAAAATTGCTACCTAACAACTTTGATGCCCGGAAGTTTTAGGATACGGTTCAATTTCTAAGCTTTAGGAAGAACTCTTGATCATACGGCAACAACGTAATTCCTAACACGTAGCTTATCAAACAAATACAGATATATTACATAGTTATCATGATCTATCTAGATGGCTCAAAACTATACCCCAGGTGAGAAGCCAAAAGTTGTTTAGACAATTGCTAGGTAAACAGGACAAACCGAAGCATCTCATACTTATTCCGTAGATGTAGAGAATCGCTCACCTGCTGCTTGTTAAGAAGGAATCACTGCCCCGCGGCTTACAGGGATGATGAAGAAGCGAGATCCCTTGAGTTGGCTACCATGTAAATGTAGTACCACATAATACGTTGCCTTCAGCACAAACCTTTTTTTTTAACAAAAAAAAGCATTATATCCACCACGGGCAACAATTTAGTAATCAGCTGATGCAGAGAACATGAATTAATTAGGGGAAACAGACGAGAAAGAATCAAACGAATTTTTCCTCCCAGGCTTCCAAACTCCATTGGTACTTTTCTCCAACTAAAGAACAATAACATGTATGTTTCACAAATATATCACTACAAATATATCATCCCCAACACTGAGTGATGAATGCACAAAAGAAAAGAACAAGGGTAAGCAATTCAAGCCTTCTCCAGCTGTACTGCAGATACCCAATATAAGAAAACAGAGCTAGAATAAATTGCGGCCCCGTCCACGAGCAGCACCCAGCCGATCACCACGTCCTCTTCCAACAGAAGCATGATGGCTATCCTTTGACAAATGAGCCCTGACAGGGGATCTACTCCTTTCCCTCTGAACCCAGCGATTATCGTCACGAGCATACTCCCTTCTCTCCTGAAGCAACTCAACTCGTCCACGTTTTGGATGATCCCATACACGAGGTGAAAGCCGGCCAAACTTGTCTCTTCCCCTATATTCAATGTCCTCTTCATCATCCACAATCTCTCTGCGAACTGGAGCACCTGGAAATCTCCCACCATGCTTGGGAAGAGGACCTCTTGGATTGTCCCTGTTCCAGCATTGAGGTGGAGATTTGTATCCATCAACTTCCCTTTCAATACGACGACCCACTGGACGCATTACGGGCAGAGGATCCAGAGTATGAGGAATACCGGAATACTCCTCATGTGGGCTGCTGCTACGCCCACCTACACCTGGTTCATAGCGGAACTTGTTGCACTTGTTACAGTATTCTCTCCTTGCAAAGTTTATATTGCCACACCTGAGACATGAAGAAAATATAGATATAATTAGGACGGTAAGCCAAAATAGAATTAGGACGGTAAGCCAAAGGTACTCAAAACAGACATGAACGCTTTAAAATCGATCAAATAAAACAATCAGGATTTTTTTCCTCACAGTCAAATCTGTTCAGGAAAAAGTATGAGAAACTTACAAAGGATTTCTGCAGATCCAAACCCCAATTCGTGGTGGTATGTTGGGATTGTTGCGAGTGGTTCCTTCATCCATGAAAGGCAATGCTTCGGATTCTGGACTGCTGAAATTTCTGTCGAAGATTCTAGCATCCTTTCGAGGACTATAAGGAGGTGATATTCCTCGAACTCTGCCACCGCTCCTCTCAGGCTCATAAACAGGTGAAATATCACGATATCTACGAGCACTTTCATATGATGGTGATATATCACGCATCCTTCCTCTACCTCTACCCTTTCCATAAGCAGGGGGAAAATCCCTTCGCCCACCCTTCTCACGCTCAAATATGGGAGTTGAATAATTTCGAAAGCTCCTCCCACCCCCATGACCAAATTGTGTTTGTCTAAATCCTCCATGGCCCCTCCCACGGCTATTTATACTTGCATATTCCCTGAACCTTCCTTCATCAGCTACACGAGCATATGGGGGTGACATATCTCTGAAATTAACTCCCCCCCTGCCACGATCATAAGCGGGTGAATGAGCATGAGGTCCGCTATCAGTCTTTCCACTCCTGACTTGCCGGTGAACATATGGTTGAACAGGATGACCAAAAAAATGATCATTACGGCGGACCTCCATTCTTCGATGATGAGATGGTGAAGCAGAATGAACAGATAATTCATGCCCTGAACAAAATGACAAAGTAAGTTGTGCACTGAATTGATTATAAAAATCCCAGGTAAGATCCAGAAGCAACAGGAGCAGAAGAACGAAGTAGCTGCAACCAGAAGAATGGTACCATTTTGACAAAAGCCAACAAACTTGTAAGAAATCTACCTGCAGCATCAAAAGCCACCACTCCATTCTGAGAAGTGAATCCAACTGAAAAGATGATAAAGGACAGCCATGAGCGCAGAAGCCTCAAGGAGCCACAATTTTCAAAAGCGAATATCCACATTGGATAATATTCATGACTAATCAAATCCGTTGAAACCAAATAAAAATGCATCATGGTGTCCATGATATCCGTTCGGAATTGATATTTAGATCCCTTTTGAAAACCAACCATAAATCGGTTCAGAGCTAACTCATAATATCCATTCAGAATTGGTAATTAGATCCCGTGTCAAGAACCAACTTATGCCCAAGCCACTCGCTCAACTTTCCATATGCACCCATAGATAGTAATGCAAATACACTTTCTTTTTTTTTCAGCAAGGCCAATCACGAGTCATTATCAAGTACAATAATGAACAACTTCAAAAGCACCCAAAACTCATTCTGTAATGCATCTGACATTAAGATGACGGTTAAAGAAAATTACTGAAGAAGTCAAACTTCAAAAGCATGAACTTAGTGGGTAGAAATGCACTCTTCTGATGCAACAGAACTCAAGAAGTCCACTTCTTAGTGCATCTGATTGGACCTTCAAGATATAAGCAATACTTCTGCAGCAAGCAATTGAGAGAAAACCAAGAACAATGTGACCATGGCAATAGTGGACCACCACAACTGGTTCTAATTGTGATAAGCACCACATACTGATCCACTCATTGCAAATTTACAACCTCTAGTCACAAATAGATTACTACCCTCTGTGTAGACAAAGCAAGAAATTGCTTGAAATCGTTTAGAAAATACAGGCATTACCATGTTATTCAATGCATTCAAACTGGTCAAAATATCTGTAACCACTTTTGAAAGATAACATTTCAGTTTTCTTTATTCATTGCACACATCGCACAGCAGACCCTTCACCAGACATCACATAGAGGGAATTTTGTAGCCCAGACTGACCTTTTTTATTGCTTCACATTTTGAAGCATGCCTATCCATCCGTCTGCCATTAGTTGAAAATACAATTAACAATCCCCAAGCTAATCTGCTGTCAAGTTTTCTAGTCCTCAAATGTCCATTTGTAGGAACAAAAGTTTGGCAATCACAAAAAAATTATCGATCCAACTGCCTTGCACTGACCAACCAATCAGACCTCAAATAACAGTATACTTGACTATCCAAAGAACATGAAGCTTGTCAGAGTGTGAACAAAATTTCATTGCATAACCACCATTTCACATCAAAGTATTCATCTAGAATATCCAGCATGCATAGAGCTTGTTAAGAAACCGGCTTTGGCATGTAAATAAAATTTCATTGCAGGCCAACTCTTTCAATCAACGAGTTTGCAGCAAAACTGCTTCACTCAGCGGGCACGAGCATGCAGCTTGACCCCTGAGGTACCTTGACCAGCTGCTTGATGAAGCAAACAACATTTAATACTCAATTTCCATCCCTCATGCTCGGTGTTGGGAAAGACGCTGTGCTACTTATGCTTCCTGACCCCTTCAATACAAAATGGCCACCACAATTGACCTTGTATAACTCATACACAGATGACACACCTGCTAATCCCATTCAGTGAACCGCTAATTTTCCCGAAAAAATTATAGGTCAAACACTATCAGGAAGCCTTTTTATAGATACAGTATCCTTGAATCAAAACCGGCAACCGAAATATTTCGATCATCGGTGCTGTTGAATTAAAACCAGGAACCTTTAAAAAGACAATGAAGTACAGAGTCAAGAAATATTCCACACATATAATGGTCCCCTTGTGCTTCCAGGTTTACTTACCCCCTACTCAGATAAAATTAGTCTAGGAACATTGCATACAAATATGTAAGTTGTAACAATTCTAAATGAAAATTAATCTTACATAAAAACAAAAACAGGAAGAAAATAAGCAATAGCTGCAATAATATTAAACATTTCAGCCATATCCATAAGAGTAACAAACATCTACGAATAAATATATATTTTGGGGGAGTGGTCATAGACTCTTTCTAAACAAACCACCAGTTCAAATGTTCTTCTCTTCTCAAACAGATGTTGTTAGCACCTTTTCTGAAGATGGCAACACCACCTGTTGAAAGCCTTTTCTCCCTTCAACATAGATGCATGCGCAAACGACTCAAAAATACTACTTTTTTTCTGTTCAACTAATGGTAACAGCATCAGCAAATTGGAAATGTCAACAGGATTTTATCAACAGAATCAAACCAGCGGGCTCAATCAATTAAATCAAGAACCAAAGGAAATTTTTTTTTTTTAGAACCAAAATCAATTAAATCAAATCAGTCAACAATCAATTAAATCAAATCAATTAAATCAAATCAATCAATTAAATCAAGAACCAAATCAAGAACCAAAGGAAAAATGGTTGAAACAACCGGTTTTTATTTAGAAAATAGAAACTAAAAAAATCAGTCAACACCGATCAATACCTGGTTAGACCGCTAGATCCGGTTGAACTAATTAAACTAAATCATAGGCTGGTTTTTAATTATTAAATTTACAACAAATTCGTATATATTATTCATATTTTAGTTCCATCGCGACTTTTAGTATGGTACTCCTTTGTCACTTTCCTTTCGATTTTCCCTCAACGCAAGCCCTCCCCCCCAAATCCTAGGTTTCCATAAAAAATCCAATGCTTCCATACTTTTTACTTCGAAAGACTGTGGCTCGACAAATCGATGTTGCATCTCTCCCTTCCTTCCTCACAAGCATCGTCTTTCCCTTCATAGCTTACACATGATGTTGTCTCCTTCCAATATCAACAAATTAAACCTCCGCATAATAAGAAGTTGTCATAATCACACTATGAGAACCAGTATGTTAGCCACTCTGACTTATGATTTGACAGTTGTTTTTTGAACTATTACTTTTGAGAGATCACATATACGTACCTATATAAATATTACAAAACACAATTAATTACATAATGCATTTTTATTTGCATGAAATACTGGTCAAATCTGATTTGACCCAGCTGGAGTATACAATCCAAACCAATAATATAACACTTCATTTTTTCTGATTATTATGAACTGCTAACATCATCACTGGTAGAACTGATCGATCTCATTAGTCCAACCGTAAGAACCCAAAACTGATACTAACTGTTTTGGTGCCCAGTTCAGATTTAAAAACCTTGGGTGCTAGCACCACAATCAATTCATTTGCTTCTTTTCCCTTTAAAGGAAGGTGATATCACCTCCAGTTCAAAAAGCTAGAAACCTTAGATTTGATGTTCAGTAAACGAAGAAATCCGAACATGTAAGAGGACCGGGCAACATTCAACCATGCCTTTCTATTTTTAGTGTCCAGATAATTACGTGAATCTCTATCATCATGGATAGTTAGTTACACATAACACAGATACACCTCTAGCTCTCATTTAGTTACATGTTATCCTTCTTCTAAGAATCTTCAACCATGCTTTCCAAATATCAGAAGCAGTCAGAATCTCATATATCCTTTGTTTATTTTTCTCTGATCCAAAGATATGCTGCGTTATAGTGGTAACTTTTTTATCTCTAATCAAATTATACAGTTCAATATATTGGTAATGTGCATCCCTAACAAATCAAGCACGGCTACTCTAAACACCGTAACACATAATCACTGAACGTCTGCTATCGCAAGATAAGATGCATCTATCGGTGATACCTGAGTCATCGGGGGGCCTCCTATTCCTGGGTCGTCGAGGCGGGGAAGGGCTTGCCTCCTGAGGGCGGAGAGGCTCCAGCCCGGCCCTCTCGGCGTCGAGGTCCTCGTCGCGGTTGCGGGCGACTTCCTCGTCCGAGGGCTTGATGACCATGCTGCTGAGGGCACCCTTGGAGGAGCGCGGCGGCGATTCAGACGGCGAAGGCGAGGGCTGCTCGCGCTCCCACGGCCGCATGGTGGAAACCCTAGAGAGGGAGCGACGACCGGAGGCGTCAACGGAAACTTGATATGTGAAGCTCATCTCTTTCTGAGGTGTTTTTGGTATTTTAACATTAATGAGATGATGATATTGCGCCTTTCGTATTGGAGAAATTGCCGTTAAAACCCTGTAGCTTTGATTCTTTTGTAAACATCATGGTCTTGTGGCATGACGGTAGAGTCTTCCGATATTCTGATATTTATGATTTGAGCGCCTTTATTTCTTTAAAATAAAATGGGGTCTGATAAATTGAGACATTTGCAATACTTAATGACAAGTTTGAGTCTGTAGGTTCTCTTAAGCCAGGTATGCAAAGAGTTGTCCAAAGTAATTAATTCCTACGAGTTTGTCAGCAATAAATCCTATATAAATTTATTATATGGTATAACAAGTATTTATTATTAGGGTTAATGGGGTTGCTCCTGCCACATATTTCGGCATTTTTTTTATTTTATTTTTTTGAAAAATACCGTCATGTATTTTCATCACTATATCCATCTAATATGTTATTCAAATTTTGTCAGAAACAGAGACTCGTATGTCTTCCATCTAGAACATGTAATTTTAACGGTGTTGTAATTGTTGTAATCGACATGTTCTGAATGAAGGGTATACGAGTATATGTTTCTGAAAAAATTGGAATGACATATTAAAGGAATGTGTGGTGAAAATACATTATGGTATTTCTCTACAAAATCACCGAAATATGGAGCGGGGACAGCCAACGAGCAGCCCTATTAAACCCTTATTGTTATTATTTGAACTAGTATAAATCATAATATATAGTCCGCAGGTATAACATACATGCATTTAATATTATTATTCAAATTATTTATCAAGTAAATATACTTATTTCAAAAATACCCCTATATTAAGTTGTAGATAATTTAATTTCGAATATTTTTAGAGTAAATTACGTAAAAATCCATGAACTTTACGCCTCGAATTCAAGCCTGATTTTTACAAGCGGTTTCAACGTGGTACCTTTATTATCTTTTTCGTTAAATAAGTCGTTAGTTGCATATTATGGACCACAATACCCTTCATCCTTCTTCTACCTCACATTAGGCTCCCTCACACCTACTTCCATCCCCACTTCCATTTCAGCCACCTCCACCACTACCACCTCGCATGCACTCCTCTCGAACAGGTAGGCGCTCCAGCTACTGACATTGCGCCCGATGTCGAGAGTGGTGCTTCAGTACCTCGAAACCGCACCATAGGTTGATGGGGATGAGGAGAAGGTTGTTGGACTCATCATGCGGCTCCAGCTCAACATCCCCTATGACATTTACAAGGTCCTCCACCATATATGCTCCAACAACCCACCTAAGAGGGTCAGCAATGGGTGTAGCGAGGAGACCCTCTTGTGGTTCCTCCTCGTGGTGTCGGAAGGGAATGATGAGAAGACGAGGCACAACATGAAGGGTATGCTCTCCAAGATGTTCTGGGAGAGCCACTACCGGACTGGCAATTCCATCAGCTGGGACTCCATCTACTCCATTTTCAACGACTGCATCACCATCTTCGCCTCCATGTCACATAATTCGTCACAGGAGGGTCTCCTTGCAACACCCATCGTCGACCATCTTAGGTGGGATGTTCTATTCCCAACTCCATTATTGTGAAATTTTCCGTTCCAATATGACAACACGGTTTTCAAAGTCCGCTCTTTCCACAAAACAGAGCTCTGAGCTTTGATCCGATTACCCGTAATGTTATGTAACTGAGAGATATGTTTATAAAAATATAAGATGTGTAACTAAACTAAGAAGAGTTTTATTTCAATTTCTTCTATTGTACTTATCGAATGAGATTTTAAATTGAGTCTAAAGGAGAGGTTGATTGAGGTAAAGTTAAGAACAGATATGATGTTCTGAATCGAGGCTTTTGCTTTATAATGTGTGATCTAAGTAGAAACTACTTAATTTGGATAGGGTTGATCGGTAGCCAAATTTTGTATTTAATTTCAAGCATGAATTGATCGGGGCCAATTTGTTTCATATGAGAATGAACGAGATTCATCGAACTCAAGTTGTCCTGCTACTAATTGAAGTTGGCCAAGATTTGAAATGTAGATTCATTTTTTTTAGAAAATATAATAATGTTGAATATATCTTAATCGATTTAATTGGGATCTCTGTTCATGTATTTGAGGTTCGATTTGTCCGAATCAAGACTCATCTCCCATCCTGCACATGTACCTTTACAGAAGAGCTGAAACTACCAATGCCACCACCATGCCCAACCTCATTGCTGGTGTTGGACCACTGTGCTCGACATTGGGTGCGATGTCAGTAGCTGGAACGCTACCTGTTTGAGAGGAGTGCAGGCGAGGTGGAGGTGGCTGAAATGGGAGAGGGGTGGAGGTAGGTGTGAGGGAGCCTAATGTGAGGTAGGAGGAGGATGGGTATTGTGGTCCAAAATATGCAACTATTGACTTTTTAAACGGAAAAGATAACAAATGTATCACATAGAAACCACTTATAAAAACCTGGTACCACATTGTGAATTTTGAAAGTTCAGGGACTATATTAAATTCGAGTGTAAATTCAGGGACTTCTATGTAATTTACTCATAATTTTATTTTAATTAGTTTATCGGGATTTGATATTCATTCATTGTTTTATCGAGGTTTTTTCAAATTATCTGCAGGGCACATACTAGGAATCATCGTCTATTTAAAGCATGGACCACGCTTGGAGCTAGCTAACTCATGCGAAGGGCATTCCTTTCCTCATTTTCCTCCTCTCTATTGGATCCACGACCTATCCAACCACCTCAAGTTAGAGGTTGTTACTCAACAACCTTGATGAAGATTGGTTAGCCTTAATCAACACCTTATTCATCTTTTATAAGTATTCGAAGATCACCCCTTGACCACCCATCAACTTAATTTTCCTTCTCATCACAACCAAATTCGTCAAGCCATTAGGTCATGACAGGGCCCAAAGGCAACTACCCAACATTAAGGAAAGAATAAGGAGCATAAGAGGGAGTCAGATCCGAGGTCAATCAAACACCTTGTAGCATCACCAGGTTGGGTGAAAAAAACTCTACCATTGTTGAGCATCGAGGCAAGGACTCGAGCGTCGACGAGGTCATTCTGATTTAGACTCCTTCAGCAATAATTATCTCTTTTTCATTTAATGGTAATATCCCTCCTCTCTTCATTCTTGCATGCCCCTGTCTCCCCCTCCCTCAAATCTTGCCACTTTCTATCTTTCCTTCTTTTTACCCACACTCTTCCTTTTTCTCTCTCATTGTTTTAAAGTCATAATTTTCTAGACTTAGTAATTCAGATCCAACTGTAGCAATGAATGTGGGTAAAATCCCATATATTCTATTATTGTACTAAAATAATTTTATATTTACATATGGTGTTATAATCTTGAAATACAGTAATAATTTAAAAATAATTTATAACAAACTTAATTTTATAGATATAAATCTTATAATACAACAATAGAAAATAAAATTTGGAAATAATTTCAAATTGATGTTTAATATAGTATGTAATACATGTAATTCAATAACTAATAAAAATAAAAAATAACTTATGAATATGATGATGATAGAATTTTATTTATATCAATAGTTTATTAATATTTTTAAAAATAGAATTATATGGTAGTAAATAATTTCATTTTAAAATGTAATACATACATAACTTATTTTATTCTCGTCTCTTGATATTAGACTGACACATAAATATTAGATTTTATTTTATTTATACCCATCAATTGAATGGATTTGAAATATTTTCGCATTATTTCTTATATGAGTTTTCCCTCCCATCTTCTTGCCATTGACACATGCCTCTCTTTCCTTCCCCCATTCTCTCCCACTCCCATGCACCGTTCCTCTCTCTCTCTCTCTCCAATTCATCACGGGAGATGCATGCCCCTCTCTCTCCCTCAAATCACGTGTCCCCCCCTCTCTCCATTCTCACCCGCTCCCTCTCTCTATATTCTCACTCGTTGATGAATCTCCATTTCATCACCTTTATTCCGTGATTTTGGCCTTAAAACCTTAGCTATGCATGTAAATAATATTATTTGTATAAAATAACATTATTAATTATGGCATTCATTGTTTAAATAATACCATTTTTAATACCAAAATTATATAATAAAGAAAAGAAAAGAAAAGAAAAAGAATAAAATTCCAAAGGTATTTTATGACCCTAAACCCCGAGACCTAGGTATCTTGATGACTCGGTCAACAAGGAATAAAATAGGAGGAGATAAGGGTCAATAATATAATAAAAAATCCCATTTATCATATTCATCATCTATTCATTTTTGGGACCTATTTTATTTTCCACTTTTTATACTTCAAATAAATAAAATTTGTACATGAAAATTGTATATAATAATATAAAAAATACAAATTTTTCATGTAAAAATAATATACAGTGCACTTTTTATACATAGAATAAAAAGCCAAAATCCAAACTTCCCAGACCCATATCTCTCAAATAAAACACAAAATGCATCGAAATCATGTAGTTGTATAATACTTTTAACAAGCCATTTAATGAAGGTGGTTTAATATTTTTTGGAATTAATATGTGAAAGTTTGATTTTGGACCCCTATTGTGCTATACACCCGAATAAAATATTCATTTTATTTATTCTTTATTATAATTTTATATGTTTTTATAATTTTGTAAACATTATTTATAACATATGTATAAATTAAAACTAGAATAAAACCATAAATAAAATAATAAAAATAAAATAATGTACAAAATTACATAGATAAAATACCTATACTTATACCAATGTAACTTATACCCCTATTTATTTAAGTATACAAATAACATCATAAAAATATAATAAAAATATATTTGTACACCTAAAAATAAGTTGTAATATATAAAATAAGAGAATAAAATAATAAAGTCAAAAATACAAAAAAATGTACAGAACATAGACGAATATACCTATAAATGCACCCCTAAAAATTAACTTGTAATAAATAATATTAAAAAATAAATAAAAATTATATTAATACTACATAAAATAATAAACATTTTTATTTTATAATAAAATAATAATAAAATCATTTGCTATTTTTAATTAATCATTTTCGAATAAAGGAGGCTCTTTTGTCTTGTAGTGGGTTGACGTGGCGTGGTGGGCTTCCAGGGATTGTTGACCTCAGTCAACTCTCCATCTTCCATCCGATTTCTATCAGAAGTCTCGAGCGACCCACCTTCTTTGATTTTTCCAAGCCAGCCTGTTGCTCCTTCCACCTCGAGCTCTTCATGGATTCCATTCCCATAATGACCTCTCTCACGCTGGATCCTTAGGTCCTTCTGATCTTCCTCGAGCAGGGAAATAATCAATGTCAAAGTCTGCCAGAACTTTCTATCTATAAATAATCCGCTGGGCTCCTCATTCCCTTCTTGATCCCTCTTGGAGCCCTTGATCGAGTCTAGGTTTTCGTGAGTGAAGATCAAGTGAAAGCCGAGTTTTCCCCGCGCCCGGAGTACGTTGGAGCAAGGAGAGGAGGAGCTCCACGACGAGCTCCGGCCGCCCTGCTCCATGAGCCCCCTCTCTCAGGTATAAGAGCTGATTTCTTTTCGGTTTTAGGTAGTTTTAATTCATGTATTTTAATTACAGTCTTTAGTTTTTCATTTTAATTAGTAATCTAGTCTATATTAGCCAAAGTTCCTCACCGGAGCTCTCGAGCTCCGGCTTAATTTCACCATGACCCGGTTGATCTCCGACCCCCACATCATGCACATTGTCTTCCCCTGCACCTTCTTCATCTAAACCGACCACCCGATCAACCGGATCGACCCTCGATCCACACATCGAAGGTCCATCTCCACCGCTCGCGGAACCTTCTCCGCCTACCTCCATTCCTATGCAGAACATCTTCAAATTGGGCCGAGCTTCATCATCTTGGACCCATTAACACCCCTGTGTAGGTCCCAGGTTGAACAGGTTCCTATTGGGGGCAAATCGACTCCGGGTTTGACTCCCCAAGTGCCTGGAGCTCCATCGACTAGCTATGACTCATTTCTGGGTCCTGGACCTTGTTAAAGGCACCATTTGATGTGGATCAACAACAGCAAAGTGGAGAGCACCTCAATGTTACGGGAGGAGTCTCGGAGTGCGAGGAATCTGTGAAACAAGGAATAACACACTCGTGTTCTTCCTTGTTCTTGGAGATGGACCCAGCACCGTTGGATGGAGCCTTCCGCTCCATATCGTACTAGATGCGTCGGATCTTCTAGAGACCGTACCGTTCGATCGCAACCTGCGATCTAATCTCAAGCATCCAGAGGCAAAGAATCCATGTAGCCGACCCTACTTAAGTGTGAGAAAAGGATTTGTTGTTATGTGTTTCAAAGGTATAATTTTTTGAAACTTAATAATTAATTCAGATTCAACTTTAGCAATGAATGTGGGTAAAATCCCATATATATTCTATTATTATACTAAACTATTTTTATATTTATATATAGCATTAAAATCTTAAAATACAATAATAATTAAAAAATAATTTAAAACAAACTTAATTTTATAGATATAAATCTTATAATACAACAGTAAAAAATAAAATTTGGATATAATTTTAAATTGATGTTTAATATATTATGTAATACATGTAATTCAATAAATAATAAAAATAAAAAATAACTTATGAATATGATGATGATAGAATTTTATTTATATCAATAGTTTATTAATATTTTTTAAAACTAAATTATATAGCTATAAATAATATTTTTTAAAATGTAATACATACATTACTTATTTTAATCTCATCTATTGAAATTAGTCTGACACATAAATATTAGTTTCATTTAATTATATCAATCAATTGAATGTATTTGAAATCTTTTCGCATTATTGCCAATGACACGTATCTTTCTCCCCTTTCCTTCCCCCATTCTCTCCCACTCCCATGCCCCATTTCTCTCTCTCTCTCTCTCTCTTCAATTCCCTCGGTTGAGATGTCTGCCCCTCTCTCTCTCCATCAAATCACATGGTCCTCCTCCTCTCTCTCCATTCTCGCTTGCTCCCTCTCTCTCCATTCTCGCCCGTCTCCTCTCCCTCCCTCAAATCGCGTTCCTTTTTACCCACTCTCTTCCTTTTTCTCTCTCATTATTTCAAAGTTATATTTTTTCAAGCTTAATAATTAACTTAAATTCAACTTTAGCAATGACTGTGGGTAAAATCTCATGTAGATATTCTATTATTGTACTGCAATAATTTTATATTTACATGTGATGTTAAAATCTTGAAATACAATGATAATTAAAAATAATTTAAAACAATCTTAATTTTGTAGATATAAATGTTATAATAAATCAATAAAAACTGAAATTTGGAAATAATTTCAAATTAATGCTTAATCTATTATATAATACAAGTAATTCAATACATAATGAAAATAAAAAATAACTCATCACTGTGATAATGATAGAATTTTACTTATATCAATAGTTTACTAATATTTATTTTAAATAATCTAAATTTTTTAATAGTAAATAGTATTTTAAAAAATGTAATACATACATAACTTGTCTTTTTCTCATCTTTTGAAATTAGGATGACATATAAATATTAGATTTTATTTTAATTATATCCATCAATCAAACAAATTTGAAATCTTTTCACATTATTTCTTATATATTTTATATGTCCATGGATTTCTAAAGTATTTTTTGCAATCACATATCGATTAATTAGTGTATAACTAATAATGTAAATAAAACTAATATCGAATATATAAAATATATCAAGAAAAAAAATGAATGAATATTTTTATCATAATGATTTCAATAAAATTATAAATTCAAATAACAATTTGATCCATTAATTTTTTAATAAAAAATATTTAAAAGTCTTTACCAAATATATAAATACATTGACATAATAGTCTACAAATATACAAGTTATATGATTTTTTTCTTAAAAATTTTTAAAAGAGTGGCATACATGTATTGAGTTTCATTTTTCAATATATTATATAAAGATAGATAGACTTTAAACTTTATGTAATTTATAGTAAAAAATTTTATACAAATAAATATTATCATACTAAGAATATATTAATATATGATATGCATTAATATTGTAATTAATACATTGAATTTACGTTTGATATATATCATAATAATGAAAGATAAGAAATAATACAAGTTAAACATTAACATTTTGAAATCATGTTCCATTTTCCATTATCATCTCTTTATTGTAAGTATTTTATTTTTTATATATTTTGATATACAACCTTATAAAATTAATGGTATAAATAATAACTTATATAACATTTGATTTCTAGGAAAATATTAAACAAAGATGGAATGTAATTGCATGAAATTTTATTCTCAATCATCACTCATTGTTAACTAATTGATATTGGAATTTCTAATATACATAAAAACAACAACATAAATACAAGATTGATGTGGAATAGAAAATGATATGAAAGATCATATTTGTATATTTTGAAGATGTGATCTACTCGCACATTTACTATATGAAAAATATGAAATTTAATATCTTTGTTATTTTAATATCTTTTTCTAATATTAGAACAAATACATACAGTCGACCACGAAGCACAGATGTGGACCTGAAATGAAATCACTAGCCCTCTTCTTTTAGAAAAGGTTCTTTAACTTTGAACAATTAATTTCGAGCTCGCTTTTTCATATTTTTCACCACATTTTGGGGGATTGCAGTAAATATCCCCTTTATTCATTGATATCTGTGTTGCATGTCTAAATAATTCTTTGATTTTTCTATTTTAATTTTTAGGTGCTTATTAGGTTGGATTTTTAACCCATGTAATTAGTATAATTAATATCAATAGTCGTACAAATTAAAGTATACACTACACTACACACCTATACATATCTTAGAAGAGTTTTTCAAGTAGAAATATTATCATATACACCTTAAAGGAATAAAATTTCAAAATCATATAAAACCAAAAAATACAAAAATATTTAAATGTTACCGAAAATAAGAATACCGTAAATATTACATAATATACACTTCTATATATTTTGGTCCAAAACTATCATATCCATTCGCTCCCTTCCAGGCAATCAGATCTTGCAACCATAGAATCTAAAAAAATTACGATATTGTCTCGATTCTCAATGAATCGAAGCCTTGTACATAGAAATTATGATATATATATATATATTCACAAAATCCTCAAGACTATCATCATTCACATCTTCGTTCAAACAAATAAAAAGTCCCTTCAAAACATGAGTTACACTAAAAAAAAATTTCCAAACAACCATTCTTATGAGTAGTTCCAAACATAGAATAACAGTACACCCACTCAATTTTATGAGTAGTTCTCAACTTAACACCAAGATTAAATGAATGGGATTAATATCACTTCAGAAGCTTCTAGTTTTGTTAATGATGCTTAATTGGTGCTAATCATGATTAACTTTCATTAATTCATGATTTCTATTCGCTAATGGTGATAATGTCTTTAATCCATCATTAGTCTTCTTTATCATGATTAATTAGTCTAAATGATGTCTTAAGCCTCCTTCTCTTTCTTCAGAAAATCATAACAATTTGAAAACAAAGTCTGATTCACATGAAAACAAATTCCATTGGATTACTCTTGCTGAGCCAGATCTTATAACACATGATCCGAGAGATGGTCAAGTTCAAGGCTTTACAGTTATAAACAACAAAGACATATCAGAATAAAATAAGAGAAGACATCTATATGAAGAGAAAGAAACATGAGAGAAAGGTTGGGATGAGAAAAAATGTAGAAGAAATAATTGAGATGAAAATGTAAATCAAAGTGAGTAGAGAGATGGATGATGATGATGGAAGAGTACTTAGACGTGAACTAATGGATCACTCGCTTGATGTTGTGCTTCGAGCACATCTCGATTCTTTCCTCGATGGAGTATACGACCTTCGAGCGCTTCCCACTGGTAGAGGAACCCACCTCGCCCAAAGGTTAAAGGTGCCCATGGTAGGCAACAATGAAGTCAATGGTGTTGGGGGAAACATGGATGATCGGTGCCGATGTAGCCATGGGGAAGAAGGGCTCCATCATTGCCTAATTCATGGTCTCGTACCTTTTTAATGGGCGCTCTCTAGAATGTGGGCTTGTTGGATCAGGATGTTGAGGGGGGAGGGTTGGGCATCCCTTCCCCAAAATGGGAAGAGCTTCTCGCCTGAAGACTATGTGGTAGGCGAAGAGGATCCACGCGATGCGGGAGGAGATGAGGGCGCAATAGGTCATGAAGGCAGAGTTGACGATGCGATTCTTCTTGACGATGCTCGCACAGAGGATGACCAACCCCAACATGCTCAGGATGCCGATCAAGGTGGTTTCCAGCTATTATCACCATTATTGATCCATTCATGCTCTTTTGAGAGCCAGCCCCTACATGTTGTGTGTGACGATGATGAAGAAGAGGTAGAGAGAGAGAGGGAGGAAAAGATATTTTGGTCCATAAAATGGAATTTGACAGCTCACTTGACAAAAAATATAACAAAAGTGGAAATTAGTCATAAAGATCGTGTACTACATGGTAAGAAGTCTGGGTACCACATCGAAAATCGAGTATAAAGTTCAGGACTTTTATGTAATTTAGTCTACTAATAATTCACTCCATAATGTTATATAATCCCATAAAAAGAATAACTTAGAAAACCAACTAAAAACTTAAAATTTAAAAATAACAACATACCCTCAACTCAAGTATTTTTGATATCGATTCACTGACTACCTTCCATACCAGCATCTAGCATTCATGCATTTCGATACTCCTAAATTTATCCCCTATATAATTATGGGAGTATAATTATATATTTTATAATATAATCACACATGGATACAACAAAAATATCCATTAAAATACACTTTTTAACAAATATAGCTTCATGGTTCATCATTTTTTAACATTGTCTTTAAGGAGGCTCATCTTAGTTCAGAAATTTATCACTTTGGTTTTCAATCTTGACCTGTTTATCTTTCTTGATCGTAATTACAGTGGTCCTCCATTCAGAGGCTAGCGATCTCAGGAGCTTCATATCCTACATGTATTCCAAGACATCCATGTCAAGGTTTTTGACTCCATTTTTAATACCTATAAACCTTGTTTATATGTCACGAATGGATTCTCCTTCTTCCATTTTGAATAGCTAACATCTTTCCCATAGAAGGCTCACACTGTCTTCCTTCGTCTTGCTTGTGCATTCGCATGAAACTATGAACTTATTCCAGATCTAATAAGTTGTCTTGCATGCTAATACCAAGTAAAAGTAGGATGGAATGGCATATACTAATGGGAGTGTAGGGTTTTTTATACATAGGTTAAACACAAAAACTAGAGAAGGGAAACAAACATTGATGCATTCTTATTTATTGTTCATATAATACACATAAAAAAACATTTTTTTGTCTTCATTTTCTTTCGCCTTTCTTTTAGTATTCTCTTTAATGCTGATTTAATTTTGTTATATTTTTAGAGGTTTTCTTACTAATATTTTATCTTTTGAATTAGGTATCCTTGTTGTCACCATGCCATCTTGAAATCTCGTATATATCCATATCCATGATTTTGTACCATGTATATCCAATACCCATGTTTTTGTTAATGGATATATATATATATATTAATGTTAATAATGACTAATTATTCTTAACTGTGATTAAATTTAGATTCAAAAGCTTGAGTCGACATTCCATGTCTTGAGAAGTGCTAAGGGAAACTCTACTTCATGATTAGGTTATCAGTTGTTCGTAATAACTTTATTTATCATTAGATGGATATTACGTGTAAATGATAGTTTAATAAAGTGTTAACTTCTTTATTTATAAAAAAACTAGAACTGTATAATAATATTTGATAGATAATTGACACAAATCAATTTAGTTGGTTTTATCTTGTCGAATCAGATTCGAGACTATAAGTAAGATATGACTCAGATAAGGTGGATTTAGTACCACAATACCTTCTTTGTAAAATGTATTTATAAGATTTGGAACGATGAATTAAGGAACCCACTTCATTAAGTAATTTGGTTGAAATTTTCTCGACAACTATATTTTACTTGGCTCCTTTCAAATGATCAATTATTAAATCTTTAGAATTTAGATTAACACTTTATTTTTTCAAATAAAAAATTGTTAAATTACTTTGTATGTCTTGTCCTTTCCTTCCCAAGACACTTCATACATTGTCTTCCTTACTTACTTCCGAACATTGATGTTTACCGGTCCTGGCAATTTGTTGAGTACCAATTCAGATGGATTCGTTGACAACCACCCAAAATACTTAATCATAAGTCGCCAATTAGTAGTCAACACAACTTCTTATAACCTACCTCTACACTTTATAAATTTCAAATGTGTGACTATCTTTAAAGATTGGGGTGATACAGACATCTCTCAAACGGAGTGAAAACATGATCTCATTTGGCTCACAGCTCTATAGCGTATATTTCGAACTTTTCTATTCCAATGAGGACCTGGAATGAAGTTTATCATTTTTTTGGGGATGATGCTATAATTTTCTCTCTTTGTCTGCTAAAAAAAAGTTGCAATGACGTGCATCAGCGGCTGTCCACCGTCCACAAACTCCATCACGTGCAACAATATAACTGCCCATACTATAGTGCGGTGACAGCCCACCACACTCCCCGCGGTTAAGGACACGTAGCACTCTTTCCCTCGCTGCCTTCGAGCATCTCCTTCCCCACAGGTCTGCCTCTCCTCAGCAACCCCTCCCAGGAAGATCGTTCTCTCGACGGCTGTTGAGATCCGGGTACGATGTCTCAATTCCAAGAGATGATGTGGAAGTTCAGGTCGTCGTCGATGCACAAGCGGGCGCCGTGCAAGGAGCTCACCGGCGTCGTCGTAGACGATGCTTCCGGTATACGCCCCTACTCTTTACGGTTCTGAACATACATCCTGTTCTTCGTATGATCCCGAGAATCCGATCCTTTATTTGTTCCCAGAGGATTTAGTTTGCGATGCGGGTACGCAAAATTTGAACCCCTCGTGGAGCCGATCCCTGCCGCACATATGCGTGGCGATCCTTTCGTCCTTCCTCTTCGGGTATCACACGGGGTGAGTTAGCTGATTGTGACTAGTTTCAGGATTTGGC
The DNA here is from genome assembly GCA_037367405.1 of Ottelia alismoides. Classification (NCBI taxonomy): domain Eukaryota; kingdom Viridiplantae; phylum Streptophyta; class Magnoliopsida; order Alismatales; family Hydrocharitaceae; genus Ottelia; species Ottelia alismoides. The sequence goes on along the minus strand of JAZKJV010000733.1, from coordinate 210,438 downwards.
TGACGGCACCTGATTTGCAATTGTGTGTGCGACAGGGTTGTTAATGAACCTCTAGAAAGCATTTCGCAGGATCTGGGTTTTAGTGGGAACACATTGGAGGAAGGTTTGTATATGGATGCCTGACGCGGTTTCTAGTTTTTCGATATTGGGTTGATTACGGCTGACTTGTTCATCGCGGCTAATGCAGGTCTTGTCGTGAGTACGTGTTTGGGTGGCGCTTTCCTTGGGTGCTTGCTTAGCGGTTGGATTGCTGATGGAATAGGACGGCGAAGGGCGTTTCAATTAAGTGCGCTGCCTATGATAATTGGAGCTTCGGCGAGGTAGTGTGGCATTGTTTTGTCAGTAGTAATTGCTTGTTGACACTGCTAAATTGAATCAAATGTGTATATCTTCATCATTATACAGTTTGAGGCATTTGCTTAGCTGATGCGAGGCTTTAGGCACTTGTCTTGAGCCCGAGGCAAAAATGATTGTATTGCATAATATATTGTGCAACTCAAGATACACACTGAACCCATTTTTGGCTAGGGACTTAATCCTAGAATTCTGATGTAGGAGATCTAGCATCTCCGCAATGACTAGGATACAAGGCATATCTATGCGCGCACACACACACACATTATGTACACACGTTTGTGTGCGTGCATGCATGTGTGTGTGATGTGGGTGCGTGCACGTGAGCGCGTAGAAAATCACTCACGAGAGTGCTTCATGCTGTTAACAACATATAACCACATTTTTTAGCGCATTACGCCTTAAACAACACTGGGTTGAGCCCTTGATGTAGGGGCGAAACCATCCCGGATAGTTTCCCTTGTACGTATATACATGTTAATTTGCAAACAGTAAATAGTGCTTGACATGTAATGATTATTTGTTGGGTTTTTTCCTTTTGCTTGGTGCTGAAACTCCAGTGGTTCATTTAGACTTTTGAAGGAATGATTGCAATGACCTCTAGTCTCTATTATTTCATTTGTCTTGTGCATATTATAGCAAAATGTATGAATTTGTGCAAGCTGTACATTGTTATTAGGTTTTATCTTATATCATAGCATATAATCATGCACCGACCTCTATAAATGTACCATGTGGTCAATATCTCATAACCTCTATATATGTATGCACTTGTAACTCGGGGATGATCAATTTGCTCTCATTACCTTAATTTGTTTTTGTAGCGCGATGACAAAAACTCTTGGGGGGATGCTTCTTGGTAGGTTTATTGTTGGAATAGGAATGGGTTTAGGCCCTCCAGTTGCATCACTCTATGTGACAGAGGTAGAGATGCTGTTTTATTTTTTGGAATTTGCTGAACCTCAATTTTTTTGGTTATGATGTCATATTTTTGGAACTAACTCATTAAATAATTCTACATTATTGGTTTAATTAGATATCTCCGTCGTTTGTGAGGGGTACATATGGATGCTTCATTCAATTAGCAACATGTCTTGGAATACTTGGATCCTTAATGATGGGAATTCCTGTTAAGACAGTTCGGGAATGGTAAGAGTTTTTACGTTCATAAGACATGTGTAAACTGAAGTGCAATTCTGTTAAATATTCCTTTCTATGTGGTTGACAGGTGGCGTGTTTGCTTCTGGGTATCTTGTGTTCCTGCATTACTACTTGCTATCTGCATGGAGTTTTGTGCTGAAAGTCCCCATTGGCTTTTCAAGGTTCTCCTCTGTTGTTGCCTATAAAAAAAGAACATATTCATTTGAATTTGAGTTAATCGTGCAAATATCATTGACTTAAATATAATGGCCCATTCTATAAAAAAGAACATATTCATTTGAATTTGAATTAATCATGAAAATGTCATTGACTTAAATATAACGGCCCATTCCCTTGTTAGAAGTTGAGATTTAAATGACTCCATGAAAAATTAATGAGAATGCTTCCAATTTTGGACAAAAAGCCTCTTAGACTCCCCCGAGCTCTGGTCGAGGTTCCTATTCGGATAAACTAAAGTGGCTAAATTCCATGAGCAATAAGTCTGGCTAAATTCCATGATCAATAAGTCTAACATGTTACAAGGGGCTTGTACTTATGTATTGAAGTTTTGTGCCAGACTACATGAAAAGTACTTATTGCTATTTTCCAAAAGTGAGATAGGATAGCCTAATGCCCAAAGAAATCAAAGTGTGACTTATGAGAGTTAGTTGAATATTTACCATTCTCGATTCTTATTTTCATTAGTTTTGTATTGTGGCCAACCATCATATTTTACAAAAAAATCCCTCTCTCTATATAAACAGAGTTCTCTAAATTCCACATGGTATCAAAGCCAATACCTTTCCATACCCAAATCCCTTTCCACGCTGCTCGATACCCTCCCCTTTTCAAAAGCATGTAGTAGTTGCAAGGGTAATAACAATTTTTGGCAGTTGCATCAGCATCCTCCACCTCTCCTTCTCATCGTCGACGACGTGTGATGACAACAAATATTGCATCAGACACCCCACAATCATTGCCCAATTGAACTGTAGATAGCTTTCGGTGCTTCCTGTCATCTTTCCGAGAACAAGAGATCTATACGCTACACATACTACGTATGCTGCAGAGCAACTGGTGATGTTAGAAAATGCACACCATTCACCTATTATAGGACATAATGAAGTCTGAATAACACCTAATATGCGATTGTTTCATGTTCTTCATGTACCCTATTTCCCCTTAGGTCTTCTTCTAGCTGCCAAATTTACCAAACATCACGAGTCGTACCATCTCTGATGGTATCTCTTGTATTTCTAGACATTCTTACTGATAAAGTGATTGGATGGGGTTGTAAGCAGAGGGGTCTTTATAGACGAGAATAAACCCCTTGTGTAAGAATATCTCATTCGTCGATGGATCTTGCAATGTTTTGGTTATATCCCACTTCAGAAGATCTGTTATGCTCTCCCTTAGATTTTTCCTCAGTCTGAGTTTTAGTACGAAGCTTGTCAACTAGGGTCCAGGGAATCACCGTGTCAACTTGTTTGTAATGGCAGTTCATGTTTTGAGTTAATTCATTTTGATATACGAGGTTTTGGTCATGCACCTGATCTTCAAGGTCGTGTTTTGTTAATCTTGTCTCTGTGGATGATTTTTCCTGTGTCTCATGAGTGTTTTTATTAAAGAATAGATATGAAGTTGGGGATATTATAAGCCACTTTATATCAAAATAAAGAATCCGTTTTCTACCTTTGTAAAGTGCATTATATCTAACAATTGTCTAGATTTTACACCATAGCTCTTACACAATTACAAAATTCTTAGGGGATTCTTCATCAAACTTCACGTCCTTATATCTTTCAGTGTAATAGTGTTGCTGAAAGGAAACATAGAGGTATCTTGGATGTCACTCGATGATGCAGCATGATTCCACTTTTTAGTCAGCATTTTTATTTTAAAATTTTATCTAATTATGTAAAAGGCTCATTATACAAGGCTTTATCCCCTCTTTTCTTTTCTGCATGTTTCTTTTTTTTCAGAAAGTTGTTGCTATTTAGGGGGGAATTAGCCTCTATAAAAGGTCCCCTTGTATTGGGGTTGAAGTTAAGTTGGAATGAACAATTATTTTCCCCCTCTCTAATTTTCTCTCTCTCTCCCTCTCTCTCTCTCCTCTCGGACCCACAGCCCGCTATCCCTTCCCCCCGTTTTCTTTCCCCTTCGTCCCCAACCCTACCCCGACAACTCCACGCCGCCGCCTCCCCCCATCTTCCCTCCTCCCGACCTCGACAGCGCCTCCCCCCTCTCTACTTCTCTTCCCCTCTCGATTCCGTCCCCTCCCCTTCTCTCCTTCACCGCCAACGTACGCGCTATCCCTTCGCCCTCCGCTGTTCACTCGCGCCAACGCAGACCCGCAACTCCCACGCGCACCAGCACTTCGCCCCCACCTCCTCGCAGCGCCGCCACTCTGCACACCCTCCCTCACCACCGTACTCCACCTCTCTCCCACTCGCCATCTCCTTGCGCAACCTTGTGCGCCTCCGCCGCATTCCCTCGCCGACCCCCCCTCCGCCTGCTTCCTCTCCCGATCCCGCGCCCGCTTCTTCCCCTCCCACAACCCTCCCCTTTCACGTCCCTGCTGCGACCACCTCGCCACGTTCGCTGCCGCGCCCGCCCAGTCGCCCAGTCACTATAACGCCATCACTGCCCGTGCCTCCCTGTTTGCCGCATCCCGCAGACCAGCAGTGACCAGCCACGGTGACGACCAGATCTGAAGTCCTCTCTCTTCCCCTTGCCGGTTGTGGTATGAGTGTTTTTTTCTCCACATATTATTCCACCATATAAACTTAGTATCGTGGCCTGTGATATTGCTATTCGGTTTGGTGATTTATTGAGATTATAGACTGCAACATTGTTATTTATTTCCATTAGTCATTAACTAATTGATTTTCCCTAAAATTGTGGACGAAATCGGTGCTAGAACTCGAGTCATTGCTTTCATTTGCTGCTGATTTCTGTGCATCGCATATCCATTTATTTGTTTTTTTCGTCATCGAGTCCATTAGTTTTACTTTTAAGATTGCCATTAAGTCGCTACTCAATTAGGTTTGCATCAATTTGGTATCATAGCATAACGATCTTGCATTTCGTCTGCATCCCATTTATTCATTGCATAAAAAAAACACACAAAACAAAACAACAAAAAAAGGAAACAAAAAAAATCCCAAAACAAAAGAAAGTAGAAACCCTAGGATTCCCATGGCCGAAAAATCGTCTACTTCTAAACCTGGCTACACCTCACACCCTGAGCTATCGTTAGAATCCCTAGCTGCTCAAATGCAACACATATAGCGGCTATACGAACAAGTGTGCGTACAAGTTGCCACCCTCAATTGTCAAATGCTAGAGAAACATCATAGCAATGAGACGCCAAACAAAAACCGGCGTACTCACCGGAGATCACATTCCCGAGTAACACTTCCTACGACTCTAGCTCATCTACTTCTGACGGACACGTCAACGATGATCACTCCCAAGAAAGTAACGAAGAAGGATCAGGAGATGACACCCCTTTCACTTCCAAGATTCAAGGTCCCCTCACTTCTGGATATCAATTCCCGCCACGACCTGGACCTAGGTTCGATGACGGATGGGATCGAGGCATCCGTCTCGATGTTCCAGAATTTGACGGAGGACGAGATCCCGATGTCTTTTTGGATTGGCTCCAAACCGTCGAACACTTCTTTGTGTGGAAATCTATGCCTAGTGAGCGAAAAGTTCAATTTGTCACCATCAAACTAAAGGGACATGCTCTGCTATGGTGGGACCGTTTGCAATCTGAACGCAAACGAAAAGGAAAAAGTAAGATCCGCAGTTGGAGCAAGATGAAGGTGAAAATGAAAACCAAATTCGTGCCGGAAGACTACAAACGAGATCTATACGCACGACTGCAATCATGGAAACAAGGCACCATGAGTGTGAGAGAATACACCGAAGGGTTCTAAGCCCTCGTGCATCGCAACCGACTGCAGGAGACTCCTATCCAGGAGGTCACCCGCTACCTGCAAGGACTCCGTCAAGTTATCCAGGATGAACTCTACCTCCACAACTGCCGAAACGTTGACGAAGCCTACAAGCAGGCTGAACGGGCTGAGACCAAGCTTGCTAAGGCCCAGACAAGGAAGATGCCCTTTTCTATAAACTCCGTCCCTCGCACCAGTATTCTGATGACAACCTCCAAACCGATAAGTTCCCCATCAATCGTGACAGATAAACCCCAAGCCAAACCATCAACCCCTGTCGTCGCCCGACCACCTACTGGAAACCCCGGACCCAGCATCTTAGGAAGTCGACCTATTGTAGGACCCGATACTTGTTTCCGATGTTATCAAAAGGGACATCGAGCAGCAGAGTGCCCGAACCCTAAGGCTAGACCCGCCCATTTGTGCACCATCGACGACCCTGAAGACCCTGACCCTGACCAGCAGGAATCACCTGAAGAGGATCTGACCGCTTTGACTGCTGACACCGTGGGAGCCGATGAATGAGCCTCTAGGAGTGGATGGAGACGTATCCGGACCCTTCTTGGTAATTGAACATGAGAACTTTATCGCTCCTGACAGCGCACCCACAAACATCCTGCTCACACCCGCTGTCAACGACGCTGATAGTTGGCTGCGACGCAGCATCTTCCGAACCACCTGCACCTCAGGAGAGCGACGCTGTTCGCTGATCATTGATGGAGGAAGTGTTGAGAACTTCGTTTCACAAGAAATGGTCGATAAGTTGGGTCTGCCAACTCAACCACTCGAGAAACCTTACAGTGTTGCCTGGTTTCGCGGTGGTACCCAACTCCCGATCCACCGTCAAAGCCTCGTCAGCTTCTCAATTGGACCTTCATATAAAGACGAGGTGTGGTGCCATGTAGCCCCTATGGATATCTGCCACATACTACTTGGGAGACCTTGGCAATTCGATCGGGACACTGAGCACAGAGGAAAACTGAACACTTACTCCTTCCTCATCGACAAGGTGCATGTGACCCTTAGACCACAACGCGACACCCTTAGCCCTCGCCAGGTGGCTACACTCCGAGCCGCGACCGCACAATCTAGTAAAAATACCCCACCATCAAAGTCCTCGACTACGGGTCTTGTATTGTTGATGGAAGCCCAGACATTCCAACATGAAATCCAGGAGAGCTCCACCATCTATGCGTGAATGGGACGTGAAGTGAGCCAACCAGAAACAACTACACCCGAAGTCCCGCCTGAGATAAAGCCCATCATCCAAGAGTTCGCTGACATTATGCCTAAAGAGTTGCATGAGGGACTACCCCCATTGCGAGACATTCAACATCACATCGACCTAGTCCCTGGAGCCAGCCTACCCCACTTACCACATTATCGGATGAGCCCAAGCGAACACGAAGAAATGAACAAGCAGGTCACTGATTTGCTACGTCGTGGATATGTTCGAGAGAGTATGAGCCCCGTGGCGGTTCCTGCTCTGCTTACACCAAAAAAGGATGGCACATGGAGAATGTGCGTGGATAGTCGCGCTATCAACAAGATAATGATCAAGTATCGTTTTCCCATTCTGCGCCTTGATGACATGCTTGATATGCTATCGGGGGCCAAATTTTTCTCCAAAATGGATCTTCGCAGTGGCTACCATCAGATTCGCCTCCGACCTGGAGACGAGTGGAAAACTGCCTTTAAGACCAAAGAGGGCCTTTATGAATGGACGGTAATGCCCTTCAGCCTGTCGAATGCCCCCAGCACCTTCATGCGAACCATGAATCATGTATTGCGACCCTTCATTGGTAAGTTTGTGGTTGTATACTTTGATGACATACTGATCTACAGTTTGACCAAAGACGACCACTTATCTCACTTGCGACAAGTCCTGGAAACCCTGAGAGCCCAACAACTGTATGTCCACCTCAAGAAATGCTCCTTCATTTCTGACACGGTACTCTTCTTGGGGTACATTGTCACTGCCGATGGACTTAAAGTTGACCCCTCCAAGATCCAGGCCATTCAGAGTTGGCCCGTGCCCAAAACCCTCATCGAGATTCGTAGCTTTTTGGGATTGGCTTCTTTTTATCGGCGCTTCATCCGGAACTTTAGCACTTGTGCCGCTCCGTTGGTAGACTGCACGCGTAAAGGTGCACCCGCCTGGACTCTTGAAGCAGAAACCAGCTTCCAAAATCTAAAACATCAATTGACACATGCCCCTATTTTGGCACTTCCTGACTTCACCAAGGTTTTTGTAGTCGATTGCGATGCCTCACACGTCGGGATTGGTGCCGTCCTAAGTCAAGAAGGACGACCTGTAGCATTCTACAGTGAGAAATTGAATGAAGCTCGATCACGGTACTCCACTTATGATGTCGAATTTTATGCCGTGGTGCAAGCCCTCAAGCATTGGAGGCATTACCTGATCCAACGTGAATTTGTCCTTAACTCTGATCATGAAGCCTTAAGATATCTGAATTCGCAGAAAACCCTTAACAAGCGCCACGCCAAATGGGTTAGTTTCCTCCAAGAATACACGTTCCACCTCAAGCACAAAGCAGGAATCTTGAACCGCGTGGCCGACGCGTTGAGCCGGCGAGCCCATGCCCTGACCACAATGACCGTCAGTACAACAGGATTTGACACACTCAAGGACCTCTACCCCACTGATCCTGACTTCGGACAAGTTTATGCAGAATATGCTGATACTGGACAGGATCCGACAGCCACTTATGTTCTTCATGAGGGTTTCCTGTTCAAAGCCCACCGACTGTGCATCCCTGCCACCTCTCTTCGTGAGAACTTAATTTCAGAACTACATAACGGTGGCTTAGCTGGACACTTTGGAAGGGACAAGACCTTAAACCTTCTCCAAGAGCGATTTTATTGGCCGCAAATGCGAAAGGATGTTACAAAGTTCGTACAAAAATGCCAAACATGTTAAAGATTCAAAGGACATAGGCAGAACACTGGGTTGTATACACCTCTGCCGATTCCTCTGCGACCCTGGGAAGACATCACTATGGATTTTGTGCTAGGCTTACCCCTCACGGTACGAAAAGTTGACTCTATATTTGTGGTTGTGGACAGATTCTCTAAAATGGCACATTTCATTACATGTAGAAAAACCTCAGATGCATCTCATGTCGCAGATTTGTTTTTTCGTGATGTCGTTCGATTGCATGGTGTTCCTCGTTCTTTTACTTTGGATCGTGATACCCGGTTTTTGAGTCATTTTTGGCGCACGCTTTGGTCTCGTCTTGGTACTCATTTGCAATACAGCACCGCTTATCATCCACAAACAGATGGACAAACTGAAGTAGTTAATAGATCATTAGGAAATTTATTGCGATGTCTTGCAGGGGACTCTCCGTCCAGATGGGATCTAATTCTTCCCCAAGCTGAATTCGCGTATAACAGTTCCACTAATAGGTCCACCGGAAAATCGCCATTTGAGAGTGTGTACGGCTTTCCACTTACCCAATTTCTAGAACCCACAACCATGCAAGGGAGAAGTAGTGCAGCTGCTGAGGATCTGGTCGAACACCTAACCCATATCCATATTGAAATCCGAGCCAAACTCCAAACCATGACCCATAAATACCAAGCCCAAGCCAACCTACACCGAAGAGAGAGCGAGTTCAGAGTTGGAGAATTAGTGATGGTCCACCTAAAAAAAGAGAGGTTTCCTTTGAGAGTCCACCAAAAATTGAGTGAACGAAAGATTGGTCCATTCCGAATCCTCAAAAAGATTGGGCCCAATGCTTACTTACTTGATCTGTCGCTGGACGTCCAGACATCGCCAGTCTTCAATGTATCAGATCTCTTCTTATATCATGGAGATGAACAGACAGATGCCACCACGCCGACAGTTCCCGTTGATGACACGAGCCAACCACCATCCGCGACTGATGCAGATCAGATTGAAGATATTGCAGACATCCGAGATATGACGACTAGACGTGGACTCTTCCGACGATATCTAGTCAAATGGACGGGACGACCTTTTACAGATTGCACCTGGATTGACGAGGATGAACTCCAACAACTCCGCCCGATATACTTCAGAACTTCCACGATGCCATCTCGACGGAGCGAGATTCTTTTCAGCAGGGGGAGTTGATGCAGCATGATTCCACTTTTTAGTCAACATTTTTATTTTAAAATTTTATCTAATTATGTAAAAGGCTCATTATACAAGGCCTTATCCCCTCTTTTCTTTTCTGCATGTTTCTTTTTTTTCAGAAAGTTGTTGCTATTTAGGGGGGAATTAGCCTCTATAAAAGGCCCCCTTGTATTAAGGTTGAAGTTAAGTTGGAATGAACAATTATTTTCCCCCTCTCTAATTCTCTCTCTCTCCCTCTCTCTCTCTCCTCTCGGACCCGCAACCCGCTATCCCTTCCCCCCGTTTTCTTTCCCCTTCGTCCCCAACTCTACCCCGACAACTCCACGCCGTCGCCTCCCCCCATCTTCCCTCCTCCCGACCTCGACAGTGCCTCCCCCCTCTCTACTTCTCTTCCCCTCTCGATTCCGCCCCCTCCCCTTCTCTCCTTCCCCGCCAACGTACGCGCTACCCCTTCGCCCTCCGCTGTTCACCCGCGCCAACGCAGACCCGCAACTCCCCCGCGCACCAGCACTTCGCCCCCACCTCCCCGCAGCACCGCCACTCTGCACACCCTCCCTCACCACCGCACTCCACCTCTCTCCCACTCGTCATCTCCCTGCGCAACCTTGTGCGCCTCCGCCGCATTCCCTCGCCGACTCCCCCCTCCGCCTGCTTCCTCTCCCGATCCCGAGCCCGCTTCTTCCCCTCCCACAACCCTCCCCTTTCACGTCCCTGCTGCGACCACCCCGCCACGTTCACTACCGCGCCCGCCCAGTCGCCCAGCCGCTGTAACGCCATCACCACCCGTGCCTCCCTGTTTGCCGCATCCCGCAGACCAGCGGTGACCAGCCACGGTGACGACCAGATCTGAAGTCCTCGCTCTTCCCCTTGCCGGTTGTGGTATGAGTGTTTTTTTCTCCACATATTATTCCACCATATAAACTTAGTATCGTGGCCTGCGATATTGCTATTCGGTTTGGTGATTTATTGAGATTCTAGACTGCAACATTGTTATTTATTTCCATTAGTCGTCAACTAATTGATTTGCCCTAAAATTGTGGACGAAATCGGTGCTAGAACTCGAGTCATTGCTTTCATTTGCTGCTGATTTCTGTGCATCGCATATCCATTTATATGTTTTTTTCGTCATCGAGTCCATTAGTTTTACTTTTAAGATTGCCATTAAGTCGCTACTCAATTAGGTTTGCATCACTCGAATACTTCTCTTTCATAGTCATGCTCCTGACCCTACTGGGGAGATGCTATGCTTACTATGTGTCACATAATCAATCGTATGTCTTCTTGGGTTTAAGGAACAAATTCCACTGCAGATTCTTTTCCCCGACAAAGATGTGCTTAATGTATTCTCTCGTTTTTTAGTTGTGTTGTATTTGTCCATATAACCACTCCTGGATGTGACAAAGTATCACATATGGCGATTACATCTATATTCGTTGGATATTCCAGAACCCAGGAGGGATATCGGTTATGATCCCATTGGCAGGATGCATCATATTAGTGTCCATGCTACTTTTTTCAAGTGCATTGGCTTCTTCACATACACAAGATCCAAGATGATGAGTTTAGAATATTCTAGGAAGGAGGTATTCTTACCTCATCGTGTTTTGAGTCCCATGTATCCTACTTCGATGCCTGCGGGCTGTGCTCCTCGATTTGCTAAGGTTTATACTAGGATACCTCAACCGACATATATCGAACCCTCTACCTTACTACATGTCCAATCCACCAAGCCTTGTAAGTAAATAACACTTGATTTCTATTGATGACACTAGTAGTAATGCTTCATTGTAGGACTTTGACACAACACATTTAACAATGTGATAAGCCTCTCAAATCTTTCTGATTTATTACAAGAGAAAACAAGTGCACGTGGCATCCACTCACAAGCTACTTCACTCCTAGCGGCTTTCACAAGAGTATACTGTTTATTCAGACTCTCTCTGCAATAACAATTTCGAAGACACATCAGGAGGCACTTGCGAACAACAGATGGAGAAGTCAGATATGGCAGAAGAAACCCTGGATGGTTCAGCAAATAGTAGGCTGTAAATGAATGTTCACTCTAAAGAAAAGAGTCGATTGTAGTGTAGAATGATACAATATCAGATTTACTCAAACATTTGGTATTGTTAGAGTAATGGAAACTCTGATTTGTTATTCCATAGAGCCCTCGGGTCTCTTATATAGAGAGAAAACCCTTGGGTAAATTACATAGACGTACAATATATAAATAGAAAATACGAAACAATACATCGCAACATATATAAACCTCTACACTCCCCCTCAAGATGGAGCATAGATATCTATCATGCTCAGCTTGGAAGAACATCTCTGGAAAGGTCCTCTGAGCAATGGTTTGGTGAATATATCAGCAGTCTGGTCCTCTGAACTGACATGAGAAGTGGAAATGAAGCCCTTCTGAATCATGTCTCTAGTATAATGACAATCCACCTCGATGTGCTTTGTTCTCTCATGAAAAGCTGGATTATTGGCAATAAACAATGCTGCCTGATTGTCACATTGGAGATTCATAGGCAATGATACATCTACATTCAAATCTTCTAAGACTGCTTTAACCTACATCATTTCTGCGCTTGCTTGTGCCATGGCTCTGTACTCGGATTCGGCACTGGATCTCGCCACAACAGTCTGTTTCTTGCTTTTCCAAGAAACTAAAGAGCTTCCTATGAAGATAGCGAATCCAGAAGTAGATTTACGATCCCTTGGACATCCTGCATAATCTGCATATGCACAAGCTGAAATAGACAGATCTGTATCTTTCCTGAATAGCAACCCTGTGCCTGGGGAAGACTTCAGATATCTCAATATCATATACACGGCATCCATATGCACTTGCCTCGGCTGCTCCATAAATTGACTCACCCGGTTTACTACAAAGGCAATATCCGGTCGAGTTATAGTAATGTATAAGAGCTTACCCACCATCTCTCTGTACCTTCTTTTGTCCACCTCCTCGGTATCATCGTCGTACAGCTTCATGCTTGGGTCCATAGGTGTACTTGAAGGTCTGCATCCAGTCATTCCTGTTTCATCCAGCAAGTCTGTGACATATTTCCTTTGAGTCATTACCATTCCTTGTGCATTTCTAGCAAACTCTATCCCCAGAAAATATCGTATCGTGCCCAGATCCTTTGTAATGAACTGGCTTCCCAACAGAGACTTGGTTGTCTCAATTCCCTGAGCATCATCTCCTGTAACCAAGATGTCATCAACATATATCATGACAACAACTGTACCTCTAGGAGTCTTCTGGATGAACAGTGAATGGTCCGCATTTGATCTCCTGAACCCCTGTCTTTCAATTAGCTGGGAAAGCTTATGGAACCATGCTCGGGGACTCTGTTTGAGGCCATAGATAGCCTTATGAAGTCTGCACACCATCTGAGTCTCCCCCTCAGCAGCAAACCCTGGTGGCTGCTGCATGTAGACTTCCTCCTGTAGGTCACCATACAAGAAAGCATTCTTGACGTCAAGCTGAAAAATGGTCCAGTTACGTACCACAACAACAGATAGGAGGATGCGAAGAGTGGAGTGTCTAGCCACTGGTGAAAAAGTATCCAAATAATCTACCCCATATGTCTGGGTAAATCCACGTGTTACAAGTCTGGCCTTGTATCTGTCGAGACGTCCATCCGCATGATATTTCACCGTAAACACCCACTTGCAACTCACCACGGAGGCACCTGGAGGAATGGGGACAAGAGACCAAGTCCCTCTAGACTGTAAGGCACGCATCTCCTCTTCCATGGCTAGACGCTAGCAATCAATCTTCATGGCATCTTGATATGTCCGTGGAATCTCAACTGACGAGACAACAGCTGCAAATTTCTGGAAATCCCCACTGAGACGATGAAATGAGACTTGAGAGGCAAGCGGATATGAAGCACATTGTCTTCGCTGTTTCCTGTGAGCAATGGGCCGATCCAGATCATCTATCACTGTGTTGACTGGTTGATCCTCCTCCTGTAGTAAAGGCTCCTGCACTGGTGCATTGTCTAACCCATCATTAGGGATAACATCAGAACATACCTGAGGCATGCTGGATGGTTGACATGTAGCTTGAGCAGGGCCTATCCGCCTTGTATAGAACTTAGGAAAAGGTACAATTGGAGGAGGAGGTGGTGGTGATGGTGGTGGAGGTGGTGGTGGTGGAGTAGAGGAGTGACCCAGGCTTGGAGGTGGAGGCACATAGACATTAGAATCAGTGGATGTGGATGTGACCAATCTGTCACCTGCAGGGGAGAAGTACATAACCGGTTCGAAAAATGTAACATCAGCGCTCACATAGTATTTGTCATGAACGGGGTCATAGCAACGATATCCTTTCTGTGTCCTGGAGTAGCCCACAAAAACACACTTGATAGCTCTAGGAGAGAGCTTATCAAGACCTGGAGATAAGCGGTGGACAAACGCAACAATGCCAAAGACCCGAGGTGTAAGTGTAAACAAATCTTTGTCAGGAAAGAGAACAGAGATAGGAGACTTTTCCCCAAGAACAGTTGTAGGCATGCAGTTGACCAGATAGCATGCTGTAAGTATAGCATCCCCCCAAAATGATAATGGGGCACAACTTTGAATAAGTAATGTGCGAGTAATATCAAGGAAATGTCGATGCTTCCGTTCTGCAACCCCATTTTGTTGAGATGTGTATGCACATGTGGTTTGGTGGATAATGCCTTTAGAAGAAAGAAAGCGAGCAAGGGAACGAGTGCAGAATTCCAATGCATTGTCAGTACGCACATACTTAACAGTAGAGGAAAAAACATTTTGAACTTCATTGATCAGATTTTGAATAACACTTCCTGCTTCGGATTTATTTTTAAGAAGAAAAGTCCAGGACACTCGAGAAAAATCATCAACAACAACTAGATAGAACCTGTGCCCCTGATGATTTGGGACACGACTGGGACCCCAAATATCTATGTGAAATAACTCAAATGGGGAGCGACTGCTCCAACTCTGACGACTGGGGAAGCTGGACCGATGGTGCTTCCCTAACTGACATGCTTCACAACGAAATGACGAACTCGGAGAGATCTGAGGCAGGAGGTGACGCATTTTCTGTAGCGGCAGGTGACCAAATCGAAGATGCCAGGTATATGGAGATACGGAGCCCTGGGAATGTATTGAGACGCCAACATAAGAGTTCCTTACGAGACGATATAGGCCATTGTGCTCAGAACCACAACCAATCACCCTGCCCGTTAGTATGTCCTGAAAAATAACAGACGATGGGTCAAAAATAGCACGACAGTGCAAATCTCGTGTAATCTGACTAATGGATAAGAGATTCATAGAGAATTCTGGTGCATGTAGAACATTCTGTAAGTGCATGGCGGGCAACAAAGCCGTCTCCCCCTGACCGATGATAGGGGAATGAGTGCCGTCAGCAATGAGTACAGAGCGACCAGGCTGAACATCTCTATATGACTGCTGAATATCTCTCTCACGACAGAGATGATGGGTGGCTCCAGAATCAACAATCCATCCTGTGAGATCATGGTTATGATATGAGACTGAAGGACTACCGGAGGCACTTGGCTGAAGCAGATGTACTAGCTGACGCTGAAGCCGCAACATCAGAAGCATCAGCACCCTCTGACGATGACTGTGGCATGATATCACGAAGCCGTTCCACTAGCTCCTCGAACCTGTGATCTGGAGTAGATGCTGGTGGGCCCTGAACATGATCAGCGACACGCGCAGAAGGAGGGAAGCCATGCTTGGAATAGCATGTATCCTCCGAGTGACCAGTACGACGACAGAATGAGCACGTAGAGCGTATGCGACCTCCGCGACCACGTCCACCACTTCCTCTGCCACGAAATGAGGACGAACTACCTCGTCCTCTGGAGACTGCCATTGCCGAGGGAGGTGCAGTCGCTGTATTCGATGGAACTGGTACACGACTGAGCCTTCTGTAGACTTCTTCCATCGATGGAGTGGTGGCATCGGTAAGGATCTGAGAGCGTGCTGCCTCGTACTCCGGGTCAAGGGCAGTAAGTAATACGCCAACCATAGTGGCATTGCGGAACGTCTTCTGTTGTTCCGGCGTGGCTGTGAGTGGGATGGTGCTATAGAGTTTCTCGAACATTCCACGAAGAGACGTGTACAAAGAATGAAGAGGCCTCCCATTTTGCTTCGTGGTAAAAATATCATGCTGCAACTGCAGCATCTTTGTCTCGTTCCGCACCTGAGAATATGTCGTGGCCAGAATATCCCACATCGCTTTGGTGGTGGGCTGATGGAGGACATCATTTGTTATCTCCGTCGTGAGCGTTCCCGACAACCAAACTTTGGCATACGCGTCATCGGCCTCCCATGAGGCGTATATTCCCTTTTTCTCCGGCGGTTCATCTTCGGTAAGAATATGCTTCTTACCACATGACTGCATAAGACTGAGGAACTGCATAGCCCACAGTTCGTAGTTCGTCCCGTCCATTTTGACGATTGGTGCCGAACCTTTAAAGGCACCTATGGTGGGCATATCGACCTTTTGTTCTGACATATTGCCGGAGAAGAACAACTAGGGATGATAGACAAAAGAACCGGTGTCTACCAAGACCTTTGTGGATTCAAGTGCATATGTAGACGTTATGCACTTGAACCCATCATCTAGCGGAGACCGACCGGAGGAGAGAGGTGCCCCGGTGACAAGTAGAGGCTGTGGAAGCCTCCGCGGGAGAGAGAGGTGGCAGCTAGGGGTACCCGGCGGCGGGGCTGGGCACTGCTGGCGGCTGGGAGGTGCCCGGCGGAGGGCTGGCGGCGCCGGGGGCGGCTGGGAGGGGTCCGACGAAGGGCTGGGGGCCTGGCGGAGGGCCCGACGGAGGGCTGGAGGCCCGGCGGAGGGCTGGGGGCCTGGCTGGAGCGACTGGACTGGCGGCGGCGGCGGCGGGGGGGGGGGGGGGTGTGGAGGAAAAACCCTAGGGTTAGGGTTTTGGCTCTGATACCATGTTAGAGTAATGGAAACTCTGATCTGTTATTCCATAGAGCCCTCGGGTCTCTTATATAGAGAGAAAACCCTTGGGTAAATTACATAGACGTACAATATATAAATAGAAAATACGAAACAGTACATCGCAACATATATAAACCTCTACAGGTATTAACTGCTGTGATACATTCTCCTGGTAGCAAGACGCGCTTCTCTTTGAATTCTGCTTGCAATTGCATTGAGAAAGGGCTGGCCACTTTTCCAACTTGACTTGAATAATGCATTCTTGTATGGAAACTGGAGGAAAGGTCTACATACATCAACTAGATTCTTGTGATATATTATTGATTTTTTTATATACATAGTACACTATCATGAAAACTATGTAAAAATTAAGCCCCCACATTAAGGAGAGTTGCGTAATGGTCTGCATAATTAATCGAAGATAAAACACTGGTTGTATTATGGGTCAAAACTCATATTTTACAAATGAAGTCTTTTCAAACCTAAGCATTTCTTGGATTCAGAATATTTTTCATATTGAACTTTAAAAATGAGTAGACCTCATTCTGAGTTTGTATGTGAAAGTTATGGGATAGAAGACACAAGTATAATATAAATTAGGGTTTCGGTTATTTTGATATATTTTTTCTTTGTATATACAAATGACACTGGAATAAAAATTTGCAGGTATCATAGTTCAAGAATAAGGAATAATACACAGAAGAGGCTGTATGATGTAGTTGGAAAAAGGAAGATTAAAAAAATGACAAATCATTCTCTCACTATAAGTAGGGACAGCTACATGGATTCTTGCTCAAATCCATGTGGAAATATTCGACTATTTTTTACGTAGCCGTTCGACTAACACCCCCCCCCCCCCACAGGTTGAACCCTGGTCCCTGTGGTGGTAGGCACACTGCACTACCACCAAGCCATTGAAGTGGGTACGGAAATAAGGAAGATAGATGCGAGAAAATAGATGTGACGAGCTTCACAGGTTGAGGGAAGAACATGGCTGAGAGGCAGAATCGTAGAATAATAAAGGGGAGAGATTAAAATGTTGGAGGCAATCTCCAATACAAAATACAAAAACTCAGTTCATATTCTCATAACTTTATCAATTAGCCTTTACAAAAGCCACGCGATCTCCAATACCAAAATTCACTTCATAATCTCATAACTTTTATCAATTATCACTTACAAAGGCCTACTAACCCCGTCCCTTTTTTTACTCTTTGGAGTTTTGGAAAGTATTTGCACCTTGATACCATACTTTAGTTCCCCGAACTTTTTCACCCAGTTCTGGGGGATGGTTTTTTGTTTTCTTTCTAGATAGACAACTGATTGGAGAGTGGGATGCTGGCCTCACGTTTCCATCGTATGTTTGCTCTTTCTACTAGTCGTGGTTGTTGGGAAAAGAATGAAAGATGTTTATTCCTGGGAACCTTAGGCTCTCTTATATAGAGGAGAGACCTATGTGTAAATTACCTAAGATAGACATAAGTAAAGACAAATAAAGAAACAACACACTAAACACTAATATATCTCTACATTCCCCCTCAAGATGGAGCATGTATGTCAATCATGCTCAGTTTGGATGAACACTTCTGAAAAGATCCTCTGAGCAAAGTTCTGGTAAAGATGTCTGCTATTTGATCTCCTGAGTCCTGAACCGACATGAGAGGTAGAGATAAAACCTTTCTGGATCATGTCTCATGTATAGTGACAATCCAACTCAATATGTTTAGTTCTTTCATGAAATGTATGGTCGTTAGCAATGAATAGAGCGGCCTGGTTATCACACTATAGCTGCATAGGAAGAGGAACATCTATATGTAAATATGCTAGTACTGCTCGAACCCACATCATTTCCGTGCTCGCTTGTGCCGTAGACATATATTCAGATTCAACACTTGACTTAGCAACCCTAGTTTGCTTCTTACTCTTCCAAGAGGCAATAGAGCCACCGATAAATACAATAAAGCCAGAAGTGGACTTTTTGTCCTTAGGACATCCTGCATAGTCTGCATACGCAAAAAGTTTGGGAAAATAAACTATTTGTTCATTTCATGAATAACAATCCTACACCTGGAGATGACTTTAGGTATCTCAATATCATATATACAACATATTGAGATACTTATATCTCTGTATCTATTTTATACAGCTCTATTTCTTCAGACTATGTTATGTAATTTTCCTCATAGCTTTTCTCCTATATAAGAGAGCTCTAGGGATTCGTGGAATACAACTTTTCATTTCACAACTTTCCACATGGTAGGCGGTCCTAGACCGGAGCCTGTGACCTAGAGCCCTGCGCTGACCAAAACCCTAGCGCATAACCATGCCTGCATCGCCCCTGCTGCACAGCCCCCACACCCGTGCCATGTTACCCGCCGCATGCACACCCACACGTGTCAGCCATGCTGCCTGCGTACTAGTTGCGTCGCCCGCGCACCCGCGTCGCACTGCCAACATCGCGGCTTGCTCCCGTGTCGCATTGTGCTGCCAGCTTGCGCAGTGCCACTGCGGCCTGCTCTTGCGCTATTGCCGCTTGCAAGGGCTGTGGTTCCTGCGCCGTGCTGCCCCGGCCTGCCGGCATCCCTAGTTTGGCTTGTTCGTGGATTCATAGGGTGTGATGTGATTATCTAAAACACCCTAGTTACCCAAATGAGCCTCCAAAGAATGAAAGAGGTGGTATGAGTCTACACCCACAACCATCTTTCCTTATGACAGTGTATGCACATGTCTTTCTTGTTGCAGACCCGGTTTTAGAGATAATTGTCATCATGTCCGACAACAAAGATGACATTTCATCCCTGAGCGCCTTCAAAGGTCCAGCACCCATCGTCAAGATGGATGGGACAAACTATGAACTGTGGGCCATGCAATTCATGATTTTAATGCAATGCAATGACAAGAAGCACATCCTCACGACGGAGGAACCTAGTGACAAAACTGGGATAAATGCCTCATGAGAGGCAGATGATGCATATGCACGTGTGTGGCTATTTGGGACTGTGTCAATAGAGATACCTAATGATATTCTGAGTCGACCTACTACAAAGGCTATCTAGGACATTCTCATCGATACATACCCTCTAACGAAGAATGAGTCGAAGATACCGCAGCTCCAGCACGATATCTTCACATCAAAGCAGAATGGTCACCCCCTTCATACCCTCTACACTTCTTTAAGGGGTATGTTTGAGAAGCTACATGGTTACATTCCTTTTTTTGATAAAGCAACGGGTGAGCCCCCCAGTTGAGAGGGGTCACCGCCAAAATTTCATTATGGTTACATTCCCTTGTCTGCTACGCCATTGCAGCTCAAGGTATACAGAGACTCTGTGATGGCTGGGGTCTTTCTAGCAGCCCTTGATCCTGAGTACGACGCTGCTCGAGCCTATATTCTTATTGATGCTACCATACCTCCAGTGGAGGAGGCATATCGCAGATTGATTAGGCTCTCTGTATCTTCTGGTGGTACTTTGCAGTCTCAGACATCTTCAGCTATGGCTGCATTTCGTGGTAAGGGGAGTCATACACCATATCGTGGCAGGGGAGGCCTTAGCCGTGGCAGGGGAGGGGGTGGTTGATCCCATCGGTTGTGCACCTACTACCACAGGCCAGGCCACTCCATGGAAACCTGCTACTCTAAGTATGGGTGCTTCAGCTCGGGTTGCAGAGAAGACTCAATAAGTTGGGAGTCCATCACTTGTTTCTGATTAGAGATTTGACGAACTTGTGGCGTGACTCAGGGAGATTATTCCTACTCCTGTGTCAGCTAGCTCTCCTCCAGGATTCTCAGAGGTAGCTGCCTTAGCATCAACATCTACATCAGGTATAACATATGCCTTTACTAGCTGTTACGGGGCAGATTTGCCAGAATGAATCATGGATTCAGGAGCATCCCATCATCTCTGTGGTGACAGAGGTCAATTTAGTGCTTTCAGCCCAACTCAGCCCGGGCGATCTGTTGTGATAGCATATGGGACACACTTTCCCATTACTGGTCAGGGGAGGTGCAATTAACTCCCGCAATGCACCTTCAGCATGTTCTTTTATGCTCCTGAATTTTCTATAAATTTACTATCAATTAGTCAAATTGCCAAGGATTTACACTGTCGTGCCATATTTGATCCATCTGCTCTTGTGTTTTAGGACATTCTTACAGGCAGGGTGATTGGATCTGACCGTGAGCAAGGGCGTCTCTACAGACTAGTGCAATCTCCTTATGCTGGTGCCCCTTCTTTTCGCACTAGATATGTTTTTCCCTATACGTGGCATCTTCGATTTGGTCCTCTTCCTATGCAAAAGCTGTGTTACGTTCTTCCACAGATTTCTCCCTGCTAAACCTTTCAGTAAGAGGCTGCCAGCTTGGGAAGCATCATCGGTCCACTTTCCAGAGTCGTCAAGATCGGAGTAGTCATAGTCTGTTTGAGTTAATTCAATTTGATATTTGGGGTCCCAGTCGTGTCTCAGATCATCAGGAGCATAGGTCTTATCTTGTTGCAGTTGATGAGTTTTAAAGATTGTCTTGGGTCTTTCTTCTTAAGAACAAGTCTGATGCTGGTCCTATTATTCATTCCTTTATTAATAAGGAACACCTTTTCAGCAAATGTCAAGTTTATATGTTCAGATAATGCACTACAATTGCAGTACTCAGCTTTCCCAATTCCTCAGATCCCATGGTATTGTGCATCAGACATCTTGTGCGTATACTTCCCAATAGAATGGGGTGGCTGAAAAAAAATACCGCCATCTTTTCTATGTTACCAGAGCTCTTTTGATTCAGAGCCGTGCTCCTCATTCGTACTGGGGGGCATGGTTCTAACTGCTTGTTACCTGGTAAATTGTATGCCCTCTTCAGTTCTAGGGGAAAAGATCACGTTCTTGATTGTGTTTCCTGAGACGGATCTTTTCTCACTTACTCCCTGTGTTTTCAGTTCATGACTTGTTCATCAGATGTCTCTTGGTCTTAACAATCTCTCTCTTAGAGTTGTCAAATGTGTGTTTGTTGGGTATTCCAAGACCCCAAATGGATATCGTTTCTTCGACCCTGTTCGACGAAGGTAATACGTTAGTGCATATGTCATCGTCTTTGAGTTCATTATGTATTTTTCTCCTACAGATGACAAGCTCATTCCTTCAGAGGATGGAGAAGAGATCTATATGCCTCTACCTTCGTTCTCCACTACACCATCACTGTCACCACCACCACATTCTCCTCCTCCTCCTCTACCACCTCCACCACCACCAGCACCTACCATGCCTACTTTCTTTCCACATGTTTACTAGCGTCGACCCCATGCTCATGTGTCTCCTCCATCATCCAACATATCCAAGGTATGTTTTGAGCATTTGAGTTCTTCTAATAGCACTCGTGATTTGCGTGTGCAGCTTGAGGTGTAGGATGTCTTGGATGATACACCTTCTGCGAGTACTGAGGACCTAGATGTACCTATTACTCTACAGAGGCAGAGACGTGCATGCACTATGCATCTTATTGCTTCCCATGTTTCCTTGGAACTTCTCTTTGAGAATTTTCAGAGGATTGTTGTGGGACTGTCGGCTGTGGAGAGTACCACAACCCTATCAGGAGGAATTGCAGAGTAGTGAGTGGCGTATGACAGTGGAGGAGGAAATGACAACCGTACGATCTCGTGGTACGTGTAGTGTTATACAGGCTCCTACAAGTGCACATGTTATTGGCAGTAAGTGGGTGTTTACTGTAAAGCAACTTGCCGATGGTATTGTAGACAGGTACAAGACAAGATTGGTTGCGCGTGGGTTCACCCATACCTATGGAGTGGATTACCAGGATACTTTTTCTCCAGTAGCGCGTCATTACATGCTGAGGATTCTTATTGTTGTTGCTATGGTACGTGATTGGCCATTTTTCCAATTGGATGTCAAGAATGCATTTTTGTATGGAGACCTGTAGGAGGAGGTTTACATGCAACAACCACTAGGGTTTGTTGTTGAGGGGGGGTCCAATATGGTGTGCCGACTTCACAAGGCCATATTTGACCTTAAGCAGAGTCCGAGAACTTGGTTTCAGAAGCTCTCTGAGTTGATTGAACATGAGGGTTTGTTAGATCTACTACAGATCACTCTCTCTTTGTTAGGAGAACCCAGAGCGGTACTGTTGTTATTCTAGTTTATGTTGATGACATTATTGTTACTGGCAGTGAAGAACGTGGCATTCAGGCAGCTAAGGATTTTCGTGGACGATAGTCTGTGACCAAGGACCTTGGCAAACTGTGTTACTTTCTTGACCTGGAGTTTGCTAGAAATCAATATGGTATGGTAATGACACAAAGGAAGTATGTCACTGATCTTCTATCTGAGATAAGTATGACAGGATGCAGACATGCTAATACTCCAATGGATCCAAATGCTCGGCTTTATGATGATGACTCTGAGGAGGCGGATAAGAGATGGTACAGAGAGTTAGTAGGGAAGCTGTTGTATGTACTATTACCATGCTTGATATATCATTTGCTGTTAGCAGAGTTAACTAGTTTATGAAGCAATCCAAATAGGTTCACATGGATGCAGTTAATATGATATTGAGATATCTGAAATCCTCTCCAGGTGCAGACCTTTTATTCAGAAGAGATACATCTCTCACAGTTACTGGATGTGCAGATGCATATTATGCTAGGTGCCCCAAGGATAGGAAGTCCACTTATGGTTTCACTAGGTTTGTTGGAAGTTCTCTGGTTTCATAGAAGAGTAAGAAACATACTGTTGTAGCTAGATCCGGTGCAGAATCAGAGTATAGGGCTATGGCCCAAGGGAGCACGGAAATGATGTGGATGAAGTCTGTCCTGACTGACCTAACTATTGAGGTGCCTCTTCCTATGCACCTCCGATGTGATATCAAACTGCTCTATTCATAGCTAATAATCCAGCCTTCCATGAGAGAACAAAGCACATTGAAGTAGAC
The DNA here is from genome assembly GCA_037367405.1 of Ottelia alismoides. Taxonomy (NCBI): domain Eukaryota; kingdom Viridiplantae; phylum Streptophyta; class Magnoliopsida; order Alismatales; family Hydrocharitaceae; genus Ottelia; species Ottelia alismoides. The sequence continues at coordinate 186,946 of JAZKJV010000733.1, read as the reverse complement.
TGCCAATACACCCATGATTCGATTCAGAAGGGGTTTATTCTCACTTCTCATGTGGCTTCAGGCAATCAGATTGCAGGCATGTTTACCAAAGCTCTTGCGAAGGGTCCCTTTCAGCGTTGCTGTTCCAAGCTGAGCATGATAGACATATATTCTCCAGTTTGAGGGGCAGTGTTGAGATACTTATATCTTTGTGTCTTTATTTTATACAGTTCTATTTCTTCATACTATGCTATGTAATTTTCCCTCAGAACTTTTCTCCTATATAAGAGAGTTATAGGGCTTCGTGGAATGCAACATTTCATTTCACAACTTTCCACACAATATCCATGTGTACCTGTCAGGGTTGCTCCATAAACTGTCTTACATGACTAACTGCAAAGGAGATATAAGGTCTAGTGATAGTAACATAGAAAAACTTTCCCACCAATTCTCTATATCTTCTCTTGTCTACCTCATCTGTATCATCATCATCATAGAATCTCATACTGGGATCCATAGGGGTAGTGGCAGGCCTACACCCACTCATGCATGTCTCAACAAGCATGTTTGTGACATACTTCCTTTGGGTCGTCACAAGACCCTACTGATTCCTGGCAAATTCTAACCCCAAGAAATACCTTAGGGTTACAAGATCCTTGGTGACAAATTGACGTCCCAGAAACTCCTTTGCCATTTTTATCCTCTGCACATCATCTCCTGTAATAAGTATGTCATCAACATAGACCATGATAATGACTGTACATGTGGATGCTCTCTGTACAAACAGTGAATGGTATGCATTTGACCTTCTAAACACCTGATTTTCAATTAAATCCGAGAGCTTTTGAAACTGTTCCCTCGGGCTCCGCTTTAAACCATATATTGTCTTGTGAAGTCTGTAAATATGTTGACACTCTCGCTCAGCAGCAAACCCCAGATGTTGCTGCATGTAGGCTTCTTCCTGGAGATCACCCGACAAGAATGCATTTTTAACATCAAGATGAAATAAAGGCCAATCACGTACTGTTGCAATTGAAAAAAGAACTCGTAGAGCAGAGTGGCGAGCTACAATTGAAAAGCTATCCAGATAATCTACTCCATACATCTAAGTAAATCCCCGTAAAACCAATCTGGCCTTGTAACGATCAATGCTCCCATCTGTATTGTGTTCCGCTATAAACACACATTTGCAACTAACAATAGATGCCCTATTGGGAGTGTATTGTGTTTCGCTATAAACACACATTTGCAACTAACAATAGGTGCCCTATTGGGAGGAGGGACCATGCTCCATGTACCACACGACTGTAGGGCAGCCATCTCCTCCTCCATAGTTAGACTAGACGATACCGATTATCTTTTAATGCCTCCTGGTAATTATGTTGTATTGCCACGACAGATAGTGCAGTAGCAAACCTTCTGAACTCTCTTGTCAAGCGATCAAATGAAACCTGAGAAGCTAGTGGTTATGTGGCACATGTACGCTTTTGTTTTTGAATGGAAATAGGAACATCCAGGTCATTGGGAATCTCCTCAAACTGAGCATTAGCCCCCCATAATTTTTCCTGCGCAGACACATCTTCAGACCCATCATTAGAAACCTTATAGTTAGAGCATACCTGAGGCGTGTTGGATGGCAGACGTAAACCGTAGGCAAAAGAAGGCCGACATGTATAGTATCGTGGAAATGGTGGAACAACATGCACAAGTGGCGGTATAGTAGGATGTGATGGTGGTAGAGGAGGTGTTGCTGGCTGGGTTGGAACAACCGACACATGTAGGGATGGTGACAGGCTCGTAGGAGGTGGCATGTAGAACTCATCATCTGAATATGATGAAGTCAACCTATCACCTGTAGGAGAAAATACATCACCGATTCAAAAATGTAACATCAACACTAACATAATATCTTTTGCGTAAAGGATCATAACACCGGTATACCTTCTGTGTCCTGGAGTACCCAACAAACACATATTTGACAACTCTAGGAGAGAGCTTGTCTAGACCTGGAGACAACTGAAGGACAAAAGCGACCGAGCCGAAACACAAGTAAGTAAAAACAATTCCTTTCCCGAAAATACCAGAGAGAAAGGAATTTTCTCATCTAGAACAGATGAGGGCATGCGATTCACAAAATAACATGATGCAAGAACATCATCACCCCAAAATAAATGCGGGGCTCTGCTCTGAATTAGAAGAGTTCAGATAACGTCAAGTAAATGGCGATGATTTCTTTCAACAACACCATTTTATTAAGCAGTATATGCACACGATTTCTGATAAATAATACCACAGGAATAGGATGAAAAGAATGTTGAGAGAGCATGAGTACATAATTCCAAAGCATTATCACTTCTCACAAATTTCACAAATGTAGAAAAACGTTATGCACTTCATTGATAAACATTTTTATAACATCTCATGCTTTAAATTTATTCTCCTAAAAAGATCCTTGACAAAAGAAAAAAATCATTAACTACGACTATGTAAAATATGTGTCCATGGTGATCGGAAACACGACTTGGACCCCAAATATCAACATGAAATAACTAAAAAATGGAGCTACTGCTCCGATTCTAATGACCCGGTAAAGCAGATCGATGATGCTTTCCCAACTGACAAGCCTCGCACTGGAAGGAAGAAAGAGGTGAGATCTGAGGCATGACATGACACATCTTCTAGAGTGGAAGATGACCAAAGCACAGGTGCCATGTGAAAGGAGAGACTGGTCCAGTAGGATGAGAAGATATGCATGCAAAGGGGGTTCGGACCAATCGATAGAGGACACCTTGCTCATGGCCACAACCAATTACCCTGCCCGTTAGTATGTCCTGAAATATAAGAGACGATGGGTTAAATATTGCTAAGTAATGCTCACAATCTGACTAATAGATAATAAATTCATAGAAAATTCAGGTACATGCAACACATTTTGCAGACACATCGAAGGTGTCGAACTAATATCCCCTTGTCTTGTGATCAGGTAATGAGTTCCATCTGTTATGACAACGATTCTCCCTAAAGGGACCTGTATGTAAGCTGCAAGCTGATCTCTATCACGATAAATGTGATGTGTCATCCCATAGTCCATGATCCATTCTGTAATATCATATCCATGACATGTAGTAAAAGAATAGGTACTAACCTGAGGTACCGGAGGAGGCAGAAGCTGCAACGTCTAAGTGGCCTCCTGGGGTAGGGTAAGAATCTAGGAAACTCCCTGAAGTCATGATGTCCCGCAGTCGAGCAACGAGGTCATCATACCTCTGATCCGAAGAAGCAGTAGCACGAGAATCTGCTTGCTCCGCTACACGAGATGATGCGGGAAAATCATGCTTCGAGTATCATGTATCCTCTGTGTATAGGGTGACGACAATACGTGCATGGCTGACAAATATGACCTCCTCTACCACGAGGTCCACACCAACAAAACTGAGAAAAGCCCCCCCTACCATGGGAGGCTGCCATCGCAGAAGATGTCTAGGTAGAAGAAGGAGATGAGTCTGTGATCCTGCGGATGCTTCCTCCATGGGAGGAATGGTGACATCCGCCATGATATGTGAACGAGCCGCCTCATACTCTGGGTCAAGTGCTACAAGGAAGACACCGACTATGATGGCATTCCAGTATGTCTTTTGCTGCTCTGGAGTAGACGTGAGGGACATGAAGCTATGAAGTTTCTCAAACATTCCATACATAGATATATATAAAGAATGAATGGGTCGTCTGTTCTGTTTGATGGTAAAAATATCGTGCTATAGATACAGAATCTTTGTTTCATTCCTCGTCAGAGAATAAGTGGTTGCAAGGATATCCCACATCGCCTTGGCAATGGGATGATGTAGCACATCATTGACGATCTTTATCATCAATGTACCAGAAAGCCAAACCTTGGCATACGCATCATCTGGCTCCACGAGGCATTGACCCCAGTTTTCTAAACCGGCTCTTCATCGGTAAGAATATATTTCTTACCCATAGACTTCATAAGGCTCATGAACGGCATGGCCCAGAGCTCGTAGTTCGTCCCATCCATCTTAACAATCGACGCTGGTCCTCTGAAAGTGCCTGTGGCGGAGATAATGACTTTTCTCTCTGACATAATGCTGGATGAAGAAAGCTAGGGTTTTCTAGACCAATAGACGAGTGTCAACACGGATATATGGAGATTTGGTTGCATTTGTAGACTTATGCAATCAAATCCATCAACACGAACGGATCTCGATGCGAGAACAGAGAGCTGTGAAGATGTCCGCCATTGAGGAGGAGGTCCGGTGATAGCGGTGGTCGTCTGCGAGAAGGAGAGGACGTTGCCATCGCGACGGGAGGGTGGTGACAGAATCATCCAAGATAGAGGGTACCGACGAGAGGTGAATGGGGGGTATTGGACATGCGAGCACATGACGAGCCATTATGCAATCAATGTATTACAAATCATTCCCTGATTTGAAATGAAGAATAACTAATTTGCATTGTAGGTCCATTAATACAATTAGGGTTATGTAACATAGCCATCTTAATGATCATACAATTGTTGATTCAAATGTTGAATCATAGAGGTTGGTGCTTGGATGATATCTAAAGAGTTAGACCGAGGATTCATCAAGCATCGTCAAGTGATTATTAAGAGAGGATCTCCAGCCTGAGAAGGAGATTGCAATCCTTTCTCTAAAGGCTGATATCTATCTGACTCCACGAGGCATTGACCCCAGTTTTATGAATCGGCTCTTCATCGGTAAGAATATATTTCTTATCCATAGACTTCATAAGGCTCATGAACGGCATGGCCCAGAGCTCGTAGTTCGTCCCATCCATCTTGACAATCGACGCTGGACCTCTGAAAGTGCCTGTGGCGGAGATAATGACTTTTCTCTCTGACATATTGCTGGATGAAGAAAGCTAGGGTTTTGTAGACCAATAGACGAGTGTCTACACGGATATATGGAGATTTGGTTGCATTTGTAGACTTATGCAATCAAATCCATCAACACGAACGGATCTCGATGCGAGAACAGAGGGCTGTAAAGGTGTCCGCCGTCGAGGAGGAGGTCCGGTGATAGCGGTGGTCGTCTGCGAGAAGGAGAGGACGCTGCCATCGCGACGGGAGGGTGGTGACAGAATCGTCCAAGGTAGAGGGTACCGACGAGAGGTGAATGGGTATGTTGGACATGCGAGCACATGATGAGCCATTATGCAATCAATGTATTACAAATCATTCCCTGATTTGAAATGAAGAATAACTAATTTGCATTGTAGGTCCATTAATACAATTAGGGTTATGTACCATAGCCATCTTAATGATCATACAACTGTTGATTCAAATGTTGAATCATAGAGGTTGGTGCTTGGATGATATCTAAAGAGTTAGACCGAGGACTCATCAAGCACCGTCTAGTGATTATTAAGAGAGGATCTCCAGCCTGAGAAAGAGATTGCAATCCTTTCTCTAAAGGCTGATATCTAACTGACCTCTTGATGCAGGTCCTCTGCATAGGAATGGAGATTCGGAGGTGTTATACAAGTTAGGTCAAAGAACTAACTTAACGAGATCGAGATAACCAAGACATATGTTGTATACTGTCATGGTATAGGCACTCATTCTTTTACCGGAGACAGATGCGCTATTATATGTTTGAGTATGTACATTTGGCAGATCGATAGATTAATCTAATCTAATCAAGGTCTATACATCGGTGAGCTGGTGTGCATACAAGGACATATGAGTAATACGATCTCTCAAAGGAATCATACAGGTTCATTACTAAATCGTAAGACATGAGCTCACTCATTAGGATCAAATTCCATGCATGGTCGTCTCGCTTTGGAAGCTTGACTGAATTTGAAGGTATGATATATACTTTTGGAAAGTCTATGATTAATACCTAGGTATGATATATGCTTTGAGAATATATGATCAATACCTAGGTATGATATATGCTTTTGGAAAGTATATGATCAATACGAATTCCCAATGATCAAATGAGAAACCTAATGATAAAAACCCTAAAGAAGACAATCTAAATAAGATATAAAACTCCGGGTTTATTCTAGGTCTTCCAGTATGCAGGATGTACGAGTATTAAGAATACTCGAGAATGATGTGATCGTAAACGATTTGTGTAATCATGACATTTCCATTCTGAGGGAGTAGCGACTCCTCTCAATAGAGAAGTAATATGATCTTAGTCAAAATGTTATACATTGATCTGAATGCGATTTAGATGAAATGAGAAGATTAGATTTATGACTTTGATTTAATCAAATATCTTTGAGAGGTCCCCTTGATCCAAATTTGAGACATGATCTCAATATCTAAGTCATTATACATGGAATGTACAATCGCCTTTTCCTTATCTCCAGGTATCCACAGAGAAAGCGTATTATTCTTGAAAGAGTTCAAGAATAATTTCATTGTTAATAATGTATCTGAGCATTGAGAAAATTGATAATTAAATGTGATTTAGTTATTATGAATAATGTAAATGAGATTCATATTGTTTGGGCTCATGCGAATGGATATCCAAGATAATTAAATATGATTTAATTGTCAAGTATATGAATAATGTGGATTTCACTATCCATATTAATCATAAATATTATAAAGGTGATTTATAATATACTCGAGAGAGTTAATTGTAAATAAGATTTACGAATTAAATGTTGTTGTGAATTGGATTAACATTGTATAATTAATTATAAATGTAATTTATATTTTATTGGGTGGTTGAATTCGGTTCATAATTGTCAATGATTTTGTTTGTAATTATCACAAATAATTTGCAACAATCATTTAATGATATTTTCTTGACAAAAGATTACATGAAATAAGACTTAATGTAATAAGATTACATTAGGATTGGAGAGAGATCTTCTCTTTCCAAGCAAGGTGGCTGTCCACCATGTTTAAGGGGAAGGAGGCTATCTCATTTCCCCTTACATGGAAGGATGCTCTCTAGTCCTATTTCATTTGGGAGATTGTTGATTTAATTGAAACTAAATATGTTATGATTATTTATAATATATTTATTTTCTTTTAAATTAAATTAATTATTGTTGTAAATTTGTACAACAAAATCTCAACCATTGATTTGAATTAGGAGTGCATCTCCATCATCCAATTTAGTATAAAAGAGAGGGTAGACCTAGCATTTTCTTTTACACACATAAGACGACAACATTAAGAAGAGCAACAAGTCTCTCTCTCTACATGCCAACTCTCTCTCTCTCTCAACATGTGGCTATCCATATGTTGACCTACACCTCCATCTTCGGTGCTTCTTGCTCATGAAGAAGGCTTCAGATTTCATGAGACATAATCAGGAGACTCCTCACTCGGATCATCATCTTGGATTGCTAGAAGCACACGTCTCATCCACGTGCCGCAAGTGCGACCTTCGTTGGATCGGACTTAAGACAAGAGAATCTCTTACTTCAGAGATTAACAAACACAACCACGCTTTAAGAGGTATTCCTTTGAATCTGTTTGTGATTTGATGAAATGATTTGAGAGGTGTTCTCGAATTATGTGGTTTCATCCGTTTATTTTTTTTAAATTCCATTGTTCCTTGCAACTAGTATGACTAGCTGCCCTAGATCGTATTCGATGCGATCTACATGCTTCAATGATGCGCTAAGTCCTAAACCCTAGCTTTCAAGTGGTACCAGAGTCAGGTTAAAGGTCTTGGATGCGATCCAAAATCTAAGGGAACAAGGTTTTGTATATCGGATGCGCGAGGACTCGTTGTTTGTGCATACGATGCACGTTTCGAATCTTTTTTCGCTAAGATGAAAATCCACTCTTTGTGCACTGTTTGGACGAATTTTTTGGATCATAAAATGCATTTAGAATGTCTAAATATGTCCCCAAAACATCAGCCACGTGTTGGCACCAAAAGTGCATGAATAAAGATTTGAATCATTCCCGCAATAAAATTGTTTTCATGTATTCGCGGATCTGTAAGAAATTAATTTTTGCTTATTGTTTATAGTCATGAAATCTGAAATAATCACCATAATTATGTAGAGAATCAAACCCGCAAACTTCTCAAATTTATTTCGCGTCATTCCGACTCCGTTTGCTCTAGATATTCCATATTTAGTGGCGATGGGTCGGATGATGATTAGATCACCAAGTCTTCTTACTTAATGTGTTTATCATTCAATATAAATCAATTACTTGATGCTCTAGATATTCCATTATTACTTGATGCTTAATATTTATGGAGATAATCGATTAAACATCAATCACCATTGAATGAATGTTTCATGACAAATCCCTAGTTTATCCTACAATGGTTGTAGGATAACTTTTACATGCAAAACCAAGAACATGTTTTCTTGATATGACTAGAAATTTAGGATCCTTAAAATTGTTTTAAAGATGCCTAAATCTCTGAGTGATTACTATATATAGTATAATGCCGGCCATCAAAGTTGATAGATAAAACCACAAGTACATTGATATTATTTTGTGTTGTTCTCAATCGGAAAGGTGAATGTGTCTAGTCCGGGTATGCTGGCTTGGTTCCTTAATTAGTGCCTTACATGTAAAGGAAATGCTCCCTTCCAGCATAACTCGAGTGTACTGATAGGATCCGTTTTTTAGGAAAGATTAATTTGAGTAAGACAAGTTGTACTCTAATTATTTAAGTACAAAATAATACGTACTTGTGAGAGCTTATACTATATGGTAATATCAAACAAACCCTAATTGTTTGTTGGTTGATTGATTAGATTGATCATTGATTTAATATGATTAAATTAATTAGATCCAATTAAACTAAATACTCTATTATGAATAGAGATGTAATTCCCTTGTAAGAATTGATTATGTAAATATGATTCACATTAATTAATTAAAATTTGAATGAGATATGGATGATCATATAAATGACATCTACGGTCTCCTGTCAAGGCGAATGGTTCCGTCGCTATGGATTGTATGTTGGAGATGCCTTTCCGAAGGGACAACTCCTACATACAAACACATATGTATCGAATTCTTTGCTTCTCGAAAGAGTAAGGCCGTATGCGTAGTGACCTCAATATTGGTTCCTCATATTATTGGGACGATATTGGATTGTGCATAGTGAGTTCTATTCCTATTGACGGTTGATTCAATTATCAATGGGTCAACATCACCTTAGGGGTGACGGGCTCCAGTGTTAAAGACCGAATTGGGAAATGTAAGTTGGACTTGCAAGGCGGAATGAGTTCCCACTTCTTTTTATTCGAATTGCAGTTTCTCATATTATTGGGATGCAACAAAGGTAAGAAGGAGATCCCAGATCTTGCTGGAGATATAATAGTAAGTATATCTCTTACTTTGAAAGTGAATATGGGAATGAACTTTCAGAGTTGACAAGGCAAGACAACTCTGATATAAAATCCTTAATCAAAGTGAAATATGTATTTATGTAAATTATCTTATTTCAGATAACCTACATTAAACTCACTGAAAACTATACTTGATAATAACCATTAAAATATCATGGATTGGATCCATGATTAAGATATAGTTCTTGTAGTTGAACACGTAATGTATGTGGTTGCACTGTGCAAGTTTCCTCATAATAATGAGGAATGACAATTAAATAGACAATAGAACAACAACCTTGGGTTTGTATGTCTCTATAGTCTTGATCTCTCATCGAATGTGATTTGGAAGTATCATGTCGATGATGATCGTGATTATCGAAAATCCTTATAAAACCTAAGAAGATGTTTTGGCATACATATGTGCTCTCGATATTTAATCATGAATGACATGGTTTATTGTAATATGCATAATGGTGTCTCGATAAGAGATGATGTACTCAAAATGTTTGAGTACCTACCTGAACCAAAGTATAAGAGTTAAGATGGGTGTTGTCGCGAACCCAATTCCGGGCCGTCGGATCCTCCCATATCTGGATCTGGTTACTCAACAATAATTTATTCAACAATTACAACTAACATTCAGAAACAGACTACAAATAAAAATACTCAGAAGGAAGTATTTCAACACTTTGCCATTCACAAAATAAAGTTTACATGATCCATTGTCCCACTACAACCCTTTACATGTACATCAGTTGGAAGGAAATATAAAGAAATATTACTAACTACCTTACAAAGAAAAGCTACTATGGCTGGCTGGATGTCTAGTATGTAAGCTGGTTGGATTTTTAAAGCTACAACCGTAGATGAAGCAATGGACATCGCCTCTCGTATTGAGATGGAGAGGGATGAAAACCGCCAAAGAAGAAGTTTCCACTTTAATGGTGGACCATCCAAAAGCAAAGCACATTATAACCGTAGAGATCGTCGCTATCATCCAGTCGGGTCTAATATAAGCTCGCCACAGACTTTGGGCCAGGAATTATCTGGAAGAAGGGGTTTCTCTAGACCTCCACTATATCCTCACGACTCAGCACCAGGAACTAGTACCTCTGTGGTTGGGTCTTCAGCTCAGATAGGAACACGTGCATGTTATCACTGTCATCAAGAAGGTCACATTAGGAAAGACTGCCCGCAGTTGAGAGGTTCAGGGTTTAAACCAACTCCAATTAACAGTATAACATCCACCCCGAGCAATGGAGCAACACGCGAAGGAAGACATGGTAGAGTTCGTGGCTCACAAGGAGCATCTCCTACACAACAGCCACCACAAAGCGTTGCGGGTTATAGCTTGCCTATTCTTAATGGCCAGCTCAATGAAATTACTGAAGAATAAGCCTACAATTCAGGCACGGTCGTACGAGATACTGTTACTATTCATGGCTTTTCAGTACATGCCTTATTTGATTCTGTTGCTTCACATTCATTTATTACTCGACGGTTAGTACCCACTTTGGGTAAGATACCGGTAGAAGCAAAAAATCCTATCTGATCAAGGGACCAGGAGGACAAGTATTTATAATCCGAGAAATCCTGGATGATTGTGTAGTACTGATAGCAGGACATCAGTTACCTGTTTTCCTATTACTTATTGAAATGGATGATTTTGATCTCATTCTTGGGATGGATTGGCTAGAAAGGCATCATGCATGCCTTGATTGTTTCAGGAAGACAGTAACTTTTCACATTCCTAACTCGATAGAGTTCCAATTTATTGGAAAGACATCCAGCCCGCTACAGTAGCTCTTCTCTGTAAGGTAGTTAGTAATCTTTTGTATAATTTTCCTTTCAAGCTGATGTACATGTAAATGGTTATAGTGGGACAATGTATAATCTGATCTTTATTTTGTGAATGGAAAAGTGTTGAAATACTTTCTTCTGAATATACTTTATTTGTAGTCTGTTTCTGAATGTTAGTTGGGATTGCTGAATAAATTATTGCCGAGTAACCAGATCCGGTTATGGGAGGATTTGACGGCCCGAGAATCGGGGTCGTTGCAGATTGGTATCAGAGCTCGGTTACTCCATTAATTTATTTAGTAATTAACAACTATGAGCGGTATTCAGAAAACTAAGGTTGTATTAAGTTCCTTTGATCTTAATAAATGACTGCAGTACCATTCAGAAGTCATTGTCCCTTAGGTACATCATGCTAAGACATATAGGATTTGACCTTTGATCTTTACTCATCCCAGGATCATGGCAGACCAAGACGTGTCTAGACAATTAGCGGCCATGATGGAAATGCTCCAAGACATGGGGCAAAGGCAACAAGCATTGGAGGAGAGGCTCAATGCACAAGCAGAGAGACCCGAGGCATCTAAGCCTGCGGATGCTAGGATTGAAGGTTCTGTTCATCTTTCTGAGGAAGAATCTAGTTACCATCCTTCAACTGAGTCTGCTCCTACCCCGACTGAAGGAGCAATGGAGAAGGCCCTTCTTAGACACCAAACATTACTAGATAATTACCGAAAGGGAAAAATTCCTCGATTCAAAGGTGTAGAGACACCTACCGAGGCTGAGTTATGTCTCGATGACGTCAGCAGGATGTTGGGAATAATACACGCACCAACAGATACTTGGGTGCACTTTGCTGATTACTCTTTAGCAGACTATGCAAGACGATGGTGGAGAGCAATTTCCAAGAAATTAGCAGATCTTGTTCCATGGGATATCTTTGAAGAGAGGTTCCGAGCTCACTTCTGTCCCTCTCATTGGGAAGAATTAAAGAGGACAGAGTTGGCTTCTCTGAATCAGGGTTCTAAGACCGTACAAGATTATCATATCCACTTTACTGAGCTATTACGTTACTCACCTGCTCTAGAAGCTTCACCACAAGAGTGTCTTACCAAATTTGTTAGCAGTCTTCAGGGAGATCTACGAGAAAAGCTTGCTGGATTTAGAGCTACAACCGTAGATGAAGCAATGGACATCGCCTCTTGTATTGAGATGGAGAGGGATGAAAACCGCTAAAGAAGAAGTTTCCACTTTAATTGTGGACCATCCAAAAGCAAGGCACATTGTAACCGTAGAGATCGTCGCTATCATCCAGTCGGGTCTAATATAAGCTCGCCACAGACTTTGGGCCAGGAATTATCTGGAAGAAGGGGTTTCTCTAGACCTCCACTATATCCTCGCGACTCAGCACCAGGAACTAGTACTTCTGTGGTTGGGTCTTCAGCTCAGATAGGAGCACGTGCATGTTATCACTGTCATCAAGAAGGTCACATTAGGAAAGACTGTCCGCAGTTGAGAGGTTCAGGGTTTAAACCAACTCCAATTAACAGTATAACATCCACCCCGAGCAATGGAGCAACACGCGAAGGAAGACATGGTAGAGTTCGTGGCTCACAAGGAGCATCTCCTACACAGCAGCCACCACAAAGCGTTGCGGGTTCTAGCTTGCCTATTCTTAATGGCCATCTCAATGAAATTACTGAAGAATAAGCCTACAATTCAGGCACGGTCGTACGAGGTACTGTTACTATTCATGGCTTTTCAGTACATGCCTTATTTGATTCTGATGCTTCACATTCATTTATTGCTCGACGGTTAGTACCCACTTTGGGTAAGATACCAGTAGAAGCACGAAAATCCTATCTAATCAAGGGACCAGGAGGACAAGTGTTTATAATCTGAGAAATCCTGGATGATTGTGTAGTACTGATAGCAGGACATCAGTTACCTGTTTCCCTATTACTTATTGAAATGGATGATTTTGATCTCATTCTTGGGATGGATTGGCTAGAAAGGCATCATGCATGCCTTGATTGTTTCCGGAAGACAGTAACTTTTCACATTCCTAACTCGATAGAGTTCCAATTTATTGGAAAGACATCCAACCCGCTACAGTAGCTCTTCTCTGTAAGGTAGTTAGTAATCTTTTGTGTATTTTTCCTTTCAAGCTGATGTACATGTAAATGGTTATAGTGGGACAATGTATAATCTGAACTTTATTTTGTGAATGGAAAAGTGTTGAAATACTTTCTTCCGAATATATTTTATTTGTAGTCTGTTTCTGAATGTTAGTTGGGATTGCTGAATAAATTATTGCCGAGTAACCAGATCCGGTTATGGGAGGATTCGACGGCCCGAGAATCGGGGTCATTGCAGGTGTAGATATGATGAGTGTCATCATTCTACTGTCTATACTCAAGTCATCCATGAAGCTTCATAATATTCATAATTGCATGAATTAGATGAAGCATATGTAAATGTTGAAATATTCTTATATTGAAATCTTTTGAGTTCAACATAAGAGATCATTTGTCTTAAGCAATGGTTATTTATAGATGAAGGAAGCGCAGTGGAAGCATGGGTCTGACCCAAGTGAGAAGGAAAGTCAAAGAGTTAACTGTACTTCTGTAATTTCCACACATATGACATCCAGAGAGTTGGATGAATGCCAATACTGCAACAAGTTGATGTATTGATGGTATGGCTATCTGGACTATCTAGGATCCTTAAAGAAGGACTCGGGTAGTGCTACAGAAAGAAGTATACATAGAGTAGAAAGGCTAGCCACTGGAGAGAAGTATCTTGGTAGTCCACCCCATATTATGTCTGGGTGAACCCACATACCACAAGTTTCTCCTTATAGCGATCTACATTGCCATCTGATGACGCTTCACCGTGAACATCCACTTGCATCCAACAATGGATGCTCCAGTAGGAGCTGTAACAAAGCTCTAAGTGCCACATGACTGTAGCGTGACCATCTCCTCCTCCATGAGAAGATGCCACTAGCTATCCTATATGGCATGTTGATATGTTTGTGATATCTCGACGGCTGATAGTGCCATGAAAATTCTTCTGAAGTCCTCTGAGAGTATGCTCAAGGAGACTTGGGCTGCAAGAGGATATTTAACACAAATACATTTTTGCTTTCGCAGAGCAATAGGCACATTTAGATCATCTGACACCTCCTAAACCTGTAAACTGCCCTCCTGAGATGGTACCTTCTTATCTTGTAAAGAATCATGATGCATAGACAACTCAATAGTGCCATCAGTATAAGCAATGTGCTCATTACATACCTGAGATGCGCTGGATGATGGGGAAGGCCCATGAGTTGGGGGAACGATGTGAGACCTGTGAGTAGACACACACGACAGAAACTGAGTCAAGGTACTGGGTGGTGGTCCATGGTCAACCACAGGAGCAGGTGTAGGTACTGGTGGTGGTGATGGTGGTGCAGGTACCGGAGGTGGTGCAACCATAGGAGGAGGCATGCATACCTCCTCATCAGAGTCAGATGGGGTCAACCTATCACATGTAGGAGAGAAATATATAACCGACTCAAAGAATATGACATCAGTACTGACAAAGTATTTTCGCAGAAGAGGATCAAAACAACAGTACCCCTTCTGGGTACTAGAGTAGCCAACAAAGATATACTTTTTTTTAGAAAAATGGAGGGTGTCATCCCAATATAGAACCCACCTCCATTGTACTGCATTCTCCATGATATACAAAACGTCCTACAATACTCAATTACATTTTCGGTGTAAAATACATGCCCTCCAAAAATGACCTCGTTCCTAACACACCAAATCACCCAAAATACCGCAAGGGGATAAAAACAGTCTTCGTATCCATATCCCCACGTCGTTCTAATATTTCTCTAGAAGGTGGGTCAATCTTGCTTGGCAAGCCACGCAATGTTGGCCCTGCTCCATACTTGAGCTGAGAAAGGACAAGAGAAAAATAGATGCTCCACGTCTTCCGCCGCCAATCCACATCTGTCATATGTAGCATCCTCCATGCCCAGCAGCTGCCCTCGACGACCTTTGGTGTGAGTCCTAACACGCCTGAACAACCAAAGAAAAACCTTAACTCTTCGTTTTGTCACTTTACTTCTCCGTATCAACCCTGTGTCAACACCAACCTCTTATTGTATCTCATCCCCATCCTCCATAAAAAAAGAGGTATGCTTTTTTCATCGAAAACCTCCCTATCTCCCCATACAAAATGGTCCCTGCAGAAGATGGACACTCGATTTGCGTCAACTCTGTCTGTAGAGCAAAGAATTCCTCCACTCTCTGATATGAGAAAAGTCCTATTTAGGAATAGGAGTGGAGGGTGAAGGTAATACTATATAAAGATCGAGAGAGGACCCCATTTCGAAGAGAAAACCAGAGATCACGACACTCGATCCCAAACTTGCTGCACCAACTCCTCTCTATTACACACCAACTGCTGAGGCGTGGGTAACGTTCCCCAACCATCACATCCCCCATCCATTCGTCATGCTAAAAGCGAAAGCCTGTTCCACTCTCAAGTACATGTCTCAACTTAGTCGCCATCTCCGAAATAATTTTGATAATCCCCTTATACAAAGAGAATGGTAGATGCCTCGGGACGACCTCTAATGCCATGGATATCCCATATATCTTCCTCAGTAAACAACATACTAGATCCTCATATTTCCCTCAAAGGCATGCTACCCACTTCGCCATAAAAGTCTTATTCATCTCCTCCACCCACAACACTCCCAACCCGCCCTTCTTCTTTGACGTTGTCACCTTGCTCCAATCCACCAGGTGGAAGTCCCTCTTAGCCTTATGGCCGTCGGACCAGAAAAACCTTCTCATCAAAGCCTTAATCTTTGCGCGTACCCCAGCAGGAAACAACCTCGTGGAGCAGAAGAAGATTGGGATGGCAGAAAGAACATGCTTCAGAAGAATCAACTTCCCCCCCCTTTGAGAGCATCGTCTCCTTCCATCCCTCCAACCTCCCTTCCAATCTCTCCTGCATTACTCTCCAATCCTTAGACTTTGGTCTTCCCACCACCAAGGGGATCCCTAAGCATGTAATCGACATGGCAAAAAGAGGTCATCCCAACACCGTTGTCGCGTTATGCAACTCTTGCTCCGTGAGGCCAAAAGGAACCACCACTAATTATTCCATATGGATTTAGAGCCCAGAAACGTCCTAAAAAATATCCATGACAAGCGACACTTGACGCATCTTCTCCGCCTCGACCACTATGAATAAAACAATGTCATCTTCCTACTGTAATAATGGGATGGATATCTCTTCCTTCCTATACTTGGAACACTAGTCCTACTCGTCACCAACTTCATCATTACCGCTAACGCATCAATCACCATCTCAAAAAGATGTAGAGCCAGCAGGCATCCCTGTCTGAATTCCCTCCGAGGCTGAAAGAAACCCCCTCCGGTCTGCAATTGACCAACATAACATGGGATGCAGTTGTAATTCACTTCTTGATCCAAGTAATCCACATCTCTGGGATACTTGTCTTCTCATAGAAGCCCACAAGAACCTCCAATCAACACAATCATACGCTTTGGAGAAATCAACCTTCCAGAGTACTCCTTTGACCTTGCTTCTTTTCCAATCCGTCACCACTTCTGATGCCCTCACCAACCCATCAGCCATGGCTCTCCCAAGCAAAAATGATGTCTGCTCAGGTGAAATGATCCACTGTAGAACCCACCTTAAGAGATTAGCAAGAATTTTCTAAACAATGAGGTATACAACATTAGACAGTGCAATAGGTCTGTAATCTTCCGTCCTGGTCGACGTGCCCTTCTTTGGTAGCTGAAAAATAAGAGCCTTGTCTACTTTCTCGAATCACCGATTCAATTCGTGAAATTCCTTCAACACATCCATCACATCCCGCTTGACCTCCTCCCAGAATTCCCTATAGAAGATCACCGAAAATCCATCCAGACCCAGTAACCTGGTTACATTAAGCTGAAATAGTGTCCGTTTGATTTCAACCTCATTAAATTCCCTCACCAATGAGCCTGCCTTCAAATTCGAGATCTGCGAGACACCTCTCCCATGCTAGACCCATCCTGATCATGCGCGTCATCTGTTGAAGATATGATAATTGTGTTGTAATAGTAGGCCGACTAGGCCGACTATTTGGTCTGACTATGATGTGATGGGGGGTCCGTGATTGAATAACCTCTAGTCGACCAATAATCGGCCTAATCGAATAGTCGGTCCGATTATTCGGCCGACTGGCCGACTATTCGGCTGACTGGTTAAATGGTGGGTTTGTTATTGTTTTTATAAAATTCTCAAGAGTTACCGGTTGTCATGATATTACCAAAACTGTGAAAGCTCTGTATATGTATGTTATTAATTGATGCCTTTATGTTGGATTCTTGTTGATCGATGATAATATACGTATAAATATATAAGTATATATATATATTAAAAATCATTTTTATATGAAAAATAATAAAAAAAATACAATACCAGATACTTCCGAATAGTCGCTCAAATACTGATTATTCGCTATTGAGTGACCCCTTCGACTGAATACCTAATACCGACTTCTGCAACACTGTCTGAGTATGTGACCGCACTGTCACGCCCTGATCCCCCTCAACCACAACATCGCTAATGAAGATCAAATGTACAAATTTCTGCGCCTTCTTCCACTGACCATGGCATGAAAGAATCTCGTATTCGTGTCCCCTTCCCTTAACCATCGCTGCCTAGATCTCTGCTTTCATGTTACCTTCTCCTTTTTGTCTTATAGAAGAATCGCATCCAAGTGATTGCCTCTCTCCGCCAACTCTACCATCAGAACTCTCTCATCTTCCAGTCTGTCCAGCCTGCACACCTCCTCTTGGGCCCTCAACCTTCTTGATATGTGATGCACTCGATTAGCTCTATTAAACTCCATCAAATGCCTCTTGAGTGAGGCCAGCTGCTCGTAAGCCTACTCGTCGCTGACCCACGAGGTCTGCATCCATCCTAGAACTCCACAATGATCTCACGAAAGCCATCCTCCAAAAGCCAAGCCCTCTCGAATCGGAAAAACGTTCGAGGGCAAATATCCTCCCCAAAATACCAAAGCAATGTCGTGTGAGCCGAATGCACCATGGGCAGGGTTCGGTCCCTAGCTAAAGGGAACACAACAAGCACTTCAGAAGACATCATAAATCTATCAATGCAAGATCTGGATCTCGAGTTCCACAACGTGTAGGGGCACCCCGCAACGATGACAACCTGAAGACCAAGCTCAACCACCATCCCTACCAAGTCCGCTGAGCCACCATTTCTCCCACCGCGACCCCCAGGACGATCCTCCGGATGTAGAGTCACATTGAAATCACAAGTGATGACCCATGGCGCATCGAGGAAAGTCACCCTGGCCATGAACAAGTCCTCCACCAGGTGAGCAATACTGGTGCCATTACGTGGACCATACATGTTTGTAGCCAAGACCTCGATTCCACCTGCCTTATGCCGCATCAACATCGTGAGCGAGTACCTGCCCTGCACCTCATTCTCCTCCATAGCGAAAATATCCCCATCCTACCCCATCATTAATCCTCTATAAGCCCCTTCTGAACCAATTACTTTGAACTCCGTCATCTTCTTGCACCAATTTCTTTCTACACCACATCAAAACCTTGGGAGATATTTGTTCCTTGCAACATGACCATGACCACCCTATGATCCATCAACATCCGATGCACTGCCACCCCCTTTTCGGCCTGTCTCAGGCCTCTTTCATTGCAAGTGATAATATTCATTTAGACACACTAGAAACCCCTTTCGGTGGCACCAAACCAAGGCACACCAAGACCTCCTCCTCTAGACTTGCTCCTAACCACTCCCTTTCCTATACGCATGCCCCTCCTTTGCCGCCATCCCTTGAGTCGTTCCCCCCTTTACCACTTCCCAGCAACATCTATTGAATCGCTCCCCCCTTTGCCGCAGTCCCTTGCATCAGCTCCTCCCTTTACCGTAGTCCCCTGCAGCTTCGGTGCAACCCCCACTTCGTGCTTCTCAGCTGCCTCCAAGTGCATGCCATCACACACGTTTCCCTTTGCCTCAACGCATACAGAGCCCCCATCCTCTCCAATCATATCCAACCTTCGATCGATCTCCATGCTTCTATCTCCTTCACTCCCTCCGCCCTCGACGGGAGTACCGTCATCCAAATATGCCCTCCACCTGTGGCTCCCTTCGCGACTTGCCCTGAGTGACTTTGGCACTGGATGTTCCCAAAATAGGTACTATTGGGTCGGGTGAATTAGAGAGTAGATAGACATCTGTTGGCATTCCGACCTTCCTTCCCCTTTCAAGGCCTATCCAAAAGAGAATCCAGTATCTCTTGGTCGTGAATATCAGAATACACTGAACCGGCCCCCGTAGATATCTTTGCTTCGGAACAAAACAACCACCAGAGAGGAGATTTCGGGGGGACCCTCTGAGTAGCCCAACCCGTCTGAATAGCCCCCTTCCGTTCTCTGATTAGCTTCCCTGTGAAGAATGGAAACCACCCAAGAAGCTGCCTCTAAGTTTTTGGCAGAACTCCATTGCGTCAGATGGGGAGCTGTTTCGAAAGACCCCTCAATATGTTCGGATGCTACTTCCGAATCTCCCCTCCAAGCATACTTGCCCAATTCCACAATCGAGTCCCGATAATGCATCTAAATCGGCTTTAATGTGGACTCGGATTTGAGGGGGATAGTTGTGGTTTAAGTATGCACCTAAAACCAATTTCCATATGATTGTGTATATGTCTTCAGATCAGTCTATAGCCGTAGAAGAAATCACCCTTTTCGGCCAAACTTAGGCCTCTTACAATCCTCGAATGCAGAAGAAGCACGTAGGAGAAAGGAAAAGGGGACCTGGAGGGCACCTAAGGGGGATAAGCGGTGTTGGGAGGGGGATGGGAGGCCGCTACGTAGACCTAGGTTGAGCTGGGATGTACCGCCATGGGCTGCTAGTGATGTTGGCAGTGGCATGGTGCCCTAGGCGATGCTGGAGGGGCTGCAGTACCGCCGGCTGTTGTTGTAACCTCGCATGAGTGCCCTCTGGGGGCGGGGAGCTGTTGGAGGCTGCGTGCAGGTGCTGTTAGCAGTGGTGATGGTCACATGCGACCGTTGAAGGAGGGTAGACGGGTGGGGGAAGGAGATTGGGGTACATTGCTTTGATATATGACCGTCGATCTAATACCACGTGGAAATAAAATAATGACATGCTCATTCATGAGCCATAAAGATCTCTTATATAGAGAGGAGAAATCCTAAAGGGCAAATTATATACTAGAGACAAAAGAAATAGATAATACATAAAAGATGGGAAAGATAAATATATCTTTTAACAATACTAATTTCTACTTCAATCGACTAATTACTTTTCCCAATTGTCTAATACTATTTTTCACTATGCAAGGTTTTGAATCTTTTCAGTCGACTCATCTTTTCTTACAGTTGACTAAGTTTTCCTTCAGTAGATTACTTTGAAATTCCACTCGACTATTTCTTGTCAATAACGGTTATGTTTTGAAACATTGATCCCCATTTCTAATGCCAATTAAAGTTCCATTCGACTAACTTTCTAACCGCTTGACTATATTTTTCAGCCAGATTTAGCAGACTATTTTGTTTTGTGAAGTGATATTTCTTGCTACCTTCACCCTATCTCACTTAACACACCCTAAACTGCCACCTAGCCTAAGTGATCTTATAAATAAGACCCTACACCGTTTTTAGTCATATTAAATGTTATATTACATTCACGCTCTCACTCTTCATCTAAACACTTGTGAGAAGTGATCTAGAACTACTTGAACATTGTGCTTCACTGCTAAGATTTTTTGGAGATCCAATATTCGTCTTACTGCCATGCCCATAGCCCGTAAGGTTATTTTATTTACATCTATTTACTTTGCTTTGAGGTTAATTGGAGTTTGTACTTTTGTACTTATGGTTCAAGTTTTCCACATCAAACAACTCAAGTGTACAATTAGAGTTGTCTACGTGAAACAACTTGCTGTAACAGGTCGTCTTGCTCGCGTAAGCAATCCGTATTTAGTGGAAAAGTTGAGGTTCGGTCTAGTTGAAAGCCCGGTCGGGGAGACTCTTGTCATGGTTTCTACTAGTTCTGGTTTCTACATTAAATCCTTGTGTATTTTATTTATTAGTTATTATCGATTTCTTGTGATCGAGGTAAAGAATCCATGTAGCCGACCCTACTTAATGTGGGACAAGGCTTTGTTATTTATTTCTTGTAATCGAAAAGTGCTACCTAACGTATGTGTTTGTTTGAGTACCTGTGTTTGTAGCGTAGCGTTCCTGAGCATTATGATGCGCAGAAAATCCACAATAACGAGTGATCTTCCTTTCTATTTACAAGCACAAATTTGCTCCCCAAAATCTCATACTTTATCATGATTTCGACACCAATTACAATCCTATCAAGGCTATTGCGATTCGATGAAATCAGAATTCTCAAACCCGAATTTAATCAAAATTCCAACAAACAACGGCACCATAATTTCTTGTGTAGTAGTATTTCTCACTGATGTTACTTAGGACTTATTTTTTTGGGATAAATGGCTCAGCATGGACGAATATTTGAAGCTGAAGCTGAATTTGAAAGACTTCTAGGAGGTAACCACGTAAAATCCGCAATGGCAGAACTATCTCGCCTTGATAGAGGAGATGATGAAGAAAGTGTGAGATTTGCTGAGTTGTTTTATGGACGGCATTTCAGAGGTCACTGCCTAATGTTTTTATCATCTCATAGCTTTGCAATCTATACGTGAGATATGTTCATCCCAAGCTTCCTTTTACAGTTGTTTTTATTGGATCAACGCTGTTTGCTTTGCAACAGCTTTCGGGAATAAATGCTGTTTTCTACTTTTCTGCAACTGTCTTTAAAGGTGCCGGGGTACCCTCAGACGTTGCAAATATTTGCATAGGACTTGTAAATTTGCTAGGTACAGTTTTCATACTTGCATATTTCTCAGTTCGAACATTTGCCAATTTTCAAGATTTTATTTTTACCAGGGTCAGTTGCTGCAATGCTGATGATGGATAACTTGGGAAGAAAACTGCTACTTATTGGGAGCTTCATTGGCATGGTGCATATTGTTGGCGATCATCATTTGTTTAGAATTTAATTTACTTTCTATTTTCTTAGGGCTTTTTTTTCTTTTTTCCAGGCCATTGCCATGGGTCTCCAGGCTGCATCATCAAGCATCCCAGGTTTCAGTTACGGGGCTATATATTTGTCTGTTGGTGGGATGCTAATGTGAGCACCGATATGCATTGATTATCATTTCTTTGGGTCTCTAGTGAAGCTTGTGCATGTTCGAAATAATTTTCATCCTAAGGACTAGGAAACAGCAATATGGGAAAAAACCAACTTCAACAATCACTTGTTCACAATTGCCATTACCGAAATGTAGGCTGAGCTCCATTAGACTTGAGCAGGTTACCTTTTACTACTTTCATTGACCCATCGTTGGTGTTTAATACTCAAGCTATCATGCCAATCCGATTGAACCAAGTTAACTTTAATTGCGATAAAGTTCGCCAGTGAGGCAAGACTAGTCAGTGAGGCAAGGCTACCCGAATTGAGATCAATTGATCTTTGTATTTTTCAGTCCAATCTATATCTGAGCATTTTGTTGGAACTATGAGTATTCAGTAGGGATGCAAACAGATAAGGATATATCTTAATCGATCCACAATTGTATCTGTTTTATGTAGATTTTGGCATCCGCATCTGTATTCTTTTTGAAATGGATATGGATATGAATATTGTTTTGATATACACAAACTTCTGTGTCCATATTTGTATATCCATTTTCATACATAAATATTGATGAGGATTTATTTTTTACCACATATAACATAATTTTATACATTCTTTCACCGTATTTGGTATAATTATTGCATTATAAACACATTTAGTATATTTAGTATATAAGTAATTTTATACATTCTTTAGTATATAAGTAATTTTATACGTTCTTTCACCGTATTTGGTATAATTATTGCATTATAAACACATTTAGTATATTTATATCATGTTTATTCTATCCAATACATGCACATTTATGCTTATCTATAAGTATTTCTAATATTACTTATATGCGATTAGTATCCGTTTTACATCAGTATCCGATGATGTGGTAACATACTTCTCATAGCCATCAATATCTGTATCCGCACATGTATTCCAATTTAAAAGGGATAGGGCTGTGGTAGCACATGTATCAATATCCGTCCATTTGCATCTCTAGTATTCGGGCTCTGAATCATATTAGATGCATGCTGGTAGCTTGGGATGCTTATATGTCCAAGCAAGATTTAATCTATCTGATTTGAATATATTGGAATATTGTAATTGGATTCATATTAGATTTTCATGCAGGGTTGGATGGAACCATGGAACTATCTCTTATAGTTGAGGTTCTAGAATGTGTTTTTTACGTAATGAGATGCGTTTTATTTAATTTTGTTTCGAATAAGTCAATCTCCACTTAGTATTTCTTCTTGTGACAAAATGATTATATGGGATCGAGAGTTTGATGCATATCCAACGATCACACCTTGTCCTCTTATTGCAAGGGAGCATTGCCTCACATTGTTGGATTATGATCTAATTACTCCAGATATCATCACTCCCCCCTTTTCTAGACATCGATTGTTTTTTTTCTTAACTACTAATATATATGGATAAATTACAATTTGGGTCCCCATCTATGGGTCTGATCTCAGAATGGGTCCCGATCTTTAAATTGTAACAATTCGGGTCCCAGGATCATTAATGTAAGGAACTTTTTGGAGCTAATGACGAGTATGCCCTTGTTTAAAAGTTGGAACCCAACCCCCATTCCCTTCCCAATAAGGGCATATTCGTCATGAACCCCAAAATTTCTATTTTCTAAATGGTCCTGGGACCTGAATCGTTACAATTTAAAGATCGGAACCCATTTTGAGATTGGACCCGTAGTTGGGGACCCAAATTGTAATTTACCCTATATATATAGAGAGAGAGAGAGACCCAACTGCCAATATATTTGCAAGTTTGAATTAGCCTACGTTAAGTGATTTGTTTTGTTCCACTTACTCAGGGGTACACTAGTCTTTTGACTAGTGTGGTGATGCTCTATGTATATCTTAACTATAGGCTCCCACCTATATAAGGAATGCATTTTATCTCACAATTCTCCGACCGAGGACCCTACATCTAACAGATCCTCCCAGAGATCTCCAATGTGCCTTCCTCCCGCGGTCGTAGCAACACCTCCCATGCAGCCCTACATCCTCCCCACACCCCCTCAACGAACCACATTTGTTGATATTGAATCCTATACCAATCATCCTATGGGGAACATGAATAAGTACAGTTTCTGAGATAAAGATGAGGCTAAGAGATATGGGTATCGATCCTGGAATATAAGGGAAGTGATTCAATTTCAAAGAAGGTAACACGATCACTAATGTAGTTCTTTCTTGACCTAGGTTCGTAGCAACAATATCCTTTCATATTTTTGGTTAATCTTAAATACACATTTGACCACACTGCAGTTAATTAGTGCTTTTGTCAGGAACAAGAATGTGTACAAACGCTACATACTTAAAGACTTTAAATGGAGTATGAAACACAAATTTTCTTGGATAGAGGACATCAACGGAAGCTTGCACATCTATAAAGGTAGAGGGCACACTGTTTATGAGAAAAGTAACAATCAGGATTGCATCATCCCAGTATGTAGGTAGAACATGATATTGGATACACAAATCTCTAGAAATTTCAATTATGTGCTAATGTTTGCGTTTGACAACCTCATTGTTGTGAGGTATGGACGCAAGTGGTCTGATGTATAATCCCCCAAGTAGAGATAAAATACCGCATGTCATGAGAAAGGAATTCTCCAGCATTATCAGATCGAAGAGTCTTGATGGAGACACTAAATTGAGTTTTTATTTTGTTAAAAAATCTGACATTGGTTTGGTAGTCATTGGAATTAATTTCAGCAAAAGCGTACATGCGACATGTTAGAAATCATCTACAACAAGATAATATATATTTCTTAGTTGATGAAGATAATCGATTGGGTCCCCAAACATCAAGGTATATGAATTTAAAGAGTACAATAAAACGGCAATAGTATAATGGCAATACCAGAAGGAGGAATTGAACTCCAGTGGCGCTTCTCCACTTGGCAGGTCTCGCACTCTAGGCTGATAATGGGAGAAAGTTGGAGAAGGACTCAACGAAGTTCTAGAGAAGGATGACCTAAAAACTGGTGCGAAAAAATGAGTCCCGGAGCATGAAGTATCACTTGTGGACTGAACAAGATGAGAGCCATCCCCCTTCTAAGCCGACACCACTTCTCACCAAGGTAAAACTGGAGGTTTACATTTTAGCGACCTTTCTCCCGGTATAGATAAAACATAGACAAAAAACAACCAAATAATTGATACAATTGATCTCCTTATTGTCCTTATAAAGGGGGGTGAGACAGGGTACCAAACACCCTATTTCTACCTATGTTTCTTTCTCAGGTCTTGGATCATCTTATAAACGGGTTGTAGAGGTCTTATCTGCCACAAATATCCTTTGTAACTATAACGAGGCACTTTGTGACCTCAGATGGCCATTCACAATAAAGGAGGAGATGACTTTTCTTATCTTACGTGGCACATGGCAACTAGATCATTCTAGTGACAACAAGGTGGTTAGATTTGGTTGAGTATTTACACTTAAGTACAAGACATATGGATTGATTTCTTGGTACAAGACTCGATTGGTTGCAAAGGGCTCTGCATAGACATATGGTGTTGACTTCTTCTACACCTACTCGGTTACCCGTCTCTCCATAATATGAAATATTATGTTAGTAGCCGTACAACTTGATCGTCCTTTACACCAACTTGATGTAAAGAATGCCTTCCTATATGGTGACTTACAAGAGGTGGTATACATGAAACAACCGGCCATCTTCGAGGCTCAACAAAAGTTTATGAAGGCATGCTTACTAAGTAAACCCATCTATGGGTTTAAAGAGATCCCTCAAGCTTGGTTTCAGAAATTACTAGAGGTAGCCATAGTCTCTCTAAGTCATAATAAGATCATTCCTTATTCATACGGAAGAACGGAAAATAAATTTAGTAATGCTAGTTTATTTGGATAATATCATCCATTTTAAGGAGATGACTCTGATGTCATTATATAAATTGAGAATTATCTAGCCAAACAATTTGTGATCAAAGATCTAGATCCCTTGAGATACTTTCTTGGAATTGAAATAACCTGGTCCTGGCGAGGCTTAGTTATGTCGCAAAGGAAGTATGCTACCAACCTATTGCAAGAGTCATGGATGATAGAATCTGAGCCATCATATATACCTATGAATCCAAATGCGTGCATTCTAGGGACAATTGAAGAAGATATATGTCGTTACAGAAGGTTAGCTGGCAAACACCTATACCTAACCATTACACAACCGAATATAGCCTTGCAAACTGAGTCAGTTCATGATCTCTACTACCTTAGCATACTTGAAGCATGCCGGATGGCCCTAAGATATATCAAGTCTTCTATGTGAAAAGGCCCTGCATTCACGAAAGGCAACAATTTTAATCTCATAATATATATTTTTTTGAAGCTAAAAACAGGGAGAGACACTCAGTGGTGTTAGTCCCATAATTTATTTAAAGAAACAGTATACAGGGAATTTACATAGGGAACGAGAAAACGAAATAAGCAAAGCACCTACAAAGCCCACTCATCAACCAATCTCGCATATTGCATCTCCACTTTTTCCTTGTAGAAGCGTTGCCCAGAGAAGAGAGCAACATTTCTGCCCAGCCATATTGCCCACAAAATTGCCACGGGCCCAAGGAGCTCCCGCCGAGCTCTGCTTCTGTTGGCCACCATCGAACCATAGAAGGAAGCCAGATCAGATGTGCATAACCAAGCCATTCTTGCCTTTTCCCAGATCATAGTCACTTTAGGGCACCTGAAGAAAAGGTGCTCAAGGGACTCCACCGTCGTGTCGCACAAAATGCACCTATCAGAGATGGAGCCCAGAAGCCTAGCACATCGATCTCTCGTCATCAATATTTGCCTACGGAATAGACAAAGGAAGAAGCCAATCCGCTCAAGGAGCCAGAGACCCCAGAAAAAACCGCAATCACGAATCAGAGTCTCCGACCGTGAAGTTGGGGGCCTACAAATTGCCCCAAATGCCTTCCTCACCGAGAAAGGGCCCAAACACCAAGCCCAATGTTCCCTTCCCACATTAGGACGCCCCGCATCCTTGATAGAGTCCAGCAAGGAAAGAAAATCCTCGAGTCTTTGGTCCGAGAAGTTAGATGAGAAGGCTGGGAACCAGTTACCGTCCGACCAGCAAGATGCAACCCGTGCACTCTTATCAGCCGCTAGAGCGAACATGCGAGAGAACCACGAGCACAAAGGCCCCCCGTCTAATCATCAGTCCAGAAGTGGAAAGATTTGCCATTTCTAAGCATCGGCCTAAACAGAGACAAATATCTGGAGAAGACCTCCATCACCCCCTTCCAAAACAGCGTGGGAGATCCCACCTGAGCAGCAGCTATCGGAGGCTCGCGCAAAACTTTGCTACAAAAATCCTCCCATGAGCCCCAAATTCTGCTAGCCCACTTAAGAAGCAAAACGTCATTCATATGATCCAGTCTCCGCACCCCCAATCCCCCCTCGTTTTTGTGCAGCGTAATTTCTCCCCACTCAACCAGGTGGATCCCCCCCCCCCCGACTCCTCCCCATGCTTGCCCCATAAGAATCTTCGCATTAGCTTCTCAAAGCGACTGCGGATCCCCTTCGACAGCCGATGATTGGATAAGAAGTAAACAGGGATGGAGGAGAGAACTGCCTTTAAGAGGACCAGCCGTCCCCCCTTAGAGAGAATGGCCGATTTCCACCCTGCCAACCTCGTCTCCACCTTCTCTACGACCCTGAGCCAATCCTTCGATCTTGTTCTTCTCACTGCGAAGGGCATCCCAAGATAGTCAATCGGAAGAGAGCCGCAATCAGACCCCAAAACCCGCCCACACACGTCCGCCTCCCCCGCAGAAAGGTTGAATGGGATGACCTTCGATTTATCAACATTCTTGAAAAGACCGGACATCTCACTGAAAAGATCCAGGGCCATAGACATGTTCGAGGCTTTCGCGAGGCCCCCCTCAATGAAAAAGATAGTATCGTCATCATATTAGAACAACGGGATCACCAAACCACCCCTAGAGAAATCGACCGATAATCCACAGTCAACAACCCGGCAAGCATTGTGGGCCAGGACATTCGCAGCGACGACAAATAGAATGGGAGCAAGGGGGCAGCCCTGGCGCACGCCCCTACGTGGCTGGAAGTACCCCCCCTCCGGGCGGCCATTTACCATGACCGAGAAAGAAGCCGTCGTTGCACAACGTCTCATCCAAGAAATCCAAATCTCCGGGAAACCTCTCCTTCGCAGAACCGACCAAAGGAACTTCCAATCAAGGCTATCATAAGCTTTTGCAAAATCTACTTTCCATAGAACACCATGCCTTTCCCCCCTCTTCCAGTCCGCAACGATTTTCGATGCAAGAGTAAGGCAGTCCGAGATTTGTCTACCCTGTATAAAAGCAGATTGGAGTGGGGAGATGATGGTGTCAAGAACCCGGCTGAGCCGCAAGGCAAGCACCTTCGCCACAGTCAGATAAAGGGCATTAGAAATAGCAATGGGGCGGTAATCCTCGATCCGCTTGGCCGAAGCGGATTTAGGAAGGAGAACAATCAGGGACGCATAATCCTCGATCCGCTCGGACGGTAATCTTGATCAGGGACGCGGATTTAGGAAGGAGAACAATCAGGGACGCGTAATCCTCGATCCGCTCAGCCGAAATGGATTTAGGAAGGAGAACAATCAGGGCGGTAATCCTCGATCCGCTCGGACGGTAATCTCATAATATATTCCGAGTAACCTACGGAGGATGCATGTTGGATATGATGTCTACTACTGGATTCCACACTTATCTAGCATGAAATTTAGTAGGTTTCTTCCAGTCGCAGTGATGGGTTCGACAAGGATGCCCTTTCGCACCTATGTTATTTATCTTGGCTGCATATGCTTTTGTCCATAAAGTAGATCAAGTGGTCTGTCAAGGTTTCACTATGGAGCACTCTCTCTTAGAGAGGTCTCTATTCCCTTGCTACTGTTTGCGGATGATACTGTCTTCATCATTAAAGGGGGAAAAGAGGAAGCAATGGGTATGGTTGCGGTGCTTGAAATATTCGGAAAGCTCTCTAGACTAAACATTAACAGGAACAAGTCGACATCGATACTTTTGGGTTCTCAGATGAGATGCAATAGATTATGGTGTAGAGCTGGGCATGGCATGCGGTTCACTCCATATTCGTTACTTGGGCATGCCTTTGACTTGTGGAAGACTTCGGATCATAGGCCGGCTCCCAATCATTGAAAATATGGAAAAGCTTACGGAGTTGATGACGTCTTTACTTTCTCGAGGTGGTCATCTGGTGTTAGTGAAAGCTTTTCTTATGGTAATTCTAGTTTTTTTCATGTCGTTAAGGTTGCTACTGGTTGGAGTTCGTCGTCACCTAGGGATGATTATGTGGAGAACTTTTTGGACTAGATCCGGTCAGGGTGCCTCAGGCATACACCTGCTTGATTGGGATATTGTCACACTCCTAAGGATGAGGGAGGTCTTGGAGTTATTCAACTAGAGACCATGAATAGAGTCCTACGATTGAAATATATTGCAAGGATTTGGGGAGATAGTGAGGACTTGTAGACTTATTCATAGAATTTATGGAATTTATGTCCAATATTCTATGGTTCATCGCTCGTCTTGTTACTTCTGCCTTCTGGAAAGGCATCTATGTCTTAATACCTCACCCCCTCTGCTCTCCAACCCATTCTAGGGAACGATTGCTCTTTTTTTTTGGACAGATAATTGGACTACTGGGAGATGTTGGCAACATGATTCCCACAATTATGTGCCTTAATTTCTGACTGTGGCGTACTGTTGTTTGAGTGTTGGGTGGATGGAACATGGAGGCCCACCTTCGACTCGGGCTTTTTGGATCAACACATGTAGGAATCCTTAGAACTTTAGGAAGCCATAAACACTACGGACTGGTATGGATGGACGGAGATTTCACTAATCAACGAACATGCAAATCTATTGACAGATCGGTGGGACCAACGCATGAGGAAATGGTCTGAGATTGCATATTTATTTAGGATGTGAAGGCACCAACATGTATTAAAGTCTTCCTTTGGTTGATACTCCGTAGGAGAATCTTGACTAGAGATAGATGGTTAATACACTTCTTGGATGGTAATGACAGATGTCCACTTCGTGAAGAGGAGGTGCGGATGTTATAGGTCATCTCTTCTTTGCATGTGACTAGCTGGAGTTGGGTGTCGGTTGGGTGGATACTAGCAACCTCATGAGTTTTTGGGATTCCATTTTTAATTCTAGATTCCATGCTAATAGAGAGGTGCTTCTGCCGGTTGCAACTATTTGGGCGATATGATTACCTCGAGATGGTGTTATCTTTTCATTCAGAATATTTCTATGTAAAATATGTAATTCATCATGCTTGTACTCTCCTCGAGTCTTGACTCTTGCAACACTGGTATTTATCCTCTAGCTTAATCTATGCAAGGCAGACATCTTTCCGTCGTTCACCCTTTTTTGCCTAAAAAATGGTAACTTGGAGGAGCAAGAAACATGCCGTAGTATTCCACTCAAGTGCCAAGAGTAAATACTCAGCTATGACTCAAGCAATATCAGAACTAGTATGGATTCGATATGTACTTATTGATCTTCGTAGCATTCCCATCTACATTATGGATCTTTGGTGCAATAATCGAGCATGACTGCATATAGCCAATAACCCCCCCCCCCCCCCCCCCCGTTTTACAAATGTACTAAACATGTCGAAGTTGACTGCCATTACACCAGAGACCTCATACAGAGAGGATTACTACATACTCTCAGTGGACCCTCTACAGATTGGTTTACCGATATTTCACCAAACCATTGCTTGTACACATAGCATGATTGCCATTTATGTTCTACTTTAGGCTCTCCTTCATTGTTGAGGCTTGACTCGAAATTTAGTGTTGTAAGGGGAGTTCTGAGTGATTTGTTGTGTTCCACCCACTTAGGGGCACACTATTCTTTTGACTAGAGCGATGACACTATGTAAACCCTAATCCCATGCCTCCATTTACATAAGGAACCCTAGGCTAGCATAATAGAATAAGTCATTTTTCTCACAACTCTTTCTACGATCTATTCTTTTTAAAAATTTAGAGCATAATGATCATCCAAAAACTTATATTATTAGTTAAAAACAAGTATAAGGACCAGTACTACATCTCTTTCTCCCACGAGCTTGAGTAATAGGATATTTCCTTGAATGGATTTGAAACATATGATCTAGTAGGCTTAAATTCCACATCATTCCTTTGTATTGTCAAATCCCAAATCATTGGAAAAAGTTTATACCAAACCCATCTTTGCATATAAACAACCTACCATCTCCTCTCCTTTTTTGAAAGTGTGTAAAGAGTATGATAAGATACTATATAGGTGCAGTATTTATTTTTATTATTCTTGTATGGGTAGTTATCTCTATATCTTCTTGGATTTTGTACAAAATTTTCTCTCACCCCTCATATATAAGGAGGGATAGGTATGATGATTCTTCTCTTTTTTCAACATGGTATTAGAACATCAACCAGAGCTGGTTTGGTATCCCACCAAGTAAACCCTTACATCCTATCGATGCCATCATTGTATATAGTCACTCTAGGGCTCTCGCACCACTGCTTGAATGGCTCCTCTATGCACAACCATCATTAGATGATTTCCTCTCACTTTGCTCCTTTATGCACAACCATCATAAGATGGTTTCCTCTCACCTTCATGTCAAGTGATTAGTGCAATTATACCCATTGTGCACACCATTCTTTTGCTTGCAACTTCTGCACCACCATTGGGAAGAACCAATAATGCAAGGTTTCTCGTGCAACCACTTGCTGTGTGTAGGTGCTTCGTTTCCTTGCATAGATACTGCTATGGTTTGGAGTTGAAGTGGGCCTCTCGTGTTGCATGATATAAAGATCCTCATAATGGGTTTCATCATCAAACTATTGTAGTGGGTCTCTCAAATGAGAACCTTAAATTGGACCTCTAAGCCATATTGCGATATATGGGCGATAAATCAGTATCGACAAGTGATCGATATATCGCTGATATGATCAATATTTGCTCTTCCAAGGCCATTTCCTTCACAAAATCAGGCCGACTTGGGTGATATGGCATTGATATATCGACAACTAGCTGATATTGATATCGATACTGATATTACAAACCCCAAGACATTGGCTCTGAGAACGAGATCTCTACTTTGAATTCCAGCCCTTCTAAGCATTTTTAGGTCTGATTCAATATGATTTATTTTGGAAAACACAATTTCAGACCTATAAATTGTGTTTTCAGGCTCTAGCAAGCACCAAGGATTGACGAGGATGAACGCATGAGTCTACACGTATGCCCAATCCTCTATATGATCGTGTAGATATCATCTTTGACGATCTATCCCCAGTCATGGTCTCTATTTCTCGTCATGTCAGAAAGCAAGGGTGAAGTGTTCTCTTCTACTGGTGTCTTCAAGGGCCCGTCTCCCATTGTGAACATGGACTGGACCAACTATAGGTTATGGTCCATGCAGTTTCTCACCTCATGCAATGTAGCAACGAAGAACATATTCTGACAAAGCCAGGGCCAACAGATAATATTGGGTAACATGCTTCATGGAAGTAAAACGATGCATATGCTCGTATTTGGCTCTTTGGAATGCTCACCACGAAGATTGCAAATGATATTGTGAATTAGCCCACGACCAAGGTCATGTGGGATATCATCGCTGCCACATATGTTCAAACGAAAAATGAGAGCAAGATCTTCCAGTTGCAGTATGACATATTCTCGACCAAGCAGAATGGTCGATCTCTTCATGCCCACTTCTCGCATCTTCGAGGCATGTTCGAACAGCTTCATGAATTTATGCCGATAACTACCAGCATAGAATAGCAACATGCATACCGAGATGCCACAAAGATAGGGATCTTTCTGTCATCTCTTGATTCTGAGTACGATGCAACACGTATTCAACTGCTTATTGGAGAGACAATGCTATCGATGGAGGAAGTATCTAAGAGGCTGAGCAGAATCACCGGTTTATCCACTAGCATGGTCCAAACCCCCTCTGTGATGGTTGTTTCTCGCGACGGGGGGGGGGGGGATACTTCACAGTTTCATGGAAGAGGTCCTCGTGATCGAGGAGGAGGATGTCAACATGGCCTTTGCACATACTGCCACCGTCCTGGTCATTCTGTGGAGACCTTCTATCAGAAGCATGCATTTGCCCATATAGTTAAGAGGACTGAGACTACTCTAGCTCCCTCTCATGATGCGAGGCTCGATGATATTGTCTCTCGATTGAGAGATATAATGACCGCATCGATTACACCTGCTATAGGATCTTTAGACATCGTAGCTGCTGCCAGAGCCTATACGGGTTCTTCAAGTATAGCTTATGCACTTATCAATTGTAGAAGCTTAGATTTGACTTACTGGATCATTGACTCCATCATGCCTCATTATATGTACGGAGATCAAGCACAATTTAGCTCTTACAAATCTATACCTCCTGGCAGATCAATGATGATTGCAAATGGGGTTCAATTACTTAATTTTGGTCAGGGGGAGATTGTCCTATCCCCGTCGACGTGCCTGTAGAATGTCTTACACGCAACGACATTTCAGCTGAATCTTTTCCATTAGTCAGATTACAAAAGATTTACATTGTCATGCCATATTTGACTCATCTTCTCTTGCGTTTCAGGACATACTCAC
This sequence comes from Ottelia alismoides, assembly GCA_037367405.1. NCBI lineage: Eukaryota > Viridiplantae > Streptophyta > Magnoliopsida > Alismatales > Hydrocharitaceae > Ottelia > Ottelia alismoides. The sequence goes on along the minus strand of JAZKJV010000733.1, from coordinate 152,870 downwards.
GAGCTGGGTGATTGGACATGGCCGTGAGCAGAGAGGGCTTTACAGACTGGTCCAATCTCTTTTTGTTGGTGCTGTGACTATTCCTACTGGATCAGTCTCTCCATTCATGTGATACCTTTGCTTTGGGCCTCTTCCTCTGTAGAAGCTATGTCATGTCCTCCCTCAGATCTCTACTCATACCACCTTAGAGTGTGAGGCATGCCAGCTTGGGAAGCGCCATCGTTTCGCCTTTTCTGAGTAGCCAGAGTCGCCACATTAGTCAATCATTTGAGTTATTTCATTTTGATACTTAGGGTATTGTTCGCGTTCCTGATCATTAGAGGCATCGATTCTATCTAGTAGTTGTATGTGATTTCTCTAGACTTTCATGTGTTTTCTTGTTAAAGAATAAGTTTGAAGCTGGTCCTGTCATTAAATCATTTCTTATTGAAATAGAGAATATTTTTTTTTGCCCATGTGAAGTTTATTCGTTCTGGCAATGCCTTGGAGTTCTCAACTTTACAGTTGTCTGACTTCCTCAGGTCTCTTGGTATTGTTCACCATACTTCTTGTGCGTACACACCGCATCAGAACGGTATTGCTGAAAGTAAACACTGTCATGTTCTTGATGTCACGAGGTCTTTTTTTATTCAGAATCGAGCTCCTCATTCGTTCTGGGTGATGCGGTCCTCACTGCATGCTAGTGAACTGCATGCCTTCCACGGTCCTTGGAGAAAAAGTTTCTTTCTCAATTACGTTTCCCGAAAAGGACATATTATCTCTTACTCCCATGGTCTTTGGGTTTGTGGCTTTTGTCCATAATTTACTCCTGGTCGTGACATGCTCTCTCCAAGAGCTATCAAATGTGTGTTTGTTGGCTATTCTCGTACCCAAAAAGGGTATAGATGTTTTGATCCTGTCTGAAGAAAGCATTATGTAAGTGTTGATGTCACATTTTTTGAGTCTATCATGTATTTTTCTCCTACAGATGACAGGTTGTCTAACTCTGAGCCTGGCGAAGATGTTTTTTTTCCACCACCTCCTTTTCTTCCACCACCACCTCCTCAGGATGAGCCACAGTCACCTCCTTCACCACCTCTGCTGTCATCTACCCTGACACAATTTCTGCCACAGTTTTACATTCGTAGGCCCTCTACTCTACGCTCTTCTCATGTGCCTTCCTCGCCATCCAACACGCCTCGGGTGTGTACTGAACACATTTTTCTGTTGATAGCACTGGTGACATGCTTGTATCACATGGCACTATCTAGGAGGAGATGATACCTTCTTCAGAGAACAGAGAGACCGATGATCTTGATGTGCCTATTACCTTACGGAAGTCACGTCGTACCTGTGCCACTTATCCTCTAGTTGCTCATGTTTCCTTGGATCATCTTTCAGAGGAGTACATGGGGTATGTAGTGGGATTCTTTGATGTCATCATCCCATGAACATACCAGGAGGTAGTACAGGACAGTAGCTAACGACTTGCCATGGAGGAGAAGATGGTAGCTTTATAGTCTCGCGATACCTGGAACATTGTTTCTGCTCCTCTACGTACATCTGTTGTGGGGTGCAAATGGATCCAATACGATAAAGCAACGGGTAGATGGCAGTGTGGATCACTACAAGGCGGGGGCTCATAGCGCGAGGGTTACCCAAACGTATGGGGTAGACTACTAGGATACCTTCTCACCGGTCGCTAGGAATTCGACCTTACACATTCTCCTATCAGTTGTTGTGACTCGGGACTGGCCGTTTTACCAACTTGATGTGAAGAATGCTTTTTTCTCTATGGAGATCTACAAGAGGAGGTATACATGCAACAACCACCAGGATTTGCTGCTGAGGGGGAGTCTCAGAAGGTGTGCAGGCTCCACAAGGTAATTTATGGCATGAAGGAAAGTCTGAGATCTTGGTACCATAAGATCTCAGAGTTGATAGAGCATCAGGGTTTGTGTCGTCACTATTTGTTCAGAGGCCACATAGAGGTATAGTTGCTATTTTTATTTATGTTGATGACATAATTGTCATAGGTGATGATGAGCTTGGTATTCAGGCTGCTAAGGAATTCCTAGGTCAGTAGTTTACGACTAAAGATCTTGTCAGTCTATGTTACTTCCTCGGATTGGAGTTCGCCAAGAACCAGCGTGATCTTGTGATGACCCAGAGAAAGTTTGTGGCTGATCTTCTACTAGATACATGTATGGCAGAATGCAAGCCTGCTACCGCCCTATGAATCCGAGCATGAGATTATATGATGATGACACTAGGGGGTAGATAAGAGGAGATATAGGGTGCTTGTTGGGAAGCTCCTTTATGCTACTATCACTAGGCTAAATATATCCTTTGCTGTGAGCAAGGTGAGCCAGTTCATGGAGCAGCCCATACAAATACATATGGATGCTGTGTATATGATTCTGAGATATTTGGAGACTTCACCAGGTACTGGCCTTATATTCATCAGAGGTGCATATCTTGAGGTGACAATGTGTGTAGATGCAGATTATGCAGGATGCCTAAAGATAGGAAGTCTACATATGGTTTTGTAGTTTTTGTTGGGAGTTCACTCGTGTCATGGAAGAGCAAGAAGCAGACAATGCTTGCTAGATCTAGTACAGAGTCTGAGTACAGAGCCATGGCATAGGGGAGCACAAAGATGATGTGGGTTAGATCAGTCTTGACTGATCTTGTAATTGAGGTACCCAGTGTTTTAAAAGTCGTCCGACTGGCCTGACTAGCAGATCCGATTAGTCTAGTCAGTGGGGTGACCGACCGAGTACCGACTAATTTTGACTAGGCATACTAGTCGACCAATTTTTGCTTGGAGATATCATATTTTTATATGTTTTGCTTTTTTACAAGCAAACTCATTATAATCTGCTTAGTGTTTTATTTAAATTCAATTACTTTTTTAATTTTATTATGATAGTATAAAAATGTAGAAAAGCTATGTATAAAAATGATTTATATATTTAAAATATTCATAAAGCCGATTAAAGTCTGACTAAATCCAACTAATCGCCCGACTGCCTATTAATCCTTAGTCAATGATTCGATCGACCGAGTACCGACTACCGACTTTTGCAACCTTGGAGGTACATCTTCCCATGCAACTTCTATGCGACAATCAAGCAACTCTATTTATTGTCAATAATCATGTTTTTCATGAACGGACGAAGCATATAGAGGTGGATTTCCACTATACCAGAGGCATGATCTAGACGGGACTCATATCTACCTCCCATGTCACCACTAGAGATCAGACTACAGATATATTCACCAAAGCACTTGCTAGAGGTCCATTTCAGAGATGTTGTTCCAAGCTGAGCATGATAGACATATATGATCCAGCTTGAGGGGGAGTGTTGAGATATTTATATCTCTTGGTGTTTATTTCTTATTTCTATTTCTTTCTTTGTACCTCTTATGTAATTAACTAGGGCTTTTCTCGTATATAAGAGAGCCATAGGTCTCTATGAAAGCCGTTGGAGTATGTTAGTATATGTGTCACTTATGTGGTAGATGGATAAATGGATCCCTCCAGGATTCATGTACCGCATCCAGTTGTTTAGTCCCGCATCTACCAGTTGTGAGATGTAGAGACTCGGTAAGGGCTATATAAGAAGCCCCTCGCCCTCTGTATCAGTTGAGAGAAAGTACAATAGATACATCAACCCCTTAAGACGTTCTCCTGTGGTTTCATCCTGCTTCTTAGGGAGTAGGATTCCACGTAAAAATCATGCGTTCTTCATTGTTCATTATTTTTTATTTCCGATAAGCTTCCACACATAAAGTTTTCTAACATGGTATCAGAGCGGGTTCAATTCTCGAGGGTTATTTTTATCATTTATTCAAGATTCAATTCGAATTCTCATTTTGATTATTATTATTATTATTTATGTTCAAGTTGTGAGATCATTATCAATAGCATGTTATGGAGATTTTTTTCCGAGTGATTATTCAGTTTTGATGAACATGTTGTCACCAAGTCCGAAAGAAACTATGGTTTTCTTTACAAAACCTTAATCTTGGCCATCATCACACTGCCAGCCCTTGCCACCCACACCTCCAAGCACATGCACAATCGTCTATCGCACGAGCCCTCTCTACCACGAGCAGCGACGTGCGAGCTCTACTATGATGGAGAAATAGCGGATTCAGCGCAGCAGATGCGCAACAGGCGGTAACCTCTAGACCTCCTACTCCAGGCGGCACCTCCTATTAAGATTCGACGGCGGTAATCAATCAAGGAAACCCTAGCCCGACGGAACTCCCTCATGAGGCGAAGCTTCACGATGCTCCAGGCGAAGCATCTCCTCCATAGGAAGAACCTCAAAAGCAACAACGGTACCGCACGCCTCAGATGAACATCTCCAGGCGGTGGAGCCACATCGTGCCGCCGATCTTTGGTGTATGTGTACCGCCGATCTCCACCTCACCAGCCGCAGTTTTCCTCCAGATGGCAGCGCTCCCATCTCTTCGCATCTTCCTCCTCTGCTCCAAGCTCCAGCGGTTCCTTATTCTCCAGGACTAGGCGATAGGTGATTGTGATCTAGGAAGCACGCAAGCAAAGGGGTTCCCAATCGGGGAACCCTCTAGGATCCATTTACCGAATCCAGTTACTTAGTCCTACATCTACCAATTGTAAGATGTGGAGACTCAGTGAGGACTATATAAGAAGCCCCTTACCCTCTGTATTTATTGAGAGAAAGTGCAATAGACACATCAACCCTTTGAGGTATTCTCCTGTGGTTTCATACCGCTTCTTAGGGATAGGGTTCCACGTAAAAATCTTGCGTTCTTCATTGTTCATTATTCTTTATTTCTGATACGCTTATGCATTCAAGTTTTCTAACAAATCAAGCTATCTTATTCTCTCCACATTTGGTTGCGCTTGTTTTGTTCACAATTTTCATGCTAAAGACAAGCTTTCTCCTCATGTAATAAAATGCATCTTCTTGGAATATTCTAAAGCCCAAAAGGGATACAAATGTTATGATCCAACTGGCCATTGTTATTGTCTCTACGGATGTTATATTCTTCGAGAATGCTGGTTTCTTTACTAAGAGTATAGGAGAGATTACAGTGGAGTTACCTCCTCCATTACATATTTACCAGAGGAGGGATAAACATGCATTTGAGATGGTTCCTTTATCTATTTTGTTTGATTTGCAAGTTCATGCAACCAAAGTTCACTCACTTGATGTTGCTTTGGATGCTACAAATATGAATTGTTCCTCTTCCTTTACTGAGCTTCCTATTGCTCTAAGGAATCCCAAAAGGCAATGTACTCTACATCTTATGCCAAATTTTATTTGTACTGATGGATTATCTGGATTTGACAAGGGTATTCACAGATGCTCTTATGGTTGCATCTCTTCCACAAGATTATCATAGAGTTCTTCAACATCCGGGTTGTAAGCAGGCTATGGATGAGGAGATGGATGTTCTTGTCTCAAGGAGCACTTGGATCTTGTGCTATATCCCATTGGTGTTTCCTTGTAGCTTATAGATGGGTCTTCACAATCAAACATGATATACCTGATCCATGCATAATATCATGAAAAATAGATACACATTTTGGACTGCTGCTTACTATCGGCAATGAGTTTGAAAAGGTATCGCGAAAGGGTGAAATTGATATATTAGCACCCTGTCGAAGTAAGGAACCATAGCACCTGAGGACGAGAAGGTAGAAATTGACGCAGGAGAGGAGGTTTACGTAGATTAATCAACCCTCAGCTCAGTCCTTTTTCTCAGCTCATTTCTTTTCTCACAGCTCATTGCTTTTCCCTCTACCTCGCCGAAGAATAAGTAGACAAACTGAAGGCATGATTAGTAGCCAAGGGATTCACCCCGACTTATGGTGTCGATTACTTTGAGACTTTCTCTCCAGTGACTAGGATGGGATCTATCTATACGATTATCTCTGTTGCTTTCAATGAGAGCTGGTCGATTTTTCAGTTATATGTCAAGAATGCCTTCTTATATGGTGATCTTGAGGAGGATATCTATATGGCACAACCATCGGATTACATCCTGGAGGGAGAGTATGTGTGTCATTTACGCAAGTCTATCTATGACCTAAAATAGAGCTCACGATCATGGTTTGACAAACTTACTTCTGAGATAAGCTCGCTTGGCTTCCATAGGATGGCATTTGAGTACTTTGTATTCGTTAGATGAAGGACTTCTAATATTGTAATATTGGTTGTTTATGTTGATGACATGACGATTACTGGTGATAACAAGCAGGTGTTATGGAGACCAAGGCCTTCCTTCATAAGGTGTTTGCCACTAAGGACCTTGGTCAACTCAGATACTTGGCATTGAGGTGATACGTATTGCAGAGGGATTACACCTATCACAACGGAAGCATTGTCTAGATATTTTTACACAGGTTGTCTTACTTGGATGCAAACCTGTTAGAGTATTTGGAGCATGCGTCACTTATGTAATAGGTGGGTAAATGGATACCTCCAGGATCCATTTACCCCACCACTGAGTTTAGTCCCATACCGCCTAGTGGTGGGACTTGGAGGCCCTGTAGAAGCTATATAAAGGACCCCAGGCCTCCTGTAACAGATGAGAAAGTCAATAGACAAACACGCCCAGTTAAGGGGCTTCTCCCGTGGTTTCATCCCGCTCCTCACGGAGTAGGGTTCCACGTAAAATCCCGCTTGTTCTTTATGTTTCTTTATCTTTATCCATGTTACGCTTCCGCTTCCGATTTTCTAACATGGTATCAGAGCGGGTTTCGATTCTTGTGGAATCATGTTATTTTTTCTCGAGATTCGATTTAGTTTTCCGATTATTTGATTAAAGTTGAAAGAGTATTGTTCGATTCATCAAGTTCGAGATCATCACGTTCTAGGGTTTTCCTCTTGAAACCCTGATTTCTGTTGTAATCATCTTCGTGGCTGCGTATGCGTGTTCCTTCTCAAGCAGGCCTCCTTTGGAGGCCATCAGCCTCCAAGTCCGCATCTCTGGCAACATCTCCAGTCTTCTGGTTCATCTCCAGCCCTGGCAACATCTCCAGCCTTCTGGTTCATCTCCAGCCCTGCCAAATCGTGCCTCTCCAGTCTTCTGATCTCAGGCGGCAGTGTTCATGCTTTAAAAAAAAATGACACGGCCTAATGTTATTCATGATTTGAGAAGCCGGATCTAGGCGGATCTGCGGAGACATGCTACATCTATCGACCCTGAGTTTGAGGATACTACAATATATAGAAACCTAATGGGCAAGTTGCTCTACCTTACTATCACTAGGCCAGATATATCATATGTTGTGAGCATAGCCAAGCCTATACATGGAGGAACGTTACTACAATCATTAGAAGGATATTCTCTTGATCCTTCAATACGTGAAGGACTCTCCAAGAAAAGGCCTCTTCTTTGGGCCAACAACTACACTAACATCACCGTCTATGCAGATGTTGATTATGCTAGTTCTCTTGAGGATAGACGATCTATCATTGGTTATGTCATATTTGTTGGAGGAAACATTGTTACATAATGAAGCAAGAAGCAAACTGTTGTCTCCATATCGAGTGTGGAGGCTGAATACAAGGCGATGGCTCAAGCCACTTGTCAGATTACATGGTTAGTCTCGTTTCTACAAGAGCTTGGACTTCCTGCTATTACTGTCGTTCCTTTATACCGTGACAACAGATCTGCTACATACATTGCTACCAAACCTGTATTTCACGAGCAGACAAAATACATTGAAGTTGACTTTTACTTCGTTCGAGATGTAGTAGGAGGGAAAATCACTACTCCACATATCCCTACGAACTTTCAGCTTGCATATACATTCACAAAGGCCCTATTGAAGAAACGTATATCATGGTTGATTTTCAAGTTGTGCATGGTCGATAGCTTTGCTCCAACTTGAGGGGAGTGTTGAAGTTATTTTGATTAATCTTCTCTTTATTTTATTTATTATGTCATGTAACCCTTCAAGGTCTCTTATGTAATTGTCACCACTTGGGATCTACAGTTTCATGCTATTATTTTATTTATTATGTCATGTAACCCTTCAAGGTCTCTTATGTAATTGTCACCACTTGGGATCTAGGGTTTCATGCTATATAAGAAACTCCATACCTCTTGAATAAAGCATCTCATTCCATCACATTATTCTCTCACAATTTCGTTGACGAATCATACACCTCATATTGTCTTCATATGTACACCAGCTCATTGGTATATAGACCTTAATTAGGCCATCAACCTATTGATCTATCAACTGCACATACTTATACATATAGGTATATATCTATCTCCAATTGAAGGATGTGTGCATGTTTCATGACAGTATATGATACAGATCTTAAGTTATCTCAATCTCGTCAAGTCATCTCTTTGATTTTGACTCATTAAACACCTGTGAATCCAAGGAAATCAATAGTCGGTCCTTGATCGACCGGGTCAATGACTAAGGTTTAATCTGCAGTCAGGTGACTAATCAGAGTTAGTCAACCTTTAGTTGTCAACCTTTAGTTAGTTTTTGAATCTTTTATTTATTTTAGATCATTTTATATACATATATTCTTATATATTCACATAATTTGGTACATTTTCTATACTATCATAATGAAATGAAAGAACTAATTTAATTTAAATAAAATATTAAACATATTGGAATAATTTTACTTTTAAAAAAATAAAAAATAAAAATATATGGTGTCTCCATGCAAAAATCAGCCAACTAGTCAGCTGACTAATTGTGTTGAGTAGTCGGTTGAACAACTGCTGATCGATTAGTATAGTCAGTCGGCAACCCACTGACGGGCTAGTCGGCCGACTTCTACAACATTGTCCAAATATCTATTCCATGCAGAGGATATGTATCAAGAGAACAGTTGAATGTCAGCTTTTGGAGAAACATTGTCATCTCTTTCTCAAATTGGAGATCCTTCTTGATTGTCATTTAACGATGTCGGTTGTGTCCTCAATTTAATTACTTATATTTACAACCCTTTACCAGCTTATGTGATCTAACTTTAGATCAAAGCTATATGATATTAAGATGGCCATAGTATATAGCCATAATTGTAATAATGGACCTATTAATGCAAACTTAATGATATTATATTTCAGATAAAGGAGTGATTCCAATTGCATAATGCCTCACCATGGACTCATAAGTACAACAATAGCTAATGTAGAGGCGTGATCAAATGGGATATGTGCCCTACTTTCAACCTTCAAAAAAATGGAGACTTAACTAGTGACTCCAACCAATTTAGAGCCATTCACCACTAATGCAAGTGAAGTCCTTCATTTGGTTTCTAAGAAGATGTCGCATGATTAGGATGGTCATGATTAGGATGGTCTTTAGAACGAATCTTGCATGTAGATGACATGTTAGATCCGTGATGCTCTAATGTTTTATAAGATGTAATTATCTCTTCGTCATCTATGCACACTCAAGGGAGGTTTGGCTTGGATTGGATCTATATTGGCTTGATACCACTTGCACTGAGAGGTTCTGGGTCTCGGTTGGATCCGCTTGCCACATTTCATAAACACCCTAGCAATTGCAACCACTTGCTCTTACATGGATGATTTAGTTGGTAAGAAATGTTCAATCAAGTGATACACTATGTGGAAAATGTACCGGAACATACACTTCTGGTCTTTGTACATAACTTTGTTATTAGTAAAAATATTAGGGTTTTTATCAGTTGTGCCCCTCTGAGATATTATAATATCAGTTTTGCCCCTCTCTTTTTTGGAATATAAATTGTACCCCCGACTTCTTTCACAATGATCATTTGTGCCCCTTGAGTTAGTTGTCGTCCATCCTAAACGAACGTTAACTATCGGGACACAAGAGGAATTAAATAAAAGAAAAAGGTTAAAAAGGTCCACCAACTCCTCTCCTCCACCCCCATTGTCCTCCTCCGCCTCTACTCCACCTTCCCCCTCCTCCGGTGCTGCCCCTCCTCCTACCATTCCCCAAGCCACTGCCGCCTCTACTCCTCCTCCAACTTCCCACCCTCCTCCTCCCCCTCCTCAGCCATCTCCGCCCACTGCTTCTCCTCCTCAACCACCTCAGCCCCCGGCTCCTCCTCCCACTCCCCACCTCTCCTTCTCCCCTCTCCCTTCCTCTGCCACCTCCCTCCACTCCGTCCCCCATCACATCATCGACGACCTCATCGTCGAGGAGCACCGCCACGACTCCTCCTGCTTCCTTCTCGGTACTACATCTACCTCCTCGACCTGGGCTTGCCCCCCACTTCTGGTGATTCCGCCAATTCCTCCCCATCCCGCACCTTCTACTGTTGCCTAAACACCCTCTTCATCGGTGTCGATCGTTACCTGTGGATCGACCTCTCCGCTAGCCCCGTCGACTACAACCTTGCCCTTTCCGGTGATGACCTCCTACTTCACGGTGAATTCCACCCCCTCGCCACCTTCCACACCCATTCCCAACGCCTCGAAAGAAACCTCCTCACCAATCTCGCGTCGCTTGTTCTCAGCACCTACCGCTCCTTATATCGTCCCTTCGTATCCCTCTCTACCTCGAATCATCGATGTTCGTGCGCTTCATTCACATGCATGGCTCTGCTTCGTCAAATTCCAGATTGGATTTACACTCTGTGGAACATGCCATCTTCAATGTAGGACTCCTCATCGGTGATCATATTCCTTTTCAATAACTACACAATCATCGTGAGCGAATATGTGGACTCGAAGTGGCTCCACGAGATACTTACGGTGGATCCTGCAAGTTTATGTGTTTGATCTAGATTTTGATAGGTTGTTGATGGTTGTTAGGTTCAACTCGTTTGTGGCCTTCCGTAAAGCCTTCCGAAGCATGGTCATTGCGGTGAGGACTGAGGACGAGGAGCACACAGATTGTGAGTGACTACAACTACAACTGGCAGCATGTGATCATGCATACCTGCGAGCTCGAACGGCGGTGCCATTCATCGAGACAATGACCAGCGGAGGAAGGGGCCAGAAGCATAGGATGGGTGGGGGAGCTTCTGGACAGTTATGTCCATCTTAATCTCACTATGGTTTTAAAAAACCATGGTTAAGTTCAACTCATTGACGGCCAAAGTAACAGAGGATCACAAGTGACAGAACGACAAGAAGTCAAGGGCACAACTGATATTCCAAAAAAGGGAGGGGCATAACTGATATTGCAATATTTCAGAGAGATATAACTGATAAAAACCCAAAATATTATTAGGTTGTATATCACCATCGGTGCACACTTCCTTTTCTTTTCAAAACAAATCTTTCAGCATATTAAAATAAATATTTACCTTTGTTCCTGAAAAGAGAAGGTCTCCTCATAAAGGTATACTTTCTAAAGTTTTTGCCCACATGGGACACTACTTAAATGCTTCTTTTGCTCACAATGGTTGTTATAGAGCAGGAGCCATTTGGGTGGTGCAAACTTTGGCCACTTCATTTTGGAGAATGTTCAGAGGAAGATCCATCCGCTCATGAGGGAAGCCCTGCGGTGGCATTAGTGTTTTCTTTGTCCTTGTGATTACAAGAGAACAATTTAAGGGAGACCGATCTTTCGTGGAGAAGTTTTTGGGAGTCTTATAGGTGTGTGTCTTGTGTATTTCAGGTGTGGAATCTTGTGCTGCAATATTTACAGATTTCGTTTTTTAGATCATGATGGTTGATCAAAAGGTGTTCTTATTAGTATACAGCTGCAAACTATCTTTAAGTATAACTAGTCTCCAGTGGATCTCCGATTTGGGCTGGATCGACTTTGAGCAAGGTTGCCTTGGCTGGGATCTGTTCTAGGGACTTGGTCAAATCATTGTGGTGGAGGATTTACTCCTATAAGGGTCATACTTTTTATGTTATATTGGTTTCTGCGTATTGTAATTTTGCTCTGGATGAAGGAGCCTCAATTTCAGATTTTGGTAACCTAAGAAGTTATTTTTTCTGTCAGACATGCATCTTTATCGTTAGTTGATGAACCTTGTTTCCCGCACCATGAAAAATACAGTGGCAGTGAGATTTATTTTCTCTAAAGTGCATGTATAGATGATATTTACTCTATTAATGCTTATGCAGATTTGTCCTGGCATTTGCACTGGGAGCTGGTCCTGTCCCCGGTCTCCTCTTAGCTGAAATATTTTCTAATAAGATCCGTGAAAAAGCTATGGCCATTTGTATGTGTGTTCATTGGGTAAATTTCTTGATCTTAATGAAGCCATCGTTCCTTTATGGTTGGTGTTTTAGTCGTGTTAATACAGGCATTCGGTCTTTTTTATGCTTTCCTGTCAGATAAATGCAATGTTAGCTATGATAAAATAGGTAAATTATATAAAACATTGCATTGTATCCAACAATAGTTTCCATGATCCAAGAGCGCCCCATGAGTTATCATTCAAGATAATGCAACGTAGTAAAAGAGCTGAGAACCATTCTGGATTAATATCTGTTTAATGCACTAACAAAAAAGGCAAGACAATGGCTTTAATTGCAAAGCCAGTCTATTTACTAGTTTCTTTATTCGTGAATACTTCTTCAATTTTGTTCATGATGGTAGAAATCAACAAGCTAATGTTCATCAACGAAAACACATTATTTACGTGGAAACACTCTTCTACAGAAGTGAGAAAACCACAGGAACAATGACCTAACTATTTTTCAGAGGTGACTAGGACTTCTCTCTGTTATGAAACAAAAGTGTGTAAAAAATTGAGGGAAATGGATTAAATGGATCAATACCATCTCAATGACCCCCTTCAAGTTGGGTTCTCTTTGCCGGTATGAAACAAAATGCGTACAGAAGTTAGGGAAATGGGTTAAACGGTCCTCAATGCTCTCCGTCAAGTTGGGCATGGATGTAAATTGTCGATCATATCCTAACTTGCCAACATTCACCTCATCATGTATAGTAGTGTTGGGTGGTTCTTTGATGGGTAAATGGATCTAAGGATGAGGGACCATTTACCCATCATTTATATATTGTACCCATCCCTCCTTATTGAAAAATATCTTAGTGAAAAGTACCCTAATCTCTAGTAAGGGAGATTAAGGATTGAGAGCCCCCGTGGTTTTTCCCTCTCCGTAGGGTTTTCCACGTAAATCCGTGTCTCCATCTTTGTGTTTGATTCTTTCATGGTATTAGAGCCAGGTTGATGTGATCGTATTCTTCATCAAGTGTCGTCCTCTCTTGCACGACGATTTGCTGCAATCCGCCCAGGTATTTTGGATGTCTCGTATTGTTCTGCTTAAAGAAGAGTTGAACTCAGAGCTGGGGCTGCTATGTTTTTGGGGCTGATTGCTATGATTTAAGGCTATTTGTTGCTTGTCTTTGGAGACCAATTGCTGAAAGTCGTGGCTATTTGCTGCTGCTTTGTTTGTTGAGGCTGATTGTTGCATTTTTTTGGGCTGCATTTTTCTCTCTCCGTCGAAGCCTGTGGTGGTATCCTCTATCACCTAGGATAGTTGTTGTGCTTTAAGTTCTTTGTGCTGAACTGCTATTCATATTGAACGTAAGGTGTATGATAAAATGTCTATGAGAGATAGTCAAAGTATAAAGGCTATAAATTTATTGGTGAATGATCCTGTGATGCTTGGAGCATGTAGAGAAGCTGACTTGACAAAGGATACCATCATGGAGTTACAGTCCTTCTTGAAGGAATCGTTTACAAAAGAACATGTATCTTTGCAACCGTCAAACAATGATTCAGCTTTTAATACGAGAACTAGCATATGCTTTCTCTGCCAAATCTGTGTGGATTATCGATAATGGTGCTTCCGATCACATGACAGGTGATCCCAGAATGTTTCGTAATTATAAGTTATCATCTGGAAGTGAGAAAGTTACTGTTGCATATGGATCTCCTACTACCGTCGCTGGGAAAGGGACCATATCTGTTGTAGTTCGGTTCTTTCTTCATGATGCTCTTCATTTGCCTGATTTTCATATAAATCTTCTGTCTAGAAAGATCACAAAAGAATTGAACTGCAAATTAATTTTTGATCAGAGGTCATGTATTCTCGAAGACTTGGAGACGGGAAAGAAAAGTTGAAGATGGATTATATCGTCTTCCTACTCGGGTTGGTCAAGCTCTTACTTCCGCAATGAAGGTTCGACTTGAGAAGGATTGTTTGATGACAGTGAAACAATGACATGAGCGTCTTGGTCATATCAATTTCTCTTCTCTGCGAGAGTTGATGTCAAATATTTTTTCAAGAGTATCTGATGGTGATTTGCAATGTGATGTATGCCAATTTGCAAAAAAAACTCGTAGCACTTGTCCTATTTCTACCCGTAAATCTACTCATGCCTTTGAGCTTGTTCATTCTGATGTGTGGGGACCTTCAAATATAAGGAGTGTTGGTGATCATCTCTGCTATATTACTTTTATTGATGATTTCTCACGGAGTACCTTCGTATACCTTTTGAAAAGTAGGAGTGAAGTCCCTAAAGCAATAAAAAATTTCACAAATATGGTTGACACTCAGTATGGATCCAGATTAAGAAGCTAAGGATGGATAATGCCAGGGAATACTTAGAAGAATCTCTATCTACTTTTCTTGATGAGAGGGACATCATTCATGAAACCTCGTGCAATTATACACCACAACAGAATGGAGTAGCTGAAAGAAAAAATCGTCACTTGTTGAATGTTACAAGAGCACTCTTACTTCATGTGTCAAAGATGTTTTGGGGAGAGGCTGTCTTAGCTGCAGCTTATGTGATATACAAGACACCTTTTGGTGTGATAGCAAAGAGAATTCCCTATTCTATTATTCATTTGATAACTCTCCTTTCAGTTTGGACCCTCGGGTCTTTGAATGTGTCTGCTTTCTTCATAACTCTGGACCTGGTGTGCGGAAGTTAGATCCACGAGCTACGAAATGCATCTTTCTTGGTTATTCTGGAACACAAAAAGGATACAAATGTTATGATCCAGTGGCCCGTCGCCTTCATGTGAGTAAGGATGTCACTTTCTTTGAAGATGAGTCCTACTTTCCTCATAATTTTTCTCAGGGGAAGTATGTCAATATAGATTTTGAGAAAAATGAGAAGGGGATTTACTTTCTTGGCAATATACAAGAGAATATCCATGTAAGGGATAACAGTGAGCAAGATAGAAAAGAAGATAACGAGGATAGAGGCCGATTTGGTCAGACTTATAACAGACGAAAGGAAGTGGATAAGGTGGTGGAGACTGAAGAAGAAATGATACAAAGCCATGGTTACCCTGTGGTGGAGACTGAAGAAGAAATCATACAAAGTCATGATTTCAATCTCTCATCAAATTTGGGACTCGAAGACTCTATAAGTAGTCCCTTTACTCCTGATATTCTCGTTGAAAATTCTGAGCCTTTAATGGATGATCGCCCCATTGCTGTGAAAAAAGTTGTTAGAAATGTTCGAGCTTCTATTCGTTATCTTGTGGAAGACTTTATTGCATACACCAAGATGAGTCCAAGCTACAGGTGCTTTATTGCCTCTCTAAATGATCATCATGTTCCTAAAAATATTAATGATGCCAAAAATGATTAGAAATTGATCAATGCAATGAGAGAAGAAATGAAAGCCTTGGTAAAGAATGATACTTGGGATATTGTTGATGTCCCTAAGGGTGCTCATCTTGTTGGATCTAAATGGGTATATACAATTAAATATGATGCTGATGGGAATGTTGACCGATTCAAGGCTCGTCTTGTGGCTAAAGGATACAATCAGAAATATGGGGTTGACTGCCTTGAAACCTTTGCTCCTGTTGCTAAGATGAATACAATTAGGATTGTTATTTGCCTAGCAGCTCATTTTTAATGGAAAATACACCAACTAGATGTGAAAAATGCTTTCTTGAATGGTGATCTCAAAGAAGAAGTATATATGAAAATGTTGCCTGAGTTTGTGATGGTAAATGTTGCAAACTAAAGAGATCCTTGTATGGACTAAAAAAATCCCCAAGAGCATGGTTTAAACGTCTACATATGGTCATGATTAGGAATGGATATATCCAAGTGAATGGAGACCACACTCTGTTTGTTAAAAGGAACGATGACAAAAGATGTATTCTTTTAGTGTATGTGGATGACATGATTCTTACAGGTGATGACGAGGTGGAACTTCTTAAGATAAAGAAAACACTTGTAATCGAATTTGAATTAAAAGACTTGGGGGAGCTAAAGTACTTCCTAGGTATTGAGATGGCTCGATCTCCCGAGGGTATGTGTCTAAGTCAAAGAAAATACGCTCTAGATTTGCTAAAGGAATGTGGCATGTTGGGATGTAAACCTACTACTATCCCTATTGAGGCAAATCATAAACTTGCTAAAGAAGATGGCGAGCTCTTTGATGATGTAGGAAAAGGAAGATATCAAAGATTGGTGGGAAAGTTGATTTATCTTACCCTCACGAGATCAGATATTACCGACGCGGTAAACGTGTGAGTCAATTCATGCATGCTCCAACCACTTCTCATGCTAATGCGGTGAATAGAATTCTAAGCTGCATAAAAGGATCACCGAGAAAAAGGCTTACGTTCAAAAAAATCCCGAAGTTACAATTGAAGGATACACTGATGCTGACTGAGTTGGTTCCGTGGATGACAGACGATCCACTTCAGGATATGCGATATATTTTTGGTTATTTGGAGAAGTAAAAAGCAGAATATGGTTTCAAGATCGAGTGCTAAAGCTGAATATCGTGCTCTTGCAAATGGTGTTACTGAAATTCTATGGCTAAATATTTTGTTAAATGACTTGAGCATCAAAGTGAGTATGCTGATGAAGATATTTTGTGACAACAAAGCTGCAATAAACTTGGCCAACAATCATGTAATGCATGATAGAACAAAACATGTGGAGATAGATAGACATTTCATCCGTGAGAAGATAGATGCTGGACTGTTGTGCCTTCCTTACTTGAAGTCTACCGATCAGGTTGCTGATCTTTTCACAAAGGGGCTGCCTACTATGCTATTTGAGATGAATGTAGGCAAGTTGGGCATGGCAAACATGTATGCCCAACTTGAGGGGGAGTGTTGAGTGGTTCTTTAATGGGTAAATGGATCTAAGGATGAAGGACCATTTACCCATCATTTATATATTGTACTCATGCCCCCTTATTGAAAAATATCTTAGTGAAGAGTGCCCTAATCTCTAGTGAGGGAGATTAGGGATTTAAAGCCCCCATGGTTTTTCCCGCTCCGTAGGGTTTTCCATGTAAATCCGTGTCTCCATCTTTGTGTTTGATTCTTTCAAGTAGGAAGACCCTTGCTAAATATGTCGGCTAATCCCGGATATGACAAGGGAAGGAAAAATTGGTTGTCATCGATCTTTGCACGAATAAAGTGATTATCTACTTTAATGTACTTGGTGCAATAATCTTGAGGGTTAGGTTATTTACAAGGTTGATAGCATTCTCTCAAGGTCGATAGCATTCTTTTGTTGCAGAGAAGATTCATTAGGTGTTTGATTGGAATATGTCATTTAGTATAAGCTAAATCCACCATTATTACAACTTTCTTCTTACTTCTCTAGGTGATTAAGTTTCCACCAATGTAGGTACTAAAACTAGTTATAGATTTTCTTGACATCATGCATAGTCAGTGTCAAAGTAAGCTACAACATTAAGAGACTTGCATCATGGAAATAAAGGTCCTTTTCCAGGAGCAATCTTTATCTTAAGATCATCATTATAGTATTCCAATGCCCTTGGCGTGGTTTGTACATGAATTGGCTTACCTGGTTGACAAGAAAGGATATATTTGAATGAGTAATAGTGACATATAGTAGCTTTCCTACCGACACCCATATTTCTTAGCATCCATATGTTCATAGGATCTTCATATAGCTGTGCATTGGGATACATAGCGATAGATATCGACTTTGCTCCTAGTATCCCAGTTTCTTGCGGAAGATTTGTTATATATTTCCTTTGTGGAAGAATCGTGCCACGAGCATTCCTAGCAACTAGGTTTCCTCCTATGAATACCAAATCGCCAATAGTATAACGATGATCATTGACAGCTAAAACCTACTAAAGTCATTGTAAGCTTCGGTATTTTAAGAATAAATTTTTAACTAACAATCATAGTGTTCAAGCTATGCCCATAGTGTTGCTTGATACTGTTGGAGCATAAGTTGTAAGCGCCTATTGAGTTGTAGTAGGGTAAATGGATCCTGGAGGAGATCCATTTACCCCATCCAGTGTTTAGTCCCACATCGTCCAACGGTGGGACTTGGAGGCTCTGGAGAGGCTATATAAAGAGCCCCAGACCTCCTGTACTCATTGAGAAAGTGCAATGCATAACACGCCCCGTTGAGGGCTTCTCCCGTGGTTTCATCCCGCTCTTCACGGAGTAGGGTTCCACGTAAAAGTCCCGCTTGTTCTTTTCTTTTATTATCTTTTCCATGTTACGCTTCCGCTTCCGATTTTCTAACATGGTATCAGAGCGGGTCAATTCTCGAGAGCTTGCTTTTATATTCTTTATTTTTTCGAGATTCGATTGTAATAGTTTGTTTTGAAAGTTTTATTCGTTGAAGGAGTCATGTTCATGTTATAAAGTTCCTTCAAGATCTAGGGTATCCTCGGAACCCTAGTTCTAGCAGTTCTTGGGAACAATCGATTCCCAATTTTTTTTGTGCGCCGGCCCTATCTCAAGTTTCAGGCGGAGAATATCCCTCTCGAATCACCAACATCCAGTGGCGGGTCCTCCCCTCGCAGCCTCTCCCTTCGGCGGATCATCTTCAAGCTGCCCAGGCGAGGCAGCCCCTTCCGCTCAGCGGCGCCGCCCTCAACCCCAGTCTCCCGCGGCGGCGCACTCAGGCTTAGTCTCCAAGTCTATAGCCGCCAACTTCATCCCCCTGATCGCGGGCAGCGAGCCCGTGCCCTACCCGCTCCAGATCGCAATGGCGCGGCAGTCCCTGCGCAGAAAGCATCTTCTGGCGGCGCGGATCCCTGCGAAGGCCTCCTCCTCGCGCCTCCTCCTCCAACCCGATCCCAGGCGATGGAGGCTTCGGCGCCTCTCCCCCGGCGATGACAGCCTCCCGCGGCGGGCGGCGGTCCACTCTTCCTTGTGGCGCATCTGTTCTCCAGGCGCAGTTCTTCCTCACTCGCACTCCGCCTGTTCCTCTCCATCCCGCGATGGCGCACGCGATGGTGATCTCCAGCGCCAGGCACGCAGTCAAGACGCGCGCGCGCGGCACCAGATTCGAGTAGGTGATATGCCCTCGCGCGCGTTCCTCTCCAGCAGCGACCGAGTCCCATGGGGGGCCTCAAGGCGGCGGCTCCGGTATCTCTGCGTGCAAAGGGGTTCCCTGCTGGGAACCCTAGTAATTGTCGTGCGTGGGGGCAGCCCAATAGGGCTCGGTTCCAGGAGATACATATGTTTGGGCCCATATGGGTTGAAGGTGTTTATTAAAAAAAAAATAGGGCTAGGAGTTTAAAGAGTGAGAGAGATGTAAAAAAAGGGAGAGGGGCATTGATGAAAAAAAAGGAGACGAGGAGTTTGTTAAAAAAAAACACAAAAAAAAAGAAAAAGGCGCGTACATCTCAAAAGCCATAAGCATAGTTAAAAAAAATGTTGATGAAAAGCCGAAAAAAAATCAACAGCTTAAAAAAATGAGACGGCTTTTAAAAAAAATGAAAATGAAAAAGCCGCAAGAAAGTTTTGGAATAATCATGTTTTCCCCATTATCTTGTCTTCTCCCAACTTGGCCGATGTCATGTTTTCCAACCAGTATGGGAGAAAGGGGGAGTATATATGTAGAGTCACAGGTCTTGTATTCCGGATGCAGATTCAGATTTCCAGACCGATCATATTCCAGACTCTACGGTTCAGATCCAGGTTCAGACTCGACGATTGTTTTCCGAGTCTCTAGTTTTAGACACGCACGAGTGTGCGGTCATTGTCAGATGAGCATAAGTTGCCATCATTGTCAGAGGTCCCCATCATTCTTCTAGTTGTCAGGCCAGAGTTTTCATGTGAGCCATAGGGACTCCAGAGCAGAGGACCATTCCCTATGCCATTGAGGGCAAGGGTTTTCATGTGGTATCATAGGTACACCAGAGCAGTGTACCATTCTCTGAGCCAGATGGGAGAGACCCAGTTCTCCGACGAGGAGACTTCAGGCGCAAGTTCAGACTCGATGGTCAGGTTACGAGTCTTCAGTTGACTCACACTCCAGCCCGTTCGTCCTCCTCACCTGCACGGCATGAGAAGCAACGTCCTCGACTGCAGCAATGTGCGCGTTGGGTTGATATTGTCCGTAGTGTCTTGTAGCGTTGAGTTGAGTTTCTGTCTGTTTGTCCAAGCTGAGCATTGCATGCTCCAGCTTGAGGGGGAGTGTTGGAGCATAAGTTGTAAGCGCCTATTGAGTTGTAGTAGGGTAAATGGATCCTGGAGGAGATCCATTTACCCCATCCAGTGTTTAGTCCCACATCGTCCAACGGTGGGACTTGGAGGCTCTGGAGAGGCTATATAAAGAGCCCCAGACCTCCTGTACTCATTGAGAAAGTGCAATGCATAACACGCCCCGTTGAGGGCTTCTCCCGTGGTTTCATCCCGCTCCTCACGGAGTAGGGTTCCACGTAAAAATCCCGCTTGTTCTTTTCTTTTATTATCTTTTCCATGTTACGCTTCCGCTTCCGATTTTCTAACAGAGACCATATAAGGATTTCTTCAATTTGTAGTGTTTACATGGTTGATTCTTTTTTTAGAACAACATTTTGCGCATTGAATTAACACATTTTCGATCTAAACATTGTTCAAGAAAAAGGATGATCGACACATATTTCATTGGCTATGGGAGCAAAGATTTCCAAGTAGTTGATCCCGAATATCTAAGAATACCTTTTTTCTATTAGGTGAGCCATGCATTGAAATAGAAACTAGCAAAAGGAGGAGGTTGAATTGTGCAATAATAATAATAATAATAATAATAATAACAACAACAACAATAATAATAATAAATTACAGTGCTCAAGGATTTTCATGTGGAAGCATAAGTAGGTAAAAACCACAACTAGAACTCTTGTTTTAAGATTTCTCTCCCCGCTAGTCCATCGGAGCATGTTTCCACTATACCTCACTATATAATCGAGAGTAGTGAAATCCCATGTATTTTAGTTAACAATCAAAATTATCGAAGTGTATTTTAGAATTTCTTCCCAGGAAATCACATTTGAAAGTGTAAGCATTTGGAAGCTGATTGAAGGCTCGAGACAAATCACAAATTGAGCTCAAGGACTTTGAAGTACCTTTTAAGACGATGATAGTAGCCATATGTGCCTGATAGAATGTAGAAGTTTCACTGCGAAGTGTTGAAATGAAGGAGAGACCTTTATAAACAAGATGGGAGAGGGTTCCGTTTACAAAGAGGCACCAAAAATCAGCGAGTTGCACCATTTATTTGCAAAACGTTTGAAATCCAATGACTACAAAATACAAAAATCAATTAACATAAAGATAAGTTCAACGACTGAACTGGTTTGGTCTATAGTCTGGCTTAACTAGCAACCCCTAGTATTAATAGTCAACAATGGCTACAAAATTTTGTTTGAATGGCAACAAAATACAAAAAATTAGTTAACTGAAAAATAGAATAGTCGACTGAGCTAGATTTGGGTCAGCTGGTCTGGTTGGCAGTCACCTTAAATTCTCAATGTTCAATGACAACTAACAACCCCCAGTATTGATAGTCAACTAAGGATAACATTTATTGTCTGAAGTTGGCTGATAAAAGGTTGATTGAAATGGTTATAGATTACCAGCGGTTGGTTGACTCATCAAGGAGTCACCATTAGTCTTGATCAGTCGACTGATCAACCTGCTCCGTGGAACAATTTTTTTGGAATTTTTTTTTAAAAAATTATTTATGTTTTGGCTCTATTAGATAAATTTTCAGTAAATTTAAAACGACTCAAAGTTTCGCAAAACACTTTGAGAATTTGCTATCTGCTTCTGCTAGAGATAAGTTATGAAAGTATAGATCAACTTCTGAATAGTCTTCAATAGAATACAATGGCAACATCTTGGTTATTCAGAAGGGACACTGGATAGAGAACAAATGGATGTGGGTGATTAATTGAAGTATTCGATTAGATATTTTCATTATGTTAAAATATAAATGTATTGTCTAATACAAATAAAAAATATATTTAGACATATATGGTTATTGATTAACAAGATAAAAACACCATTTGAATTACAATTAAATTGCACACATTTAACCTTTACATTAAAGAAATGTATGGAAAACAAAAACAATACTTGTAAAATTTTATTTTTTTCCATGGTGTGTTATAGGAAATAATATTTATGTTCTGTTATTGTCTATTTATATATTTCCTCTTTGGGAATTTTCCCTTTAATGTTTCTCCTCTATATAGAGGAACCTTATGGTCTCATAATAAACATGTCGTTCATTTCTTCCACATAGTATCATAATCATAGCGACTATCAGAATATGAGCTCAGGTTTCCTCGTGATAACCTAATCCCCGCGGCAGCCCCCTCCCTTGTCTCCTCAGGTATCATGCACGCCCCTTCCTCTATCGCCTTGGGAGTTGTGCCCAACCCTAATCCAGCGATGCCCAACACAGCTGGAGCACCCATCGATGCCCAACACCGCCTTAGGTCCTGAGTAATGCCCGACCCCAATCCAACAATGCCCAATATCGTTGGAGCACCCAGTGATGCCCATCACCTCCTTCGGGCCTCCGTTGGTGCCTTAGGGCCATCGCACATGTCCACAACTTCACCTCTGGAACCATGCCATGCATCAGTAGTCTACAACTCTCCTCGATGCTACCTTTTACTGATTTTGGTGTAGTTGGGATTGGGTTTGTTCATCCAAATACAATCTGTCCGCCCTATAGCCTCAACTTTGTTGAGATATTAGTTATCATTTATTGTTTTCTTGTATTTTCCTTTCTTTATATCCATCTCATATAATTTGCCCAACGGGTTTCTCCTCTATATAAGGGAACCTTAAGGCCTCAAGAATAAGCTATTCATTATTTTCTTTTTTTTGAGCCAAAAAAGGGGGAAACACATAGTGGTGTCCACCCCGATATAATATTAAATTATTTTAAAAATTACATATTACAAAAGCCAGGACCCAAGCATGCACTTATAGTGGAGGCATACATTCTCACAATAGAAATAATGACCCGAGAAAAGAACATCATTATGACCCAACCAAATGACCCACAACACTGCCACCGGGGAAGAACATCCTTTATGTGTTGACTACGTGCCCCAAAAAGGAAGATAGAAAGGAATCGAAGGAATGGGTGCAAATCCAATGCAAACCCACCTCGATCCAGAGAGGCGAGGAAACATGGCTGTTGGAGTATGCGTTATATGCGTCACATGTATGGGAGATGGATAAATGGATCTCTCCAATATCCATTTACCACATCCAGTTGTTTAGTCCCACATTGTCCAGTGGTGGGACTTGGAGGCTCTGTGGAGGCTATATAAGGAGCCCCAGACCTCCTGTATCAGATGAGAAAGTGCAATACAAAATATGTCCCGTTGAGGGCTTCTCCCGTGGTTTCATCTCGCTCCTTACAGAGTAGGGTTCCACGTAAAATCCCGTCTTCTTAATATTTCTTTATCTTTATTCTGATACGCTTCCGCTTCTCTATTTTCTAACATGGTATCAGAGCGGGTTCGATTCTCGCAGAAATGATTTTCCATTTGTTCGAGATTCGAGTTTGGTGATTTTATAATTTTAAAGATCTATTCATGTTCTTTATGTGTGTTCGAGATTCGATTATCATGAAGATTCATAAGTTCTTGGAGATTTGGGTTTTAAGATTATTTGAGATCTAGGGTTTTATCTAAACCCTAGGCGTTCATGTTCAAGTTGATTCTGCCGGCAACTCCTGACCGATTCAGGCCTTTCAGATTTCGCTGGCACATCGATCCAGTAGCGGCGAGCCACAAGGAATGTCATTCCAAGCATGCTCCCCACCCAACAAATCGCCGCACGATCATCCATGCGACGTGCAGACCATCGCGCATCGCGCCTCTCCTCCTTGGCGATGCTCTAAACAACATCCACGGCCCAAGCCGCGCTGCCGGCAGAGCACCCGTGTCCCCTGGAGGAAACCTCCTTCCTCACGCGCAAGCCCTCAAGCGTCGCATCTCATAACCCTGACCGAGTCAGTATCACGCACCAGGTCCAGTCCCGCGGTAGACATGGAGGAGCGAGGCTTCTCCCTTTTGCAAGCCCTCTGCCACCAATACAGGTACCCCATGCGGCGAGGCCCCATCGCCAAACACAGGCGCACAATCTCCTGACAGGGCCCCCAGGCACGCGCCGACAAACACCCTCGTGCCGCCCTCCTTCGAGCTTTCCACCGGTCCATCGAAAGGCGACGCGCAAGCTCCTCGCGGCGCATCTCCCTCGCGCGAGACACGCTTCCAGGCGGGAACCCCGCTCGCGCGTGCATCTCCTGCGGCGGCTCCAGCCGCCATGACCAGCGGCGGCAGGAGAAGTGAACCCCCAAAGGGGGAGGTGGCACTCCAACCCTCTTGGCGGAGGGTTTATTCGAAGGGGGAACCCTAACGAGGGGGCGCCTGCGTTTTATAAAAAAAATATGCTGCTGCAGTTTTTAGAGCCCAAGTGGGCCGGTACTCTGTTTAAAAAGATATATATCGAGGGTGGTTGGTTCCAAGCCAAGTTGGGACCGTGTTTTCCTTTAAAAAAAGGAAAAGAAAGAGGCGCGTACAAGAAAAAAAAGCCGTACGCAAAGCAAAAAAATGCAAGAAAAGCCGTAAAAAAATGTTGAAACGGCTTAAAAAAATAGTTTAAAAAAAAGTGACGGCTTTAAAAAAATGATGAAAAACCGCAAGGAATTTTTGAGAATGTTCATGTTTTCCCCAATATTTTGTCTTCTCCCAACTTTGTCGACGTCTCATTTTCCGACAAGTATGGGAGAAAGGAGGAGTATATGTAGAGTCACAGGTCATGTTGCAGATATCAGACGCAGACCAAGTCAGATTTTCAGACTCTACAAGTTTTCATATGAAGATTTTCTATACGTAATTTCAGACTCGATGTTCTGATTCTGAGTCAACGATTTGATGCACAATTCCAGACTCGAAGTTCAGATTCCGAGTCCCAATTTGATGCGCAATTTCAGACTCGACATTCAGAGTCCAAGTTCGAGGCACTCCATGTTGAGAGGCCCATTTTCGAGTTCTCCAGAGAGACTCATTTTCAGACACGCATATGTTTGCAGTCATTTTCAGATGAGCACATGTTTGCCATCTTTTGTTATGGTCCCCATCTTTTCATGTTGTTTCAGCCGGAGTTTTCATGTGAGCCATAGGGACTCCAGAGTAGAGGACCATACCCTATGTCTTGTTGGCAAGGATTTTCATGTGGTGTCATAGGGACACCAGAGCAGTGTACCATTCTCTGAGCCAGATGGGAGAGACACAGTTCTCCAAAGAGGAGACTTTTCAGACTCCATTCACCAGCGACCGTGGACTCTGAAGAGGATTGTACAACCACGGCCCTCATTCAGTTCGGCCCTTTTCGGAGATGGAGCAGTTGTCCACATATTGTGGCGGGCCAGAGTACTCCGACGAGGAGACTCATTTTCTGTTGCAGTGACTTTGACATGCGCAGTTCAGAGCACATGCTCTCCGACGAGGAGATTCAGCAGACTCACACTCCAGCCTGTTCGTCCTCCTCACCTGCACGACATGAGAAGCAACGTCCTCGACTGCAGCAATGTGCGCATTGGGTTGACATTGTCCGTAGTGTCCTGTAGCGTTGAATTGAGTTTCTTTCTGTTTATACAAGCTGAGCATTGCATGCTCCAGCTTGAGGGGGAGTGTTGGAGTATGCGTTATATGCGTCACATGTATGGGAGATGGGTAAATGGATCTCTCCAGGATCCATTTACCCCATCCAGTTGTTTAGTCCCACATTGTCCAGTGATGGGACTTGGAGGCTCTGTGGAGGCTATATAAGGAGCCCCAGACCTCCTGTATCAGATGAGAAAGTGCAATGCAAAATATGCCCCGTTGAGGGCTTCTCCCGTGATTTCATCCCGCTCCTTACGGAGTAGGGTTCCACGTAAAATCCCATCTTCTTAATATTTCTTTATCTTTATTCTGATACGCTTCTGCTTCTCTATTTTTTAACAATGGCATCAAAAGAAAAGTTGCTCCAGAGTCTTAATGTCATTGCTACACAAAGGACATCTATTTGATATCATCGTGAATAGCTTAGCACAACGGTCCCTAGTCATATTGTGCTTACATCTAAAAGCCACAAAAAGAATCCAATCCTCTCTGGAAGCCCAAGTGACTAAATTAGCTTGCAATCCTGAATCAGACTAATAGAAAGAGAAGGGGGTGGCATACAGATGGCACCGTAGGCCTTCCTAAATGAGAATGGAGTGTCCTTCCACACCCAATGATCTTGCCCAGAGGATGTCATGTCCACCTGCCCAAGCGAATCCAGAAGACGAAGGACTTCCTCGAGGCGTTGATCAGAAAAAGAGGATTTGAAAGGCGACATCCAATTACCATTATCCCAGTAATCCACGACATACGCATCAATAGTAGCAGTCAAGGCAAACAGACGAGGAAAGCGACTGCCAAGGGGCCCACCCCCATCCAATCATTCGTCCAGAATCCAAACATGGTGCCATTCCCTGTAACCGACCAGAAAAGCTCATGGAAGCGAGGCAATACCTTCAGAATCCCTTTCCAGAACGCAGATTGGTTCAGACCCTATCGTAGCAAGATTGGGCCAGCCAAAGAAACATCATAAATGCATCGGACTAAGCTACAACACAAGCCCTCATTGTCACCCCGAATCCTGCTCACCCATTTGAGCAAGAGGGCCTCGTTGAGGGTCTCCAAGTACTTGATCCCCAACCCGTCACTCTTTCTTAGGCAAAGTAATGGTCTCCCAGTCAACTAGGTGAACATCCTGCCCCTCCTGACCAAACCTGCTCCATAGGAACCTGCGCATCAACCGCTTCAAGCGCCTCCTGATACCTACCGACAGGAATCGAGAGGAGAAGAAGAACACCGGAATCACAGACAGAACTGCCTTAATCAACACCAGATGTCCCCCTCGCGACAAAAGAGAAGCCTTCCATCTAGTCAGTTTCCTTTCCATTTTCTCCACCACTGGTACCCAGTCCAAAAGCTTAATTTTGCCAGTTGTGAGAGGAAGCTCAAGGTACTGGATTGGAAGGGAGCCACAAGACGTGCCCATCTCCGTGCTACAAGAAAGCACCTCCTCCGCAGATATGCCAAAAGGAACCATAGTGGACTTATCATAATTCAATCCTAGCCCGGACATCTCCCCAAAGATCTCAAGAGTGAGAGCCATGTCATCAGCCTCTTCTTTGCCACCCTCAATAAACATGATCGTGTCATCCGCATATTGGATCAAGGGAATACATATCTCCCCGCATCTATATCCTGAAGCAACTCCATCACTCTAAACTCGATCAACCATGCAAGCAAGAACATACGCTGCAAGAACAAAAGGCAAAGGGACGAGAGGGTACCCTTGTCTGACCACTCTCTGCGGCTGAAAGAAACCTCCTCTGGATGACCATTCATTAGCACCGCGAGCGATGTCGTGGTGATGCAACGCTTCATCCAGGAGATCCAAATGTTTAGAAAGCCCCTCCTGTACAGAGCCACCCACAAGAAATACCAGTCCAATGTGTCATATGCCTTGGCAAAGTCAACTTTCCAAAGCATAGCCTATTTGCCACCTTGTTTCCAATCCGATATAATCTCAAAAGCCAACACCAAACTGTCCCCAATCTGCCAATTCGTTATTTTCTCAGAACATGGTATCAGAGCAACGGTCTTAGATCGGAGTTCTCGTACCCTGAACCCTAACCCACACCGGCCACCCTCTCCACACGCCGCCAGTGTCGCCCTCTCCACACATCGGAGGACTGTGGGATCCTCCATGTCCCTGCACAGCCCTTACAGGGCTCCCCAGGCCACCACAGGGTCCTTGTTGGGCCCTATTGGCAGCCGCCCAAGCCGTTGTGGGACCCTCCCAAGTCGTTGCAGGTTGTTTTGGGATGTTGTGGGCACCACCAGCCCACTTCTCAAACCATTGGGGCCTCCCCAGGCCTCCGTTAGGCCCTAACGGGGCCCCATACGACGAAACTCGATGACATCACACCTTGGTGCGCCATCCAGAGGCTCTTTTTTGGTCTGATTTTGACCAGAAAATATGATTTCAGACCTATAAATCACCTTTTCCGGCCCTATCGTGGATCAAGGATTAACGAGGATGGTTGTATGAGTCTAAATGTACAACCAATCCTCCCTCTGATTATGTAGACTCGATCGGATTAGTCTACTTCCCACTCTCGTTTCGTTTTAGCATTCTTCTTCATCATGTCTGAAAACTAGCAGAGCCGATTGAGCCTCCAGATACTTCGGCTCATGCAGTTCCACGCCTTGATGAAATTGTTTCTCGTGTACAAGAGATCATGACTCATGTCGCTGGCAACCACTACATGTTCCTCAGATGTTGCTGCAGCTGCTAGAGTCTCTTCGAACTCCTCAGGTATAGCATATGCTTTTACCAGTGGTAGCAAGGTAGATATGATAGAATGAATATGGACTCCGGTTCTTCTCACCATCTGTGTGGAGACTGAGCGTAGTTCCATTCGTACAGATCTATACCCCTAGTAGATGGAATGTCATTGCGAACGAGGTTTACTTACCCATTACAAGACAAAGGGTGGTGTATTTGACGCAATCTATGTGCCTGCAGAATGTTTTATATGCTCCTGGCTTTCATATGAACTTACTTTCTATTGGTCAGATCATGAAGGATCTGCATTGTCATGCTATTTTGATCCCTCTTCTCTTGTGTTTCAGGATATACTCACGAGTTGGGTAATTGGATGTGGTCATGAGCAATAGGGTTTCTACAGACTAGTCTAGCCTCGAGCTGGTGCCTCTACCATTCCTAGTGGACTAGTCTCACCATACTTGTGGCATCTTCGTGGACACCTTCCTCTGTAGAAGTTGTGTCATGTCCTCCCATATATTTCCACACAATCTTCATTCTAATGTGAACTTGCCAGTTTAGGAAGCATCACCACTCTTCTTTCCCTGGCCGTCAGAGTCGTAGTAGTAGTCAGTTATTTGACCTTAGATATTTGAGGTCCGAGTCATGTTTTTGATCTCTCAGGACACTGTTTTTATCTTGTTGCAGTGGATGATTATTCTAGACTTTCATGGGTCTTTCTGTTGAAAAACAAGTTGGAAGCTAGGCCTGTCATTAAATCTTTTATTAATGAAATAAAGAACATTTTTTCTATTGCTATCAACTTTATTCGCTCTGACAATACTTTAGAGTTCTGCACGTTACAGTTATCTGAGTTCTTTAGGTAACTTGGCATCGTACACCAGACCTCATGTGCTTACACCTCTCAGCAGAATGATGTTGTCGAACGTAAACGCTCTCATTTACTTGATGTGATCAGGATACGTTTTATTCAAATCCGTGCTCTTCACTCTTTATGGGGTGATGCGGTTCTCACTACTCGCTACTTGGTGAACCACATGCCATCTTCTTTCTTAGGAGAGAAGGTTCCTTTCTCTTTCTCGATTGCATTTCTCAAGACATGTTCTCTCTTACACCTTATATGTTTGGCTCTGTTGCTTTTGTTCACCATCTGACGCCTAGTCATGATAAGCTCTCTCCTAAAGTTGTCAAATGTATCTTTGTAGGCTACTCTCGTACCCAAAAAGGGTATCGTTGTTTTGATATGGTTCAACATAGGTACTATGTTAATGTTAATGTCACATTCTTTGAGTTTATTATATATTTCTCTCCTACATGTGACAGGTTGACTCCGTCTGACTCTAACGAGGAGGTATACGTGCCTCCTCCTACGGTTGCACGACCTCCAGTACTTACACCACCTCTACCACATTTACCACCTGCATCACCTCCACCACCTTTGTTGCCATCACGTCCAGTACCTACACCTGCTCTTGTGGTTACCTCTGGACTACCACCCAGTACCTTAGCTCAGTTTTTGCCACGTGTTTTTGTTCGCATGCCACTCACAGTTCCCCCTTCTCATGGGTCTTCCCCCATCACCCATCGCGTCCCATGTATGTAGTGAGCATTCTGATCTACTAATGGTGCTGGTGATTTGTCAATGCAACATGATTATTTATAGGATGCGTAGGTATTCTCTCAGGAGGGTAGCTTACAGGATGAGGAGGATGCAGGTGATTTAGATATGTCTATTGCTCTACGGAAGCAGACACGTACTTATGCTACATATCCTTTTGCAGTCCATGTTTCCTTGGGCCAACTCTCAGAGACTTCAGGAGGTTTGTCTTGGTACTGTCAGCCGTGGAGATCCTATAGACATATCAGGAGGCTATACAAGACAGACAATGATGTCTTGCCACGAAGGAGGAGATGACCGCATTACAGTCGTGGCACATGGAGAATTGTTACAGCTCCTACAAGAGCATCTGTTGTAGGATAAAAGTGGGTGTTTACGGTAAAGCACTGAGCATATGTCAACGTGGATCGCTACAAGGCAAGACTTGTGGATCGTGGTTTCACCCAGACATATGGGGTGGACTATTAGGATACTTTCTCTCTAGAAGCTTGGCATTCTAAACTGCAGATTCTTCTTTCTGTTGCAGTGACATGGGACTGGCCCCTATATCAGCTTGATGTGAAGAATGTGTTTCTCTATGGTGACTTGAAGGAGGAGGTCTATATGTAGCAGCCACTTGGGTTTGCTGGTGAGGAGGTGTGTCAGAAGGTTTGCAGGCTTCACAAGTAGGGTTGAAAATTGTCGGATACATATACGAATATAGTTGTTACCATATCCTTATCCTTTTTAAAATTCGCATATGAATACAAATACGAATATCACACGAATGTGTAAAATGTAAAATCATATCCTCAAGTACGAATATGAATGCAAAACATATATTGATAATTCGGATACAGATATTTGACAAACGAATACGAATTGATATATGAATATTATATATGTTAAATTTTACTTAAAAGCTATAAGCATTTTCATTTCATAATGATTTTCAATGTATAAAATGTAGATTAAATATGTTAATAATAAATATGTGCATAAAAGTAAGTAAATAATAAAAGAAAGATTATGAAACTTACTCCTTTATGTACCATGTAAGTATTGGTATCATCTATAATTTGAACATTCATATTTGTATCCATATTTGTATACTTCAAAAAAATGAATCTTCGTATTCGTATCCTCAAAATTTTGAACATTCATATTCACATTCGTATTCATCGAAATTGAGGATATTATATTCGTATTCATATTTGTATTCAGTGAATGTTGAACATTTGCATTTCTATTCGTCAGATACAAGAAAATGACATCCATGTCCTCTATTTGACGAATGTGGATATGAACGGATACGAATAAATTTGTATTTGTTTTCATCCCTATTCACAAAAGCAATCTATGACCTTAAGCAGAGTCTAAGAGCATGGTTCCAGAATCTCTCAAATCTGATAGAACATCACGGGTTCGTGAGAACGACTACAGATCATTCATTGTTTGTTCAGATGTCTTAGAGAGGTATAGTTGCCGTACTTGTTTATGTTGATGATACCATTGTTACAAGGGATGATGAGCATGGCATCCATGCTGCTAATGATTTCCATGATCATCAATTTATAACGAAGGACCTTGGCAGTCTACGCTACTTCCTTAGACTAGAGTCTGCCAGGAACCATCTGGGTCTTGTGATGACCTAGAGGAAGTACGTTACAGATCTTCTCTCTGAGAGGGGCATGTCATATTACAGACTTGCTACTACTCCCATGGACTCGAGCATGAAGCTATACATTGACGACACTGAGGAGGTAGACAAGAGGATGTATAGCGAACTCGTTGATAAGCTCGTATATGTGACCATCACCAGGTCAGATATATCCTTTGCAGTGAGTCAGTTCATGGAGCGATCTAGACATGTACATATGGATGCAATCCACATGATTCTGAGATATCCGAAGACCTTTCCTGGCACTGATATTCTATTTAGCAGAGGCACATCCCTTACCATTACAACTTGTGCAGATGCAGATTATGCGGGATGTCCCAAGGACATAAAGTCTACCTCTGGATTTGCATTGTTCATAGGGAGTTCCTTAGTCTCATGGAAGACCAAGAAGCAGATTATGGTTGCCAGATCCAATGCAGAGTCTGAGTACAGAACCATGGCACAAGGGAGTACAGAAATGATGTGGGTCATATATGTTCTTACTGACATAACTATTGAGGTGCCTCTTCCCATGCACCTCCAATGTGACAACTAGGTTGCTCTCTTCATTGCCAACAATCTAGCCTTTTATGAGAGGACCAAACATATCGAGGTAGACTGTCACTAAACTCGAGATACGATTCAGAAGGGTTTCATCTCCATTACTCATGTTAGCTTAGGAGATCAAACAATAGATGTGTTCATCAAGGTCCTAACTAGAGGGTCATTCCATAGATGTTGTTCCAAGATAAGCATGATTGATATCTACGCTCCAGTTTGAGGGGAGGTGTTGAGATATTAGTTATTGTTTGAGTTGTTATCCGTAACTTATGGTGTAGATGGGTAAATGGATCACTTAAAGATCCATTTACCACATCAGTTGTTTAGTCCCACATCGATCATCTGTGGGACGTAGAGACTCAATGAGGGCTATATAAGAAGCTCCTCACCCTCCTGTATCAATGAGAAAACGCAATGCATACATCAGCCCTTTGAGGTTTTCTCCCGTGGTTTCATCCCGGTCCTTAGGGAGTAGGGTTCCACGTTAAATCTCGTTTTCAATGTTTTTATTCTGTCTCTGATATTCATTTCTGCATGTTTATTTTCTAACATGGTATCAGAGTGGGTTCGATTCTCGAGCTTTTTAATTATATTCTTTGTTTTGGTTCGAGATTCAATTATCAAGAAGTTCGATTCTGGTTTATTCTTGAAGATTATTCCTATTCGTCAATTGTTCAATCAAGTTCTTGTTCTAGGGTTTAAATGAAACCCTAGATTTGGTTTTGTAAAGGCACATACGCATCAGATGCTCCAAGCAGAGCACCATGGAGCATGTATCTCTTCCGGGCAGATCCCAACGCATCCTCTTCCAGCACGGGACCATACGCGAGTGCTTCTCCCTCCAGTGGGCAGAAAGTTCCTGGGCAAAGGTGCTCTATCGACTCATGCAGCCGCATCCAAGCAGCAACTACATCACGCAGGTGACGTGGTGCCCTTTTCCAGGCGCAGCTTCGGAGCCCTCCATCCCACCAAAGATCGAATTTCCTCTGTTGGGAAAATCAGATCTGCGTGGATTAAAAAAAAGAGGAAGTACCGATCGACGCATCCCATGCAAGTTCCCCTTCTCCGCACAAGCCCTCCATCACCTCAGGCGGATGCGGCTCACCTTCTGATACACAAGATACATACCTTTAGCCGCATCTCCCTCCAGGCCTTCGCGTACCTCCCTTCCGACCGTATGTGGCTCCAAGTGGCGACGCTCTAGGAGACGAGGCCTCCCCTTCGCAGCAGCAGGTGACACCTCCTCTCAATCGGCGCCCCCTCCTCTCCAGTGGCGGTAATGCCTCCTCGTGGAGCTCCTCCGCTCCACGTGATCTCCAGTCCACGCGTCTGCAGGCGGCGTCGAGCTTGCTCCAGGCGGTGGATCACACCTCTCCTCTCCTCATCTCCAGCAGGCGGCACGGTAAGAGGAGCCCCATCGGGGGCGAGGTGTCTATGAAGAAGGGTTCCCAAGTGGGAACCCTGATAAGAGAAAAAAATCGAGGGCCCATGTGGGTCGTACGGTAAAAAAGGAGAGAAGGGGGCCTAAGTAAAAGAGAGAGAGAGAGCTGCAGCCTTTTACTATACCTCACTATATAATCGAGAGTAGTGAAATCCCATGTATTTTAGTTAACAATCAAAATTATCGAAGTGTATTTTAGAATTTCTTCCCAGGAAATCACATTTGAAAGTGTAAGCATTTGGAAGCTGATTGAAGGCTCGAGACAAATCACAAATTGAGCTCAAGGACTTTGAAGTACCTTTTAAGACGATGATAGTAGCCATATGTGCCTGATAGAATGTAGAAGTTTCACTGCGAAGTGTTGAAATGAAGGAGAGACCTTTATAAACAAGATGGGAGAGGGTTCCGTTTACAAAGAGGCACCAAAAATCAGCGAGTTGCACCATTTATTTGCAAAACGTTTGAAATCCAATGACTACAAAATACAAAAATCAATTAACATAAAGATAAGTTCAACGACTGAACTGGTTTGGTCTATAGTCTGGCTTAACTAGCAACCCCTAGTATTAGTAGTCAACAATGGCTACAAAATTTTGTTTGAATGGCAACAAAATACAAAAAATTAGTTAACTGAAAAATAGAATAGTCGACTGAGCTAGATTTGGGTCAGCTGGTTTGGTTGGCAGTCACCTTAAATTCTCAATGTTCAATGACAACTAACAACCCCCAGTATTGATAGTCAACTAAGGATAACATTTATTGTCTGAAGTTGGCTGATAAAAGGTTGATTGAAATGGTTATAGATTACCAGCGGTTGGTTGACTCATCAAGGAGTCACCATTAGTCTTGATCAGTCGACTGATCAACCTGCTCTGTGGAACAATTTTTTTGGAATTTTATTAAAAAAATTATTTATGTTTTGGCTCTATTAGATAAATTTTCAGTAAATTTAAAACGACTCAAAGTTTCGCAAAACACTGAGAATTTGCTATCTGCTTCTGCTAGAGATAAGTTATGAAAGTATAGATCAACTTCTGAATAGTCTTCAATAGAATACAATGGCAACATCTTGGTTATTCAGAAGGGACACTGGATAGAGAACAAATGGATGTGGGTGATTAATTGAAGTTTTCGATTAGATATTTTCATTATGTTAAAATATAAATGTATTGTCTAATACAAATAAAAAATATATTTATACATATATGGTTATTGATTAACAAGATAAAAACACCATTTGAATTACAATTAAATTGCACACATTTAACCTTTACATTAAAGAAATGTATGGAAAACAAAAACAATACTTGTAAAATTTTATTTTTTTTCCATGGTGTGTTATAGGAAATAATATTTATGTTCTGTTATTGTCTCTTTATATATTTCCTCTTTGGGAATTTTCCCTTTAATGTTTCTCCTCTATATAGAGGAACCTTATGGTCTCATAATAAACATGTCGTTCATTTCTTCCACATAGTATCATAATCATAGCGACTATCAGAATATGAGCTCAGGTTTCCTCGTGATAACCTAATCCCCGCGGCAGCCCCCTCCCTTGTCTCCTCAGGTATCATGCACGTCCCTTCCTCTATCGCCTTGGGAGTTGTGCCCAACCCTAATCCAGCGATGCCCAACACAGCTGGAGCACCCATCGATGCCCAACACCGCCTTAGGTCCTGAGTAATGCCCGACCACAATCCAACGATGCCCAATATCGTTGGAGCACCCAGTGATGCCCATCACCTCCTTCGGGCCTCCGTTGGTGCCTTAGGGCCATCGCACAGGTCCACAACTTCACCTCTGGAATCATGCCATGCATCAGGAGTCTACAGCTCTCCTTGATGCTTCCTTTTACTGATTTTGGTGTAGTTGGGATTGGGTTTGTTCATCCAAATACAATCTGTCCGCCCTATAGCCTCAACTTTGTTGAGATATTAGTTATCATTTATTGTTTTCTTGTATTTTCCTTTCTTTATGTCCATCTCATATATGCCCAACGGGTTTCTCCTCTATATAAGGGAACCTTAAGGCCTCATGAATAAGCAATTCATTATTTTCTTTTTTTTTGAAGCCAGAAAAGGGGGAAACACATAGTGGTGTCCACCCCGATATAATATTAAATTATTTTAAAAATTACATATTACAAAAGCCAGGATCCAAGAATGCACTTATAGTGGAGGCATACATTCTCACAATAGATACCATGACCCGAGAAAAGAACATCATTATGACCCAACCAAATGACCCACAACATTGCCACCGGGGAAGAACATCCTTTATGTGTTGACTACGTGCCCCAAAAAGGAAGATAAAAAGGAATCGAAGGAATGGGTGCAAATCCAATGCAAACCCACCTCGATCCAGAGAGGCGAGGAAACATGGCTGTTGGAGTATGCGTTATATGCGTCACATGTATGGGAGATGGATAAATGGATCTCTCCAAGATCCATTTACCACATCCAGTTGTTTAGTCCCACATTGTCCAGTGGTGGGACTAGGAGGCTCTGTGGAGGCTATATAAGGAGCCCCAGACCTCCTGTATCAGATGAGAAAGTGCAATACAAAATATGCCC
Organism: Ottelia alismoides; assembly: GCA_037367405.1. Lineage (NCBI taxonomy): Eukaryota > Viridiplantae > Streptophyta > Magnoliopsida > Alismatales > Hydrocharitaceae > Ottelia > Ottelia alismoides. The sequence goes on along the minus strand of JAZKJV010000733.1, from coordinate 116,545 downwards.
CGTTGAGGGCTTCTCCCGTGGTTTCATCTCGCTCCTTACAGAGTAGGGTTCCACGTAAAATCCCGTCTTCTTCATATTTCTTTATCTTTATTCTGATACGCTTCCGCTTCTCTATTTTCTAACATGGTATCAGAGCGGGTTCGATTCTCGCAGAAATGATTTTCCATTTGTTCGAGATTCGAGTTTGGTGATTTTATAATTTTAAAGATCTATTCATGTTCTTTATGTGTGTTCGAAATTCGATTATCATGAAGATTCATAAGTTCTTGGAGATTTGGGTTTTAAGATTATTTGAGATCTAGGGTTTTATCTAAACCCTAGGCGTTCCTGTTCAAGTTGATTCCGCCGGCAACTCCTGACCGATTCAGGCCTTTCAGATTTCGCTGGCACATCGATCCAGTAGCGGCGAGCCACAAGGAATGTCATTCCAAGCATGCTCCCCACCCAACAAATCGCCGCACGATCATCCATGCGGCGTGCAGACCATCGTGCATCGCGCCTCTCCTCCTCGGCGATGCTCTAAACAACATCCACGGCCCAAGTTGCGCTGCCGGCAGAGCACCCGTGTCCCCTGGAGGAAACCTCCTTCCTCACGCGCAAGCCCTCAAGCGTCGCATCTCATAACCCTGACCGAGTCAGTATCACGCACCAGGTCCAGTCCCGCGGTAGACATGGAGGAGCGAGGCTTCTCCCTTTAGCAAGCCCTCTGCCACCAATACAGGTACCCCATGCGGTGAGGCCCCATCGCCAAACACAGGCGCACAATCTCCTGACAGGGCCCCTTGGCACGCGCCGACAAACACCCTCGTGCCGCCCTCCTTCGAGCTCTCCACCGGTCCATCGAAAGGCGATGCGCAAGCTCCTCGAGGCGCATCTCCCTCGCGCGAGACACGCTTCCAGGCGGGAACCCCGCTCACGCGTGCATCTCCTGCGGCGGCTCCAGCCGCCATGACCAGCGGCGGCAGGAGAAGTGAACCCCCAAAGGGGGAGGTGGCACTCAAACCCTCTTGGCGGAGGGTTTATTCGAAGGGGGAACCCTAACGAGGGGGCGCCTGCGTTTTATAAAAAAATATTCTGCTGCAGTTTTTAGAGCCCAAGTGGGACGGTACTCTGTTTAAAAAGATATATATCGAGGGTGGTTGGTTCCAAGCAAAGTTGGGACCGTGTTTTCCTTTAAAAAAAGGAAAAGAAAGAGGCACGTACAAGAAAAAAAGCCTCACGCAAAGCAAAAAAATGCAAGAAAAGCCGTAAAAAAATGTTGAAACGGCTTAAAAAAATAGTTTAAAAAATGTGACGGCTTTAAAAAAATGATGAAAAGCCGCAAGGAATTTTTGAGAATGTTCATGTTTTCCCCAATATTTTGTCTTCTCTCAACTTTGTTGACGTCTCATTTTCCGACAAGTATGGGAGAAAGGGGGAGTATATGTAGAGTCACAGGTCATGTTGCAGATATCAGACGCAGACCAAGTCAGATTTTCAGACTCTACAAGTTTTCATATGAAGATTTTCCATACGTAATTTCAGACTCGATGTTCAGATTCCGACTCAACGATTTGATGCACAATTCCAGACTCGAAGTTCAGATTCCGAGTCCCAATTTGATGCGCAATTTCAGACTCGACATTCAGAGTCCAAGTTCGAGGCACTCCATGTTGAGAGGCCCATTTTCGAGTTCTCCAGAGAGACTCATTTTCAGACACGTATATGTTTGCGGTCATTTTCAGATGAGCACATGTTTGCCAACTTTTGTTATAGTCCCCATCTTTTCATGTTGTTTCAGCCAGAGTTTTCATGTGAGCCATAGGGACTCCAGAGTAGAGGACCATACCCTATGTCTTGTTGGCAAGGATTTTCATGTGGTGTCATAGGGACACCAGAGCAGTGTACCATTCTCTGAGCCAGATGGGAGAGACCCAGTTCTCCAAAGAGGAGACTTTTCAGACTCCATTCTCCAGCGACCGTGGACTCTGAAGAGGATTGTACGACCATGACCCTTATTCAGTTCGGCCCTTTTCAGAGATGGAGCAGTTGTCCACATATTGTGGCGGGCCAGAGTACTCCGACGAGGAGACTCATTTTCTGTTGCAGTGACTTCGACATGCGCAGTTCAGAGCACATGCTCTCCGACGAGGAGATTCAGCAGACTCACACTCCAGCCTGTTCGTCCTCCTCACCTGCACGACATGAGAAGCAACGTCCTCGACTGCAGCAATGTGCGCATTGGGTTGACATTGTCCGTAGTGTCCTGTAGCGTTGAGTTGAGTTTCTTTCTGTTTATCCAAGCTGAGCATTGCATGCTCCAGCTTGAGGGGGAGTGTTGGAGTATGCGTTATATGCGTCACATGTATGGGAGATGGGTAAATGGATCTATCCAGGATCCATTTACCCCATCCAGTTGTTTAGTCCCACATTGTCCAGTGATGGGACTTGGAGGCTCTGTGGAGGCTATATAAAGAGCCCCAGACCTCCTGTATCAGATGAGAAAGTGCAATGCAAAATATGCCTCGTTGAGGGCTTCTCCCGTGATTTCATCCCGCTCCTTACGGAGTAGGGTTCCACGTAAAATCCCATCTTCTTAATATTTCTTTATCTTTATTCTGATACGCTTCTGCTTCTATATTTTTTAACAATGGCATCAAAAGAAAAGATGCTCCAGAGTCTTAATGTCATTGCTACACAAAGGACATCTATCTGATATCATCGTGAATAGTTTAGCACAACGGTCCCTAGTCATATTGTGCTTACATCTAAAAGCCACAAAAATAATCCAATCCTCTCTGGAAGCCCAAGTGACTAAATTAGCTTGCAATCCTGAATCAGACTAATAGAAAGAGAAGGGGGTGGCCTACAGATGGCACCATAGGCCTTCCTAAATGAGAATGGAGCGTCCTTCCACAACCAATGATCTTGCCCAGAGGATGTTCTGTCCACCTGCCCAAGCGAATCCAGAAGACGAAGGAATTCCTCGAGGCGTTGATCAGAAAAAGAGGATCTGAAAGGCGACATCCAATTACCATTATCCCAGTAATCCACGACATACGCATCAATAGTAGCAGTCAAGGCAAACAGACGAGGAAAGCGACTGCCAAGGGGCCCACCCCCGTCCAATCATTCGTCCAGAATCCAAACATGGTGCCATTCCCGGTAACCGACCCGAAAAGCTCATGGAAGCGAGGCAATACCTTCAGAATCCCTTTCCAGAATGCAGATTGGTTCAGACCCTGTCGTAGCAAGCTTGGTCCAGCCAAAGAAACATCATAAATGCATCGGACTAAGCTACAACACAAGCCCTCATTGTCACCCCAAATCCTGCTCACCCATTTGAGCAAGAGGGCCTCGTTGAGGGTCTCCAAGTACTTGATCCCCAACCCGCCACTCTTTCTTAGGCAAAGTAATGGTCTCCCAGTCAACTAGGTGAACATCCTACCCCTCCTGACCAAACCTGCTCCATAGGAACCTGCGCATCAACCGCTTCAAGCGCCTCCTGATACCTACCGACAGGAGTCGAGAGGAGAAGAAGAACACCGGAATCACAGACAGAACTTCCTTAATCAACACCAGATGTCCCCCTCGCGACAAAAGAGAAGACTTCCATCTAGTCAGTTTCCTTTCCATTTTCTCCACCACTGGTACCCAGTCCAAAAGCTTAATTTTGTCAGTCGTGAGAGGAAGCTCAAGGTACTGGATTGGAAGGGAGCCACAAGACGTGCCCATCTCCGTGCTACAAGAAAGCACCTCCTCCGCAGATATGCCAAAAGGAACCATAGTGGACTTATCATAATTCAATCCTAGCCCGGACATCTCCCCAAAGATCTCAAGAGTGAGAGCCATGCCATCAACCTCTTCTTTGTCACCCTCAATAAACATGATCGTGTCATCCGCATATTGGAGCAAGGGAATACATATCTCCCCGCATCTATATCCTGAAGCAACTCCATCACTCTAAACTCGATCAACCATGCAAGCAAGAACATACGCTGCAAGAACAAAAGGCAAAGGGACGAGAGGGTACCCCTGTCTGACCACTCTCTGCGTCTGAAAGAAACCTCCTCTGGATGACCATTCATTAGCACCGCGAGCGATGTCGTGGTGATGCAACGCTTCATTTAGGAGATCCAAATGTTTAGAAAGCCCCTCCTGTACAGAGCCACCCACAAGAAATACCAGTCCAATGTGTCATATGCCTTGGCAAAGTCAACTTTCCAAAGCATAGCCTATTTGCCACCTTGTTTCCAATCCGATATAATCTCAAAATCCAACACCAAACTGTCCCCAATCTGCCAATTCGTTATTTTCTCAAAACATGGTATCAGAGCAACGGTCTTAGATCGGAGTTCTCGTACCCTGAACCCTAACCCACACCGGCCACCCTCTCCACACGCCGCCAGTGTCTCCCTCTCCACACATCGGAGGACTGTGGGATCCTCCATGTCCCTGCACAGCCCTTACAGGGCTCCCCAGGCCACCACAGGGTCCTTGTTGGGCCCTATTGGCAGCCGCCCAAGCCGTTGTGGGACCCTCCCAAGTCGTTGCAGGTTGTTTTGGGATGTTGTGGGCACCACCAGCCCACTTCTCAAACCATTGGGGCCTCCCCAGGCCTCCGTTAGGCCCTAACGGGGCCCCATACGACGAAACTCGATGCCGTCACACCTTGGTGAGCCATCCAGAGGCTTTTTTTTGGTCTGATTTTGACCAGAAAATATGATTTCAGACCTATAAATCACCTTTTCCGGCCCTATCGTGGATCAAGGATTAACGAGGATGGTTGTATGAGTCTAAATGTACAACCAATCCTCCCTCTGATTATGTAGACTCGATCGGATTAGTCTACTTCCCACTCTCGTTTCGTTTTAGCATTCTTCTTCATCATGTCAGAAAACAAGGGCGACATCTTTTCTTCGTCTAGTGCCTTCAAGGGTCCGGCTCAAGTTGGATGGGACGAAGTACCAGTTGTGGTCTATGCAGTTTTTGACCCTTATGTAGTGGAATAACAAGGAGCACATTCTGACAAAGCTCGATCCGACGGATAAGACTGGGGACAATGCTTCGTGTAAGCAAGATGACGCATACACACGCGTTTGGCTCTCTGGTACTCTCACTACAGAGATCATCAATGACACAGTGAACCAGCCCACCGCCAAGGCGATGTAGGATATTCTGACAGCCACGTATGCCCAAGCGAAGAATGAGGTCAAGATTTTTCAGCTCTAGTTTGGTATATGCATGGCCAAGAAGAATGTCCGTCCTATGCATAACTTCTATTCTTTGCTTCGAGACATGTTTGAGAAGCTTCACAACTTCATGCCTATCACCACCTCCACAGAGTAGGAGATAGCATACAAGAACTCCATGATGGTTGGAGTTTTCTTGGCAACCTTGGATCCGGAGTATGAGGCAGCATGTGCACAACTTCTTACAAGTATGACCATACCTCCCATGGAGGAGGCCTACAATCGTCTAAGCAGGCTTCTTATCCCACCCACTACCACCACGCATACCTCCTCAGCAATGGTTGCTTCTCATAACAGGGGAGGTTCTACGCAGTTCAAAAGGGCGTGACCCCCATGGCAGAGGAGGTGCACGTCAGCGTGGCCCCTACAACTAATGTTGCTATCCAGGACACTCCGAGGATACATGCTATTAGAAGCATGGATACCATACATTTGCTCAAGTAGCAGAGCCGATTGAGCCTCCAGATACTTCGGCTCATGCAGTTCCACGCCTTGATGAAATTGTTTCTCGTGTACAAGAGATCATGACTCATGTCGCTGGCAACCACTACATGTTCCTCAGATGTTGCTGCAGCTGCTAGAGTCTCTTCGAACTCCTCAGGTATAGCATATGCTTTTACCAGTGGTAGCAAGGTAGATATGATAGAATGAATATGGACTCCGGTTCTTCTCACCATCTGTGTGGAGACTGAGCGTAGTTCCATTCGTACAGATCTATACCCCTAGTAGATGGAATGCCATTGCGAACGAGGTTTACTTACCCATTACAAGACAAAGGGTGGTGTATTTGACGCAATCTATGCGCCTGCAGAATGTTTTATATGCTCCTGGCTTTCAGATGAACTTACTTTCTATTGGTCAGATCATGAAGGATCTGCATTGTCATGCTATTTTGATCCCTCTTCTCTTGTGTTTCAGGATATACTCACGAGTTGGGTAATTGGATGTGGTCATGAGCAACAGGGTTTCTACAGACTGGTCTAGCCTCGAGCTGGTGCCTCTACCATTCCTAGTGGACTAGTCTCACCATACTTGTGGCATCTTCGTGGACACCTTCCTCTGTAGAAGTTGTGTCATGTCCTCCCATATATTTCCACACAATCTTCATTCTAATGTGAGCTTGCCAGTTAGGAAGCATCACCACTCTTCTTTCCCTGGTCGTCAGAGTCGTAGTAGTAGTCAGCTATTTGAGCTTAGATATTTGAGGTCCGAGTCATGTTTTTGATCTCTCAGGACACTGTTTTTATCTTGTTGCAGTGGATGATTATTCTAGACTTTCATGGGTCTTTCTGTTGAAAAATAAGTTGGAAGCTATGCCTGTCATTAAATCTTTTATTAATGAAATAAAGAACATTTTTTCTATTGCTATCAACTTTATTCGCTCTGACAATACTTTAGAGTTCTGCACGTTACAGTTATCTGAGTTCTTTAGGTAACTTGGCATCGTACACCAGACCTCATGTGCTTACACCTCTCAGCAGAATGATGTTGTCGAACGTAAACGCTCTCATTTACTTGATGTGATCAGGATACGTTTTATTCAAATCCGTGCTCTTCACTCTTTATGGGGTGATGCGGTTCTCACTACTCGCTACTTGGTGAACCACATACCATCTTCTTTCTTAGGAGAGAAGGTTCCTTTCTCTTTCTCGATTGCATTTCCCCAGACATGTTCTCTCTTACACCTTATGTATTTGGCTCCGTTGCTTTTGTTCACCATCTGACGCCTAGTCATGATAAGCTCTCTCCTAAAGTTGTCAAATGTATCTTTGTAGGCTACTCTCATACCCAAAAAGGGTATCGTTGTTGTGATATGGTTCAACATAGGTACTATGTTAATGTTAATGTCACATTCTTTGAGTTTATTATATATTTCTCTCCTACATGTGACAGGTTGACTCCGTCTGACTCTAACGAGGAGGTATACGTGCCTCCTCCTACGGTTGCACGACCTCCAGTACTTACACCACCTCTACCACATTTACCACCTGCATCACCTCCACCACCTTTGCTGCCATCACGTCCAGTACCTACACCTGCTCTTGTGGTTACCTCTGGACTACCACCCAGTACCTTAGCTCAGTTTTTGCCACGTGTTTTTGTTCGCATGCCACTCACAGTTCCCCCTGCTCATGGGTCTTCCCCCATCATCCATCACGTCCCATGTATGTAGTGAGCACTCTGTTTCTACTAATGGTGCTGGTGATTTGTCAATGCAACATGATTATTTATAGGATGCGTAGGTATTCTCTCAGGAGGGTAGCTTACAGGATGAGGAGGATGCAGGTGATTTAGATATGTCTATTGCTCTACGGAAGCAGACACGTACTTATGCTACATATCCTTTTGCGGTCCATGTTTCCTTGGGCCAACTCTCAGAGACATCAGGAGGTTTGTCTTGGTACTGTCAGCCGTGGAGATCCTGTAGACATATCAGGAGGCGATACAAGACAGACAGTGATGTCTTGCCACGAAGGAGGAGATGACCGCATTACAGTCATGTGGCACATGGAGAATTGTTACAGCTCCTACAAGAGCATCTGTTGTAGGATAAAAGTGGGTGTTTACGGTAAAGCACCGAGCATATGTCAACGTGGATCGCTACAAGGCAAGACTTGTGGATCGTGGTTTCACCCAGACATATGGGGTGGACTATTAGGATACTTTCTCTCTAGAAGCTTGGCATTCTAAACTGCAGATTCTTCTTTCTGTTGCAGTGACATGGGACTGGCCCCTATATCAGCTTGATGTGAAGAATGTGTTTCTCTATGGTGACTTGAAGGAGGAGGTCTATATGTAGCAGCCACTTGGGTTTGCTGGTGAGGAGGTGTGTCAGAAGGTTTGCAGGCTTCACAAGTAGGGTTGAAAATTGTCGGATACATATACGAATATAGTTGTTACCATATCCTTATCCTTTTTAAAATTCGCATACGAATACAAATACGAATATCACACGAATGTGTAAAATGTAAAATCATATCCTCAAGTACGAATATGAATGCAAAACATATATTGATAATTCGGATACAGATATGTGACAAACGAATACGAATTGATATATGAATATTATACATGTTAAATTTTACTTAAAAGCTATAAGCATTTTCATTTCATAATGATTTTCAATGTATAAAATGTAGATTAAATATGTTAATAATAAATATGTGCATAAAAGTAAGTAAATAATAAAAGAAAGATTATGAAACTTACTCCTTTATGTACCATGTAAGTATTGGTATCATCTATAATTTGAACATTCATATTTGTATCCATATTTGTATACTTCAAAAAAATGAATCTTCGTATTCGTATCCTCAAAATTTTGAACATTCATATTCACATTCGTATTCGTCGAAATTGAGGATATTATATTCGTATTCATATTTGTATTCAGTGAATGTTGAACATTTGCATTTGTATTCGTCAGATACAAGAAAATGACATCCATGTCCTCTATTTGACGAATGTGGATATGAACGGATACGAATAAATTTGTATTTGTTTTCATCCCTATTCACAAAAGCAATCTATGACCTTAAGCAGAGTCTAAGAGCATGGTTCCAGAATCTCTCAAATCTTATAGAACATCACGGGTTCGTGAGAACGACTACAGATCATTCATTGTTTGTTCAGATGACTTAGAGAGGTATAGTTGCCGTACATGTTTATGTTGATGATACCATTGTTACAAGGGATGATGAGCATGGCATCCATGCTGCTAATGATTTCCATGATCATCAATTTATAACGAAGGACCTTGGCAGTCTACGCTACTTCCTTAGACTAGAGTCTGCCAGGAACCATCTGGGTCTTGTGATGACCTAGAGGAAGTACGTTACAGATCTTCTCTCTGAGAGGGGCATGTCATATTGCAGACTTGCTACTACTCCCATGGACTCGAGCATGAAGCTATACATTGATGACACTGAGGAGGTAGACAAGAGGATGTATAGCGAACTCGTTGATAAGCTCGTATTTGTGACCATCACCAGGTCAGATATATCCTTTGCAGTGAGTCAGTTCATGGAGCGATCTAGACATGTACATATGGATGCAATCCACATGATTCTGAGATATCTGAAGACCTTTCCTGGCACTGATATTCTATTTAGCAGAGGCACATCCCTTACCGTTACAACTTGTGCAGATGCAGATTATGCGGGATGTCCCAAGGACATAAAGTCTACCTCTGGATTTGCATTGTTCATAGGGAGTTCCTTAGTCTCATGGAAGACCAAGAAGCAGATTATGGTTGCCAGATCCAATGCAGAGTCTGAGTACAGAACCATGGCACAAGGGAGTACAGAAATGATGTGGGTCATATATGTTCTTACTGACATAACTATTGAGGTGCCTCTTCCCATGCACCTCCAATGTGATAACTAGGTTGCTCTCTTCATTGCCAACATCTAGCCTTTTATGAGAGGACCAAACATATCGAGGTAGACTGTCACTAAACTCGAGATACGATTCAGAAGGGTTTCATCTCCATTACTCATGTTAGCTTAGGAGATCAAACAATAAATGTGTTCATCAAGGTCCTAACTAGAGGGTCATTCCATAGATGTTGTTCCAAGATAAGCATGATTGATATCTACGCTCCAGCTTGAGGGGAGGTGTTGAGATATTAATTATTGTTTGAGTTGTTATCCGTAACTTATGGTGTAGATGGGTAAATGGATCACTTAAAGATCCATTTACCACATCAGTTGTTTAGTCCCACATCGATCATCTGTGGGACGTAGAGACTCAATGAGGGCTATATAAGAAGCTCCTCACCCTCCTGTATCAATGAGAAAATGCAATGCATACATCAGCCCTTTGAGGTTTTCTCCCGTGGTTTCATCCCGGTCCTTAGGGAGTAGGGTTCCACGTTAAATCTCGTTCTCAATGTTTTTATTCTGTCTCTGATATTCATTTCCGCATGTTTATTTTCTAACATGGTATCAGAGTGGGTTCGATTCTCGAGCTTTTTAATTATATTCTTTGTTTTGGTTCGAGATTCAATTATCAAGAAGTTCGATTCTGGTTTATTCTTGAAGATTATTCCTATTCGTCAATTGTTCAATCAAGTTCTTGTTCTAGGGTTTAAATGAAACCCTAGATTTGGTTTCGTGAAGGCACATACGCATCAGATGCTCCAAGCAGAGCACCATGGAGCATGCATCTCTTCCGGGCAGATCCCAACACTTCCTCTTCCAGCACGGGACCATACGCGAGTGCTTCTCCCTCCAGTGGGCAGAAAGTTCCTGGGCAGAGGTGCTCTATCGACTCATGCAGCCGCATCCAAGCAGCAGCTACATCTCACAGGTGACGTGGTTCCCTTTTCCAGGCGCAGCTCCGGAGCCCTCCATCCCACCAAAGATCGAATTTCCTCTGTTGGGAAAATCAGATCTGCGTGGATTAAAAAAAAAGAGGAAGTACTGATCGACGCATCCCATGCAAGTTCCCCTTCTCCGCACATGCCCTCCATCACCTCAGGCGGATGCGGCTCACCTGCTGATACACAAGATACATACCTTTAGCCGCATCTCCCTCCAGGTCTTCGCGTACCTCCCTTCCGACCGTATGTGGCTCCAAGTGGCGACGCTCTAGGAGGCGAGGCCTCCCCTTCGCAGCAGCAGGTGACACCTCCTCTCAATCGACGCCCCCTCCTCTCCAGTGGCGGTAATGCCTCCTCGTGGAGCTCCTCCGCTCCACGTGATCTCCAGTCCACGCGTCTGCAGGCAGCGCCGAGCTTGCTCCAGGCGGTGGATCACACCTCTCCTCTCCTCATCTCCAGCAGGCGGCACGGTAAGAGGAGCCCCATCGGGGGCGAGGTGTCTATGAAGAAGGGTTCCCAAGTGGGAACCCTGATAAGAGAAAAAAATCGAGGGCCCATGTGGGTCGTACGGTAAAAAAAAGAGAGAAGGGGGCCTAAGTAAAAGAGAGAGAGAGAGCTGCAGCCTTTTACCCTATTTGGGCATTTTTTTTAAAAGGAGAGGGCTCGGCCTATTCGGCCCATGCTTAAAAAAGAGAGGTTTGGGCCTTTGGGCTGAGTGATTTTGTATAAAAAAAATATTTTTGCGAAAAAGCACGTACAAAGGAAAAGTTGTACGGTAGAAAGAGACAACTATAAAAAAATGGAATAGCCAAGAACATGATTAAAAAATGATTGAGAAAGCTAGTTTTTTTATTATTATCGGCTAAGTGATTCATGTTTTGTATCCCCATTCTCTTAGGGCCTGTTTGGTTGCAGGGTTGGGCAGGGTTGGGTTGGGCAGGGTACCCCTGTGAATAGTAAACTGTGAGGAGGATTGGGTCGTTTGGTTGGAGGGGTAACTCGGGTTGGGCCAACCCAACCCTGCCCAACCCTGCAACCAAACAGGCTCTTATCTTCTCCCAACTTTGTCGATGCCATTGATTTCCGACAAGTATGGGAGAAAGGGGGAGTATAGTGTAGAGTTCTTCGACCATGATTCAGATTCCTCATATTCCAGATTCTCCAGTTCAGATTCTTCAAGCCAGATTTTACAGACTCTATAGTTGTTCAGACTCGACGATCAGATTCCGAGTCTTTGGTTTGATGTGCACATGTGTAACATTCCGGCTTAGGTCCCCGGTCCGTTATCGAGGAAACTGGCCCTGACAACTTGTTGGGTTCGGGCTCAAATTGGACCCGTTGACAACCACCCAAATGCTTAAGCCCAAGTTGTCAAGTAGTAATCCCCACCACTTATAAACCACACACACACTTCATGAGTTATAGATATGGCATTATGTTTGGGGGTATGGGTGTTACAACCTCCTCCACTTATATTCTCAACGTCCTCGGACCCGTCGACAACCACCCAAAATGCTTAAGCTCAAGTTGTCAAGTAGTAGTCCCCATCACTTATAAACCACACCCACACTTCGTGAGTTTTAGATGTTGCACTATGTTTGGGGGTATGGGTGTTACAACATGTTGTCAACATCAAGTTTGTGAGGTCCCCATCTTTTCTGGTCGGCTCAAAGTTTTCATGTAATCCATAGGGACTCCAGAGTAGAAATCCCATTCCCTATACCATGTGGGCTAGGGTTTTCATGTGGTTTCATAGGGACTCCAGAGTAGATATCCCATTCTCTGAGCTAGTATGGGAGAGACCCAGTTCTCCAACAAGGAGGCCTTTTCAGACTCTATTCTTCAGCGACAGTGGACTCCGACGAGGATGTCTCCACATCTTTTCAGTTTGTCCCTTTTAGAGATGGAGCAATTGTCCACATGATCCAGTCTTCTACATGTGGCGGGCCATAGTTCTCCAGGTGGAGACTCATTTTCAATTTTAGTGGCTCTGACAGGCGCAGTATAGAGCACACTCAGTTTGAGTCACACTCTAGCCCGTTTGGTCCTCCTCGACTGCACGACATGAGAAGCAACATCCTTGACAACAGCCGACAACTGTGCGCGTTGAGTTGGCATTATCTGTAGTGTCTTGTAGCACGAGTTTGAGATTTCTTTCTGTTTATCCAAGCTGAGCATTGCATGCTCCATCTTGAGGGGGAGTATTAGATTATATGTGTTGTCCATTTACCACATCCGTTATTTAGTCCCACATCGACCGTTTGTGGGATGTGGAGATTCAGTGAGGGCTATATAAGAAGCCCCTCACCCTCTTGTATCAGTGAGAAAGTGCAATGCATACATCAACCCTTTGAGGCGTTCTTCCGTGGTTTCATCCCGCTCCTTAGGGAGTAGGGTTCCACGTTAAATCTCGTTGTTCTCAATGTTTTTATTCTATCTCTGATATTCACTTCCGCACGTTTATTTTCTAACCTTTATCATTTATTACTTTCTTGTATTTTATGTCTATCTTATGTAATTTGCCCAACATGTTTCTCGTCTATATAAGAGAATCTTAGGGCCTCATGAATAAGTAATTCATTATTTTCTCATAACAAACTTGGATGATGGAAATTTTTGTGCTATAAGTTTTCCACACAACCAATTCCCTACATGATCGTATAGACAAAAATCATATCGTTCTAACAGTCGATTGTGTCCTTCCTAATCTCCTTAGTTCATCATAGCAGATAATAAGGTCAATATGTATTAACCTCAACTTTTGGGGCAATCAAAGGCACCGCTCCCATCGTCTAGATGGATGGGGCCAACTATGAACTATAGGTAATGCAATTCATGAGCATTATTGAGGGCACAAACAAAAAATATATTTAACGCAACCCGAGTCTGCTAACAAGATCGGAGCAAACACGTTATGGAAGCATGACAGTGCATGGTTCATGTTTATCTCTCCGGTACCCTTACAATAGAGATAACCAATGGTATTCTACATGAAACTAGTGCCAAGCAATCTAGGACATTCTCAGCGCAACATATTCTTAGGCGAAGAACGAGACGAAGATCCTCTATATGCACTATAACATTTTCACTATGAATTAGGGTGGTCGTTTCCATGCATTGCAATCCTGGTTGAGAGGCTTTTTCGAGGAGCTTCAAAGCTACATGCCTCTCAGTGTTAGTCCTGAGCATTTGATGCCCTACAGGAACACCCCAACAGTGGATGCGTTTATTGCGGCTCTTGATCTCCAGCCAATTTCTTATAGGTAGCTCTGTCCCTCCCATGGAGGCTTACATACATCTGAGCATGAATGATCCCTCCTGCTTTTACTACTCAGGTATCCTTTTCTATGGTAGCATCTCGTGGTAGAGTGGGCTCGACACAATTTAGAGGACATGGTGTCTGCATTAGAGGAAGTGGTTGTCCTCACCCTTATTGTGCATACTGCAACTGTATAGGATACTCTAAGGATACAGTTATCAGGAGTACAGTCTCCCTGTACACTTTCAGTATTACTAATGCTTCTCAGTCCTCAACCAACTTTGTTATCTCTGCAAATACCTCAAGTATTGATTATGCTCTTACCACTTAATACCTCAAGTATTGATTATGCTCTTACCACTTGTCATAATGCTAATATCCCATAATGGATCATGGACTCCAAAGCATCTCATCATTTCTGTGGTAATAATGAACAAATTTACATGCTACAATATCATTCCTCCTGGCCGATTTGTGGTCATTGATGATGGAAGACATTCTCATATTACAGGATAGGAGGATGATTTAGTTGATTCCTTCCATGTGTTTGTAATATGTGTTATATGGGCATGAATTTTCTATGAATCTTTTGTCTATCAACGAGATTACCAAGGATGTGAATTGTTGTGCTATTTTTTACCCTTCTCTAGTGTCTCAAGATATATTCATGGGTATGGATTCATTAAGATCAAGATACCACTAGAGAGGGGTGACTAGTAGTATCGATGGTAGAATAAAACTTTTACGGAATAGATTTGAGTACAATACAATCAACCAATCAATAAAGCACATTGTACATGATGTTATTATGGGAACGTAATATGGTGAGAATCACGACATGAGTCTACTGACTCGGGATTTCCGATTAGCCAAGCCAACCAATTGCTTTACTATAGCCCGATTTACGTGAATATCTCAACTGTTTTCAAGCCTCCTAGTTTGGAACTTCAGATTAAACATCAAAGTCAACACTACATATCTGATACCACGAAAGAGTCGAGTGTGGACAAGCTTTAACTATCTTCTGACTTCCTTAGATAGAGCATACTCCACGAATCCAAGAACAATCAGCAAACTTTTGGATCTAACACCAAAAGTTCTTCCATAGAAGGGTTATGGAAAGAATATAGAAATAGTATTTCATAATATTTTTCTCAGCAATATCACAACATATAGAAAAGATAATTACATATAATATTAGAATATAACATAAGAAATTATATCTCAATAAGTACATGTGAATAATAATATATTAAAGAATAATATCATTAGAGATGTGGCCTGTTAAAAGTGTAATGACTGTTGTCGAAAGTTAGAAGACTTGGTTGGGATCGAAAGTTGCTTGCTAAAAGCTTTTCTTGAAGAAACTATCTTCAAAACTATTCTCTCAAAAATATTGCGGAACTCAAAGAACAATAGAAAGAATAAGTGAATATTAGAACATATTTCATCATTTGTAGAGAGCTAGAGTGAATTGTGTGTCTTCCAACGTTGGGTATGTGGTTCCTTATATAGGGGTCCAAGAGAATATGCCATTGGAAACAAAATAAGAAAGAAATCAACAAGATTCAATATCAATAATCAATCATGCAAACTGAGGTGATCTATCATTTCTATTTGATTGATCATTCTAGCAAAGTGATCGATTATCTAATGACCGTTGGGATATTGTATTTAAAATATGATCGATTATGTAAACAATGTAATCGATCAGTCATGGTCAATCAGGTTAACCTCATGGTTGATCATGTTTGGTCGATCGTGTCTAGTTGATCAATGAAAAAATATGGTTGATCAATTCTGAGTTCTTTTACATGTTCTGATTTGAAAAGTTGTGACAGTATAACTTAATATTACAACTCTTCCCAATACAATGTAAAATACAGAATTACAACTTTGATTCAATACAAGAACTTTGAATTTTTGGAACAGGACAATACGTACTTCATAATTGCTATTTTCGATTAGTTAGTTATCATGTAGTCTTGTAAACAAGTATTCAAGTAAATGATTGCGATATATATATGTATCATCTTTAAAATAATCTTGTAAATAAAAAATAACTAATCATCCCCTTTTTTAATGATGGCAAACATTTAAAAGCTTAAAGAGTTGAATTTTGTAAGGGAAACAAAGCATTTTAGAAAATTTTAATTTAAATAAAAATTTAATTTCTTCCACTGACTAAAAGAATCTTGTAATCATTTTTAAATTTTTTAATTGTAAAGTTTGTGATTAACAACATCTTCTTAATTAAGTTCTCTTTATTTTTATGTTCTTTCCCTTAGTTCATTATCCCCCTCTCCTGTAACTTTTTAGTATACATGCTTTTATTTTTCCTCTTCATACTTTTATATTATCTCACTTTTTTGTTATCAATAAAAAGGTTAACAAGAAAAACTAAATGCAACTTACATTAATTAAAGGGATTATTACCCACAAACCCTGTAAACTTTTAAATTACCTTCTCGACCTTTGAAACATTGATATCCCTCCCTCGACCTCGTAAACTTGCTCTTTCTTACCCCACGAACCTTGCCGTTAAATTTACTTTTACTTGAGTCAATGTCTTGGGTTAATCTAACCAGGGGAGCATTGGATGGTGGATTTTCCACCTCCTCATCTCCTTCTTCCTCTTCTTTTTATTCTTCCTCCATTCTTCTTCTTCCCCCCTCTTTATTTTCTCTCTTTACCCCATCTCCATCCATCCACCAAATCGCCAAAATGTTCTATTTTTACGGATAAACCATCCTTCCGATCATGAAAATAATTTTTTCTCAAATTTTTCAAGATGATTTCTTGAACTGATTGATAAAAATTTGAGACTGCTAAACAAATTTGAGGTTGCTCTGTGCGAGGAAGCGGGGGGAAGGATGGGAGGTTGGGGCGTTCAGGAGAGGGTAGGGAGGTGGGGGGCGACATGTGGGAGGTGGGAGTTGAAGGCTGAGTGAGGGAGGTTGGGGGCGATGCAGAGGAGGTAGGGCAGAGTTCGGGGTGGTGCGAGGGTGGGTTGGGAGGTTGAGGGAGACGTGGGGGAGGTCGGGCAGAGGTCGATGTGGTACAGGGGTGGGCTGGGAGGTTGAGGGCGGCGTGGGGGAGGTCGGGCGGAGGTCGAGGTGGTGCGGGGGTGGGATGGGAGGTTGAGGGTAGCATGACGGAAGTCGGGTGGAGGTCGGGGCCATGCGGGGGTGAGCTGGGAGGTTGGTGCGGCACGAGGGGAGGTCGGGTAGAGGTCGGGGTGGTGCAGGGGTGGGCTGGGAGGTTGGGGGCAGTGCGAGGGAGGTTGGGTGGAGGTCGGGGTGGCTATTGTCGGCAGTGGGAGCTGCAGTAGGAGGTCATTGATGAGCTCCTCTCTGCCATCTCGGGCAATCCCCATGCACGTGATGAGGATGAGCTCTGTTGCCTCGTCGCAAAGAACATGGTAGGATTGCAAGAGTACATAAACTGTCGTAGGGAGATGGCAGGCGCAGATGTGGTCGGGAGGAAGAGGGATGGGAGGTGGAGGGAAGAGAATGTAAGGAATAGTGGTAGGGAGGAAGATGGATGGCATATTTTATAAATTTACTAAACAAAGAGGGAAATATGCACCTCTTTTTAATGGAATCTAGTTAAGTTTAACGGGTAAATGAATGGGTGTTAACCATAGGGTTTGTGTGGTAATGGTTAGCAAGTTTATGGGGTCGAGGGAGGAATATTGACGTTTCAATAGTTGAGAAGGTAATTTACAAAGTTTATAAGGTTCGTGAGGTAAAAATCCCTTAATTAAAGGATGGAATAATTACAAAAATGTTAGTAGCACGAACTTGCTCTATTACATAGAAACTGGAAAGAAAAACAAAGAACGACAAGGAAAAGAAGATAGGATCACTAGCAAAAAGTCATGAAGCTGGGGTCGTAATCACTATCATCCACATCAAGATGGGATGCCCGACGAGAGTACTTGTCTCCTCTTTCAATGACTCGGCGAGTCTTAAATTATAACTGAGCTTAGGAGAGGTAGACTTTCATACATGTCTTCAGTCTCGTCTTCTTCTTATTCAGGCTTTGGCATCACAATCATCCTTCGAATTCAAACTAGCAGCTGAAGGACAAGGATGAGGTACAAAGGATAGCGATGCTACAAAGAAGTTGACTACGAGTTGTGTCATATGCTGGTCAAGGCCATCAAGGAAAACACCAACCATCATGGTGTTCCTTTATGCCAGTTGTTGTTCAATATTGGTACTGAGAGGTATGTAACCATGGAGTTTCTCGAGCATGCCCCTCAGATCGGATTAGAATGAGTGGAAGGGGTAATCATCCTGCTTGATCATGCAGATGTCATGCTGATGGTGAAGAATCTATCCCATTCTTCGCGTGGCAATATGTTTGTTGCAAGAATATCCCACACTATCTTTGTAGTGGATTGATGTAGGTCTTATGGCAATCTCTGTCATTAGAGTGCTTAATATCCACACTTGGCCCATGCGTTGTCTTTCTTTCATGTTGCATTGCCACAAGTTTTGTCTGTCAGCTTTGGCTCCATTAAAATGTATTCCTTGTTGTGGCTCTCCATAATGCACATGAATTACATCACCCACAATGCGTTGTCTATCCCATCCATCTTGGCAATGGACAATAGGAGATGGAGTAGCATCTACCTTATTCTATGCTTCGATGACGAAGCGTGTAAAAAGATAAAACCATGAGAGGAGGATGAACAAATTTAACTTACACAAGCATAGTAGGGATGTTTTGTGTCTGGACTTAGATACACAACACTCCTATCACTTTTATTGGTGCTCTAGAGGCCTCAAGATTGGTTTATATGATCAAATCCAGTTGGGTTATACCAAAGTGCAAGGTTTGAAAAATAAGGAATTCTCGCAACGAGAAATGAATGACACAAGTACGTAGAACAAGGTCGCATGGTCCAGATGCAGCTATTCAATGAGCGAATGGATCATTGGAAGACATCTCGGAACATCGACGGTGATTGGCAATGCGTTGGTGGCAACTGTTATATGACTGCGCCACCGTGACCGCTGTTATTGTTGGCAACATGCCACTGTTGTGGAGAGGAAGAGATGAACGGCGACACACGAGAGATAAAGAGAGACTCGATGGTGAGGTAGGGTTTTAAGAGGGTCTCAAAGCTCTAGTGGAAGCCCACTTTGATACATATGAGGATTTGGGCTTCTCTTTATATAGTGAGGAAATCCTAGAGGTGGAAAGAGTATAATAGTCATTGTATACCCAACAAATAAAGGTTTTCTGCTTGATCCCTTAGATGGTGATTGTACATTTTTGGTTACTTGAAATAATGTTCATGCAGCCTTCAAGATTTCAAGGGATATCAGGTTCTTCAAGTTTGGAATATGACGAACTTCGGAAACAATCTTTACATTCAATATCTTGATTTTCACAGAATCAATGCTAATTAGTTTACATGACGTGACATTTCCACAATGACATTTCCACCATTGATGCTCTCGTGAGTATAGTACTAACCTATGTAAGATATCACGTGGCAATAACAATCAGTATCAAGAAGGCACGCATCTTCAGAATACCTTTGTTCTATGACGGTGAGGACATGTCCATTTCCGAAACATCTTGCCCTCTATCCAGTACAACGAATGTGACCTGTCCCCCTTCCAATGTCTTGGTTCCATAAAGTAATTGGAGTCATCCTTTGGATGATTTTCTTTTGTTTTGCTATGACCCTTCTTTAATACTTCTTCGTGATACCATAACTCTTCTCATAGGTGGTTATGGACTCCACCCTGCATGTCCATACAATTTTTAGAAGCAATATGATGAAGTTCACGAGTATGAAAACTTAATCGAACTCTTTTATGTCAATCTCTTTTCTTCCGATTCGAATTGGTGGACGGAATTCTCAAATGAGAGAAGCAACAAAATCAATAAAATAAAAGCAGCATCCTTATACTCTATTTTTAGCATGTATATTTCTCAAATCTAGAAGCGATGTGTTTAAACAATTTAGTTGTTTACGAGCGGTACCTTCTTGCATATAGAGTGAGAACATGTGGTGCTTTCACAACTTGTTGATTAGACTTCATCTTGTAGAGAACCCTCCAGTCTCAACCATAGATTTGTAGGAGTCTTCTTGTTGGCGACCTTAGTGATGAACTAATCTGCTAAACGCAACATGATTGTTGAATGCGTCTTTTCTTCTTGCGCTGGCAACTCCAAGCGTTCATGTTGTCTTCACCTTATCGTTGTCCAACGGTTTCCAGACGCCATGTTGCTTGAAATGGAAACACATCTTGTTATGCCATTGACCAAAGCTATTCTTGATGATGAACTTCTCGACCTTCATATTGTGTGACATCATCTCCTCCTTGCTTTAGATGAAGCTAATCGCTCTGATACCCAATTTCTTATGTGTGGCGATAGTGGGTGCAAATTAGACACACCTATATTTAAGTCAGAAAATAATCGCAATGATATGATTTACAGGATTCGCTCATAACTGGGCTGTCTTTGACGACGGTGGTAGATCTCTTGCAATATGGTGGAAAAATCGAAATACAGATGATTCAAAACTCTAACCCTAAACTTTATGTAATACCACTTTATAGATGGATCCAAGATTGCAAAAAATGGTTGACTAGACCGACTACTCAGGTCGGTGGAGCAACTGACTGAATAGAACGTAGTCAGTTACTAGTCAGCCCACTTTTTTTCCAACCATTAATGTTTTTTTTAAGTATATGAAAACTAGTTGATGTCTTGGACATCTGAGGCATAATGTATGAGTGTGCACATGCTTTCAGATGATCTCCACAAAAAAGTGCATACAAATATTTGAACCTAAATAAGATTCATCTTCTGTTATGATCTCGTAGGTTCATAAAATCTGACTATAAACATCAAAGGGAACTAAGAACTGCACAATCCAAAATATTGAAATGATATCCCTTTGCATGAATGGGAACATCAAGTTTTAATACTAAAAAAAGACCATTTTATCTTTGGAAGCAATCAGAACCATTGCGAATTTAAAGTATAGGTGACGGAACTAAAATCATACCAGCTTTAACATAACGTGAGAAATCCTTGCTTAATGTGTTCAAAAAATCTCTACAATCTACTTTAGATGCTCCGTTCCTTTCCTTGATATACAACATGATATCATTCCCTTACATTTGATGTCAAGTTCTCTGCCTACGTAGGAGCCCATTTTGCACCTACATTGTGGCCCTCCCTTTCTTTCTCCGTTAAAATATTTCAACATGCAGAAAACTGAGCTCTATAAAACTATGGTCTCTTATCTCAGATATTTTCTGCTTCCACGGGTGTCCTTCCATTTGCTTGACATTATTGTATTCGAGGCAGGATAATGTTTCTAAAAAAGAAGGGGCAATATTTTTTTACAGCAATATTTACTGTACAGTTTAGAAGCTAGAACCCTAATCTCTACTATTACACCTCCAAAAAAGTCATCTCCTACATTTACTTAATTCTTTTCTTTCACCGAAATATTGTGCAAGAAACAAAAGTACTAACTTTATTACTGGTTTTTGTTTGGCTATGGATTCGTTAGGTGTGAAGATTATTCAGTATGACTGTTATTAACAGATTTATTTGAATGTTTCGTTATTTGAGTTGTTTCTATTTGTGTAATGCTGTGTAAATAATTCCTTTCCTTTTGTTTTTTTTAAATTTTACACGTCTTTATTGTCTTCACAGGTTGTAAATTTCTTTGTTGGGCTGTTATTCCTACGGCTTCTGGAGAAATTAGGACCTCAACAACTCTACTCGGTTTTTTCATTCGTTTGCATGGTTGGTGCCGTGTTTGTGAAGAAGAATGTGGTTGAAACCAAGGGAAAGTCTTTACAGGAGATTGAAATATCGCTTCTCCCACAAGAGTAGTGTATGTGGCATACTTCTCGTTATCAACTCTCATTTTCCATTTAAAACTGGTGCATAGTCTATTATTTTTTATGACGTGAAGTTTAAAATCAAACATTCACCCACAATTTACTTGAGAGATGTGAGACAAGGTTCACCCTGACTGCGAAGGCCTTTTATTAATTTAGTCTACATGAATGGTGGAGGATTTGGCATAATTGAAGTTTTAGGGATTCAAATTTAATCTTAATGAAATGTATCTAATCTGTAGTATGAAATTCAACTAAAAAATCACGGGTCAATATTTTGTTATTAACGGGTTAATAAATCTGTGCATATATGTAACTCATCCCCCATTTTTTCATTAAGGAGTGAAGTTTTGTTATTAATGGGCTAATAACTCAGTGCCTGTATATGTAACTCATGCCCCAATTTTTTTTCATTAAGGGAGTGAAGACAACCTTAGCCATTGTAAGTGCTAGGGCATGGCCTTGTGTGATTTTTCCATTCCATTGAGGAGTTTTCATGTTGCTAGAATTATTGTTAGAATCACTTTGTTTTATTTTGTAACCCCTCGAGGGTACCATTATAATTCTTCTATTTTGCTCTTTAGGGTTTCACGCTATATAGGAACCCAAGAGCCTATGGAATAAACAATTCATTCTCTCATCTTTCTCCACATGGTATCAAATCAACGATCCTAGTCCGGGTTCAGACCTAAGCGTTCCCTACGCCACCATAAGCCCCATCGTCCTCCTCCTTGTGCAGGTCATCCTCTCTACCTAGAGCCCCCCACAAGGTCTCGTGCGACACTAGGCAGACCGTCTAGGGCCTGTCAGCTCATCTCCAGGCCACCAGAGCCTTGCCTACACCATCGGGGGCCTTTCCAGCCCTCCGCCAGGTGATTTCAGACCACTGCCAGAACTCTAGCTCACGCTCCAGGGCCCTTGCAGCCACTCCGATGGGGCCCCAACCTTCCACCAGAGCATCTTCAACCCTTTGCCAGGTCCTTTCCAACCCTTATGGACCTCTGTCGTCGAGTCCAAACCTTCTCTAGCCTGTATTTAGGGCTCCGCCAGCACACCTAGCCCATGTTTAGGACTTCGTTAGGGCAACACCACCCCATGTGATTGGGTGTCGTCGCTGCACTTGATGCATGATTAGAACTTCTCTAACTTTCTTGCTCATATGAATCCTTGACTACGATGACTACATCTAACATCGAAACAAAATCCATCTTTTCGACATCCAATATGATGATGCATGATACCTCTATTGAACTTAAGTGCACTGACAATTATGTGCTATGGTGTCGGTCGTTCAAGGTATTTATCAGTGGTCAAAGGAAGATTTCCATCTTAACGAAGGAACTCCTGAAGTAAGATGACAAGGATTTGAATCCAACAGACAGACAACTATCTGATCATAAATTGGATGACCAATAGTATAGAGCCACAAATCGCGACAAATCTCTTGTCCAAGGAGACAACCAAGGAGATATGGGAAGAGGTTGGCATAGATATATTAACAATGGACGACCAAGTCACCTATGGCTTACATCTACATGCAGATTTGGTATGCATCGTCTTCTTACAAGGTTGTACGAGGAACTTGCCATATTCCAGCTGACCTGTTGTACGAAACATGCGACAGAGAGAGAGAGAGAGGAATGGCAAGTATACAGGTTTCCTGCAGGTCTGCATCCATGATACCAGAATGTGAAGGAACGGTTCCTCATATCAGTGACACTTCCGTCCATCAAAGTCATATTTGGACGTCTGTAGCAAATTGAGAATTCCAATGTTCATATGCAGACTCCACAACATGTGGAGAACACAACCTTTATGGCCTCATCGGGTTGGGGGGGGGTGTTTCAGCTATATAAGTGGTCCCTACAGAGGTGGTCGCGACTCTGGTCGTGGTCGTAGCTGTATTCCTTGCATTCACTATCAGAAAATAAACCACCCTTCTGAGAAGTATTGGGTGAAGTTTGGGATGCCACCACATGCTCACTTGACATCTTATGATAGCTCAACAATAAAGGCAATTGCACATGACATTATTGGACAAATTGTCCAATTTCAACCTTTGAGTATTCACACCTGATGGAGATGTTACAATGTTATGATGCTACATCCACTGAGGCCACTCCTACTACTCATTTAGCCATTTCGTCAGGTCTCATTGTCAATACTGCAACAACTAATGCTCCTATCTGGATCATTGACTATGGTAGCTCCACTCATTTGGCATGAGAAGGTAGTTTATTTATCTCTTCTCAGCCTTCTTCCACCATGAATTCGGTTAGAGTAGAAAATGGGGCTCATTCCCAGTTGCCTATGTTGGATTATGGAGTTCTCTTCTAGACTCCGTCATACTGGGCTTCATTGTGCCTCAGATTTCCCCTTGAGCTTATTGCATGTTTATAAGATGTGTACTGAACTATATTGTCGTATGATTTTTTATGAGCTATTTTGCTATTTTGAGGACGTCCAGATATTGCAGATTTTTGGCGGGGGACATGAAAAGAATGGACTCTACTATCTTGACATTCCTACATATTCTACCTTTGTTGATGCTTTATCAATCTATTTTGACCCTCCTTCTATGGATCTCCATCTTAGTCATATGTCCGCTAAGGTTCTCTCCATGATGTTCCCCTAATTTTCTCCACTGAAGCCATTTGAATACGAGGTCTATTCGTAGGAAACATCATAAGATGTCCTTTCCTACGAGAGTTGAGCCTCACTGTTTTGTTCCCATTGCATTGGTTCAATGTGACATCTGGGATCATGTCCGGCCTGTGATGTAGGTGGTCACAAGTATTTTGTTGTTTTTGTCGTTGACCATGGCAGATGTTCTTGGGTCTACCTACTAAAAGAGAAATCATGGATTAATAAGGTGTTAAATCTTTCTTTCAGCTCATTAAGAATGCATTCTCTTCTTATATTCAGATTTTGAAGACTATAATGCGCTTGAATTTATTCAACATGATTTGGTATC
This sequence comes from Ottelia alismoides, assembly GCA_037367405.1. Classification (NCBI taxonomy): domain Eukaryota; kingdom Viridiplantae; phylum Streptophyta; class Magnoliopsida; order Alismatales; family Hydrocharitaceae; genus Ottelia; species Ottelia alismoides. The sequence goes on along the minus strand of JAZKJV010000733.1, from coordinate 91,869 downwards.
CTTTTTTAATTCTCATAGTATTGTCCATCAGACATCGTGTGCATATACCTCTTAACAGAATGGAGTTGCTGAGAGGAAACTTCGCCCACCTTCTTGATACCATAGGGTCTCTTCTTTCTCACATGAATCTTCCTAAGAATTACTGGGGGAATGACATGTTATTGCATTCCACCTTATAATCTGGGTACCTTCGTCTATTCTACAGGGAACTACTCCATTTTCAATACTTTAACCAAGGTTACAGAAATCGGTAGTCGGTACTCGATCGATGAGATCACTGACTAAGGATTAATCGACAGTCGGACGACTAATCAGATTTAGTGGGCTATTACTCGATTTGTAATTTTTAAAATTATTTAAAATATATAATCATTTTTATGCATATATTCTATATATTTGAATAAGAAACAAAAGAAGTAACATATCATAATGAAACAAAAGAAGTAATTGACTTTAAATATAATATTAAGAATATTAGAATAAGTTTGCTTTTAAAAATAAAAAATCTAGAAGTCGGTTGACTAGGTTGACTAGTCGGCCGATTAGTCGGGTTGACCGACTAATGGTCGACTAGGCTTAGTCGAGTCGGCTACATCCCCCCCAACCGACTTTTACAACAGTGGTGGTATTAGTGTCGGAGGATTGATTTCTCGAGCAATATCCCCTGGAGTGTGCAGGTCTATTTTTTTGGCCATCATAAACTGTAGAAAAACCAATCAAGGGTTGCATCTCTAAATGTTCTCCTTTTCTCATTTGATAACAACCGTCTATCACTTAATTTCCACTTGTAGTAGATTCTAAAATCGCAACATCTTCTTTCCAAAGAGTAAACATCGTGTCTAAGTTTAAAAGATGTTGATGATGGTAAGGCAATCAAAGCACTCCTAGCTTCTATGAAGACACTTTAGACTATGATTATCCAAGCTTGCAAAAAGCAACCAACTAATCCATTTAGTCTGTCCATTTAGTCGAATCGGGGGTTGGGGGGTGACCGCCTCGACTAGGACTAATTGGTCATTAGTCAGGTAATGGATTAGTCAGCCATTTTTTGCAGCCAAGCCAAGTTGTGTTATGTTCCTTTTTTTTCTAAGGCAACCTAAAAAGACTCAATGTAAGATGCTTAATGCTTAATTGGAATTCAATTATTTCTTTTATTTCATCATGAGAGTACAGAAAATGTACAACATTTTGTAAATACATAGGAATATATGTTTAAAAATGATCTATATGTTTAAAATAATTAAACCATACAAAATCGATAAAAGACTGACTAAATCCGTTTTGTCGCATGACTGCCTATTAATTCTTGTTCAGTGACCCATCCTACCGCATACTGAATATTGACTTCTCCAACTTTGTGATTATCAGTTAGGGTAAGAGTTAGGATAGATGGTAGAGATTATTGCCCTCTTCTGTAGATCAAATGGAGGGAAGATGAAGGTGATGCACTTTATGTGTCTCTAGTAGATGGCTATAACATTGAATCCAAGTTCATTTCAACTTGGATTACCTTGGAAAATTTTAAGTCTAAACACAAGCAAATAAAAATGCTCCTTAGTGTCCACTTTTAACCATCCAAGGATCCGTAAGTGAAACATGATGATTAGTGATTCTTTGATACTATCTCTTGAATAGGTATCACCATCGAGCATGTATGACCTGAAGCTTTCCCTTTCATGCTTATGGACAAAACGGAGTACTAGTTATACCATTTAGGGAAAAAGGTAAAAAGGTATCCACTCGGAGATAACTCCGATCGTAGTTCTTATTGAAGTACTTTCTATGGGATGAATGAATGCCCTTTTAAGCCAAATAAATTATTGTCCCATGCTCTCCCATGATCATTTCCTTGATGCATGGAAGAGGTTCCGAGATTTTCCAGAGAAATATCCACAATGATATAATTCAACCAAACCTCATTCCACTATTTGAGGACTTTCAGAGTAATTGCAAAAGTGTTGACCAATACTTCCTGTTGGAATGATGTGTAGACTTCATGGTCTATCTATGAAAAAATGTCCAAGAAGTCCACCATATAGGCATGCATACGCTTATTAACGGATTGCTCCTACTTTTCGCCAAAAGGTTGCACTTGCACACAAGGTCCAATATGAAGATACATGTGAGGCCCGCTCATTCTCGGATCTGGGAAACCCGTTTACATATCTTTTGTAGTATCATGTTTGCTAGGGATCGCATTAAGGAACTAGAAATTAGGGATTTTTTTTGAACGACATTCACAATAACTAACAGGCCACAGAATTATAACATGTCACACTTATATTGCATAAATTCCATAGCAGTTAACATGTAGCAACAGAATTGTATTATGTACATGCATCCCTATTGTATCAAAAGAGAAATAAAAGCATTAATAATATCCTTGAACAAAATTATAACATACATACCTGATATGTTTTGCTTCAGAAACTGACATTCAACTCTCCCAATACAACGGTGCAGGTATTTTGCCTGCAATCCATGGAATAGGGAGAAAAGAACATCAACAATTGTTGAGTAAATCTTAATTAATTAAAATTAACAGGAATTTAGTGGCTCCAAAAGAAAGCAAGTAATTTGACCTTGACAATTAAAATTTAAAGCTACTTGCTATGAAACAGGCTTTCAAGTTGTTTGGTATGAAAAACCCCATTCTACTCATCCTACATTAATTACCCATAATAATCATTTTTATACAAATATTATATGATCCATATTTAAGTCATTGCCTTTCTGTTATTTATAATACAAGTTTGACTGGTCTTGAGAATATGAATGATGAGACTCTGATATAATCATTATCTCTATTAATGCTTATAATGATGTTTAAGAATCTTGTGGATTGATCATAGTAAGAGTATATGATGGATCTGGGGTTTTGATTCTTTCCTTGTTGATTTTCTCAAGCTTAGTGGATAGTCTAATAAGGATGATTTTCATGATATGGTCTTTTCTCTTTGCCATGAATTATGGGCATAAAAGTAACTAGTTCAACGGAAACCAACTCAACTGTAACCAAGCTTCCATGTAACCAATTCAATTGTAATTCAACTTTAGCCAACTCAATTGTGACTCAATCCAATCTCAAATGTATCATTTTCAGATTCAACTGTAACTGATTCAGATGTAGCCATAGAGGATTCAGATGTATACATGGATGATTCAGATGTAGCATCGCCAAGTCTGTTGGCGAAAAATAAACAAACTCAAGCGGTGAGGTAGCCTACAAAAGAGGCTCTTCCGTCTCGCCCTCTAATTGGAAGGGCGGTCCAATAGAGGGATAGGTCTACTCCAAAACTACGCCACTGAGACGGGTGAGAGAGACTCTCTAGAAAAGTCGCTCTAAAAGAAAAACCGGCCCGACCGGTACGGGCTAACGAGCTCGAAAAACTAAAACCAAGGGTCCTCCAGCCTAGGTACCCTAAAGAACAAGGGTCAGCGGAACTGGTCTTTAAAAGAAAACCTGTGGATCCCAGAGAGGCGTAAAAACTGCGAGCGCTCGCGAAAAACCGAGAAAAAGACTGGGATCCTAGACCCGCGCACTAGGCGGCCGCTGCCCTAACTGGGCTTCCAATTTCCCGCCCAGCTGAGGGTCACCGTGCCCTCGCACAGTCAGGTGTAAAGGTTGCCATGACTGGCACTCAATAATTATCAGTCCTCATTGAATCACTATTGCTAACTTAATTTCTCATCCTCTCTTGAACTCTGATGTAGTCAACTTTACAGATCTAGGTACCTTGTTGATAATTATATTGAATAGTGATTCATACTTTAGTGATTTTGAATGATTGATCACAAAGATCTTCAGTCATTGATCATAGATGATCTCATAAATTGGCGGCTTGCTTATTGATCTTGATTTATGAAAATATCTCAATGAACTCCTTTTTCAAATCACAAGATCATAAGTTGTTTATTAGAACTGAATTTAAAATTTAATTTAATGTAGAAATTTTACTCTTGTTATTTAACTCATAATTTAGTGGCAAGACTCTTAATCTAATTTTTATAAGTCTCTTGTATGATAATACCCTAATATAATGAACAAAAGATGAAAAGATGGTCGATGCAATCCTTCCTGGCACTGCAAAATTTCACCCCGAATCTTCTCTTCCACTAGATCTCAAGTCATTCTAATAATGCTAACATATTGAGATTATTATTTACTTATCCACCGTAGCCATCTTTCGATTCTTTATCACTATTACTAAGAGATATTGAGAAACTCTCCCAATTGGATGTATCAAACTCCCAGCCAAGAGTTATACCCCTTTAGCTACTTTGTATCTTCCTACCCTTGCTAAAAAAATATGTCGGGTTAATTACGCGATCTTGATATCATTAAGCTGGATCATAGCTAAATTCTTTATCTTTCGTCATTTTCAATAGGTTGAAATAGACCTTTTGTGATTGTTCTCGAGATTAAGAATCCAAATAAGTTGATAACAATATATATAACAGATTTCAGAATACTTAATATTGAAAATAATCTCCTGATTATGTCATAAAATGGAATATGCTCCATTGAAAATAATCTCCTGATTATGTCATAAAATGGAATATGCTCCAACGGTATAGATATTGTGCATCAAAAACTATAAAAAAATGTGGCAGATTCTTAAGTTGACTATACTCTGAAGAGAAGAATTTTGCTTGCATTATGCAGATTTGTCTAATGTTTAAAATGAAGCAGAATACCCAACCTTTAGTTGAATACTGCTATGCTAGGAATTCTAGTTTTAAAAGGCTAAATTCTTACACACATGTCTGTATATGTGCAACACATGGACTGTTCAGATATCCATTGATTGTTGATCTTTTTCTTCCGGATCTGGAATCTCCATATGAGGTCGTGTTGTCACAAAAGATTACCACATCAAAGATTTCTTCTAGTTAGGAGGTACATATTAAGTTGAGTATATTATCTATATTATTTCATACACCTAAGAAAGGTGAGACCACCTCTGCCATGGTTGCTTCTTCTAGGAGAGACAGATTAGGTCCACTCATGCCCACAACCGTGATTGTTTTACATCGAGATGAGCCACATATTATTTTACTTTTCTAGATATAGTGGTCATAGAGAAGATTGTTGCTGGTTAAAGCACAATAAACTTGTAGCTCATCAAACAGTCTTTTGAGATGTTGATGATATCATGATTCTATGTATACCATCTCAAGAGATAAGTATGATGACCTTCTTTATAGGCTTCATTAGTGTTGTATATCCTTACATTAAACTCTAGTTCCAATGACCCTTGTGCAGAACATGATATCACTGCCTTTACCGCCTCTCATGTATATCTCACAATGGTTTAAATGTTCTTGGGAATCATTTGTACTTCTATTATTAGTATTGAGATGTTATTTATGTATTCACATCATATTAACCAGGAATATACAATTAGAATTTAGATGAAAGTGCAATCTATCTTCTGCCACATGCAATACACAAGTATTATAGAGTCAAATTTCCATTGCTTAGATTACCACAAGACCCTTGTTCCCAACATGTTATAATATATGGTAACCCAGTTATAGCATATCTAGCATATACAACACTCAAGCAACCTATTACTATCAGAATGTGTAAAGACCATGCATGGAAAGCAGCAAGAGAGGGGAAAAGATTGTACCTTTTGTATCTCCAAGGTTTGGAGATCCATTTGCATGTATGTCACATCTAAATGAGCTTCAGGGATCTTTCATAGCAGCAAGATGGCTGCTTGAACAACAACCATGTCTTCTTAGAAAGAGTTAGGGGAAATGGAGGGTTGTAGTAGCTCTAATTGAGAGCAAAACAAAAGCTACAATAGCTGCATGTAGCAGCTCCAGTACCTCCAACAATGGCTGCAATTGGGGCTTCTCCAGGGAAGAATTTCAGGCCTTGAAGCTGCAGTACTTGTTGCTGAGATTTGGTAGCAACCATAGTTTCATGATGCAGCTCCAGCAATCCAAAACTGTAGCAGATTTTTAGCTTTAAAATGGAGGAGAAAGAGGTATTTGTTGGGAATTTCAGGAAAAATTGAGAAGAGAAAGAAAGGGAATTTGGGGGAAAAAGAATAGGGAGAAAAGAAGAAGACTTAGGGCTGTACCTATTTGTATTCTCCAAAGTTTAAAACCAATTTGCCTGCAGTTGTAACCCTTGAACTGGTAGTATTTCAATGGTTGAAGAAGGCTCTAGGGATTGACATTCAAGAAGCTCCAGCAGCTGATCTCCAGTGGCTATGGAGGGGAAGAGAAGGAGCTCTTCTCTCTCAGCTGAAGAGAAGGGAATGGGATAAAAAAAAGTTGAAACAATTGGGGTTTATATAACCAAGGGAAAAGTATCTCAAGATGCCAAGTGGAGGGGCTAAAGGCCAAATAGAATGCCCTGGAAAAGAACCGGTTGGGTTGTCTGCTGTTGACAGCAGAAAAATATTTTTATTTTTATTTTTTTTAACTTTTATCTCTCTTTTCAATTGGAATACCAAAGTCGCCCGCATTCGCATGTCGAGTATCCGATTTTTATGTTCAATAGCTCGTTTCGATCGTCTCTGAATGACGATCAAAATGAGTATAATATTCCTATACTTCAGATCGAAGACGAAGCTCCGAAATTGTCGAGATACGGTATTGGTTTATGGCTAAATTTTGCGGTTTTAAAATATCAAACGACCTCCGATCGACGAACGGTCGATTTCGTTGGTCTTATTTTGTCGAATCGGATTTTTGGGTGGTCTCGGTGTGTTTCGCGGTTTCCGAATTTGCGTCGCGGCTTTTTCGGGCACGCATTACGATGCGATCGATTTTTGATCGATTTCGCCCGAACGACTTTTGATTCACGATCAATTGATCGATTTGTGTTATTTAACACTGATTAATAACTTATACGGACTCTAATCGGGTTGGGTTCAGGTTTGTGTGGATCCGGATGTTACAATTATAAAAACCTCAAAGGGAGTCTCGTCCTCGAGACTCAAGTCAAGGTTACTTTGTGTCTTGTTCGGATCTAATATGGCCATAAAAACCTCAAAGGGTTTTGAACCCATAAAAACCTCAAAGGAAAAATTAGCCATGATCTTTCAATATATAGGCTTGTTTTGATGATTACCTGACAAAGCTGCAGTATCTTACCCACATGTCTGCTTTGGTTATCCCATGCCGCTTCTTTGTCACAATGTTGGTGTCATAGTATTCTGTCTTGGGAAATTTCTTTGATACGAGGCTTCTTTATAGTATTATCGAGTATCTGTACCGGTCTCTCCTCATATGTCAAGTCTGGCTCCACGTTAAGGTTTTCGTAGGTGATGATGTATTGAGGTCGTGTACGTACTTCCTTAGATTGGATATCTATATGGCTGATAGGTGTGGAGGAAGGACCACTCGATACATCACCTTACTCTTACGAGTAATAATTTCAAATGATCCAATATATCGGCGCTAATTTGCCATGGACATCAAATCTCTGTACTTTATTCTTAGGAGATACTCGTAGAGACACTCAATCTCCTTCCTATGTTATCAAGAGTTTCCATCAATATGAAGGATTAAATTGAATATTGATAAATTACAATTTGAATGGATTAAGAGAAGAGGATCAGATTACCTGAAACTCTAAAACTCTTTTCTGACGGTCTGCATAGCTCTTCTAGCAGCTCTGAATCATCAGAAGCTTTTCCTTTACAAGATCGATCAACAGTCCTCGTGGTCTAGTAACAAAATTCATTAAAGTACTCTCCTACTTTTACTTGGGAATGGGGAGATATTGTAATAATCATGGTGGTCTTCTATGCTCAACCTTGACCATCTAACAAGTCAAGCATCTGCTAACATGATGTGCTGCATTACGCTTCATCTCGACCCGCCAGAATGTTGGCTCATATTACGATACATTTTCGTACTGCCAGGATGAAAAGACAGTTGTGAACTGTGTGCCTCATCAAGAATCTCTATGCAATTGCTCATCGCGGGACACAACGATGTAGCCATCCTTTCGTAAAGTAGTCTTAGTCTCCACAAAATTATCACTTTTGTCCTTATTGGCACGCATGTATTTGTCTCAAATTCAAGGATATGTCCTATGTCCTGCTATGCAATCTCAAGGATTGTTGAATCGTGGAGGTATGACCGTAGATATGGACACTCTCTTATGAGGATGTCAATTAGTTAAAGTTACGAGCATATCTCATGTATATAACTAGTTTGCCATATGTGCATGAGCTTTCCTACTAAACGCATCTGCCACCATGTTTCCTTTACCGAAATGGTAAAGAGATCGTGTATTCAAAATCTCTTAGTAGTTCAAACTATCGATGTTATCTCATGTTTAGCTCTTTATGATCATAGATGTACTTCAAACTTTTGCGATTTATGAAGATATCAAAATTCACCTCATATGGATAGTGGTGCTAGATCTTCAAAACGAGGACAACTGTTACCAACTCCAAGTCGTGGATGGAGTAATTCCGCTCATGCAGCCTCTATTGACGTGATGCATAAACAATCACGTAACCTTGCTGCATCAGAACCACTCTTAAACATTCATTTGAAGCATTTGTATATACTGTATAATCTTGAATGTTTGAAGAAAGTGCAAGAATGGGCACATTTGTTAATCTTTCTTTCAATGTCCTTTAAGGTCAATGAAAGGAACTCTCATCTGTGTCAAAATGACTCATGGAAAGCCACAGACGAAGCATCTATAATAACTATCTAGTTCAGGAAAGCTTCGAATTCGAGTGACTGTCTTGAAATATTCCCAAGACATAACTTCCTCAATGTTCGTAGGGTCAACTGGCATACCTTCTCCAGAAATGACATGTCCAAGGAATGAGGTTTTGGATAACCATAACTCACATTTGTTCAGCTTAACATACTACTTATGCTTTTGAATGTTGTCTTCCGAATATCCAACTCTTGAATCCTCAGCTAATGGTAGCCAGATCGGAGATCGATCTTTGAAAATACCAAAGATCCATGTAGCTGATTGAACGAGTCATCAAAGTATGACAGAGGATAATGGTTCTTCACCGTTTCTTGTTCAGTTGTATGTAATCAATGCATAATTTCATTGATCCATCCTTCTTTCTGACGAAAGAAGTAGAGCACCCCAAGGTGAAGTGTTCGGTCGTATGAAACCTAAGTCAAGTGACTCATGCATTGCATCTTCAACTTTCTTAGGTCAGCCAGTGACATGAGATATGGAGCCATCGAGACTGGTTGTCTATCTGGTAGTAACGTGATCTCGAGCTCAATCTCTCTCTCAGACAGTAAACCTGGCAAATCATTTGAAAACACATCAGAGTAATATGACACTCTGAGTCATCGGCTCTGTAAGATATCTCTCTGACAGAATCTAGGAATGTGTCGTATTCTCGATGTATGAGTCTCCGAGTTCTCAATACTGAAATGTGCTTCATTTAGAGTCATGTAATGTACCCTTATAGGTAAACTCGGGTAAGTCTGGAATACTAAAGACGACCGTCTTCATGAAGTGATTACCCAGGGTATGATGAGTTGACAACCATTCCATGCCAAATATCAGGTCAAACTCATCAAACTATAATGGTATAAAATATGCGATCATCCCGTGACTACCAATCAACATTGGTAATCCTTTACTATCAGCTTTATGATGAACAACTGACCACCTGGCCTACAGATGTGACAAGGACGATCTATGGCATATGCAACCCTACTTACTGAAGCTAGAAACTCGGAGTTCGTTTATCGCTTCAGAATTAATTAAAACATAGAAAGGTCGGTTCAGGATGACATGGTTCTATGTAAGAACCGATATCATTAATAGCTAATGTTCATGGATATTTCTAATTATGTTTTTTCTCTTCTTGGGATGCAACATGGAAATTCGTTGCAATCGGTGACATATGTGGTTATGGAAATTGGAATGTCATATTTCCCTTTTAGATTCGCGACAAGTCAAAGAACTGTCGCTATCCAAGACCTAATGCGATCGGAACTATAATACTACGAATGTATGTAGCGGGGTACCACTGCTCTGATACCAAACTGTGAGGCCCGCTCATTCTCGGATCTGGGAAACCCGTTTACATATCATTTGTAGTATCATGTTTGCTAGGGATGGCATTAAGGAACTAGAAATTAGGGATTTTTTTTGAACGACATTCACAATAACTAACAGGCCACAGAATTATAACATGTCACACTTATATTGCATAAATTCCATAGCAGTTAACATGTAGCAACAGAATTGTATTATGTACATGCATCCCAATTGTATCAAAAGAGAAATAAAAGCATTAATAATATCCTTGAACAAAATTATAACATACATACCTGATATGTTTTGCTTCAGAAACTGACATTCAACTCTCCCAATACAACGGTGCAGGTATTTTGCCTGCAATCCATGGAATAGGGAGAAAAGAACATCAACAATTGTTGAGTAAATCTTAATTAATTAAAATTAACAGGAATTTAGTGGCTCCAAAAGAAAGCAAGTAATTTGACCTTGACAATTAAAATTTAAAGCTACTTGCTATGAAACAGACTTTCAAGTTGTTTGGTATGAAAAACCCCATTCTACTCATCCTACATTAATTACCCATAATAATCATTTTTATACAAATATTATATGATCCATATTTAAGTCATTGCCTTTCTGTTATTTATAATACAAGTTTGACTGGTCTTGAGGATATGAATGATGAGACTCTGATATAATCATTATCTCTATTAATGCTTATAATGATGTTTAAGAATCTTGTGGATTGATCATAGTAAGAGTATATGATGGATCTGGGGTTTTGATTCTTTCCTTGTTGATTTTCTCAAGCTTAGTGGATAGTCTAATAAGGATGATTTTCATGATATGGTCTTTTCTCTTTGCCATGAATTATGGGCAGAAAAGTAAGTAGTTCAACGGAAACCAACTCAACTGTAACCAAGCTTCCATGTAACCAATTCAATTGTAATTCAACTTTAGCCAACTCAATTGTGACTCAATCCAATCTCAAATGTATCATTTTCAGATTCAACTGTAACTGATTCAGATGTAGCCATAGAGGATTCAGGTGTATACATGGATGATTCAGATGTAGCATCGCCAAGTCTGTTGGCGAAAAATAAACAAACTCAAGCGGTGAGGTAGCCTACAAAAGAGGCTCTTCCGTCTCGCCCTCTAATTGGAAGGGCGGTCCAATAGAGGGATAGGTCTACTCCAAAACTACGCCACTGAGACGGGTGAGAGAGACTCTCTAGAAAAGTCGCTCTAAAAGAAAAACCGGCCCGACCGGTACGGGCTAACGAGCTCGAAAAACTAAAACCAAGGGTCCTCCAGCCTAGGTACCCTAAAGAACAAGGGTCAGCGGAACTGGTCTTTAAAAGAAAACCTGTGGATCCCAGAGAGGCGTAAAAACTGCGAGCGCTCGCGAAAAACCGAGAAAAAGACTGGGATCCTAGACCCGCGCACTAGGCGGCCGCTGCCCTAACTGGGCTTCCTATCTCCCGCTCAGCTGAGGGTCACCGCGCCCTCGCACAGTCAGGCGTAAAGGTTGCCATGACTGGCACTCAATAATTATCAGTCCTCATTGAATCACTATTGCTAACTTAATTTCTCATCCTCTCTTGAACTCTGATGTAGTCAACTTTACAGATCTAGGTACCTTGTTGATAATTATATTGAATAGCGATTCATACTTTAGTGATTTTGAATGATTGATCACAAAGATCTTCAGTCATTGATCATAGATGATCTCATAAATTGGCGGCTTGCTTATTGATCTAGATTTATGAAAATATCTCAGTGAACTCCTTTTTCAAATCACAAGATCATAAGTTGTTTATTGGAACTGAATTTAAAATTTAATTTAATGTAGGAATTTTACTTTTGTTATTTAACTCATAATTTAGTGGCAAGACTCTTGATCTAATTTTTATAAGTCTCTTGTATGAAAATACCCTAATATAATGAACAAAAGATAAAAAGATGGTCGATGCAATCCTTCCTGGCACTGCAAAATTTCACCCTGAATCTTCTCTTCCACTAGATCTCAAGTCATTCTAATAATGCTAACATATTGAGATTATTATTTACTTATCCACCGTAGCTATCTTTCGATTCTTTATCACTATTACTAAGAGATATTGAGAAACCCTCCCAATTGGATGTATCAAACTCCCAGCCAAGAGTTATACCCCTTTAGCTACTTTGTATCTTCCTACCCTTGCTAAAAAAAATATGTCGGGTTAATTACGCGATCTTGATATCATTAAGCTGGATCATAGCTAAATTCTTTATCTTTCGTCATTTTCAATAGGTTGAAATAGACCTTTTGTGATTGTTCTCGATATTAAGAATCCAAATAAGTTGATAACAATATATATAATAGATTTCAGAATACTTAATATTGAAAATAATCTCCTGATTATGTCATAAAATGGAATATGCTCCATTGAAAATAATCTCCTGATTATGTCATAAAATGGAATATGCTCCAGCGGTATAGATATTGTGCATCAAAAACCATAAAAAAATGTGGCAGATTCTTAAGTTGACTATACTCTGAAGAGAAGAATTTTGCTGGCATTATGCAGATTTGTCTAATGTTTAAAATGAAGCAGAATACCCAACCTTTAGTTGAATACTGCTATGCTAGGAATTCTAGTTTTAAAAGGTTAAATTCTTACACACATGTCTGTATATGTGCAACACATGGACTGTTCAGATATCCATTGATTGTTGATCTTTTTCTTCCGGATCTGGAATCTCCATATGAGGTCGTGTTGTCACAAAGGATTACCACATCAAAGATTTCTTCTAGTTAGGAGGTACATATTAAGTTGAGTATATTATCTATATTATTTCATACACCTAAGAAAGATGAGACCACCTCTGCCATGGTTGCTTCTTCTAGGAGAGACAGATTAGGTCCACTCATGCCCACAACCGTGATTGTTTTACATCGAGATGAGCCACATATTATTTTACTTTTCTAGATGTAGTGGCCATAGAGAAGATTGTTGCTGGTTAAAGCACAATAAACTTGTAGCTCATCAAACAGTCTTTTGAGATGTTGATGATATCATGATTCTATGTATACCATCTCAAGAGATAAGTATGATGACCTTCTTTATAGGCTTCATTAGTGTTGTATATCCTTACATTAAACTCTAGTTCCAATGACCCTTGTGCAGAACATGATATCACTGCCTTTACCGCCTCTCATGTATATCTCACAATGGTTTAAATGTTCTTGGGAATCATTTGTACTTCTATTATTAGTATTGAGATGTTATTTATGTATTCACATCATATTAACCAGGAATATACAATTAGAATTTAGATGAAAGTGCAATCTATCTTCTTCCACATGCAATACACAAGTATTATAGAGTCAAATTTCCATTGCTTTAGATTACCACAAGACCCTTGTTCCCAACATGTTATAATATATGGTAACCCAGTTATAGCATATCTAGCATATACAACACTCAAGCAACCTATTACTATCAGAATGTGTAAAGACCATGCATGGAAAGCAGCAAGAGAGGGGAAAAGATTGTACCTTTTGTATCTCCAAGGTTTGGAGATCCATTTGCATGTATGTCACATCTAAATGAGCTTCAGGGATCTTTCATAGCAGCAAGATGGCTGCTTGAACAACAACCATGTCTTCTTAGAAAGAGTTAGGGGAAATGGAGGGCTGTAGTAGCTCTAATTGAGAGCAAAACAAAAGCTACAATAGCTGCATGTAGCAGCTCCAGCACCTCCAACAATGGCTGCAATTGGGGCTTCTCCAGGGAAGAATTTCAGGCCTTGAAGCTGCAGTACTTGTTGCTGAGATTTGGTAGCAACCATTGTTTTATGATGCAGCTCCAGCAATCCAAAACTGTAGCAGATTTTCAGCTTTAAAATGGAGGAGAAAGGGTTATTTGTTGGGAATTTCAGGAAAAATTGAGAAGAGAAAGAATGGGAATTTGGGGTAAAAAGAATAGGGAGAAAAGAAGAAGACTTAGGGCTGTACCTATTTGTATTCTCCAAAGTTTGAAACCAATTTGCCTGCAGTTGTAACCCTTGAACTGGTAGTATTTCAATGGTTGAAGAAGGCTCTAGGGATTGACATTCAAGAAGCTCCAGCAACTGATCTCCAGTGGCTATGGAGGGGAAGAGAAGGAGCTCTTCTCTCTCAGCTGAAGAGAAGGGAATGGGATAAAAAAAAGTTGAAACAATTGGGGTTTATATAACCAAGGGAAAAGTATCTCAAGATGCCAAGTGGAGGGGCTAAAGGCCAAATGGAATGCCCTGGAAAAGAACCGGTTGTCTGCTGTTGACAGTAGAAAAATATTTTTATTTTTATTTTTTTAACTTTTATCTCTCTTTTCAATTGGAATACCAAAGTCGCCCGCATTCGCACGTCGAGTATCCGATTTTTATGTTCAATAGCTCGTTTCGATCATCTCTGAATGACGATCAAAATGAGTATAATATTTGTAGAGACTTATTTATGTTGCGTACTGTTTCACAATTTCTATTTATATATTGTACGTCACTGTAATTTACCCAAGGGCTCTCTCCCTATATAAGAGACCCGAGGGCTCTATGGAATAATCATCTGAGTATTCTTTTACCCTAACATGATATCAGAGCCCTAACCCTAACCTAGGGTTCTCTCCACCGCCGCCCCCCCTACCCCCGCCGCCGCCGACCTCTCGAGCCTCTCCGCCGGCTCCCTCCGCCGGGCCCCAGCCCCGCCGCCTCTCCACCGGGCTCCAGCCCCTCCTCCAACACCCTCCACCGGGCCCCAGCCCTCCGCCGGGCCCCAGCCCCTCCGCCGCCGGCTCTTCTTCGCCACTTCCCCGGCCTCCAGCCGCCGCCGGGGAGCCCTTTCTCTCCGCCCAGCACCACCAGCCGCTGCTGGGACCTTTCCCAGCCACCGTCTCGAGTTGGTAGAGGCTTCCAAAGCCTCTACTCGCCACCGGGGTATCGCTTCTTCACTCGGCCTCGGATAGATGTTGGATTCAAGTGCATAACGTCTACATATGCACTTGAATCCTAAAAGGTCTTGGTAGACAACATTTTCTTGGTCTATCAGTACTTGTTCTTCTCCGGCATTATGTCAGAACAAAAACTCGATATGCCCGCCATAGGTGCTTTCAAAGGTTCGGCACCAATCGTCAAAATGGACGGGACAAACTACGAACTGTGGGCAATGCAGTTCCTCAGTCTCATGAAGTCGTGTGGTAAGAAGCATATTCTTACCGAGAATGAACCGCCGGAGAAGACAGGGATCTATGCCTCATGGGAGGCTGATGATGCGTACGCCAATGTGTGGCTCTCAGGTACGCTCACGACGGAGATAGCGAATGATGTCCTTCACCAGCCCACCGCTAAGGCGATGTGGGATATTTTGGCCATGACGTACTCTCAGGTACGCAACGAGACGAAGATGCTCCAGTTGCAGCACGATATATTTACCACGAAGCAGAATGGGAGGCCTCTTCATTCCCTGTACACGTCGCTTCGTGGCATGTTCGAGAGGCTCTATAGCACCATTCCGCTTACAGCCACGCCGGAACAGCAGAAGACGTTCCGCAACGCCACTATGGTTGGCGTCTTACTCGCTGCTCTAGACCCGGAGTACGAGGCAGCACGCTCTCAGATCCTAGCAGATGCCACCATCCCGCCGATGGAAGAGGTATACAGGAGGCTCAGTCGTGTACCTGTTCCGTCCAATACAGCGACTGCATCTCCGTCAGCAATGGCAGTTTCCAGGGGACGCGGTGGTTCGTCCTCGTCTCGTGGCAGAGGAAGTGGTGGACGTGGCCGAGGAGGTCGCATACGCTCTACGTGCTCATTCTGTCGCCGCACTGGTCATTCAGAGGATACATGCTTTTCCAAGCATGGCTTTCCTCCTTCTGCACGAGTAGCTGATCATGTTAAGGGTCCACCAACATCTACTCCAGATCACAGGTTCGAAGAGTTGGTGGCACGACTTCGTGATATCATGCCACAATCATCATCAGAGGATGCTGAAGTTTCTGATGTTGCGGCTTCGGCGTCAGCTAGTACATCTGCCTCAGCCAGTGCCTCAGGTAGTTCTTCAGTCTCATTTCATAGTCATGACCTCACAGGATGGATTGTCGACTCTGGAGCTACCCATCATCTATGCCGTGAGAAAGATATTCTGCAGTCCTACAGAGCTGTTCAGCCTGGTCGCTCTGTGCTCATTGCTGATGGCACTCATTCCCCTATCATCGGTCAGGGGGAGACGGCTTTGCTACCCTCTATGCACTTACAGAATGTGCTACATGCTCCTGAATTTTCTATGAACCTCTTATCTATTAGCCAGATTACACGTGATTTGCACTGTCGTGCTATTTTTGATCCATCGTCTGTTATTTTTCAGGATATACTAACGGGCAGGGTGATTGGCTGTGGTTCTGAGCACAATGGCCTCTATCGTCTCGTTCGTAACTCTTACGCTGGCGTCTCCTTGCATTCCCAGGGCTCCGTTTCTCCGTACACCTGGCATCTTCGGTTCGGTCATCTGCCGCTACAGAAGATGCGTCACCTCCTGCCTCAGATCTCTCCGAGTTCCTCTTTTCGTTGTGAAGCTTGTCAGTTAGGGAAGCACCATCGGTCTAGCTTCCCCAGTCGTCAGAGTCGGAGCAGTAGCTCCCCGTTTGAATTATTCCATATAGATATTTGGGGTCCAAGTCGTGTCCCGGATCATCAGGGGCACATGTTCTATTTAGTTGTGGTTGATGATTTCTCTCGAGTGTCTTGGAATTTTCTTCTTAAGAATAAATCTGAAGCAGGAAATGTTCTTCAAAATCTTATTAATGAAGTTCAGAATGTTTTTTCATCTACTGTTAAGTATGTGCGTACTGACAATGCATTGGAGTTCTGCACTCGCTCTCTTGCTAGCTTCCTTTCTTCTAAAGGCATTGTTCACCAAACCACATGTGCTTACACCTCTCAACAAAATGGGGTTGCAGAACGAAAACATCGACATTTTCTTGATATTGCCCGCACATTACTTATTCAGAGTTGTGCACCATTATCCTTTTGGGGGGATGCTATACTCACAGCGTGTTATCTGGTCAATCGAATGCCTACAACTGTTCTTGAGGAAAAGTCCCCAATCTCTGTTCTTTTTCCCGACAGAGACTTGTTTACACTGACACCTCGGGTTTTTGGCACTGTTGCGTTTGTCCACCGTTTATCTCCGGGACTTGATAAGCTATCTCCTAGGGCTATCAAGTGCATTTTTGTGGGTTACTCCAGGACACAGAAAGGATACCGCTGCTATGACCCTGTTCATGACAAGTACTATGTGAGTGCAGATGTTACATTTTTCGAACCTGTCATGTACTTCTCCCCTGCAGGTGACAGATTGGTCTCCTCCACATCACCAGATTCCAATGTCTATGTTCCACCACCTCCAAGCCTGGGCCCATTCTCTACTCCACCGACACCACCATCATCACCACCGCCACCACCACCGCCACCACCCCCAGTTACTAAGTTCTATACGAGGCGAACAGGCCCTGCTCAAGCTACATGTCAACCATCCAACACGCCTCAGGTATGTTCTGATGTTAACACTGATGATGGGTTAAATATTGCGCCTGTACAGGAGCCTTTACCACAGGAGGAGGATCAACCGGTCCACACAGTTCAGGATGATTTGGACCGGCCTATTGCTCATAGGAAGCAGTGAAGACAGTGTGCCTCATATCCCCTGGCCTCTCATGTCTCCTTTCATCGTCTCACTGGGGATTTCCAGAAGTTTGCCGCTGCCGTATCGTCAGTAGAGATCCCATGGACATATCAGGATGCCATGAAGACTGAATGCTGGCGTCTAGCCATGGAAGAGGAGATGCGTGCCTTGCAATCTAGAGGGACTTGGTCTCTAGTCCCTATTCCTCCAGGTGCCTCTGTGGTGAGTTGCAAGTGGGTATTTACGGTAAAATATCATGCCGATGGTCGTCTAGACAGATACAAGGCCAGGCTCGTAGCACGAGGATTTACCCAGACATATGGGGTAGATTATTTGGATACTTTTTCACCGGTGGCGAGACACTCTACCCTTCGCATCCTCCTATCTGTTGTTGTGGTACGTAACTGGTCAATTTTCCAGCTTTATGTTAAGAATGCTTTCTTGTATGGTGAGCTACAGGAGGAAGTCTACATGCAGCAGCCACCCGGGTTTGCTGCTGAGGGGGAGACTCAGAAGGTGTGCAGACTTCATAAGGCTATCTATGGCCTTAAACAGAGTCCTCGAGCATGGTTCCAGAAGCTTTCCCAGCTTATTGAACGACAGGGGTTCAGAAGGTCAAATGCAGACCACTCACTGTTCGTCCGGAAGACCCCTAGAGGTACCATTGTTGTTATGGTATATGTTGATGACATATTGGTTACTGGAGATGATGCACAGGGGATTGAGATAACCAAGTCCATGTTGGGAAGCCAGTTCATTACAAAGGATCTAGGCACAATACGATATTTTCTGGGGATAGAGTTTGCAAGAAATGCACAAGGAATGGTGATGACTCAAAGAAAATATGTCACCGATTTGCTACTTGAAACAGGAATGACTGGATGCAGACCTTCAAGTACACCTATGGACCCGAGCATGAAGCTGTACGATGATGATACCGAGGAGGTGGACAAGAGAAGGTACAGAGAAATGGTGGATAAGCTCTTATACATCACTATAACTCGACCGGATATTGCCTTTGCAGTAAACCGGGTGAGTCAATTCATGGAGCAGCCGAGGCAAGTTCATATGGATGCCTTGTACATGATATTGAGATATCTGAAGTCTTCCCCAGGCACAGGGTTGCTATTCAAGAAAGATACAGATCTGTCTGTTTCAGCTTGTGCAGATGCAGATTATGCAGGATGTCCAAGGGATCGTAAGTCTACTTCTGGATTTGCTATCTTCATAGGAAGCTCTTTAGTCTCTTGGAAAAGCAAGAAGCAGACTGTTGTGGCGAGATCCAGTGCCGAATCCGAGTACAGAGCCATGGCACAGGCAAGCACAGAAATGATGTGGGTTAAAGCAGTCTTAGAAGATCTGAATGTCGATGTCCCCTTGCCTATGAACCTTCAATGTGATAATCAGGCAGCATTATTTATTGCCAACAATCCAACCTTCCATGAGAGAACAAAACACATCGAGGTGGATTGTCGTTATACTAGGGACATGATTCAGAAGGGCTTCATTTCCACGTCTCATGTCAGTTCAGAGGACCAGACTGCGGACATATTCACTAAGCCATTGCTCAGAGGACCTTTCCAGAGATGTTCTTCCAAGCTGAGCATGATAGATATCTATGCTCCATCTTGAGGGGGAGTGTAGAGACTTATTTATGTTGCGTACTGTTTCACAATTTCTATTTATATATTGTACGTCACTGTAATTTACCCAAGGGCTCTCTCCCTATATAAGAGACCCGAGGGCTCTATGGAATAATCATCTGAGTATTCTTTTACCCTAACAATATTCCTATACTTCGGATCGAAGACGAAGCTCCGAAATTGTCGAGATACGGTATTGGTTTATGGCTAAATTTTGCGGTTTTAAAATATCAAACGACCTCCGATCGACGAACGGTCGATTTCGTTGGTCTTATTTTGTCGAATCGGATTTTTGGGTGGTCTCGGTATGTTTTGCGGTTTCCGAATTTGCGTCGCGGCTTTTTCGGGCACGCATTACGATGCGATCGATTTTTGATCGATTTCGCCCGAACGACATTTGATTCACGATCAATTGATCGATTTGTGTTATTTAACACTGATTAATAACTTATACGGACTCTAATCGGGTTGGGTTCAGGTTTGTGCGGATCCGGATGTTACAATACACTTGCATCCAACTCAACCCTCGAGATCATCTGTATCCAACTAGTAGAGATGGACATCACCACCAAACACCACCAGTTGCTTGAAAGGATGGCGATCCTTTCAAAACAAGTGGAAGAGATCCATGCAAAGAATGCAAGTATGAAATAACTCAAACAACCATGCCAACTAATACTAAACATGCAAGTTATATTTTGGAGCCACCTATGTTGAATTGGGCACCTGAATGTAGTGTTAAGAAGGTGATATGCGCAATCTCTTATGCAAAGGCAACCACATACACCATATTTACTTTACATTGACTTTGATATGGTAGATAAAAATTACCTATTTTTTTCTGTGCCCTTAAATTTATTTATATTAATTAGATACTAATTTAAATATTAAATTATGGTATACTAGAAATGAAAGCCCCTTTCTCGCATTTGTCCTCTAGTGCGTTGACGGAACAATAATATTGAATTCTGTAAACAAAGAAAAATATTGAAAAATAGACTATAAAAAACTTTTTTTTGGCATAAAAGAATAGCAATTTATTTTTATAAAATTGAAGGTAACGAGAAAAGTAAATCGAAAATATCGACAAATTCTTTTATGGTTCAAGGAAATAAAAAAATCGTTCTGACAATTTCATTTAATATCAAATTTGAATATCAGAGTAGCTAATATAGCCATGATTCAATGGAGTCAATTGTACGACCTATGCGGTGGCATATGCGATCACCTACTGAGACCCATTTACTAATATTTGCTAGACCGATTTCTCGACTAAAGTCCCCCTCCATAATCGCGAGTAAATCCTACCGTCTCCACTTTCCTTTAGGCCCTCTCTCCCCCTTACCCTAGAACTACCGCTTATTTACCACTCCAATCACTAACATCTCTTTCTCTACCGCTCAGCTATGCTTCACTGTTGCTCCAGCTTTGACATTGCTAGTGTTGCTCGCTCTAGACTAATTCCATTGTTGATCACTCCAGCCGAGGGTTGGGCATCAGGCCGGGTCGAATCGAGTTTGAGTTGGCCCGACCCAAGCCCATTTAAGTATATAGGCTAATGGGTCGGGCCTAGGCCCATTTTATTTTCAAATTTCAGGCCCAAGCCCAAACTCGGCCCAAACAAAATGGGTCGGGTTCGGGCCGGTCCAATTTGATATCTATGTACACCAATATCATGTGTTCCATTCTTCTTGCATTTGTCTAGTTGTTTCTTATGCATGCGTGCATATTTGAGACTTTAAGTACGATAACTAATTCGTGATTCTGACATTTGTTTTATGTTGGAAATAGAAATGTGATAAAAAAATATGACGACTTAAACCACCATTTAATTCATCATTACGTATTCTATTGTAGATGCGGGCACTATGACCCAATACAGATTGGTTACTTAAAGTTGTACATGCTATAACACTTGAGGACACAGATTCCATTCTTGCATATTAATATAATAATCTTGTATATTAATATAATAATGTCCTCTATCCACGCTAATAGATATGATTATTAATGGGTTTAAGCATTTATTATACACTCGAAATAAGGATATAAAAGTTAGAACATGATATTTGGAATGAACATGAATATACTGGATATAGTTATATCGTAGAGGTCGGGTTATCGGGTTTGCGGGTTTGGGCAACACGGGCCGATAATCAATACGAGCTCATTTTGAGGCTTACGGCCCGCCCACTAAATTTTAGGTTTGGATTTGGGTCGAGTTATGCGGGTCGGATTTTGGGTCAAGTCGAGCTCGCCCTGCCCAATGCCCAACCCTACTGCAGCCCTCCCATCGTTTGCTAGCAATTCTAGGAACCCCGAATTCTTTTTTTCTTATCATCCATCTCTTGTCTCCAGGCGACTTTTGCCATTTTTGAGTGGTTAAATGATGTACATGAAATTACAACATAGTTTTTTCTTATTTTTTATCTTTCATGTATCTTTTTTGAGTTATTACGATCACGATGTCTACATGTGTTGGAGTATTTGGTAGTGCACCTATTGAGTTGTAACAGGGTAAATGGATCCTGGAGAAGATCCATTTACCCCATCCTGTGTTTAGTCCCATACCGCCTTATGGTGGGACTTGGAGGCTCTGGGAAGGCTATATAAGGAGCCCCAGACCTCCTGTACTCATTGAGAAAAGGAATGCATAGCATGCCCCTTTGAGGGCTTCTCCCGTGGTTTCATCCCGCTCCTCACGGAGTAGGGTTCCACGTAAAATCCCGTTGTTCTTCTTGTTATTTATCTTTTTCCATGTTTACGCTTCTGCTTCCGATTTTCTAACATGGTATCAGAGCGGGTCGATTCTCGAGGATTTGTTCTTGAGATTTTTTTTATTCGAGATTTCGATTAAGTGATTCTTGAAGATTATTGTATTCAGATTTGTTCATGTTCTAGGGTTTTGTTAAAACCCTAATATTACAAGTTGAGTTGTGATTTTGGAGACTGTGAAGATCTGGCGCTCCTGCCGGATCCGTTGAATATTTGTTCTCCAGACCTCCCGTGACATCCTTCCAGTGCCGATCAGTGCAGATTACATTTGACGAAAGCAAATGCGCTGGCGGAGCCTCCTCACGCGGTGCCTGGCATCGCTGGCGGCTGCGTGCGCACATGCGCACCCTCTCTCCAGCCCCCAGGCGCGTCTCTCGAGGGTCCGATCCAGTCCAGGCGGTACAAGCGTGGCCTCGTGCGCCACCAGATCGGCTCCCCGCGCGGTGCAGACGTGCGCAGCCCTTCAGGTACCCCCAGGCGGTGCGAGTCTTCACCAGCAAAGCCCCCAGGCGGGGCTCGATGCAACAAGCAACGCGCGGAGCTCTCCAGATCCCAGGCCTCCACCTCTCTTCAGAACCTAGGCGATCCAGGTGGAGCATACCCCATGGTCGCGCGACACCCCTCCGGCCGCGCAACTCCCTCCCAGCCATCCCTTGCGCATAGGTGGCAGACCTCAACACCCAGGGCTCCTCCCGATGCCGAGCTCCTCCAGATGCTATACTCCTGGCGGCTCCTCTTCCTCCCATCTCGCGCAGGCGGCGGTGAAGAATTGGGTTCCCGTGTTGGGAACCCTAAAAGGGTAGCGGGCCCCTTTTAAAAAAAATTATCTTTGGGGTTTGTTTGTCAGGCCCAAGAGAGCCGTGCTGAAAAATACAAAAAAAGGGGGAGGGGGAGTCTGCTAAAAAAAATGGGCCATTTGTTTCTCGACCCAACAAAAAAAATGGGGATATTTGGGGGCTATTTGAAAGCCCACGGAAAAAGAGAGAGAGAGAGAAATATTGTTGAAAGGATTTTTTTTTAAAAAAAGGCGCGTACAATGAAAAGTCGTACGCCAAAAAAATGCAAAAGCCGTAAAAAAAATATTGATGAATCGGCTTACAAAAAAAAATTATTTT
The DNA here is from genome assembly GCA_037367405.1 of Ottelia alismoides. NCBI lineage: Eukaryota > Viridiplantae > Streptophyta > Magnoliopsida > Alismatales > Hydrocharitaceae > Ottelia > Ottelia alismoides. The sequence continues at coordinate 68,649 of JAZKJV010000733.1, read as the reverse complement.
CAAAAAAAAATGTGGACGACTTTAAAAAAAATGCGAAAAGCCGCGAGAAAATTTTTGAGATTGTTCGTACCCCCAATTTCTTTGTCTTCTCCCAACTTGGTCGATGATTGTCATCCATGTTTTCCGACCAGTATTGGAGAAAGGGGGAGTATATATGTAGAGTCACATGTCTTTATCCAGATTCAGATGCCAAATGAAGATTATCCAGACCAGTCGGATTTTCAGACTCTACAATTGTTCAGACTCGACGTCAGAAGGTTCCGAGTCCAGTTTCAAACACGCACGAGTTTGCGGTCATTGTCAGATGAGCATATGTTGCCATCATTTGTTCGAGGTCCCCATCATTCTTGTTGTTGTTCGGCCAGAGTTTTCATGTGAGCTATAGGGACTCCAGAGCAGAGGACCATTCCCTTGAGGGTAAGGGTTTTCATGTGGTATCATAGGTACACCAGAGCAGTGCACCATTCTCTGAGCCAGATGGGAGAGACCCAGTTCTCCGACGAGGAGACTTCAGGTGCAGTTTCAGACTCGATGGTCAGATTCCGAGTCTTCAGTTGACTCACACTCCAGCCCGTTCGTCCTCCTCACCTGCACGGCATGAGAAGCAACGTCCTCAACTGCAGCATGTGCGCGTTGGGTTGATATTGTTCGTAGTGTCCTGTAGCGTGAGTTGAGTTTCTTTCTGTTTGTTTGTCCAAGCTGAGCATTGCATGCTCCAGCTTGAGGGGGAGTGTTGGAGTATTTGGTAGTGCACCTATTGAGTTGTAACAGGGTAAATGGATCCTGGAGAAGATCCATTTACCCCATCCTGTGTTTAGTCCTATACCGCCTAATGGTGGGACTTGGAGGCTCTGGGAAGGCTATATAAGGAGCCCCAGACCTCATGTACTCATTGAGAAAAGGAATGCATAGCATGCCCCTTTGAGGGCTTCTCCCGTGGTTTCATCCCGCTCCTCACGGAGTAGGGTTCCACGTAAAATCCCGTTGTTCTTCTTGTTATTTATCTTTTTCCATGTTTACGCTTCCGCTTCCGATTTTCTAACAACATGTGAAGACTTTTATTTGCAATCTGTAGAGATAAACTATGTACACTACATCCATTCTTAAACGTTTAAAGATAACTAGCATCAATATTAAATTGTAAACATACAGCTACAAATTGCCTCAAACATTGCTTTTAAAAATTGTGACATTAGATCCTCAAGATATACGACTTACTGAAAGAACTAACGTCATCCCTCAAGACCTAAGCCTTAAAACAATGGGGCATAAACATTGCATATGCTTTCTTAGTTGTTGTGTGCTTTTCACTTAGATTAAAATAATAGCAACCTCTGCCATTTGAAATATGAACAACTCTAATCGAGCTATTAGTGCTTGAATTGAATAGTATTATATTTGTCTTTTTATTTTTGTAAATATCATGTAGGTTATTATGGCTTTCGAACTACTCTTCTTTTTGTCATAGCTTATCTAGTGGGTGATGGAAGGACGTAGGGACTGAACTTAGCCCTTGAAACTATATTGATTTAATATATTATGCATTTGTCTAACATAAACTATAATAAACTCAACTACATAATACAAGCTTTTCTATAATAGAATAATTAATTAGAGTTTCATTAATTTATATATTCTATCCTATGCTTCCTGAATCTAACATCGAGGCTTTCCACTTTTCTTTTCTAAAACAACCTAGACGGGTACAAGTTTTCGAAAAATTCGTCCAATCCAAGGATAGCTAGAATGTCCTAAAGGGAGGCCTTTCTAGTTAGTAAGAAAGGTTGTGAAGTTTGCTTAACTATTTGCACAGTTTCATAATGTTCCTCGCCAACGGTCCCAGGTTGGAGCATAGTTGGGGTTTCATCTAGCGGGTTGGGTAATAGCTCTTCTCCCGCTCTTGTGCTCTCCCTTTCTCTTATACGCTTATCATGCTTGGAATCTCATATTTCCCTGGCACCATCCTCCCAACCCTAGCATCTCATCCCTGAGTGACGTACTCATTCTCCTCCTATTATGTATTAAGGGGCTCGCACCCCCGAATATATGGTTTTAGGTGTAGTTGTTAAGTGCTTTAGGGTAAGGGACTCTCTTGTATCTATTCGATGAATGTTGCTCCATTCCATCATGCAAGCCGTCAGAGACAATACGTCTCACTCTGTCGAGTTCAAGCTATAATGAATAAGAGAATACAACCGTTCTTGAAATATATATATATATATATAGAGAGAGAGAGAAAATATATATTTAATGTTCTACCTGGATCCACCGATCCAATCAGGAAATATACTTACCTTGTGGAGAGACAACTCCAAACATCGTTACTTGTTGCTTGTGTGGCAATTTTTTTAAGGAAGCATTAACCAGATGAGACCATATATTGGTCACATAAAAAGAAATTGCAAATCATGTCTCAAGGCTAATTCTAAAGTATAAAAGGAAATAGGTGACTATGCAGAGATGTTTATGAAGAAGAAGAAAGTGGAAGTTGTTAGTTTGGAAGAATAAAGTGATAATTTGGTAATTAAAGCTACATGATCTTCTACCTCTCCATGTTAAGGAAGATATGATGGAAAAAGGTCACGAACATCTGAGAATGATGATGCCTCTCAACCAAAGAACACTCATATGTCAACAAATACATTGTAAAATTCTTTTATGATAGTGAATTCCATTCAACATTATGACCAAGAATTTCTTTATCTGCATGTATGAAGCAATTGGAAAATATAGAGGTGAATACAATTATCTTGTTATGAAATCGCATAAACTTTATTGAAGGAGGAAGTTGAAAAATCAAAGGAGTTTTTGAAATGATAAATGAATCGTGCAAGAATAGTGGATGTTCAATAATGGCAGATGCACGTACTGACATGAGGGGAAGAAGCATCGTGAACATGTGTGTTAATTGTGGGTTGTGAAAAAGCTTTTTTAAATTCGTTAATGCTTTAGCTGACTCTCACACTGATAAACAATGAAATATGCATGGAATGACATGAGGTGCCACCATAACTGTATGTGCGTTTATTTACATATTTTATGATTTTTATAGTTGAATTGGCTGTCTTGTTCAATTTAGTAACTTGCATAGTGAATGGCATGGTAGGTATTATATTGTTGTGATTCTTCTGTATTAAAGTCTATGTTGTGTGAAGTGCTCTCATGCTTTAGTATTGTTATACTGATGAGAGATGTAAGAAAGGAAAAGATTTTGGGCCTTATTTAATTAGGATTGAATGGGTACGTAGCTCAAATGGTAGAGCGCTCATTAAGAGGTATGGGGATCAATACCCCGCATCTCCATTTAAGGTGTCCATGCTTTTGTAAATTATTGATCGAAAGAAGGTTTGTGATTGAATGAAGATTGATGCAAGTTTCCAAATAAACGAAAATCAATTCGGATTCATGTCAGGCTGCTCAACTATTGAAGCCATCCACTTGCTGAGGAGAACAATGGAGATTTATAGAGCTAAAAGGAAGAACATTCATATGATTTTTATTGATTTGGAGAAGGCTTATGATCATGTCCCACAGGAGATATTGTGGAGAATTTAGGAGAAGAGACAAGTACATATCTCATAAAATATATGTATGATAGGGCTTCATCTAGTGTAAGGATACAGTCGGTTAAGGCTGACTATTTAAAAGTCTGCATCAAGATTCAACCTTGAGTCCATTCATTTTACTTTGATTATGGATGAGTTGACAAGTCACATTCAGGATGAGATACCTTGATGTATGTTGTTCGCTGATGATATTGTGTTGATTGATGAGACTAGAAACGGAGTAAATGAGAGGCTTGAGGCCTGGAGACATGCATTAGAGACTAAAGGATTTCATATAAGCATGGCTAAGACTGAATATATAGAGTGCACTTTTGATGGAAGCAATGGTGAAGGAATCGAGGTGAAGATTGGTGATGATAACATTCAGAAGAGAGATTCTTTTAGATACTTGAGATATATTTTGCTACTTGATGGGGAAATTGGTGGAGATGTTACTAATAGAATAAATGCAGGTTGGCTAAAGTGCAGAGGAGCCTCTAGTGTTCCCTGTAATAAGAAAATTCCTTTGAAAATCAAAAGGAAGTTTTATAAAGCGGCTGTAAAACCTGCTAAGCTCTATGGATCTTAATGTTGGCCTGTGAACCATAGACATATGCAGATAATGGTAGCAGCGGAAATGAAAATGCTAAGGTGGATGTATGAACACACACGTAAAGATCGGAGTCGGAATGATGCGATCAGAAGGAAAGTTGGTGTAGCTCCGATCGAGGATAAGATGCCTGAAAATCGCTTAAGGTGGTTTGACCATTTGCAAAGGAGGTTAGTTGATGCACCGGTGAGGAGATGCGAGTTTTGAGATGTTGAGCTGGCTAAGAGAGGGCGAGGAAGGCTCATGATGCGTTGGAATGAAACTATATGAGAGGATCTTACTTTTTTGGATCCAAATCAAAGAATGACCCATTATAGATCTGAATGGAGGCAAAGAATCCTTGTAGCCGACCCTACTTAATGTGGGAAAAGGTTTTGTTGTTGTTGTTTAATTAGGATTGAATGCAAATATAAGTTTCTCACTCAGTAGTCAAATTCTTTAAAAATGGTGGTCAGAGTGTCGTTCTAATATGATAAATTCCAAATCTGTATAATGCATACATATACTTCTACAAGGGAACGAAACAATCTGGGAATGTACGTAACTAACGAGCTCTTACTAAATAAAGATTTTCGAGATAGGAAACAACCACTACTTTCTATGTACTTGTATCCTTGTGCCTATAAAGTGATTCGAATGGAACTGAAACATTGGTACCCTCTACGATTGTGGAAATAAATGGAAAAAGTCATCTTAAATAAATGGGAGTTCAACTCTAGATATATCCCTATGATTTAACCTATACGAATAACTCGTCAAGGGAAATATGTTTATAACTTGAACTAAAATATTACTGTTGAAGGGAATGAATGAGATAAAATTTCATCTAACCCTAGAGCTCTCTTATATAGGAGAAAAGCTCTATGGGTAAATTACAGAAAAAGGACAATTAGAAAGACAACTAACATAATTACTCTAACACTCCCCCTTAAGCTGGAGCATATATATCTAACATGCTCAGCTTGGAACAACATAGATGAAAAGGACCTTTAGCAAGAGCCTTGGTGAACATGTCTGCAATCTGCTCTCCTGATGATACATAAGAAGTTGAAATAAGCCCCTTTTGAATTAAGTCCCGTGTATAATGACAATCCACTTCAATGTGCTTTGTCCTTTCATGGAAGGCTGGATTATTGGCTATGAACAATGCTGCCTGATTATCACATTTAAGATGCATAGGAAGAGGTACTTCAATAGTTAAATCAGTCAAAACCGATTTAACCCACATCATCTCAGCACTACCTTGGGCCATTGCCCTATATTCTGACTCTACACTGGATCGAGCCACGACAGTTTGTTTCTTACTCTTCCACGCTACTGGTGAGCTGCCAACAAATACAATAAAGCCTGAAGTGGACTTTCTATCATTAGGGCACCTAGCATAGTCTGCATCAGCACAACCTGTGACAGATATAGAGGTATCTTTCCTAAACAGAAGACCAGCACCTGGAGACGACTTCAGATATCTCAAGATCATAAAAACAGCATTCATGTGAGCCTGTCTGGGTTGCTCCATAAATTGACTAACCCTACTGACAGCAAAGGATATATCTGGTCGGGTAATAGTGACATATAAGAACTTCCCCACGAGCTCTCTATACCGTCTCTTGTCCACCTCCTCAGATTCATCATCATAGAGTTTAACATTAGGATCCATAGGAGTAGTAGCTGGTCTACATCCTGCCATTCCTGTTTCAGATAACAGATCAGTAACATACTTCCTTTGTGTCATTACCATGCCTTGCTCATTTCTTGCAAACTCCAATCCCAAAAAGTAACAAAGTGTACCCAGATCCTTCGTAACAAATTGCTCACTAAGAAAATCCTTGGCTGCTTGAATGCCCTGCTTATTACTACCAGTGATAACAATATCATCAACATACTAAGATGATCACAATACCTTGCTGGTCTCTCTTTACAAAGAGAGTATGATCTGTTGTAGATCTGACGAAGCCCTTCTGTTCAATCAACTCCGAGAGCTTCTGAAACCAAGCCCGTGGACTCTGCTTCAGGCCATATATGGCCTTATGAAGACGGCACACCATACTGGACTCCCCCTCAGCAGCAAACCCTGGTAGCTGCTGCATATAGACCTCTTCCTGCAAGTCACCATACAAGAAGGCGTTCTTGACATCTAACTGAAACAGGGGCCAGTCACGGACAATAGCAACTGCAATGAGAATCCGTAAGGTAGAATGACGGGCTACTGGAGAAAACGTCTCCTGATAGTCCACCCCATATGTTTGGGTGAACCCACGGGCCACCAACCGGGCTTTGTATCTATCAACCGTACCATCAGCCCGATGCTTAACAGTAAAAACCCATTTGCTTCCGACTATTGATGCACCTGGTGGAGGATGCACAACACTCCACGTACCACGTGACTGCAACGCCGTCATCTCCTCTTCCATAGCTAAACGCCATGGACTGCTCTGTAGTGCCTCCTGATATGACCTTGGGATTTCCACTGCTGATAACCCAAGGACGAACTTGCGAAACTCCGGGGACAACCGCTCCAAACACGCCTGTGATGCAAAGTCCATCCCATATTTGGGATTCATTGTCCGCGCACGCTTTTGCCTTTTATGGGCAATAGGAAGATCAAGATCATCAACTGGAGTAGTGGTAGTATCATCTGTGCCCTGTATATCTGTCTGCGCATGCAAATCACCCGTGCCATTAGTAGTACTCAAATGTTCATTACATACCTCGGGCGTGCTGGATGATGGAGGAGGCACATGAGCAGAGGGTCGACGCTGATAGACCTGAGGATAAAAAGTAGAAGGTGGTGGTGGAGGTGGTGGTGGTGGCGGCAGCGTAGAGCATGGAATAGATGGTGGAGGAGGCACATAGATATCATCTCCTTCGTCTGAGTGAGTGAGGTTGTCACCTGTAGGAGAGAAATACATAATGGATTCAAAGAAGGTGACATCAGCACTAACATGGTACCGTCGTCTAACTGGATCAAAACACCGATACCCTTTTTGGATTTTGGAATAACCCACAAAAATGCATTTGACAGCTCTGGGAGAGAGCTTGTCAAGACCAGGAGAGAAGCAATGAACAAATGCAACGGAGCCAAAGACGCGAGGTGTTAGGGAGAAAAGATCCTTCTCGGGAAACGCAGTCAAGAACAGGATCTTCTCTCCTAACACTGACGAAGGCATACGGTTGACCAGATAACAAGCAGTTAGAACCGCATCCCCCCAATAAGAGTGAGGGGCACGGCTCTGAATCAATAAGGTTCTGGTAACGTCCAACAAATGACGATGTTTCCTCTCAGCTACCCCATTTTGTTGGGAGGTGTAAGCACATGACTTCTGATGCACAATTCCATGAGACATGAGAAATTTTGAGATATGAGAGCTACATAATTCAAGAGCATTATCAGACCATATGAACTTCACTCTAGCAGAATAAATATTTTTTATTTCAATAATGAAAGACTGGATAACAGACGCAGCATCAGACTTATTTTTAAGTAGAAAAACCCAACATAACCTAGAAAATTCATCAACATCAACAAGATAAAACATGTGTCCTTGAAGATCAGGGACACGATTGGGACCCCAAATATCAAAATGTAGCAGCTCAAACAGACCATGACGACTTGGACCTATACGACTCGGAAATGACGACCTGTGATGTTTTCCAAGTTGGCATGCCTCACACTGAAAATTAGACTTGGGAGAAATCTGTGGAAGAATATGGACCATCTTTTGCAATGGAAGATGGCCAAATCGAAGATGCCAAGTGTAGGGTGACACCGATCCAGCCCTCATAGAAGAGACACCAGCATAAGGAGATTGCACCAGTCTATAAAGACCCCCTTGCTCACAGCCAGTTCCAATCACTCTGCCCGTTAGGATGTCCTGAAACACAAGAGCAGATGGGTCAAATATGGCACGACAATGTAAATCTTTAGTGATTTGACTAATGGATAGTAGATTCATGGAAAAATCAGGAGCATAAAGAACGTTCTGAAGTCGTATCCCAGGGGTCAATTGCACCTCCCCCTGACCAGTAATGGGAGAATGTGTTCCGTCAGCAATTATCACGGAGCGTCCTGTCTGAGTCGCAACAAAATCATCCAATTGCTTTTTGTCACCACATAAATGGTGAGATGCTCCTGAGTCCATAATCCACTCTGATAGATCAGCTCTGTAACAACTAGTAAGTGCATACGTTATACCTGAAGAGGATGCTGATGCTGAGCCGGCTATCTCTGAAGATCGTGAAGTACTAGCTGGTCCCTGGCTGGGTATGATCTCTCGGAGTCTCGATACTAACTCCTCAAACCTCTGATCTGTGACTAGGGAAGGACCCCCTTCCTGCTGAGCCTGCTCCGCCACACGTGTCGTAGTAGTGGGAAACCCATGCTTAGAATAGCATGTTTCCTCAGTGTGTCCAGTCCTGCGACAGTAGGTGCACGGCTGTCTAGGAGGTCTGTTACCTCCTCCTCGACCACGACCACCTCTACCTCTGAAATGGGAGTAGCCTCCTCTGCCGCGAGAAGAAGCCATGGCTGAAGGTGTCGGAACTCCACCATGAGATATGGAGAGTCTACTCAATCTGCGATAGGCCTCTTCCATAGGCGGTATGGTGGCATCTGTAAGAATCTGTGCTCGGGAGGCATCATACTCCGGATCAAGGGCTGCTAGAAACACTCCAGTCATCACCGAGTCCCTGTATGCTTTGAGCTGCTCTGGTGTAGCTGTCAATGGAATGTACCCGTGTAGCTTCTCAAACATACCCCTCAGAGAGGTGTATAGGGTATGAAGAGGACGCTCGTTCTGCTTCGAGGTAAAGATATCATGCTGGAGTTGTAAGATCTTGGACTCGTTCTTCGCTGGAGAATACGTGGCTGCCAGGATATCCCACATAGCCTTCGCAGTGGGTTGACTCAGAATGTCGTTGGCTATTTCCATGGACACAGTACCGGATAGCCAAACACGCGCATAAGCATCGTCAGCCTCCCATGAGACGTTAACCCCAGTCTTGTCAGCAGGTTCCTCTTGTGTGAGGATATGCTTCTTGCCATTGCACTGCATCAGACTCATGAACTGCATGTCCCACAGTTCATAGTTCGTGCCATCCATCTTCACAACGGGTGCTGGACCTTTGAAGGCTCCCAGAGATGGAAAATCTACCTTGTTGTCTGACATGACGACAACAATAACCTGTAACTGGGGTTACACAATCAGAAGACAATGTCTACACGTACATAGACTCAACGCGGGCACTCGCACAGAACATGTGCATTCAAGGAAGTACGGCTAGGGCATGTAGTGCACACCACATGCGTGCACAGGACTTGCACAGGACTTGCATATGACTCCAGGCTTGTTGCACAGGACTTGCACAGGCTTGTTGCACGCTGACCTTGTTGCATATGACTCCAGGCTTCAGGCGAAAGGCACGCTACAGACTTCAGGCTTCATTTGCACGCTGACCTTGTTGTGCACACTTCACGCTAACCTTGTTGCACAGGCTTGCTTCATGCGCTAGGCGAGAGGCGCTAGGCGCTACAGGGATAGCGATGGCGAGATGGGGTCGCAAGGCGATGACTTCGGATGATGGCCAGGCAAGACTCGGGCGATTGCGATGGGCACAGAGGCGCAGAGGGCTCGCGCCTCTTGGCGATGGCGCACAGGGCTCGCGCGATTGAGATGATCGCTAGACGAAACTCGTGCGATTGAGATGATCGCTAGGTGAAACTCGCGCACAGGGCTCGCGCGATGGCGCAGGCGCACAGGGCTCGCGCACAGGGCGCGATGGCGATGGCGATGGCGCACAGGAGGGTGGCGCCAATCTCGAGATAGAAGGAGAGAGAGAAGGGCGGCGGGTGGGGTAGGGTTAGGGTTCAAGAACTCCGGCTTAGGACCGTCGCTCTGATACCATGTTGAAGGGAATGAATGAGATAAAATTTCATCTAACCCTAGAGCTCTCTTATATAGGAGAAAAGCTCTATGGGTAAATTACAGAAAAAGGACAATTAGAAAGACAACTAACATAATTACTCTAACAATTACAGTAATGCACAACATTCCGTGTGCCTCTGTTTTCTCTCATATTCTAGGTTGATTATGCGTGAACCCTACCTGATAATTCCATCGGATTATTTCAGTATCGAGAAATTGGGAGGATGCATATTAATGTTTCGAATTTTCATTAGTACCTAAGATTCAAGTATGGGGTTACTCTCGTTGCTTGAGTAGTTTATTGCATAAATGTTTACCTTTACACTCTTTGTCTTAACTGTCTACTTGTTGCACACTCTACTGGGTTTTATAGTTCATACTTCACTTTATTATTCAACTAGATGCAGGAATTACAAAGCTACTAGTGCCTAAACATGTTGCAAGAAGTAGTGAAAACAATGGCTAGTGAAATGGAGATTTCAATATGAGATATGAATTCAAATGAAATTTTGTTGTATTCAAATTATAGTCTAAGTGATCTAATAATGCATGTTTAAACTTGTTTTGATACTTCCAATCGTTTTAGTCATAATTTAATAACGTAGCGAATTCGTGTATTTTGCCTTACCTTCCATGTTGACTTACTGAGAAATGGATGTATTAATGATTGTGGTTGTGCACTCATTTGTCTTGCATGGTATATTTCGTTTTCGTTTGATGACAACGATCTTGATTGAGAAGATGTTCTCGCAGCCCGTTTAAGACAGTAATCTAGTAGCATGGACGTATGGCGCGACAGAGTATCGAGGCCGTCTTATCAGTGGAATGTGTTACTGTGGAACTTCGACTAAAAACAACCATACTGGTTTCATATCCTCTTTTCTCTAAAAAGTCTAACACATTGCTTTGTGTGCAGATAGTAACTGAACAAAGCTCGGAGGTGACACACTGAAGGTGATACTCTAACTTCTACAAGAGCGTGAGGCGGATCGCATGACTCCGCTCAGGTGAGGGAGTTAGATAGAAGATGGCAGAGGTCTTCAGAGAGGACTGTAAATTTTGTTAGATATACATGTGAGTTACCATGTTATAATTAATATGTGCTGTTATGGTTTGTTTATCTTTAGCTGTATAAGTTTTAGTTGACACTCGTTCTTGGTTAGTTGTATATCTCGCATATCAAGACATCCCCCGCACCTTGTCCCTTGTGCTGAACTCAGTAGTTTATAGCTGGTGTTGGCCCTATCATTGACCAGTATCAACAATGCTTCGGGATGTTGTTTGTATGAATAGATTGTACATGAAAAGATAAGTGCTTGAACCCTGATATGCACTATACATGTTATAGAAAATGTAGAAAAAGAAACCAAACAAGCACCAAAAATCGAGACACAAGATTTACGTGGAAAACCTCCGGATCAGAAGGAAAAAAATCACGGGGTAAACTTTCCCTGTTGCTCACAGCAACCATGGCCTTTCTCTTTTTGTTTTCTATCTACTGACACAAAAGGTGGGGTGAGTTACATATAAGTTTCTAAGAGGGTAAATGGATCCTCACCCATGATCCATTTACCCACATACAAGCAACTCAACACTCCCCCTCAAGTTGGGCATAGAGATTGTACATGCCCAACTTGCCCACATTCTTCTCAAAGCTAGTTGTGGGAAGTCCCTTGGTGAAGACATCAGCCACTTGATCTTCAGTTTTTATGTATGGTAGAACAAGCTCCTTAGAGTCAATTCTTTCTCTGATAAAGTGACGATCGATCTCCACATGCTTGGTTCTATCATGTAGGACAGAATTGTTGGATAAATTTATAGCGGCCTTGTTATCACAAAATAACTTCATAGGCAGCTCGAAAATTATCCCAATGTCTTTCAAAATAGCCTTGACCCATATCATCTCAGCAACACCCATGGCAACAGCTCTGTATTCAGCTTCAGCATTGGACCTAGCACAAACTGATTGCTGTTTGCTTCTCCAAATCACCAAGTTACCATCCAGAAATATACAGTAGCCAGTTGTAGATCTCCTTGTATCGGTACATCTAGCCCAATCCGCATCTGTGTATCCTTCGATTTCAATTTTTGCATCCTTGGTAAAGATAAGTCCTTTTCCAGGGTCTTTTTTCACGTAACAGAGAATACGCTCTACCGCCTTCATGTGAATATCAGTCGGTGCATGCATGAATTGACTCACTACATTGATGGCATAAGTAATGTCCGGTCTGGTAAGAGTAAGATAAATCAACTTACCCACAAGTCTCTGGTACCGAATCTTGAAGCTTTCATCAAGTTGTTGGGCATGCGAGCCCCACGGCGAGCCATTACGCAATAAATGTTATTGCGAATATCATTCCCTGATCTGAAATGAAGAATAAATAATTTGCATAATAGGTCCCTTAGTACAATTAGGGTTATGTACCATGGCCATCTTGATGATCATACATCTGTTGGTTCAAATATTGAATCGTAGAGGCTGGTGCTTGGATGAACATCTAATGAGTTAGATTGAGGACTCATCAAGCACCATCAAATGATTGTTAAGAGATGATCTCCAGCCTGAGTAGGAGATGGCAATCCTTTCTCAGTTAGGCTGATATCTGACCGACCTCTTGATGCAGGTCCTCTACATAGGAATAGAGATTCGGAGGTGTCAGATTAGTTAGGTCAAAGAGTTGACTTAACGAGATCGAGATAACCAAAGTCCTATATCGTATGTTGTCATGATATAGGCACGCATCCTCTGACCGGAGACAGATGTGTTACTATATGTCTGAGTATGTACATTTGGCAGACCAATAGGTTGATGACCTAATCAAGGTTTATACACCGGCGCGCTGGTGTGCATGCAAGGGCATATGAGTAATACGATCTCTCAAAGGGATCATACAGGTTCATTACTGAACCGGAAGACGAGCTCACTCATGAGATATTGGGAAGATCAAATTCCGTGCACGGTCATCTCACTTTGGAAGCTTGACTGAATTTGTAGGTTTGATATATACTTTTGGAAAGTATATAATCAAGACCTAGGTATGATATATGCTTTTGGAAAGTATATGATCGATACCAACTCTCAATGATCGAATGAGAAACTTAATGATAAATCCCTGAAGTAGACAGTGTAAAATTGATCTTATACTTCGGGATTATTCTAGGTCTTTCAGTATGCATGATGTACAGGTATTGGGAATACCTGAGGGTGATGTGATCATAAACGATTGTATAACCATGACGCTTCCATTCCTAGGGAGTGATAAAACGGGTCTGGATTTTAGTGACTCCTCTCAGTTGAGAACTAATCTGATCTTAGTCCAAATGTTGGACATTGATCTGAATGTGATTCAGATTCAATGAGAAGATTAGATTTGCGGTCTTGATTTTATCAAGCATCTATGGGAGGCCCGAGATCTGGATTTGAGATGTTATCTCAATATCCAAGTCACTATACATGGAACAATAGAATCGCCATGTCCTTATCTCCAAGTATTCACGGAGAAAGCGCATTATCCTTGAAAGAGTTCATGGATAATTCTATTGTTGATGTATGTATCCGAGCATTGAGAAAATGGATAATTAAATGTGATTTAATTATCATGAATAATATGAATTCGATTCATATTATAAGGAGAATTATCTTAGATAATTAAATGTGATTTGATTATCAAAGATGTGAATAATGTGAATGTGATTCATATTATTTGGGCACGTGAGAATGGAGATCCAAGATGATTAAATGTGATTTAATTATTATGGATAAGAATAATGTGGATAGTAATATCCAATTATTCATAATATATTATAAATGTGATTTATAATGTATTTGAGAGAGCTAATTATAATTTATATTTGTTGATTAATTATTAATGTGTATTGGATACACATTGATTAATTAATTGAAAATGTAAATTATATTTTGTTTTGGGTTGTGAATGTGATTCACAATTTTCCAATGTCAAGATTGCAATATTCCCAAAATTAATTGTGAATTATTTTTGGTGAATAAATACCAACAAAAGTTGTTGGAAATAAATAATGGAGAAATTCAAGGAGGCATGCAATCTCATGGAAATCCATGAGATTGCCCCCACATGGAAGGTGGTGGGCGGCACCCAATTCCTATATGGAATGGGTGGTCGTCCCCCCCTTGAATGTACATGGAGATGTAATCTCCATGTATATTATCTCCTTATTTGTTGGTGTAATTTAGGATTGATTTATATTTGATATTGTCAAATATATTTTAATCTAAATTAAATCACAAGTTGTTGGTTTTTACCAACAACAATCTTGGCCATTGGATTGACATAAATCAATCTCATCCATTGATTTTATATGTCCCATGGATTGAGATCCATGGATCCCAAAACTCTATAAATAGAGAGGCATACCATGCTCTCTTGTTACACATGCTATTGTAGCACATCTCTCTCTCTCTCTCTACGCGTCTACTCTCTCTCCCTCTCATATGGTCGTCCACCAGTGATGCCCTAGAGGGAATCTCCATCGCTGCAGCGTCGTCGTTATGCTGCCCGATCGTCTGCTCGTGGATCTCCTTATCCTTCGGTGCGCCTCGCTCGTGAAGAAGACGTCGGATCTCGTGTTTCGAGATCAGGAGATCCGCCGCTTGGATCATCAACATGGATTGCGAGAAGCACGCGATTCATCCCCGCACTCGCAAGCGTCTCCTCCGTCGGATCGGATTTGAGACAGGAGGTCTCTTCGTTTAGAGACTCGATCGCAACCACGCTTCAAGAGGTAATCCTATTACTTGTTTGTGGTTTAGACGAAACGATCCGAGAAGTGTTCTTGGATCATGTGATTTCGTCGCATAAAAATTTTTTAAATTCCGCTGCATCGAGCAACTAGTGCAACTAGTCGCTCCTCGTCGTATTCGATACGACACTCACGCTTCCGTGATGCGCTTGAGGATTCTAACCATATCCTACACAAGTTGCTTCCCATCTTTGATGCTCAACTTATGACTCCCCTCAATAGGCGTAGGGGCAGGTTTACATCCCAACTTTCCAGTCTCCTTCAACAGATCTAAAGCATATTTTCTTTGACAAAGAACAAGACCTTCATTTGACCTTGCCAATTCAATACCCAGAAAATATTTCAGGTTTCCAAGATCCTTTAAGTCAAAAATTGCAGCAAGCTCTCTTTTAAGATAAGCTATCTCCTCTTCATAATCTCATGTGAGAATCATGTCATCAACATAAACAAGAAGAAGAGATGTTCTATTTTCACTCCTCTTGACAAAGAGAGTGTGATCCCCATTGCCTTGATGATAGGCCAATCTAATCATCACCACTCTAAGCTTCTCGAACCAGGCTCTAGGAGACTGTTTCAACCCATATAATGCTTTCTTCAATTTACAACATTTTCCTGTCTTCTCTTGACCAGGTGGCAGGTGCATATAAACATCTTCTAAGAGATCTCCATTCAAGAAGGCATTCTTAACATCCATTTGATGAAGCTTCCATTTCTTGATAACGGCAAGAGAAAGCACAATCCGTAGTGTATTCATTTTTGCAACAGGAGCAAAAGTCTCTAAATAGTCAATGCCATATTTTTTACTAAAACCCTTTGCAACAAGCCTGGCCTTGTATCTTTCTATTTGACCATTTGATTTGTATTTTATGGTATAGACCCACTTTGAACCAACCAAATGCACACCATCTGGAATATCTACAATATCCCACGTACAGTTTCTTTCAAGGGCCTCCATCTCCTCATGCTTAGCCTGAACCCATCTAGGATCTGAACCAGCTTCAGCAACATTCTTGGGAATCACAGAGGCAGAAAGTGAAGAAATAAAGCATTTATAATGTTTGCTAAGTTTAGAGTAACCAACATATCTGTTAATGGGGTATCTTGTACATTTAGCATAACTCGAGGGAGGCTTTATCTCCCTCCGTCCTCGTCTCTGTGCGATCGAGTCTTCTTCAAAAATGATCAACTCATCCTCACATGCATCTTTACTGCTGTCATTAACCACCTCTTCCTGAACACTTTCAAGATTAGAGCCTGAATCGCCAATGATAGTGGACGAACTTTGATTTTGTATAGTTTCAACATGGTTGGGGTTGGTCTCTCTTTGCAAGGTTTGCGCTATATTTTCTTGCTGATAATTCTTTCTATAAGTTTTTTCATGCCAATGAGAAGAACGAGACTTCCACCCCTCTGTTTTTGCATCAGTTTGGTTGGAGTTACCAATAAAACTTATAGAGTCTCCATACACACCCATGATAAGAACATCTTGAACATTTCCTTCACCATTACTTCCATTCTCCCCCTGAAGAGAATGCTCAGGAAAGTAAGATTCATGCTCAATATAGGTGACATCTTTAGTAACATACATTTTCTCATCTTTAGGATGGAAGCATTTATACCCTTTCTGAGTAGGAGAGTATCCCAAAAAAATACCTTCGATTGCACGTGGATCAAGCTTCTTTGCATCAGGTGCAGAATTATGGAAATAACAAACACAACCAAAAGTCTTTGGAGGAAGAGAAAACGGCTTGCTCTCGGGTTGAATGATAGAAAACGGGGCTGCCATGTTCAACATTCTTGAGGGCATCCTGTTTATAAGGAAGGCACTTGTGAGAACAGCTTCCCCCCAGAATCTTTTGGGGAGATTTCTTTGAAATAAAAGTGTCCTACTAACTCCAAGCAGGTGTCTGTTCTTTCGCTCTGCTACATCGTTCTGTTGCGGAGTATAGCTACAAGAAGTCTCGTGAAGAGTCCCTTTAGCAGTAAATAATTCTTGCAATTACTTAGATAAATATTCACGAGCGTTATCAGATCGAAATCGCTTTATCACTTTCCCATACGGCGTCTCAATGAGGTTGAAAAACTTTGTCATAGTACTAACAACTTCTCCACGATCACGAAGTAAATAAACAAATGTGCTTCTGGAGTAATCATCAATAAATGTAATAAAGTACTTATAGCCATTGAGAGTAGCAACATTGGAGGGACCCCAAACATCATAGTGAATCAGCTCAAAAATTTCACTTGTTTTACTCTCAGAAACAGGATAAGTTGCACGAGTGTGCTTTGCCTTTACGCAAACATGACACACTAAGTCCGTAGAATTCAATTCTTCGAATAATACAGGAAACAATCTTTTAAGATAACCAAATGGAAGATGACTGAGACGTTCGTGCCATTGTAAAGCCAAAGTAAGACAATCCTTCTTGTTTTTCTTTCCATGAATTGCAGTTGTCAATGCTTCTGCCACTTTAATGGGTAGACAATACAAACCTTCAGAAACAACACCAATCCCAATTCTCTTCCCCGTTACAGAGTCTTGCAACATACAACGATCAGAAGAAAAAAACTATTTCACAGTTCAGCTCTTTTGTTATCTTGCTAACAGAAAGGAGATTTAGAGGCATATCAGGAACATGAAGCGCATTGTGGAGAGCAAATTTGTCAATGAGGGATACACTTCCTTTTCCAACCACTACAACATGAGATCCATCAGTAAGGGCAACATGTTCTTTGCCTGATGCCAACTTATAAGCACTAAAGAGTTTGGGATCACCCGTCATATGGTCAGTGGCATCACTATCAATAACCCATTCTTTGTTCTCATAAATACTGAAATCATGATATTTCTTTTGAGCGGCAGAAACAAAGACATTATTGGAGTCGTTGGCAATAATCTCCACTCGATCCTTTATTTCTATATTCTTTGTTGATCTCATATTTATTTGTTGAAAAACCATGCTCTCAAGCCTTTCAACAAACACTTGGTGTGCATCTCCGTCAACAAGCTTTGTGCTTAGAGACATTTTGTCGAACACCTGAAGTGCACTAACACTTTCTGTTCTCTGAGGCAAATTTACAAACACCTTGCAGGCACAAATTTATAGCTTCTTCTCATGCGAAACAAAAGGGAAAGAACACCCCAACAACACTCAAGGACTTAGCCCACACCACAGTTGCTCTCCCGCAATAGGGAACGTACTTCAAAGCACAAACGAAGCCCAAATCAGTCTTGAGACGTCAAAAATATCAAAGTAGCAGCATCCAACAACAACCTGGACACCAAGGAACGAAATTTGGACCACCAAAAAATAGCAGCAGCAGCCCACCAATCTCGGGATTGCGCACAGTCTCCGTTCAAGGACGAAGAACCCAACGCCAATCTTGAACAACCCCACGAATCAAGACTTCAATGCAACGCCTCAACAAGGCTCTGATACCATGTAGAAAAAGAGACCAAACAAGCACCAAGAATCGAGACACAAGATTTACGTGGAAACCCTCCGGATCGGAAGGAAAAAACAACGAGGTAAACTTTCCATGTTGCTCACAGCAACCAGGGCCTTTCTCTTTTTGTTTTCTATCTACTGAAACAAAAGGTGGGGTGAGTTACATATAAGTTTCTAAGAGGGTAAATGGATCCTCACCCATGATCTATTTATCCACATACAAGCAACTCAACAGAAAAAAAGTACGAAACATTTTTAAACCACGTGGAAACAAACCTTCTTGCAAAGATGAGAAAGAGTATAATTTACAAGGTGAATAGAAGGGGGTGTTGGAGGGGGGATTCGAACCCTGATCTTTTTTAGTGGGAGCCACTGCTTCTACCACTAGACCATTAAGGGGTTCTTCAGGGTCTTCCTAAACTATATATTTATATCAAATATGCAGATCCTTGATTTGTGCTAATAAAAGATGAATCGGATGTGGAACACATAAGAAGAAACACTGGAAGTAGACTCAAAAAAATAGTAGTAAAGTCAAAATTCTCTTTACTTCTGGGATATGTTCTTGGTTAGGTTCAAGGATGAATCCAAAGAAGGGTCTAGGGGAGGTTTCAAGTAAGACATCGGAGAGCGAATTAGAAGGGGCTCAAAACAATTATAGAACAGGAATTTAGTTTCTTTGAATGGTGTCTTATAAAGGAAGGGTGCAAGAGAATTTTTATTATATGCTACTCGTACCATACATGTCATAGGTGCCACAATGGTGGTGTCCCATTCTGTGTCATCATCTAAATAAATGTTGGATAAAGTAAGTCATTTTAGTGATGACACCGCTTTTTACCCCTCTTAATTACTTCAAATTATTGTAGTATAGATGGATAAGAAACACTGAACTAAAAAATCATGAAATTTGCCAATCAAGTGTGGCGAACTTTTTTATTTTACTGGGTAAGTTTACCAATTTCGAACTCAATTTCGAACTCAATAGTTAGACTAATTATGTCCAAATTACTGTGTTAATATACACATAATGTATAGTGCAAAATGCATGTTGTTAAGATCCAAAATGCAGAGGCAATGTTAAAATACCAACTCTATGTTTTTTTAGAATTTTTTATTTCTTATTTGTATACTTTTAAGTTTTGCAAAAAAATTGGCTTTTTTATTTTAAAAGAAGAGAAAAACAGGAGATGTGATACTATATATAAAGATGACGAAAGAAGAGTTTTTTATTTTAAAAAAGGTGATGAATATTTTAAAAAAAATGCGTAACAAATCTTTTTGGTTTTTCCATTTTTTGGGTATTTTTAAAATATGGGAATAAACTAAAGAAAAATAAATAGAATTAATTTTGAAAATGGTTTTAAGGGAAAATTGGGCACTTTTGTAATTGGATTTCTATGTCAGATTTAGCCCTAAATATCCAAAAATGACTTCCCTAAAACCTTATTGAGTGATTATTTTAAAACATATTTTTTATATCTTCAAATAAAGGTGAATTGAATATGATGTGTATAAGATGTTTTGGTCTTTTCAATTTAAAGGATGAAAATAGAATGTTTTTCAAATTAAAAATATGGACACAAGAGATGATAAATGCAAGCTACTATAATTTTTGGGATTTCAGATTTAACGTTAGTTCAAGGCGTTTTCTCTATCCCTTCTTACCCTGAAAAATAAGGCCACCTTAATCCTTGAATCGATAACTATCTTTCGGCTAACCTAGCCTCCTCCATCACTCATGACCCACAAGGAGTAGTGCATGAATATACCTCTTAAGAGGTGGGACTAGTTGTTTTAACCCTTGTAGGGGTTCCATCCACAAACACAAAGTTTATGGTTAACTAATATGGCTCATCACCATTTGTTTATTACATGTTTTGACTATTTCCCAATGAAGAAAGACAGGTTCCGCCCTTGGCCTAGCTCACGCTCGGCACAAACCTCTTTTACCTTCAGTCAAGATATTGGTTCTCTGGCATCAGCCTAAGCATCCTCTTGTATAATCATGCTAGACTCCCTCACTTCAACATTGACCTATTAAAGTGTCGTTAGCCCTAACCTCACTCGTCCAACTCTCATTGTCGCTTAGCTCACATGAGTTGTACCATGAACCAATTATATATTTGGGCTAGTCTAGCATAGACGAGGTAAAAGAGTGAGTCTAATACGAGTCAACATATTACAATTATAATATCTTGATGAGGCTAGGTCATCCTACTGCCCATCAAAAGAACAAAGGAGAAAGGTCAAAGCACGTCATTATTCAATGCAAACCACCATATAAATTCTCAATATTTATGACGTTGAAGCAATCAGGTAGGCATCTAAGGCAATTTTTATTTTTGGGAATGCTATGTATAAAAGAAAGGCTAACCCTAGCTCTTTCTCTATACAAATAAGTTGAAACAACAACTCTCTCTATATACACGCCCAAGCTTTCTCTCTCTCCCTCCCCCCCCCCCATGTTTGTCCACTGTCCTAGGATTGAGAAGACGCAATCGTCGTCACATTGCTATAGTGTTGTCGGATTGATCGCTTATGATTCTCCATCTTCTTCAGAACCTCGTGCTCGTGAAGGAGACAATGTATTTTATGAGATGAAATCATGAGGTTTCCCACGCGGATCGTTGCTTAGGATTATGGAAAGTACATGTCTCATCCGCGCGTCTGCAAGTGCTCTCCACGTCGGATCAGACTTGAGACAGGAGGTCTCTTCGCCTGGAGACTCGTGGATCACACTTACTTTTCAAGATGTAAATCTATTACTCTTTTGTGATCTATTCCATGTCATGCTATTTCATCGAAATTTTTTAATTTCTGCTACCCTTTACGACTAGTATGATTAGGCGACCTAGATCGTATTTTATATGATCACCATGCTTCTGTAATGCATGAGGCGTAATCCCTCACCTTCAAGTGGTATAAGAGCCTTGGTCGAAGGTCTTGGATATGATCCAAACCCTAAGAGGCTGTTCGGTTGGGGGGTTACCCCCCAAAACCCATATATCTAACCCACTAGTGGGTCTTGTTCTCTCTCCATCAAAAAATTATATTATACCATCATATCATCTAAAAATCATAAAATACTCAACTTCTACTCATTATTCCAAACTGTAATACAATCACATCACAACAACTACATGTTTTTTCAAATTCCAATACAATCATATCATAATAATGACTCAGTTTTTCAAATTTCAATACAATCACATCAAACAAACCCTCCTAACCCTTAACCCACCAACCAAACACCAAAACACAAAAACGAGTTATTCTCCCCAAGATAACCCACGAACCAAACGCACCCTAAGGGAGCAAGCTTTTGGATATCGAATGCGCAGGAACTTGTTTTCTTTGCATAAATATGCCTTTTGAATTGTTTTTTGCTTGTATGACGTATCTACTATTTTGCCATGTTTTGAGTGATTTTTTTGGGATAATAAATCATGTTTAGAATGTATGAACATGTCTTCAAAATTTTCACCAAAGGATGGCAACAATAGGGCATCGTCTTAGATTCGAAAAGTTCTCGCAGTGGTTGTTTCTGCATTAAAACATAGTACTATAATTAAATGGACTTTCGGTGTAGTTTCCTATCATGAAATATGTTATAAACATATTAATATTGTTAAGAATTAAACCAACAAACTACTCGAATTTATTTCATGTGATTTTGACTACATTTACCCTAGATATGTGATATTTGGTAGAGATAGGTCGAAAGATGATTAGATCACCTTGATGACTTTAATTGATGTCTTTATCATTCAATATTAATCAAGAAAATTATGAGTTTTTTTATGATTAAATTTTTCATATATTTAGAGAAATATTTGATAGTCGTCGACTTATATTGAATGATCGCCTCATAACAAACCCTGGCTTGATATTTCAATAGTTGTAGTTCAACTTTTATATGCAAAATCAACTTGTTTACTTTATATGGCTAGAACTTAATGAAATTATGAATATTTTATGATCCTTAAATTTCTGATTGATTATTATATTCTATCATACTGATGAATATGTGATTCATCACTCTAAAAGTTGAAAATAGAGCTTTGTTTCTGAGTAATTAGATGCATATCTCAACTTATATTGTATAGTTAGCATTCATACATGTGTAAAAATATGTACATTTTAGCATTCATATGTTCATTAAATAAGGAACCAAAAATCACTTGTAGATATTGACTAGAATACCTTTTATTTTATCTTTTTATTTTCTTATTTATTAAAAATCCAAAAAATAGAATAAATTGTAAATACTCGTTTATATGCATCGTGATGTTGTAGTCGGGCAATCGGGATCGATAAAAAATTAACCACATGAATTGATGAATCAAACAATAAATTAATGTGTGGTTTTATGTATTTTTAACCTGGGCAAGCCCCAAGGTCGACTTAAGGAGGCAAAGGAACAACTTCGGATCAATTCAGACGAATTAGCTCACGGTTTTACAAACATTATTTTTTTAGAAAAAATATGCAAGATAAATGCAAATGCAAAAATGCAGATGAACTAGGTTATTAAGAAAATAAGCAATTTAGCGAAATTGATTTTAATGTGAAATTAATCCAAATTAATCAAGTTGAATTTTTCTTGGAAACCTAATCCAATAATGAATGCAAAATATATATTTTTGGAATTTTCGGGTTAAAATGCAATAATGAAAAATACAATTTTTTTAGGGATTTTTATGTAATTTTTCATGCAAATAGAGCGCAAAAATTATGAAAATTTTACTGAATGTTAACCATTATGAAATGAAGCTATACTAATTTTTGGAATTTGCTGACCATATATGATTTTCTATGAATTTTTTACTGAAAATGGAGTGACTGTGAGTATTTAATTTCTAATAAATCCAGAAAATCAAATTATCTGGAGAGCGATTTATCAAAAAAAGAGGTTTTAATGATAAATTCAGAAGATTTGAAATTTAGCAAAAATAATAGGGTTGTGAATTTAATTAAACTCATTTATTAAAATCACTCTACAATTTATTTAAGGCATAAGACACATTCATTTTTGATGAAATTTGGACAGTAATTAAAAAGCACTTAGAAGCATAATATTTAATTTTTGCACATTTTTTAAGAATTGTTTATTAAATACGAATTTCAGACCATGAATTGGGTAAAATATTCAATTTTTCGTAAAAATAATTTCAGTTAATTACCCACTACTCACAAAAATCTAAATAAAATAGTCAATATATAGAGAAATAAATGCTCTACAATAGAAAATTTTTGTATTAAAAAATGATGCAAAATAGATCCTAATTAATGCTCAAAGTCAGGGTGTCTTTACAATACATAAACCAAGATAAACAAACAAACTTTGCCTAAGGGCACTTTTAATATTAAATAAAATTGTGGGCATAAATTGCAATTTTCACAAAATAAATAAAAAATAAATAAGTAGAGAGGACCTTTCAACGTGGGTTCCAACTCGCAGGCTAGGGCACTCTCAAAGGGAGGATGCGGCAGCACCGCTGCTGCAGTGGTGCTTGTCTGGATGCCGGAGGCACGGGCAGGAGGGCGGTTGACTGCGGTGAGGGCATGGCGAGGTGTTGTCGCTGGCGGATGTGCGCATGGTGGCCACACGCAGCCGCGTGCGCTACTGTGGACGACGGCACGAGTGCTGGAGGGTGCGGGTCAGGCGGTTGGAGCAGTGGGGTGGAGCACGCGCTGCTACCATGCACGCGAGGCTTCGGGTGCGGTGCGTGCAAGGCGACTGGTGGAGAACTGCGGCCGGGGGCTGGAGTAGTGCGGCCTCAAATGGGTGGTTGGTTGGTGGCCGATGGGGACGCTGGAACGGGCGGTGGGCGCAGTGGGCGAGGGTTGCGGGCTGATGTAGCACCGCTGCTGGTGGGGCACGCCCACACAGGAGGGTGCGGAGGAGGCCACGACTGGTGGAGAAGCGCGACCGCGATCGACGAGGTGGCTGGCGGCCAAGTGGTGGTGCACGAGTGCAGAAGGCGACTGCTACAATTCTTTTGTTTTGTTTTTTTTTAATTTTTTGATTTTTTGTAAATAGGAAATAAAAATATAGAAACGAAATGGTGGTGATGATGATGTATGATGATGATGATTTAAGAATAAAAATTAAAAAAATTGATTATGAGGTGGTGTGTGTGTAATGAACAACAAGGAAAAAATGTTAGCTAATATAAAAATGAAAAAATAAGATAGAAGATTTACCTGCGAAAATCGTCGGATTTGCAGAGAAGCTATGTTGCAACTCTGATCATGGCCTCGAGAAGGATGGCGGAATCCTTCGAAGCTAAGCGGGCCTGATTGGAAGATCGTGACACGACAACGGTGGTGTCGCGAATCTCTCCTTTGATGTTGTCGTCACTCAACTCGTCTTCTACAACTGTCGCCTAAAGGTTAAAAGGGCTCGACTCTCGAAACGGCGGATGAAGAAAAATGAAGAGGATGAGGGCAATAAAAGGAGGAGGAAGATGATGGGAAGTTGGAAAAGAAGTGGGGTAGAAGTTGGAGTGGTGGAAAATGAGGGGAGAATGTGGAGTTGGTGGTTTGGGTGGCAAGTTGAGTAGAGAAGAAGTAAAAAGAAAAAAAATAAAAAATAAAATAAAATAAGTAGGCTATTAAAAATAATGAAGAGAAAAGAAAATAAAAATGGAAGAAAAAATTAAAATTTAATTAAAAAGAAATTAAAATAAATAATTATAAATAAAAAATAAATAAAATAAAAAATTATGAAAATAATATAAAATAGGGTGACACATGGCGGTTCCAGGAGCTGCCATATGTCGCACCTAGAAAAATCAAAACTTAAATGTAAAAAAATCAAAAAAGAAATAATAAAAAGAGTCAAATCAAAAAGTGGTCAACACGAATGTTGCTCGTCTCGACAAGATCTACAACTTTCGTGAAGGACCAAAAATCAAAAGAAGTCATATGTACAAAGTGTATTTTTAGGTGGTATATTATATGTATAAAATACCGTATTTTTATTTTTTGCAATTTTTTATCATTTTTAAATAAAGTAAAAATTGAAATTAAAATTAGAGAAAATATAAAAAGAGTATTTACAATTTAATATATTTTTTGGATTTTTAATAAATAAAAAAATAAAAAGATAAAATAAAGGATATTTTGGTCAATATGTACAAGTGATTCTTGGCTCATTATTTAATGCGCATATGAATGCTAAAATGCACATATTATTTACACATGAATAAATGCTAATTATACAATATAAGTGGAGATATGCAGCTAATTACTCGGGAACAAAGCTCTATTTTCAACTTTTAGAGTGATGAATCACAGATTCATCACATACGCAGTTGAAAAATTTATAAAACTTCTTAGTACAAATTATATCAATTGTGTTGTCTCGAATTATATGATGGTGTCTAGGCATGCATATGCTAATGGGTTAACTGATTGGTGTCCTTTGCTGAATTTTCAATGGAAGCACTCCCTATTAGTATAATATATACGACCTTGTCGCATTTGTTTCAAGGAATGGTGGCATGAGAAGTCTCTGCATATTTTAACAACTAATTGAGATGATAAAAATGTACTAAATGAGGGTGTATACTATATAGTATATCAAGAAAATGAATTAGTTGTTGGTTGCATTTGATTGATGATTATTTTAATATAATTAAATTAGCATGATCCAATTAAAATAAAGTCTATTATTAATAGTACTGAAATTCCCTTGGAATGATTAATTATGAGAATTAGATTCAACATGATTAATCAAAATTCAAACACTCATAAGATTACAACAGTCTCCCATCAAGGTGAAGATTTCGTCGCCATGGATTGTATAACAGAGATGCATATGCGAAGTCATAGCTTCGATGTACAAGCGCACATGGATCATACTCTTTGGTTCTCGAAAGTGATAGGTTGTATATGTAGTGACCCCAATATTGTTCCTCGTATAGTTGAGGTGGTATTGGATTGCGCTAGCAAGTGATAGTCCTCTAAACGATTGGTTCAATTGACAACAAGTCGACATCACCTTAGTGGTGGTGGATTCGGGTGTCAAAGACCGAATAGGAAAATGCAAGTTGGACTTGTAAGGTAGAAGAAGGTCCCGCTTTCTTCACATGAGTTACATTTTCTCATATTATAGGGATGTAACAGAGGTGGAAGGGAGATCCTAGATCTTGTTAAAGATATAGCGGTAAGTATATATCTTGCTGTGAAAGTTTGAAAAGGGAATGGACTTTCAAAGTATTGAAAATCTAGACAACTTTTATTTAAAATTCATTAATCAAAGAATTAAAATATGAATATATAATCGTTTATTCGTTCTAATGCATTTATTAATATCATATATGAAATCCATGAATCCACCCAGCAAGCTTCTGGAGGTCAACCAATTGATGGACCAAACTATTCAGACGGGCTCTAAAATTTGGAGCTTGTTCTCTCTGCGGAGCACGTCGACTATGTGCTCACCAAGAGCAAGCATGCGAACCTATGTCAGAAGAAGAAATCAAATTTAATGAAAAATATGACGAATATCATTCATCAGCTCATTGTTATATACTATGCTCTCTATCCGTTGTGCTTCATAAGCAACATGGGCATAGGCGGTGCCCAGGATATAATGATGAATCTTAAAGAGATGTTGGATGATGTGAACTGCACACAGTGTTACAACCTATTGAAAGAATTAATTCGCTGCAAAATGCAGGAAGGGACCCTAGTTAGAGAACATGTATCAAAATGTTTGGTTACCACTCTGAGCTGGATACTCTTAGGGCATAGATGGATGCAGATATGCAGTCCAACTTCATTCTATTGTCTCTGCCCAAGTCTTTCAACAATTTTATCGTATCATACCACATGAATAAACTGAGGTTGATAAATTATGAGCTCATATCTTCATTAAAGTATGTTGAGCACATCATGAAGAAGGAGAATCCTACTAGCATTGCAATAGTTGCATAGGTCAAGGGAAAGTGTGGTCGGAAGCAAGGGTCTCGTCCGACCCAAAAGAAGAAGAAGAAGAAGAAGAAGAGTTAAGATGTTGGCTCATTCTTTCAAGCTTCCACACTCATGGAATCTAGGAAAGCCAGTTTATATCATCGCAATAAGATGTCAGGGTACTAGAAGCGTAATTGTCCAGATTGCATGAAAATCATTGAAAAAGGTAAAGCTCCAGCGTGTATAAATATATTTTTCATCATTGAAATCAATTTTCTTGTATGATGAGGTGGTAGCTGGGTCATAGATTTTGGTGCTTATATTCGTGTATGTAATTTATTGCATCTGTTTCATGAAATCAGAAAGCTTGATGACAAGGAGATGGTCATCCAGATTGCATCTGATGCAACTGTTACAGCAGTTGCCATCAGGATGTGCAGACTACCAGTATCTAGTGGGAGAGTCTTATTACTTAGAGAATGTCTATATGTTATTGATGTAAGAAGTAACTTATTATATGTATCTAAGTTAGTTAGAAATGGATATTTGTTCCTCATTTTGAATAAACTTATTATAAATTGTTATGGTAAACATATTGTAGATGGTTTTCTAACTTCTGATGGACTCTTTGAATTGTGCAATGATCCAACTTCATTTGAACCAGCACTCGGGGATATTGACATGGATAGAAGGATGTCATCTATGAAGTCTAAAATAGACTCCATGTACAAGAATGATCCATGGAACTAGATAGAACCTAGAATAGATCTCTCAAGAAGAGCACTTTTTTGGGCATAAGATATCAAAGTTTGATAGTCACACTACATATCCAGGGATCCAGAAATGGTGTGAGTGATTTGATGATGAAAGATCAACCTAGCCAACGTAGCCTATGAAAGTGCAGTAATTAGATATCTAACCTTCCTTTCTTTTTCTTATAATAGAAAAATCGGCAATAAATTATACCTTGTATGTCTAACCTAAGTTCTTGACTAGTCGAGCCCCCAAATAGATTATAGGAGTCTTAGCTTGAAGTCGCATTTGAGGCAACATATTTAGAGTGTATGGACCCTCGAGGATCCACCTAAAGGGGTAAAATCCATTGGGCATAAATGGATCTTCAAGAGAAAGAGGGGACCTGATGGGAAGATAGAGACCCTCAAGGTACGACTCATAGCCAAGGGTTACACACAGAGAGAAGACATAGACTACAATGAGACATTCTCTCATGTGGCCTTGCTTAATTTATCTGGGCAGTACTAGCTATAGTTGCACATCTTGGCTACGACATCTGACAGATGGATATTAAAATAATATTCTTTAATGGATACCTCGAGGAGGATATGTATATGGAGTAGACCCATGTCTTCATAGATGAGGAAAGCAAAGTATGTAAGCTGAAGAAATACATCTATGGGCTTAAACAAGCTTCTCGTCGCTAGAACGTTGGATTTGATGAAACTATAAAGAGCTATGATTTCCTTTAGAATCATGATGAACCATGTGTGTACAAGATGCTTAGTAGCAGAACCGTTGTATTCATCGTGCTTTATGTAGATGGCATCCTTATCATTGGGAATGATACACGAATGGTGACTAGTGTTAAGGTCCGGTTGTCCCACACCTTTGAGATGAAAGATCTTGGAGATTTCTCTTTCATCCTGGGTCTAAAGTTGTTCGAAAATAGAGAAAAGAGGATTTTCAGATTGTCTCAACATGGATACATTAGAAGATCATGGAACGTTTCCATATGAACAATTTCAAGAAAGGATTCCTTCCTCTAAGACATGGTATAAACCTATCTAAAGGGATGGATCCTCAAAATGTTGAGTAGAAGAAGACCATGGTCGGATGTTCTTACGCATCAGTTGTAGGAAGCCAAATGTATATCATGAAGTGCACAAGGTCAGATATCTACCATGATGTGGGAGTGGTAAGTCATTATCAATCATGCTATGAAGAGCAGCACTAGAATGCAATGAAGAACATATTCAAGCATCTTAGAAGGACACAAGATTACATCTTGATCTATGGAGATAATGATCTCCAAGTCTTAGGATACAAAGATTCAGACTTCCAATATGGCATTGATGACCGCAAATCAACTTCAGATTTCGTATTCTTGTTGAATGATGGTGTTGTGAGCCGGAGAAGTAGAAGCAGGACACCACGACTAATTCGACGACAAAATATGAGTACATTGCTACATCAGATGCTGCAAAAGAGGTGGTGTGATTATGCAAATTCATCTTGGAGCTAGGCGTAGTTTCCTTTGATACTCCCATGCTACTGCTTTGTGATTACAAGGGGACCATAGCTTAGGCGAAGGAACCCATATGACATCAAAAGAGCAAAAACATGGAAAGGAAATACAACATCATTCATGATATACAAAAGCGTGGTGACATCATCATCATCGAGGTGGCCTCTGTCGATAATGTAGATGGAAATCCTTACTCCAAAGGCTAATATCTGACCAACCTCTTGATGCAGGTCCTCTGCATAGGAATGGATTTAGAGGTATTGGATAAGTTAAGTCAAAGAGTTGACTTATTGAGATCAAGATAATTAAGATCTATACTTTATGCTATCATGATACAGGTACACATCCTCTGATCAGAGACCGATGTATTACTATATGTCTAAGTATATACATTAGGCAGACCATTAGGTTGATGACCTACTCAAGGTCCATATACCTGTGAGCTGATATGCAAATAAGGGCATATGAGTAATATGATCTCTCAAAAGAATCATATAGGTTCACTACGGAACTGAAAGACATGGTCTCACTCGCGAGATATTAGGACTAATTAAATTCCATCAATGGTCGTCTTGCTTTGGAAGCATGAAGGATTTGTAGGTATGATATATGCTTTTGGAAAGCATATGATCAATACCAACTCCCAATGGTCGAATGAGAAACTTAATGATAAAACCCTGAAGAAGAAAGTTCAAATATGATTAGAACTTCATGTTTATTCTAGCTCTTCCAGTATACAGAATGTATGGGTATTCGGAATACTCGAGGGTGATGTGATCTTAATCAATTGTATAATTGCGATACTTCCATTGAGGGGGTGATGACATAGGTTTGGATTTTAGTGACTCCACTTAGTAGACTACTTATCTAATCTTAGTCTAAATGTTGGATATTGATATGAATATGATTTGGATGTAATGAGAAGATTATATATTATGTATGACATGATCAGACATTTCTGAGAGGTCTTTCAGATCTGGATATGAGATTAGATCTCAGTATCCAAGTCATTATACATAGAATATATAGTCACCCTATCCTTATCTCTAAGTATCTACGGAGAAGGCATACTGTTCTTGAGAGAGTTCAAGAATAGTTATATTACTTACAATATTTGAGCATTGGAAAATTGATTATTAAATAGGATTTAATTATCATTGATAATGAGGATACGAGTAACATTAGTTGAACATATGTTGAGAGGCATCTAAGATAAGTAAATTGGATATATATATACATCATAGATAAGATTGATGTAATAGCATTATCCACAAAAATCATAAATATTGTGAATGTGATTCATAATATCATCGAGAAACTTATTTGTAAATAGAATTTACAATTTATAAGTTGATGTGAATTGGGGTTACATTATACAACTAAATATAACTGGATGTACATTTATTATTGGATGGTTGAATATGATTTATAATTATAAATGGCATGATTGAAATTATCACAAAATAATTTGAAATTATTTTGGTGATAATTGATGAATTTCCATTATTGCACGTTTATTCATTCATTTTAGGATTTAATCTCTAGATAAATGCATGTATATATCACTAACACACATGAATTAACTCTTGAATAATAACATGTATATTGTGTATAAATACCTGTTATAAAATCCTAAAATGAAGAAATGAATAAAAGAAAAGAAAAATAAAGGAGTTATCATAGATACTGACCGACCTCAACCCTCGAGACCAGGTCATCTTGATGACGTGGTCGAGAGGGAATAAAGTAGGGGGAGCTAAAGGCCAATAATTACACAAAAACCCTATTTTTTATTCTTCAATAATACATTCTGGGATCTATTTTATTTTCATATTTTTATACCTCAAATCAATAAACTTTATACATGAACATTGTACATAAAATATCAAGAAAAATACAAAATTTATTTCATTCGAAAAAAACACACAGTGTGCCAGGGACACACAGAATAAAAAGTCACAAAAAAAAACTTTACAGACCTATATCTTCTCCGTACAAACTCAAAATTCACTAAATTGACATTTATTGTTTATAAAATAAATTATCTATTTAATGAAGGTGGTTCATTCAATTTGGTGTTAAGATGCAAATGTTGGCTTTTGGACCCTCATTGTGCATTTTACCTGTATAAAATATTCATTATATTTATTCATTGTATTTTTTATTTTCTTATATTTTATAAAGTTTTAAATATTATCTGAAATACATATACACAATAAAAAAAATAAAACCGTTAAAAATAAAGTAAAATAAATAGTATACTTCAATATATGGGAAAAGAACACCTATATTATACACATATAATGCATAGACCTAATTATTTAAGTACATAAATAAATTCAGAAAAATAAAAGGAAAGTATGTACATATTTATTTAAATAAGGTATAAATATAAAAATTATGCATATAAAATAATAAAATACAAAATAAAAATAAAATATTTCATATATATATATATATGTGTGAGAGAGAGAGAGTGTGTGTTTATACCTATGATTATAAATATAAAAACTAACACCTAATAAATTAACTTATACAAATAAGCAGAAAGAACTATAAAATAGTTTATTAAATAAGGAACATTTTTTATGGTTTAAGTTTTTATTAATAAAATCATTTTTTATTTTATTTCAAATTTTCTTTTATTTTTATTTTCTGTTTGTTGTTTTCTGCTTGTGTGGCTGCTGGTGCGGGCCTGGGAGTGTTGACCCCAGGTCAACACCCCCCTACGACTCTACTCCTGCCAGAGCTGGTCGGCCGCCCCTTTTCTCGATTTTCTAGCAATGAATCCTTTCTATTTTTGGCTCCTACTTCTTCATACTTTTTTTGCCAGATCACCATGATTCACGCAATATCTTTTGATTTGTTGTTGTTGGGTCATTTGGCCGAAACCCTAGTCAACCTTTTCTTTTTCTTCAGCCTATATATAAACCTCCCTCGCTCCTTTGATTTTTGATCACCGCTTGCCTCTTGTAACTCCTATGCTCACTTGTGAAGCCTCCCCCTTGTGAGAGAAGGCTGGAGCTCTTGATAAGGTGTGGACAAAGGAGGAGGAGGTCAAATCCACTTCGTCGGCGAAGTTCCGGTGAAACTCTGCTCCCAGACACTCTGCTCTGGTGAGCTGTTATTACTTTGAGTTTTTATTTTCATTAATGATTTAGTAGCTTAGATTTAGTTTCCTTATAATTTGATTTCGTCTATATCTACTTAAAATCCAAAAAAATTAAAGTGGCTGGAGCTTAAAGCTCCATCGTCTGTTCAACCACTTAAACTGCTTCTATCGCTCATTTCACCTACGTCACTTTCCTCGCTAGTTCTTCATCTCCCAGAACACCTTTTCCACCCCGATCTTGTCGGATCGGGCCCAACGGGTCTTCTCCTCCATCGAATGCTGGAGACCCCCCACCCCACTCCATTCCCTGTTATTTCGGCTTGTTTTTGGGCTTGGAAGCTTCACTTCCATGCCTTGGTTCTAACCCTGCAGGCAAAGGATGAAGAGGACCCCATCTGAGGGGGATCCAAGCCAGGAAGATGGTCTCCAGGCCGTGTGCTTTCTCCGAGCATCCATGCCTCCTCCAATGAGGTCGGGTCCCTTCTGAACCTTCCATTAGTTGCGGACCTCCTCCAAGAGTCGATTGAGAACTTCAACAGCTGGCTATATGATGAATCTGTGATTCATCACCTCTAAAGTTGAAAATAGAGCCTTGTTCCCGAGTATTTGGCAGCATATTTCCCTTTATCTTGCATAAATAGCATTCATGCATAAATCCACAATACATGCATCTTAGCATTCATAATTGCATTAAATAAGAAGCCAATTCATTTGTAAAATTCACTTGTAAAATATCCACCACTACCCTCTTAATCATCTGTATTTTATTACACCCTCTAAATTCAATAACACCTTCCTTATACTGTGTATATTACTAGTTAATAATATAAGGAAGAAGGCCAAAAATTCCTAGCTTGTGAATTACCCAATAAAACCCCAAATCCAGTTTGAGACTCCAGACCTTAGAATGCACATATCTCTCTCATACAACCTCTGAATTAGGTCTACTTTCAGATTAATCCACATTCAGAGACCTTTAAAATGAGACCAATTTCATTCAATTCGGAGCTCGTACGCAAAACATGGATTTTTGGGTCCCTTTGTATACTATATGTATGTATATTTGTACCCTTGTATTTTTGTATCTTATTTGACCTCATCTCCGTTTTTGGTCAACATGAAACTTGTAGATCTCATCGCGATCTACAACTTTCATGTTTTGAGTTTTTCTAAATTCGGCCTCATTCTCTCTCTAAATCCACATTCTTTCTCAGCCATTCAGAGCAGGCCACATGGCGCCCTCTGATTGCGCCACATGGCCTGCTCCATTGAGCGCCACATACGCTCTATCCTCCATCGTCCGATCACGCTCTTTCTCTGCTGATCTGGGCCGTTCATCATCGCAACGCTTCTCAGCCCTTCGATCAAACCCTGGATCCAATCCAGACCGCTCACCAGCGTCGCGCCCTCCTTGGGCCACGTGGCGGTATCTACACCCTTCGATGCTTCCGCTTCTCGCCTCATCTCCACCATCAATCTCGCTTTGGATCTCGACCGTTCGATCAAAGGGCAGCCACCATCACGACCGTTCCTCTCCGCCTTTACCTACGCTCTCCACGTGGCTCCATCATGACCCTTCGATCGCTCCCCTTTGATCTAATCACAACCGCATGTCTGCGACTCCATCTCTGCCCGCCACGTGGTGCGCCCTGCGCCCTTGATCTCGCCCCGCCGATCTAATTCTAACCCTCCTCTTCCGCGCTTCTTCTGACCGTTGGATCGCCCGATCCAACGGTCAAGACATCGTCTTCTACCTTCTGCCTCGCCTGCTCCCACGTCGTCCACCTCACTGACAGGTCGCCCCCTTCCTATTTTGGGATCCACTCCGGCCACCCTCTTTGCCTCCTGTCACCACCGTTGCGTACCCCACTCTTCCCTCATCCTCGCTGACCCCCTCGAATGCCATGACCTCCACCCATGTCGCTCCACGACGTCCATTAACTCCATCACTTCGCCACCTACGTCGTCACCTTCCACCTAAAAATACGCCCCCACCGTCGACCGTCATCCCTATCCACCATTCCAGAGAGAAACCCCTAGCTCCGACCTTCAATTTAGTGACAACAATTTGAGGTGACGTTGAGCGACGACCGAGTTCCATCTCCGGCGAGATCCACGGCCATCTCCGCCGTACCGCAGCCTCCTCCGTAAGCTGCATGAGCTCAGGACCTTCTACCGGCCTTCGAGCGACGACCGGGAGCACGAATCCGAGCTCCACTTCCCAGGTAGACACCTCCATCTCCTCACGATCTTCTTCTTCTTTTTCTTGCTTTTTCTCAGAATTTATTCGCCGCCCTCGAGCAACTTCACGCTCATCTGACCATCCTCCGAGCTTTGCCAAGGAGCTGGCACCCTCGCGCACCCTTCCATCTTCTCAGACCACGCACTTCACCTCATGCCGACGCGAGCTCCGCCATCTTGGCGAAGCACCATCACCGGACGCCTTCATCGCCCCTCATGCCTCACACGACACTCACGTTCACTCCACGATCACGTCGCACGCCTCAGCTATTCAACTAACCCCCTGCAGGTACTCCATCTTTGATTGGTCGAACGCATCATCGAAGCTCCTTCGAGCTTCGTCGCCGCCGCTCTCCAGACCGCCTCATCCTCAGCTGAGACCCCCGAGAGCTCCGCCACACTTCCACGATCCTTCCCAGCTGCTCAGAAGCCGCTGGCGACCTTCATCGACAACCAGAGGAGGAGGCAGAGCTAGATCTTCTTTGCCAGAGCGCAGCCACCTCCGCCGCAGGAGGCGGTGGACCCTTTGAGAAGGAAGCACAGCAGCCATCCGATCCCCTTGATCGGACGGTTCTGAGGAAGCCACGTATCCCTCAACGCGCAACCGTCGGATCAGGAGGATCCTACGCACCAGTGCACACCACGTCGCCACTCTCCCCGAGCTTCAGATGTCGTTGGATTCATCTTGATCCAACGGTCGTTGATCGTCCACGCCTTCATCTCAGAAGCCATCCTCCACCGTTAGATCTTCATATGATCTGACGGATATAGACGCGCCACGTCTCCAATTATCTTCCATCGTTAGATCGTCACTCGATCTAGCAGTCCAGCAGGCACCACGTAGTCACCTTCGAGCCTCCACCCCGACCTTTAGGCTCGGAGCCTCCGAAGCTTCACCGAGCCAAGTCTGAGCCTCCAGAACCCCCGAGCCTCCGTCCGAGCCTCCGAAGTCACCCGAGCCTGGGCCCTCACGTATCTTTCACGTGCGGTCTGGGTGTTTTGCAACGAGGCCCCTGAAGGTTTTGGAAATTGCATTCTAGTCCCTGCCAGGAGCATCACGTGAGGTGCACGTTTTTGTGGGCATTTTGCATACATGCCCCCCTTATTATAGGTAATTGCATTTTAGTCCCTGTCAGCATGTTTGCTTTTTAGCAATTTTATTTTCTGTAACTGCAACTAGGCACCTGTCTTTGCACGCATTTTTAGGCATTCATTTGACATCATTTTTCAAGTTTGAAAATTGCAATGTGTAACTTAACTTGTCCTCTTTCATATGTGATACGTGTCTGATTTTTGTGATAGCAATGGATTTTATTATTAATTAATTGGTGAAAATTTGCTATATTTTTCCCATTTATGCCTTTTAATTTGTAGTAAATTCTCTATTGCTCCAAAAATCACCAATAATTCACATTAGGCTTAGGATAATTTAGCTCACATTGTATGTAAAAATCATTTCATTTGCACACATCCCGAAGCCTGAATAAAGCATTTTTATGATTTCCTTGGTTGATTTTTAATAGGTCCATTTCACATAGAAATTTACTTTATTAATTTTCCTGGATTCTTCACACTTAGATCTATCTAGGATAATTTTTATATCTAAAAATATTGTGATTCGTTATTTACTAAAATTAATTTAGTCAAAATCACCTTGCATTCTTTTTTAATTCGCAGTAAATTCATATAGTATCAGAAAAATCCAAAAAAATTAGAATAGCTTAACTTCATTGCATTTCACCATCTGGTCAAGTTTCAAAATTTTTGGAATCAATTTGATCACTTTTCTGAATTAACCTGTAAACTGGCTTGATTTTGCACGAGTCTTTTATTAAGTGCATAAAAATTGTGAAAATGACCGAAAACAATCTTCTGAAAATCCGACCTCTTAAATTTGCTTAAAATCTACCTAAGGAGACAGCTGCCTCCCTGAGTTCGACCTTGGGCTTGCCCAAGTAAAATAAATTTGCCGCTCGAGATTAATTGACATTGATTAAAAGTGATTTTTGATTAGTCTGTATTGCCCGACTGCAACGAACGATACAACATTAATTTGACCATTAATTTGATTAAATTAACAAGGGTAGTACAAGGACTCTTCACTATACCACCGAAGTTACAAAGGAGCCTTGATCGAAGCAATCCCAGCCACATGTTCTTACATGTTCGTCCAGCCTTCGTCTCCACCGACCGATTAGAAGCACGCTCCAAACTTCAACACAGTCGTCAGATCTTGACTTGCCTTCACTGTCAGATCCATATGTGGATCTAATCTGGGTCGTCGTTGCTCGAAGCGGTATCAACGATTGTCCACCCTTGATCACGTTAACTGATCTCATCTACATCTTTCGTTCCCACGCAAAGGAGTGGGTATTTTTCTCTGAACCCCTCTGGTTTCTGCATTTATCGATTAGTCTTGTAAATATTTAATTCAGCATTAAAAACTTTAGATATTTTACAACTTCAGCCCTAAGATTTTGGTTATTTGATATTTAGTCCATGCCAGGCCACCTCACATGCCATCCCACCTGAGGGTTTTGTGAGTAAATTGTAGGGTACCCCATATACTTTATTGTACCTGTTATGAAATTACGAAAATATTTTATTGGAATTGCATTTTGGACCCTGCCACTTCAAATTAAATTCATATTTAATTGGAATTTTTGCATATTTAGCCATGGACCTTAGTTTAATTGATTAATACCCCTGCTAGGCATTTTTTTATTGCAAACTAATTTGGGTTAATTATTGATGTGGTCCTAGAATTTTGATTTTGGTTCCTAAATGCATGTTTATGTTTCTTTATTTGCAAAATAGTCCATGTACAGTTGTATTAATTTTATGTCTTTATTTGAAATAGTTTAATTATTTAGTTACTTCCACAAATTCTTGAAAAATTATTTTAAATATCTTACATGATGTTCTATCACATATATTTTCATTAAGGTATTTATTATTATTTTCTATTTATAAAACATCAAAAAAACTATTTTTTTACTTATAAAAAACATACAAATTCAAATATAGCTCTAAAAATTACCAAAAAAGTAGAGCAGGTGTATTTTACTGTATTTAAAACATATCCAAAATTAATTAAAAATATAAAATAGAAACCTTAAAAATTGCAAAACATAAAAAATTCTTAAAATCATACAAAATCATAGAAAAATAAAAAATATATATTTTATAGCTCTAATTTTTTTAATTTTGTCTACTATATAGGAAAATTAATTTTGGGTATTTTCCAATCTGATAGATATTTATTAATTCTATTTTAATCTCTTGTATTTTTTATTTAGTTTATTTTGTGTATTTTAAATTTTGAAAATCCATAAAAAGCTCAAAAATTCACTAAAAATACCATAAATAGAGAAATACATAAAATTCAAAATATTTTAGTTTGTGGAGTTTATATACTATATATTAAAAATACAAAAAGAATATCTTTTTATCTCTCTTTTATATCTCTCATATATATTACTATATATCTAATATAAAAATTAATTAAAAACATTTGCAAAATTAACAACTCATAAAAAATATAAAATCCAATTAAAAATCATATAAAAATTATAAAAATCCACAAAACAAATAAAAACCTAAAAGGCTGCAAAACCAACAAAAACACTTTGCTTAGTTGTGTATATTAGGTGATATTTTGTAATCTATCCCTATTTGTTCATGTGGACGACACTCTACTTGCTTGCCTTATGCAGATTTCATGTAAAGTTAAAATAAATTTCATAACTCACACACTTGCCTGATCTCTTTACACATAGACGTCTTTAGGTTTTGATGCTTTTTTATTCATTTGGTTGTTGATATCCTAGAGCCGAGAGAGGCGTCGATATAAGGATTACCTTATAAAATCCAATTAAAAATAATATGAAAATTATAAAAACCCATAAAACAAATAAAAACCTAAAAGGCTGCAAAACCAACAAAAACATTTTGCTTAATTGTGTATATTAGGTTATATTTTGTGATCTATCCTTGTTTTCTCTCGTGGATGACACTCTACATGCTTGCCTTATACAAATTTCATGTAGAGTTAAAATAAGTTTCATAACCCACACACTTGCATGATCTCTTTACACATACACATCTTTGGGTTTTGATGATTTTTTATTCATTTGGTTGTTGATATCCGAGAGCTGAGAGATGCGTTGATACAATGATTGGCGGACGCGACTTCTCGGGCACCGCAGGTCCTCCAAGATCGGACGTTGGGATCCCTCATGACCAACGATTAATAATTCAATATTAAAATTGTTTCACATGTAGAAGATCCGGTGGAGATTGAGATCTCACCAATTGAGGAATTGGGTAGAGAGCACTCCACTCCATGTTAGGAGTAGACAGTCATGGTAGAAGCACCATGATGGTCTTCCACCACCTATAAGGAAAGGCATCTCTCTTTTTCCTATTACTTATGCATGTTAATCGATTTTAATTGAATTAATTTTTTAAAGAATTTCTTTAATTTATTTTCTTTTAAAATTAATTAATTATTATGTTGTAAAGTGTTGCAACAAAAAATCTTGGCCATTGATTCAATTAGGAGTGCATTAAGAGTACATCCTAACCATACAAATTTATATATTAAGTTGAAGAAATAACTCTCTCTCTCTCTCCCTCTCTGTACATGTACAAGCTCTCTCTCTCTCCTTGTGATCGTATAATACCTTAGGGTTGAGAAGACGTGATCGTCGTCGCGTTGCCATTATGCTGTCATATTTATCGATCGTGATTCTCCGCCTATGATCATGTATGAGACAACGGATTTTGTGAGATGAAAACATGAGGTTCCTTGCTCAGATCGTCATTTCAGACTGTAAGAAGCACGCGTTTCATCTACGCGCCCACAAGTGCGCTCTACGTTGGATCGGACTTGAGATAGGAGGTCTCTTCTCTTAGAGACTCCTGGACCACACTCACGCTTCAAGAGGTAACTCTATTACTCATGTGTGATCTTGATGAAATGACATGGAAATCATTCCGAGGTCATGTGGTTTCATCGAAATTTTTAATTTACGTTGTCTCTTATAACTAGTACGACTAGTCGATCTAGATCGTATTCGATACGATCTCCACGTTTCTGTCATGTATGAGGACCAATACATCACCTTCAACTGGTATCATAACCATGAGCTAAGGTCTTGGATATGATCCAAAGCTTAAGGGAACAAGGTTTTGGATATCGGATGTGCGAGAACTTGTTGGTTTCACATAAATGTGACTTTCAAATTGTTTTTTACTTGTATGGCACATCTATTGTTTTTGCCCTCTTTTGAATGATTTTTTTAGGATAATAAATTGTATTTAGAATGTCTGAACATGTCTCTAGAAGGTTCACCAAAAGTTGTCGACAATAGGGCATCGTTTTAGATTCGAAAAGTTCCCGCAGTGTTGTTGTTTTTGTATGAAAAATCGAAACTGTAACTAAACAATTTTATGTTGCATTTTTCCTGTCATTAAACATGTTATAGATACATTAATATTGTTAAGAAATAAACTAGCAAACCGCTTGAATTTATTTTGTGTATTTCCGACTCTGTTTTCCCTAAATATGTGATATTTAGTGGAGATGTGTCGAAAGATGATTAGATCATCTTGGTGACTTTAATTAATGTATTTATCATTCAATATTAATCATGGAAATTATGAATTTATTCTGATTAAATGATGATTCATATATTTAGAGAAGTATGTAACAACCATCAACCTATATTGAATGATTGCTACATGACAAACCCTGGCTTGAAACTACAATAGTTGTAGTTCAACTTTTACATCCAAAACTAAATTGTTTGCTTGATATGACTAGAAATTTAGGAAAACTAAAAATATTTTAATATACTTAAATTTCTGAGTGATTATTATATTGTATCATAAAGGGTGGAAAGTTCGATAAAACCTCTTAGTACAATTTGTATCAATTGTTGTTTCGAATTGGAACTGTAATGGTGTCCACGCCTAGATAAGATAATGAGTTAACTGATTACCACCCTACAGTGCATTTGCAGTAGAAGAGCTCCATGTTAGAATAATCTGTACGACCTGGTCAGATCTGTTTCAAGAGTAACATAAGAAATCTCTGCATATTTTTACAACTAATTGGAATAAGAAAAATGTATCAAGTGAGGTGTATGCTATATAGTAATATCAAGCAAATGAATAGCTTAGTGATTACATTGGATTGATGATCAATTTGATGTGATTAAATTAATTTAACTGATTAAAATAAACAATCTATTATTCATTGTATTGAAATTCCCTTCGAAGGATTAATAGGAATTAGATTCAAATGATTAATCGAAATTTGAATGGGATATGGAGAATCATAAGATGACATCTATGGTCCCCCATCAAGATGAGGGTTCCATCACCATGGATTGTACGATGGAGACACCTATGCGAAGTCATAGCTCCGACGTACAAGAGCACATGGATCGAACTATTTGTTTTTTAAAGAGACGATATGTATGCGTAGTGATTGATAAGCGTCCCGCACCCTTAGTTAATTAGGTCAAATTAATGTCCAAATTGCTTTTAATCGTTCGTTGCAGTCGGATACGAGAGGCTAGTCAAAAACCACTTTGATTTAATGTTAAGCGGTGAATTTTTTTTACTTGGTGGAGTCCAAGGTCGATCTCAGGGAGGCATCTGTCTCCTTAGGTAAATTTTAAGCAATTATCCAAGTGTGTGATTTTCAGGGAGTAATTTTTTTGTCTTTTTCAATTTCTATGCAGACTTATGCAAAAATGCAGGCCAATTTAACGTTTAATTCAATTGGGATATCAAATAAAGTCCAAAAATTCTAAAAATTGGCCAGATGATTAATGATGATGAAATGACCTACACTAATTTTTTTGGATTTTTCAGACACTAAATGGATTTACTGGAAATTAAATATGCAGACAGGGTGATTTTCAATATTTAATTTTTAATAAATATCAAACCACAATTTTTTCAAGAACTAAAATTATCCTAGATAGCACTAATGATAAAGAACCTAGGAAAATTAACAGATCTTAATTTCACTGTGAGATGAATTAATTAAAATTAAAATAAGAAAATCACTCAACAATTTATTTAGGCCTCGATATGCGTGCAAATGACATGAAATTTTTATGGTATGTTAAGAATAATGTCCTTAAGCTAATGTGAATTTTTGTTGTTTTTTGGAAGCACAGAGAATTAACTACAAATTAAAAGGTGTCACTGGGCAAAATATTTCAAAAATGCACCAATTAATTCATTAATAATTCTACTGGAATTAC
The DNA here is from genome assembly GCA_037367405.1 of Ottelia alismoides. Classification (NCBI taxonomy): domain Eukaryota; kingdom Viridiplantae; phylum Streptophyta; class Magnoliopsida; order Alismatales; family Hydrocharitaceae; genus Ottelia; species Ottelia alismoides. Next base: position 26,521 of record JAZKJV010000733.1, on the reverse strand, counting down.
AAAAATGTGACACGTGTACCAATAGACAGAGGACAAAATTCCCAACAACATGCAATTTTTAGATTTGCAAAATGATGTAAAATACAACCTAGGGATGCGTGCAAACACAGGGGTGTAAATGCAATACAGAAAAATAAAAATACAATAAGCAAATATGCAGACAGGGACTAAAATGCAATTACCTATAATGTTGTGGACTTGAATGCAAATTCTCCACAGGGCACGTGCTCCTCACGTGGGCTCAGCTTCACAGGGACCTCTTTGCAAATATGGAAAGCTCCAGGGGCCTCTGTGTAAATTACCCAGGCCGCACGTGCTCCTCACGTGGGCGACCTAGGCTCGGATGGCTGCGGAGGCTCGGAGCTAGGCTCGGGCGCTTTGGAGGTCTGGAGTGAGGTTCGTGCGACCCGAACCTAGGCTCGGAGAGGAGGCTCGGGCCGAGTCTACGTGGCGTACTGAAGGCCCTTGGATCAAGATGGATCCGAGGGGTGTCGGTGCTGACGCGTGGCGTGACCTCGGGCCTTTGGATCGATGATGATCCAACGGCCTCTGGGCTCGATGAAGACGGCGACGTGGCTCGCTGAGGGCCGCTGGATCAAAGGAGCAATCGACGGTTGGGAGCTGTTGCGGCGAGGGGACGCGTGGCGATGTGAGGACCGTTCGATCGACGTGATCGAACAGCAGTTGTTCGTCTGCTCCGACGATCCTCCACCGCCTGCGGAGGAGAAGGCGGGGCTCCGGCGAAGGTGCTGCAGCTCCGCCCGTCCTTCCTCGTGTCGCTGACGCTCTCCGACTTGTCGGAGATATCCCAGAAGACGCGTGGCGAGGAGGCGGAGATGCTGGTGGTCTCAGGAGCGTCGGAGAGCGGCCTGACGTCGATGGCGATGAAGCTCAAGGGCGTCTCCGGCGAGCTTCCGTTCAATGAACAGAGGAGCACCTGCAAGTGTCAAAGATAGAGCCGAAGCTCGTGCGTGCGTTTGTGGAGAGGTGAAGATGGTTGGCGAGGCCTAAGGCGAAAGGAGGTGGTCGGGCGATGGAGCTCCGGCCAAATGGCGGAGCTGGTGATCGGGGTGTTGCGAGGTGCGTCGTTGGATGTCGTAAAAGGTCTCGCGAGGACGGGAGCTTCGACGCGAAGCTCAGCGAGATGGAATGGAAGCGAGAGGGTGACCGGTGGAGGCGAATAAAATCGGAGAAGATAAAGGAAAAATAAGAAAAAGATCGGAGGAGGAATGGAGGGGGTTCACCTGGGGATTGGGCCTCCCTTTTGGGGTCCAGGTCGTCGCTCGAGGGACCGGTGATGTCCCGAGCTCGTGCATCTACTCGGAGGAGCGGCTGCGACACGGCGAAGGTGCTGTGGATCTCGCCGGAGAATAAGCCCTTCTTCGCTCAAGAAATCGCCGAATTAATGTCACCAAATGGAGGCTCTGAGCTCAGGGAAGCTTTCTGGAGTGGCGGATGCGGCTGAAGGTTGCCGGTGGTGGAGTATTTAAAGGATGGAGGTGATGGGTTGGCTGGTGACGAGGTGAGGTTTGTGGTCGACGTGGGGCGACTCTGGTGGGAGTCGTGGGAAGCGAGGGAGCTGGCGAGGGTGAGAGAGGAGTGCTCTCCATCGTGGTGGTGTTGGTGGTCGGAGAGGGTGGATGAGGTGCTGCCAAGAATAGGAAGGGGGCGGCTTGTTTCGCAAGGGGAGAGATCGTGGGCGAGTGGCGTCCGGAGGTAGACGACAAAGCTCCACCGTTGGATCTAGTGATCCAACGGTGATGATCGAAGCGGTATGGGACGTGTGTGATTAGATCAAGGCGCGTAGATGATGGGCCGTGATCGCGCCACGTGGCGAGCTGCGGGCGAAGCACTAGCGAGCGGCTAGGATGGAAAGGCAAGGTTTGATCTGATGGTCTAGGACGCAGCGGAAATGTGAGGTGAGGATTGCTCCTTCAAACATTGATCTGATGGCAGGGAAGATGACACGTGGCGTAATCAAAAGAAGGCGGGGACGAGTGGTGCGGATTGAGAGTGGGAATGATCCGATGGCTGGGGAAAGTCAGAGGGCGTGGAAAAGGCCTGGTCGTTGGATCTGGAAGAGGATCCAACGGTTGGAGGTGAAGGCGGAAGAATACAAGGGAAGCGGGCCGCGTGGCGCATCCAGAGGGCGCCACGTGGCCTGCTGTGAGTGGCTGGACGAAGATACACGTGTAGAGAGAAGAGGGGGCGAATTTGGAAAAACTCAAAACATGAAAGTTGTAGATCTCGATGAGATCTACAAGTTTCATGTTGACCAAAGACGGAGATGAGGTCAAATATGATATATAAATACAAAGATACAATTATACACCTATGTAGTATACAAAGTGGCCCAAAAACCCAACTTTTTCATACAAGCTCCAAATTCAATGAAATTAGTCTCATTTTAAAGGTCTTTTAATGTGTAGTATTCTAATAGTAAGTAGACCTAATTCGGAGTTTGTATGAGGGCTTTATGTGCATTTTAGTGTACAGGGGTTCTAGGGCTTTATTGACTAATTTACAAGGGGGATTTTTGGCATTCTTCCCTATATTATTAACTAAGGAGTACGTATTATAGAGAAGAGGTTATTTTAGTGAATGGGTATTTTACAAGGGATTGTTGGCTTCTTATTTAAATGCAAATGAACGGCTAAAATGTATGAATTAGGAATGTATGCATGAATGCTATTTATGCAATATAAAGGGAAACATGCATCTATTTTCTCGGGAACAAGGCTCTATTTTTTACTTTTGAAGTGATGAATCACAGATTCATCAACCCCCTATACTTAAACCTTGCTTGTCCCCGAGCAACTAAATGAAATGCAAGAGTGAAATGATTTTGGGTTCCATACCAAGGTCATGAACAAAAGTTGAAAATGGAGCCTGACTCGACCTTTGGATTAATTGTGTGGCGGAACCTTATTTGGACCTGAACCTAAGACCTAACAGACTTCAAGTTCCACAAGTCTTCTATTCAAGACTCCTCAATAGTCAGGTCAGAACAAATCCTCAAACGCAAATTTCTGATGACTATGATTCTTACTTGTACTGTGTAAGTGATATGTAACTCTCCACATCAGAAATGGCTCGGAACCAGCCTCCTCTAACAAGGTAACTCAATAACCCGGTCCAGCAACTCTTTCCTCGTGGAGCGGGGTATTCCCTTCTAAGTTCAAGTGCGACCAACTCAAGAGGAGGGGGTAGAGAAGAGAATGGACAGTAGCCAGTGTAGCTACCTATCCCGGGATGCCTGACCAGTGTAGCCAAGTCATCCAGCTGCATTTCTTTACTAGTATACAGGCTCCGACAGGTATTTTATTTTCTCTTGGACCTGTCTGATTTTTTTTGGAGTTTTTGCATTTTTTTTCTTTGTCAAAAAGCAGCATGTACATCAGGAGTTTTTCCTCTTGAGCTAGTAGACTATCCCTCTTTTGAAGCATTATTGCAACCCACAGCATCCTGTCCTTAGATGTCAACACCACCAGACTAGGTTGAGATGCACTACCCTCCTTAGAGGAGGACGGATGTTTCCACCCGTGTGCTACTCCAAGCTAAAGGATTCTACCTCCTCACCACCTCATCAATGAAGAGCTACGTGCATAGTGCTTGTCCAAGTTAGGTCATTATCTAAAAGAATCATGCGTATGCACGAGATATTCTACTTAGACTAATCAAGATGTCATGTGAACATAGACATGCGGACTCAAAGAATCAAGTCACTTGACCTGAGAAATCTTAACTCCAGTTCCTATAAGGTTCCTCTGAAATTAGGTGGATTAAGGTCAAATCACGTCCATCCTCAATATCTACTCATAACTTGGTCCAGAACCCACTAGCTTTTCACTTTGCATATGCAACGTTATGCAGATGAGATGAGATGTCATGCTATGAAAATGCAAGACTCTTTTTCTTTTCTTGGATGCAGAGATGATATGCATGAGTAAATAAGAAGCCTCTTTTCATTTTCATTTTTTTTTCGATTTTTACCCACCCGTAATTATTGTAAAATAAATACAAAAATATGCTAAAGTACGAGCTATGGGTAAAGTATATATGTAATATATACACGCCCCCCTATACTTAGCGTGTGCTATGTCCTCAGAGCACGAAGAGCGAGGAAAAAGACATAGCTCGTGCTAAGCGTAGGAGAGCCAAAGGAACAAAAAGTATAGAAGTCGTCTCGCCCCCCTATACTTAGGCTCTGGCAGCCTAAGTGTAGAAGAAGATCAGAAATGGGGCGGACGAGGGAAAGATGGGAAGTGGCTGAATATACAATGCTGGCATCGGTCCCCCCCTATACTTAGGCTCAGGTCAGCCTAAGTATCGGTAGGAAATGAGTATGAGGACCAATGTGATCTAGAGAATGTACAGTGAACCGACTCAGGTGTCCCCTCCCCCCAATACTTAGGATCTAGTTATCCTAAGTATAGTCCAAGATAGTGATCTAATGAGGCGGGGATGGGTTACTAGAATCGCGGGGGTAAAGGAGAGGATGTACAAGACTGATGGTATACACAGATGAGTCGGTCTGAATCTTTCAAGATGCTGCTGATGGCTGGAGTTCATTTCTGCAAGGTCTCATGTGCGGCTCGATGTGAATCTGCTGTATCTGTCTTGCGCATGAATACAATCTCCTCAACATGGACTAATTGCTCATTGGATTCGACGAAGTGCTTCAACAGCTCTCCATTCACTAGGAATGTCGGTGCGTCGTCTGCGAGATCTGAGATCTCGACACATCCACTATCATGCACCGTACGGACGACAAATGGTCCCGTCCATTTAGACTTTAACTTGCCTTGGAAGATCTTAAGCCTAGCATTGAACAACCATACCTTCTGTCCAGGAACAAAGGTATTTCGTCTGATATATCTATCATGCCAACGGTTCACCTTGTCCTTGTACACCAAACTGTTGTCGTATGCTCGGTTTCTGACTTCCACAAGTTCATTCAGATCCATATCTCTCTGCTTCTGACCCAGGTGTGTGTTCCAGTTGACCTTTTTTATTGCCCATTCTGATTTGTGCACTAACTCTGCGGGCAAATGGCACGGCTTTCCGAATACCATTCAGAATGGGGAGGTGCCTAACGGTGTCTTGTAAGCTGTCCTATACGCCCAGAGGACTTGATCCAAGATCTGAGACCAGTCCTTCCTGTCCGGGCGGACAAGCTTTTGCAATATGGTTTTCACCTCCCTATTTGACACCTCAGCCATACCATTGGTTTGTGGGTGGTAAGGACTCGCGACACGGTGTTCGATGTCGTAGTCCTTCAGGAGTTTCTTCACCTCCCGATTCACAAAGTGGCTACCCCCGTCTGATATCATCATTTTGGGGATCCCGAACCTAGAGATTATATGCTCTTTGATGAATTTACAGACAGTCCTGCTGTCTGCGGCTCGCGTTGGAATAGCCTCCACCCATCTGGACAAATAATCTACCGCAAGGAGGATGTATTCGAACCCGTGGCTGACAGGGAATGGGCCCATGAAATCGATGTCCCAGGCGTCAAAGACATCACAAATGATGACCGGTTGCATTGGCATCTCATCCTTGGAACCAACGGTTCCTCCCATTCTCTGGCAAACTGGGCACGACTTCACGAAGGCGGTGGCATCGCGAAACAGAGTCGGCCAGTAGAAGCCACACTGAAGTACCTTCCATGCGGTCCTCTTCCCGGAGTGGTGTCCTCCTGCCTCAAAGCTATGGCATAAAGAAAGGACACTTTGGTATTCCTCCTGAGGAATACAACGTCTCCAGACACAATCCGGTCCTTCAAAGAAAAGGATCGGATCCTCCCAATGGTAGTGTCTTGCGTCCGACTTTAGTCGGTCGATTTGGCTCTTGGGCCAATCTTCGGGAACTTTCTTGGAGACAAGATAATTCACGATATTGGCGTACCATGGGAGTGAGTCGATAACAAAAATCGACTCGTCAGGGAAGGATTCTCGAATCGGTGAAACCTCGGAAGTATTAAGATCTTCGAGATGAGAAAGATGATCGGCTACTACGTTCTTCTTACCAGGTTTATCACGGATGTCCAAATCAAATTCCTGGATAAGTAAAATCCAACGAAGAAGACGCGCCTTCGCGTCCTTCTTCTCCATCAAATACCGTAATGCCGAGTGGTCCGTGAACACAGTTACCTTGGATCCAATTAGGTGAGATCTGAATTTGTCCAAGGCAAACACTACCGCAAGCATTTCCTTTTCCGTAACCGTATAGTTACGTTGAGCAGAATCAAGCACTTTGCTTGCGTAGTGAATTGCAAATGGGACGCCATCTCTTCTTTGTCCCAATACAGCCCCAACAGCATAATCAGAGGCGTCCGTCATGATCTCAAAAGGTAGAGACCAATCTGGGGCTTGCAGGATGGGTGCGTCCATGATCATTCCTTGTAAAAGCTTAAAGGCCTCAAGACATTTGTGATCCAAAATAAACTCCATGTCTTTGCCTAAAAGCTCAGTTAGCGGTCGGGCAATCTTAGAAAAATCCTTAATAAATCTCCGATAGAATCCAACATGCCCGAGGAACGACCGCAACTGTCTTACGTTGGTTGGTAGCTGGAGTCGTCTGATCACGTCCACCTTGGCAGGGTCAACCTCCATTCCTCTCTTGGAGATGACATGCCCCAACACTATGCCCTCTGTCACCATGAAGTGACTTTTCTCCCAGGAGAGCACCAGATTAACCTCACAACATCTCTTGAGGACTCGGTCTAGATTCCTAAGACAGGAATCGATAGAATCGCCGTGGACCGAGAAGTCATCCATGAAGACTTCCAGGAATTCGCCGACCATTTCGTCGAATACAGCAATCATGCACCTTTGAAAAGTACCTGGAGCATTGCATAACCCAAAAGGCATGCGCCTGAAAGCATAGGTATCAAAGGGGCATGTAAACGTGGTCTTTTCCTGGTCCTCCGGAGCTATGGCTACTTGATTGTAGCCCGAGAACCCATCTAGGAAGCAGAAGAAATCTTTCCCCGCTAATCTTTCTAAAATCTGATAAATGAACGGTAGGGGGAAATGATCCTTCTTCGTCGCGGCATTCAGGCGTCTGTAATCCACACAGACGTGCCATGACATGGGTACTCTCGTCACGATCTCCTCTCCGTCCTCGTTGGTGTTCGTCTGAATTCCCGACTTCTTCGGGACAACATGGATTGGGGCCACCCACTTAGAGTCGGAGATTGGGTAAATGAAACCCACATCGCACCATTTTTCTATCTCTTTTTTCACGACCTCTCGTAAATTTGGATTCAACCGGCGTTGGAATTCACGAGAGGGTTTGGCTTCGTTCTCCAAGTAAATATGGTGCGAACACAGAGCGGGATTTATCCCGTGGAGATCGGAAATGCTCCAGCCTATCGCCTTGCGGTTTTTCTCCAGGATCTCTAGCAATCGAGATTCCTGCTCCTCGGTCAATTGCGAACTGATAATGACCGGAAATTTCTTGTCTTGGCCCGTAAGGAAGGCATATTTCAAGGTTGTGGGTAGGGGTTTGAGCTCAGGAATAGTGTGATCGTCTAAGAAATCTGGCTCAATCTGCTCTGGTTTAGTGTTGGAAGTGGCTGGATCGTGTTCTGTGATAGCTGCCACCAAGCGCGGCTCTGGAGTCGGATCGTCAAAAGTTTCCATACAATCGGCAAACGCCTCGTCCGACTCGTCATCCTCATCTTCCGATTGTCCTAAAGATGTAAGGACTGACAGGCCCAACTGGGCCTCTACGTCATCGAAGATGTAGGGCGATGCAGGCTCAGAGCTGTACTCGTTCCTGAGGATCTCGCAGACTGACTCATGCACTGGATCATCTTCGAAGGAGATGGACACCTCGGTGCTGGCTGGGTTCTGTCTCCATGGCCCAACTAAGTCTACATGCTCGCAGTCTGTTCCGGTAGAAGAGTACTCGGTGCTGGATTCAGAATCCGGTCTCTGCCATCTTGTCTGCTTAATTTCAAGTTCCTCATCTCCGCCTGGAGTTTGGAACTGAATCTTCCCATTCTTATAATCAAATAAGGCCCCTGCTGTTCTAAGGAAGGGCCTACCTAGAATGATCTGGGAATCTCTCCAATTACGAGGGGTTTCCATATCCAGGACAGTGAAGTCCACCATGTATTCTTGCCCCTCGACTTTGATCACAATGTCCTTAACTCTCCTTGGGACCTCTTAGTAGATTTGTCAGCGAACTGTAGAAGAGCTCTAGATTTCCTAAGAGGTCCGAGATTAAGCCGCTCATAGAGGGCTGTGGGCATCAAATTGATCGAGGAACCATTGTCCAGGAGAGTGCGTGCAAATGCGATGTCATCAACATGACTCACTACATAATGTGCACCCATGTCTCTTCGTTTCCGAGGAAACGAGTTCTTTATTGCACAAGTCATGGCTACTGTTAAAACGTGTTTCTCAACACGGCTTTTGGTCTTCCTGCTAACCCTAGTAGGTGTGCATCTCACCTTAAGGTATTTTTGGAATGCAGGGGTCATTTCCACGAACTTGTCAAAAGGGATTGTGACCTTGATGTGTTTATTGCAAAATTCAGCCATCTCAGGGTCATCTTTTTGGATTTTCTTCATTTTCTTCTTTCCACCTTTGAGAGCTCGGGGGAAAGGGATTATTGACTCCAACTCAGGTTCGGAAACTGAAATCTTCTCATTAATTTCGGGAACTGAGTTCTTGACATGACTCTGACTCTGATACAGACTCGGACTCTGACTCTGACTAAAAAGAAAATGCTGAGGCGAAACCGGTGACGCTTCTTCCGCTTCTTCTGGACGATCCTCCTCAGATGGAGGTGCGGGCTCTTCATCGGTGTCATCTGACTCTATGCAGATGCGCGAATGCTGCTTCGAGGACTCAGATGTCCTCTTCTTCCGTCGGTGTTGGTGGTGGTGATGCTCCTCCTCTTCTTCCTCCGAGTTCTCCTCAGGTAGAGTCTCTGAGGCTCCTTCCTTCTGTGCCCGTGCCCGATCAGGTATGGTCACGGTCCTTCCGCTCCTGAGGGACATATGATTTACATTATCGTACGAAAGGATCTCATGTTCAGATAAATAATTATCTGAATAATATACCTGATCTCGAGGTCGGTTCTGGCCCTGGTGTAAGCTGTTCGGGTTGGCCTGAACCTGTGCGGGGATTGGAGTCCTTGGCACCATTTGTTGGTCCTGGTTACGAGAGACCCGATTGATGTCGGTCCTCATGTCCAGGTAGTCATTCTGCATCTGTTGGACCCTATCAGACAGGGTCTGGATCGCCAAGGTAAGGGACTCCAATTCGGTGGGCTGGGCTGGCTGCTGTGTAGATGCGGTCCTGTATTGGCCCTGCTGGCCGTACCGATACTGCTGCTGATGGGATGGTGCTGGCCCCTGCTGGTAGGTGTGCTGTTGCGGCTGGTACCCCTGTTCTGGCCTGGACTGGAAGCGCGGGACGGCGACAGGCCTGGTTTCTTGGTAGACTGGGGATGGGCGGTGTGGCTGATCCTTCCCCATCTCGATTTGCCGGACTATCGGGTCACGGCTATACCAAAGCCCGTTGATCTCGTATACTGGAGGAGGCTCCTCGTATTCCGTTTCCACTTGTGGGGGTGCATGATGGTTCTGCTGGGTATAAGTCTGATCCCAGCTGCTCTGAGACCCCGGTGCCTGTTCCTGTACAAGATGGACTCGATGTACAGGTACAGGTGGTGCAGAAGGGGCAGGTAGCTTGATCTTAGCTACCTTTTCAGAGAGTTCCTCCACTTTCTTTGGAAGGCTCGAAAGAGACTCAATCTCCGCGACTCTCTTGTGGATCTGCTCGACCATGGTAAGCTTGTCGGCAATCATCCCCATGCTGGGGATGAGGTCCTCAGTCAGATCTGTTACAGTCCTTCGAGTTGTCTCATTGGATAGGATTGAGGGAGACAACTGATAGGCCTTTGTGGCCTGTGACCTGCCGGTTTCCTCCATCTGTTCTAAGATCTTCCATACTGATGAATCTGTGATTCATCACATCAAAAGTCAAAAATAGAGCCTTGTTCCCGAGAAAATAGAGGCATATTTCCTTTTATCTTGCAGAAATAACACTCATGCATGCATCCATAATTCATGCATTTTAGCAGCTCATCTGCATTTAAATAAGAATGCCTAAAATCACCCTTGTAAAATAGCCCAAATATCCTGAGAACCCTTGTACATTAAACACACATAAAGACCTCATACAAACTCCTAATTAGGTCTACTCACTCTTGGATTACTACATATTAAAAGACCTTCAAAATGAGACTAATTTCATTGAAATTGGAGCTTGTATGAGAGACTTGAGTTTTTGGGTCATTTTGTATACTACACATGTATATTTATGTATCCTTGTATTTATGTATCATATTTGGCCTTATCTCCGTCTTTGGTCAACATGAAACTTGTAGATCTCATCAAGATCTACAACTTTCATGTTTTGAGTTTTTCCAAATTCGGCTTCCTCTTCTCTCTATACGGGTTTCTTCATCCAGCCATTCACAGCAGGCCACGTGGCGCCCTCTGGTTGCGCCACGCGGCCCGCTGCCCTTCGCCTCGTCCGCCCGCGCCCTCCGCCGTTGGATCTCGCTTCAGATCCAACGGCCCCCATCTTCCCACGCCGCTCCTTATCCCCAGCCATTGATCATCTTCCGCTCTTCATCTACACCGCACGCCCCCGCCTCGCCCTCAGCGCGCCACGCGTCGCACGCCACGCCCTTGGATGACGCACGCCGCTGTCCATCGCAACCTCTCATTCCACCTTGCATTCCGACCCTCCGATCTAAACCCTAATCTCATCCACACCGCTCGCACATGCTTCGCTCACATCACGCCACGTGGTGGCTCCACGACCCTCAGATCGCCTCCCCTCGATCTGATCTCGCCCGCTCCCTAGTGATTGGATCTGGGCCGTTGGATCACAAGATCCAACGGCCAAGACCCCGTCTCCTACCTCCAGGCGCCCCTCTCCCCCACGTCCCTTGCCTTGCGGGAGGGGCGTCCCCTTTCCTTTTCTGGGCACACGTCAGCCATCTCCTCCGGCCGCTGACCTCCCCACAACACACCCCACTCATCCCTCTCCCTCGCCAGCTCCCTCAAACACCACCATCTCCGCCACACTCGCCCCACGACAGCCACCAACTTCGCCACTCACCCATTCCAGCCGTCACCTTCATCCTTTAAATACCCCCTCTCCGGCCACATTCACGCCTATCCGCCACTCCAGAGAGATCCCTCGAGCTCCAAGCTTCCTCTTGGTGACAGCAAGTGGCTGATTTGTCGAGCGACGACAGAGCTTCTTCTCCGGCGAGATCCTCGGCCCACCGCCGTGTCGCAGCCACTCCTCCGAGCAGCTGCTAGAGCTCGGGACCTTACCGACCCCTTGAGCGACGACCTGGAACTCCCAGCGGAGCTCCAATTCCCAGGTAACTCCCTCCATCGATCTCCGATCTTCTTCTTCTTTTTCTTGCTTTTTCTCTGCTTTTATTCGCTGTCATTGATCACCCTCGCACCTTCCAATCACCTCGGCGAGCTTCGCGTCGAAGCTCCGATCCTCGCTGATCCCTCCGCACCCTCAGACGCTCCACTCCACCGTTCATCGATCTCCAGCTCCGCCATTTGGCCGGAGCAACGTCGCCTGACCACCTCACGTCGCCTTAGGCCTCGCCAACCAGCATCACGTTTCCACAAACGCACGCACGAGCTCCGGCTCTATATTTAACACTTGCAGGTGCTACTTTCATCATTGGCCGGAGCCTCGCCGGAGCTCTCCTCGAGCTTCATCGACACCGAGCTCCAGCCATCCTCCAGGGATCCAGAGACCATCAGAGGCTTCGCCCTTCACTTCCGCTTCTTCCGAGCAAGGTGGGAGCTCACGAAGCTCATCACCGGAGCTTGGACACCGAGGCGGAGCTCGGCTGCCTTCACCGGAGCACAGGCCTCTCCTCCGCAGGCGGCGGAGGACCGTTAGAGAAGAAGAAGCAGCCACCGTTCGATCATCTAATCGAACGGTCCTCGCCTCGCCACGCGTCCCTTCTCCGCCCTCGTCCTCGACCGTTCATCGCACTCCTGATCGGACGCCTCGCAAGTCGCCACGCGCCTTCATCGACATCCCTTGGATCCATCTTGATCCAAGGGCCTTCAGGCCGCCACGTCGCTTACTCCGAGCCTCGGCACCCAAGCCTAGGCTCGGGTATCCCGAAGCTGCCCCGAGGCTAGTCCGAACCTCCAGAAGGACCCGAGCCTTACTCCGAGCCTCCGACGCCTTCCGAACCTAGGTCGCCCCACGTGAGGAGCACGTGCGACCTGGGTTATTTGCACCGACGCCCCTGGAGCTTTCAGAAATTGCGAAGAGGCCCCTGTGAAGCAGACATCACGTGAGGAGCACGTGTCTCGTGGAAAAATTGCATAGAAGTCCTGCATACTATTGGTAATTGCATTTTAGTCCCTGTCAGCACGTTTACTTATTGAATTTTTAATTTCCAGTATTGCATTTACACCCTTGTGTTTGCACGTGTCCATAGCATGCATTTTTCATCATTTTGAAATTCTAAAAATTGCAAGTTGTTGAGAATTTTGTCCTCTACCTGTTTGTACACGTGTCTGATTTTTGTTGGCTTAATTGAATTATCAATGAATTAATTGGTTCATTTGAGACATATTTTGCCCAGTGATGCCTTTTGATTTTTAATTAATTATCAGTGCCTTCAAAAATCACCAAAAATTCACAGTAGCTTAAGGACATCATTTTCAACACACCATAAAAATTTCATAGCATTTGCACGCATATCGAGGCCTGAATAAATAGTTTAGTGATTTTCTTGAATTAATTTTAATTGTGATTTGATATTTATTAAAAATTAAACACTGAAAATCACTCTGTCTGTTTATTTAATTCATAGAAAAATCATTTTGAGTCGAAAAATTCCAAAAAATTTAGTGTAGGTCATTTTCATCATAAATAACCATCTGGCCAATTTTCATTATTTTTGGACTTCGTTTGATACATCAATTAAATTTAAAGTTGGGTTGGCTAAGACTTGTCTGCATATGTCTGCATAAAAGAAATAAAAAGACCAAAAAAATTGTCCCTCGAATATCAACACTTGTAAATTGCTGTAATCCACCTAAGGAGACAGTTGCCTCCCTGAGATCGACCTTGGACTCCACCAAGTAAAAAAATATCACCGCTTAAAATTGACCAAAATCTGATTTAAGTGGTTTTTGATCAACCTTCCGCATCCGACTGCAACGAACACTTAAAATTAATTTGGACCATTAATTTGACCGAATTAACATAGGGTGCGGGAGCGCTCATCAAAATGGCGCCGTTGCCGGGGAGGCACGGCTTAGGTTAATTTGTAGCACATTTTTGAAGTGTTTGATTTCTAATCCCCGGGTAGTCTGACCCCCGGTTTTTCTTGTAATTATTTCTCTTATTTGTTTTCTTTTTGCTTTATTTTGTGTCACTCTCTGACCTCTATTTCATTTTTGTGCGAGGACCGCGAGGAGTCGGCGACGCTTCAAGGACTTAGCATTTAAAGTGTGCTGAGAGAAAGAGAGGCATTGTACTTTTTATTTTATTTTACTTTTGCATTATTTCCAGCGGTTCCCGTTTGGGAGCTCGCGCGTGTAAATATAGTAGAAACTGTGTCCCGTGTGCTGTGTGGGTGATTGGTAATTTAGCTTGCACTAGCGGCTCCTCGAGCCACTCTAGGACTTGTTTGTGCTCGTAATCAATAGGACCACACATTACACTTAAAAGACGCACCTAGACCGCAGGACTTAGTTCAAATTAAACTGTTCTTCACGCTAATAGAACTGCCTGTCTAGGAGCGGCTTTCATCGCCTGCATTTGCATGTAGAATAAAGTTTTCAATTCTGTATTGCATCCTGCATCAACAAGCGAAGGGATCACTGTAAGTACTCTCTACTTAGCATACGCATCATTGATTTCAACTTGCATCGGCTTTTCTCGATTTCCCTCTCTGATTTTCTCACTTAATTTAAAAAGGAAATTGGGACTGTCCGATAGGCGTGATTTGTGGTGATTAATTACAGTGATAACTTAACTTTAAAACCAGGACTGCTAACAGTATTGACCATAAAAAGGGAATAAAAGCTGAAAATTGTTTGCGGGAGACTAATCCCCGACCTTGTTTTCAGGCTGAGTGAGGGTACTTGAGTGTGTGTGAACACCTTAAGGCAGAGCCCAAATCCCCGCCTTCCATATCACGGGCCAACTGATCCTAGCAAATATCACGAGTTGGATACTTTTAGCTCATTGACAAGTACCAAGTAGCCTCCGCCTTCGCGGGTAGATAGGGGCGAACCAGCGGTACTCTGCGACAAGGCCTAGCTTTGTCAGCCTCCGCCTGCTTGCAGGTAGATAGGGGCACGTCTTTGAGTCCCCAACTCCGGATAGGAGCGAAGAAAGGGAGGATCGGCGGTATCTTAGGCGACAGGATAAACAGGGAAGACGCATCCGGCTCTGAGCCGACTTCCCTTTAGGCCGCGTAATCCTTGCTAGATTTGCTTGAAAATCACACTTAAAAACTACAAGATAAATTGGACTCAACTTTGAGTCCTTCACTGTGTTGAGTGTGAATCCAGGGTCTTGGATTGATCTTGTGCTTGCTTCAGGTAGGAGTAAAATCCTATCTTCTTCTTGTTTAACCAAGATGAGTAACTGGGGAGATCTCGACGCACCGTTCACTGATCTCTCTATGAGTCCCCCAAGTAACTCGTCTTTTCTGGTCCGAGCGCACCTTGGACCACCCAGGACTCCTGACCCTCTTGAGTCCTGGTTCCCTCCTGCTCAGGGTGGTTACTCTCAAACCAACCCTTTTATCTCCTCTGAGATTACCGAGGAAGATCATTGCCTCGGTAATCCCTTCCTTGATTCAACCTCTAACACCGACCTTATTTTCCAATCTCCAGAACTAGAGGGAGAAATGCCGCCAAAGATGCCGCCCGATGAGGACCAGATGAGACAGATCCTTAGACGCCTTGCTGAAGCTGAACAGAAAAATGCTGATCTCACTGCACGAATGGGGCGGATAATAGTAGCTGAAGGGATCGACCGACCAATGGTCGATACCTATAACCCGGCGGAGAATGAAATCCAGAATTGGCTAGCACCGGCAGTTCCCAACCAGGCATTCGAGCTGAAGCCCCACTTCCTTAGCCTGCTGCCGAAGTTCAACGGAAACCTCAGTGAAGAGCCGTACACTTTCCTCCGTGACTTCGAACTAGTCTGCAATAATCTGAGCCATCCCAATGTTGGCCAAGATTATATCCGGCTGAAAGCCACCCCGTTTGCCTTAGGAGATAAGGCTGCACATTGGCTGAAAAACCTAGGGGTGGTATGTACTACCTGGATGCAGTTCAAGGACCTCTTCTTGAAGAAGTTCTACCCACTCAGTAGAACCAATCAGATGCGAACGAAGATTGCCAGCTTCGCCCAAGGACCCTGCGAACCGTTCCACGAGGCGTGGGACAGGTTCAATGACTTAGTACAGAAATGCCCATGCCACGGCATTTCTAAGGCAATCTTAGTCCAGACCTTGTTCTGCGGCCTAACCCCAGAGATGCAGGGGTTAGTCAGCGCCGCCTGCGGAGGAAGCTATCTGAACAAGAACGAGCACGCCGTGTGGAAAATCCTAGAGCAGATGGCAGAAACCGGCAGGTCACAGGCCACAAGGGCCTATCAGTTGTCTCCCTCGATTCTATCCAATGAGACAACTAGAAGGACTGTTGCAGATCTGACAGAGGACCTCATCCCCAGCATGGGGATGATTGCAGACAAGCTTACCATGGTCGAACAGATCCACAAGAGAGTCGCGGAGATGGAGTCTCTTTCGAGCCTTCCCAAGAAGGTGGAGGAACTCTCTGAAAAGGTAGCCAAGATCAAGCTACCCACCCCTTCTGCACCACCTGTACCTGTACATCGAGTCCATCTTGTACAGGAACAGGCACCGGGGTCTCAGAGCAGCTGGGATCAGACTTACACCCAGCAGAACCATCATGCACCCCCACCAGTGAGACAGAGTACGAGGGAGCCTCCGCCCGTTTACGAGATCAACGGGCTCTGGTATAGCCGTGACCCACTAGTCCGGAAAATCGAGATGGGGAAGGACCAGGCACACCGCCCAACCCCAGTCTACCAGGAGACCAGGCCCGTCACAATCCCGCGATATCAGTCAGGCCAGAACAGGGGTACCAGCCGCAGCAGCGCACCTACCAGCAGGGGCAGCACCGCCCCATCAGCAGCAGTATCGGCACGGCCAGCAGGGCCAGTTCAGGACCGCATCACTCAGCAGCCAGCCCAGCCCACCGAGTTGGAGTCCCTCACCTTGGCGATCCAGACCCTGTCTGATAGGGTCCAGCAGATGCAAAACGACTACCTGACATGAGAACCGACATCAATCGGGTCTCTCGTGCTCAGGACCAACAAAATGGCGCCAAGGACTCCAATTCCCGCACAGGTTCAGGCCAACCCAAATAGCATACAGCAGGGCCAGAACCGACCCGAGATCAGGTATACTATTCAGATAACTATTTATCTGAACATGAGATCCTTTCGTACGATAATGTTAATCATATGTCCCTCAGGAGCGGAAGGACCGGACCATACCTGATCGGGCACGAGCACAACAGGAAGGAACCTCCGAAATTCGACCTGAGGAGAATTCGGAGGAGGAAGAGGAGGAGCACCACCGTCACCGCCAGCAAAGAAGAGGACATCTGAGTCCTCGAAGCACCAGCCCCGCAGTCATCCGGAGTCCGACGACACCGATGAGCCCGCACCTCCATCTGAGGAGGACCAGCCAGAAGAAGTGGAAGAAGCATCACGGTTTCGCCCAAGCATTTTCCCTTTCGTCAGAGTTAGAGTCAGAGTCTGTATAAAAAGTCCGAGTCAGAGTCTTGTTCAGAAACTCAGTTTCAGCAGCTTAATGAAGATATTTCAGTTCCAGAACCTGAGTTAATAATCCCTTTCCCCCAAGCTCTCAAGGGTGGGAAGAAGAAAAACAAAAAAATCCAAAAGATGACCCTGGAGATGGCTGAATTTTGTAATAAACACATCAAGGTCACAATCCCCTTTGACAAGTCGTGGAAATGACCCTGCATTCCAAAAATACCTTAAGGTGAGATGCCACCTACTAGGGTTAGCAGGAAGACCAAAAGCCGTGTTGAGAAACACGTCCTATCAGTAGCCACGACTTGTGCAATAAAGAACTCGTTTCCTCGGAAACGAAGAGACATGGGTGCACACTATGTAGTGAGTCATGTTGATGACATCGCGTTTGCACGCACTCTCCTGGACAATGGTTTCCTCGATCAATTTGATGCCCACAGCCCTCTATGAGCGGCTCAATCTCGGACCTCTTAGGAAATCTAGAGCTATTCTTCAGTTTGCAGACAAATCCACTAAAGAGTCCAAGGAGAGTTAAGGAACATTGTGATCAAAGTCGAGGGGCAAGAATACATGGTGGACTTTACTGTCCTCGATATGGAAACCCCTCGTAATTGGAGAGATTTCCCAGATCATTTTGGGTAGGCCCTTCCTCAGAACAGCAGGGGCCTTATTCGATTATAAGAATGGGAAAATTCAGTTCCAAACTCCAGGCGGAGATGAGGAATTAGAGATGAAGCAGACGAGATGGCAGAGACCAGACTCCGAATCCAGCACCGAGTACTCTTCTCTCGAAACAGACCGTGAACATGTAGACTTAGTTGGGCCATGGAGACAGAACCCAGCCAGCACCGATGTGTCCATCTCCTTTGAAGATGATCCAGTGCATGAGTTAGTCTGCGAGATCCTCAGGAACGAGTACAGCTCTAAGCCTGCATCGCCCTACATCTTCGATGACACAGAGGCCCAAGTGGGCCTGTCAGTCCTTACATCCTTAGGACAATCGGAGATGAGGATGACGAGTCGGACGAGGCGTTGCCGATTGCATGGAGACCTTTGACGATCCGACTCCAGAGCTAAGCTTGGTGGCAGCCAATGCAGAACAGGATCCAGCCACTTCCAACACCAAACCAGATCGGATTGAGCCAGACTTCTTAGACGATCATACCATCCCTGAGCTCAAACCCTTACCCACAACCCTGAAATATGCCTTCCTTGCGGGCCAAGACAAGAAATTTCCGGTCATTTATCAGTTCGCCAATTGACTGAGGAGCAGGAATCTCGCTTGCTAGAGATCCTGGGAGAAGAACGCAAGGCAAATAGGCTGGAGCATTTCCGATCTCCACGGGATAAATCCCGCTCTGTGTTCGCACCATATATATTTGGAGAATGAAGCCAAACCCTCTCGTGAATTCCAACGTCGGTTGAATCCAAATCTACGAGAGGTTGTGAAGAAAGAGATAGAAAAATGGTGCGACGCGGGTTTTATTTACCCAATCTCCGATTCTAAGTGGGTGGCTCCAATCCATGTTGTCCCGAAAAAGTCGGGAATTCAGACGACCACCAACGAGGACGGAGAGGAGATCGTGACAAGAGTACCCACGTCGTGGCGCGTCTGTGTGGATTACAGACGCCTGAATGCCGCAACGAAAAAAGGATCATTCCCCTACCATTTATTGATCAGATTTTAGAAAGACTAGCGGGGAAAGAATTCTTTTGTTTTCTTGATGGGTTCTCGGGCTACAATCAAGTAGCCATAGCTCCGGAGGACCAGGAAAAAAACCACGTTTCACATGCCCCTTTGGTACCTATGCTTTCAGGCACATGCCTTTTGGGCTATGCAATGCTCCAGGTACTTTTCAAAGGTGTATGATTGCTGTATTCGCCGAAAATGGTCGGCGAATTCCTGGAAGTCTTTATGGGATGACTTCTCGGTCCACGGCGACTCTTTTGATTCCTGCCTTAGAATCTGGACCAAGTCCTCAAAAGATGTTGTGAGGTCAATCTGGTGCTCTCCTGGGAGAAAGTCACTTTATGGTGACGGAGGGGCATAGTGGTTGGGGCATTGTCATCTCCAAGAGAGGAATGGAGGTTGACCCTGCCAAGGTGGACGTGATCAGACGACTCCAGCCACCAACCAACGTAAGGCAGTTGCGGTCGTTCCTCGGGCATGTCGGATTTTATCGGAGATTTATAAAGGATTTTTCTAAGATTGCCCGACCGCTAACTGAGCTTTTAGGCAAAGACGCGGAGTTTATTGTCGATCACAAGTGTCTTGAGGCCTTTAAGCGGTTACAAGGAATGATCATGGATGCACCCATCTTACAAGCCCCAGATTGGTCTCTTCCTTTTGAGATCATGACGGATGCCTCAGATTATGCTGTTGGGGTTGTATTGGGACAAAGAAGAGACGGCGTCCCGTTTGCAATTCACTACGCAAGCAAAGTGCTTGATGCTGCTCAGCGTAACTATACAGTTACCGAAAAGGGAGATGCTTGCGTGTGTGTTTGCCTTGGACAAATTCAGATCTCATTTAATCGGATCCAAGGTAACTGTGTTCACAGACCACACGGCACTACGATATTTGATGGAGAAGAAGGACGCGAAGGCGCGTCTTCTTCGTTGGATTTTTACTTATCCAGGAGTTTGATTTGGACATCCGTGATAAACCTGGAAAGAAGAATGTAGTAGCCGATCATCTCTCTCGTCTCGAAGATCTTAATACTTCCGAGGTTTCCCGATTCGAGACTCTTCCCTGACGAGTCGATTTTTTGTTATCGACTCACTCCCATGGTATGCCAATAATCGTGAACTATCTTGTCTCCAAGAAAGTTCCCGAGGATTGGCCCAAGAGCCAAATTGACCGACTAAGGTCGGACGCTAGACACTACCATTGGGAGGATCCGATCCTTTTCTTTGAAGGACCGGATTGTGTCTGGAGACGTTGTATTCCTCAGGAGGAATACCAAAGTGTCTTTCTTTATGCCATAGCTTAGAGGCAGGAGGACACCACTCCGGGAAGAGGACCGCATGGAAGGTACTTCAATGTGGCTTTTACTGGCCGACTCTGTTTCGCGATGCCACCGCCTTCGCGAAGTCGTGCCCAGTTTGCCAGAGGATGGGAGGAACCGTTGGTTCCAAGGATGAGATGCCCAATGCAGCCAGTCATCATTTGTGATGTCTTTGACGCCTGGGGCATCGATTTCATGGGCCCATTCCCTATCAGCCACGGGTTTGAATACATCCTTCTTGCGGTTGACTATCTGTCCAGATGGGTGGAGGCTATCCCGACCCGAGCCGCAGACAGCAAGACTGTCTGTAAATTTATCATAGAGCACATAATCTCTAGGTTCGGGATCCCCAAAATGATGATATCAGATGGGGGTAGCCACTTTGTGAATCGGGAGGTGAAGAAACTCCTGAAGGACTACGGCATCGAACACGTGTCGCTAGTCCTTACCACCCACAAACCAATGGTATGGCTGAGGTGTCGAATAGGGAGGTGAAACCATATTGCAAAAGCTCGTCCGCCCAGACAGGAAGGACTGGTCTCAGATCTTGGATCAAGTCCTCTGGGCGTATAGGACGGCTTACAAGACTCCCGTTAGGCACCTCCCCATTCCGAATGGTATTCGGAAAGCCGTGCCATTTGCCCGCAGAGTTAGTGCACAAATCAGAATGGGCAATAAAGAAGGTCAACTGGAACACACACCTAGGCCAGAAACAGAGAGACATGGATCTGAATGAGCTTGTGGAAGTCAGAAACCGAGCATACGACAACAGTATGGTGTACAAGGACAAGGTGAAGCGTTGGCACGATAGATATATCAGACGAAAGACCTTTGTTCCTGGACAAAAGGTATGGTTGTTCAATGCCAGGCTGAAGACTTTCCAAGGCAAACTAAAGTCTAAGTGGACGGGACATTCGTTGTCCGACGGTGCATGATAGTGGATGTGTCGAGATCTCAGATCTCGCAGATGACGCACCGACATTCCTAGTAAATGGGCAGCTGTTGAAGCACTTCGTCGAATCCAATGAACAGTTAGTCCATGTGGAGGAGATTGTATTCATATGCGAGACAGATACAGCAGATACATCTCAAGCCGCGTATGAGACCTTGCAGCAATGAACTCCAGCCATCAGCAGCATCTTCAAAAGATTCAGACCGACTCAGCTGTATATATATCATTCTTCCTGTATATCATATCCTTACCTCCACGATTCTAGTAACCCGTCCCACATCATCGAATCATTATCTCGGACTGTACTTAGGATGACCAGGTCCTAAGTATAGGGGGAAGGGGTCACACGAGTCGATTCACTGTACATTCTCCAGATCACATTGGTCCTTATACTCATTTCCTACCGATACTTAGGCTGACCTAAGCCTAAAGTATAGGGGGGACCGATGCCCGCACTGATACTCACCCACATCTCATCTTTCCCTCGTCTGCCCCGTTTTCGATCTTCTTCTACACTTAGACTGCCAGAGCCTAAGTATAGGGGGGGCGAGATGACTTCTATACTTACTATTTCTTTTGGCTCTCCTACGCTTAGCACGAGCTATGTCTTTTCCTCGCTCTTCGTGCTCTGAGGACATAGCACACGCTAAGTATAGGGGGCGTGTATATATTACATATATACTTTACCCATAGCTCGTACTTTCGCGTATTTTTGTATATATTTACAATAATTACGGGTGGTAAAAATTTGAAAAAAAAATAAAATAAAATAAAATAAAATAAATAAAATATAGGCTCTTATTTACTCTTGCAACATCATCTCTGCATAAGAGTCTTGCATTTCATAGCATGTCATCTGCATCTCATCTGCATATCTTTGCATATGGCAAAGTGAAAAGCTAGTGGGTTCTGAACCAAGTCATGAGTAGATATTGAGGATGGACTTGATTTAACCTTAATCCACCTAATTTCAGAGGAACCTTATAGGGACTGGAGTTAAGATTCTCAGGTCAAGTGACTTAATTCTTTGAGTCCACAAATCTATGTTCACATGTCATCTTAATTAGTCTAAGTAGAATATCTCGTGCATACGCAGGATTCTTTTAGATAATGACCTAACTTGGACAAGCACAATGCACATAGCTCTTCATTGATGAGGTGTTGAGGAAGAAGTTTCCTTTGGCTTGGGGTAGCATATGAGGGTAGTACTTCTAGGCGGAACCTCTCTTCTTCTTCTAGTGAAGGAAGTGCGTCTCAACTTGGTCTAGTGGTGATGAAGGCTAAGGACGGGATGCTGTGGGTTGCAATAATGCTTCAAAAGAGGGATAGTCTACTGGCTCAAGAGGAAAACTCCTGATGTACATGCTGCACCTTGTATATAGTTTGAAAAAAAAAAAGAAAAAAAAATGCAAGAACTCCAAAAAATCAGACAGGTCCAAGAAAAAAATAATAATACCTGTCGGAGTATGTATATTAGCAAAGAAAATGCAGCTGGATGACTTGGCTACACTGGTCAGGCATCCCGGGATAGGTGGCTACACTGGCCACCGTCCATTCTTTTCTCTACCCCCTCCTCTTGAGTTGGTCGCACTTGAACTTAGGAAGGGAATACCCCGCTCCTCGAGGAAAGGAGTTACTGGACCAGGTTATTGAGTTACCTTGTTAGAGGAGGCTGGTTCTGAGTCATTTCTGATGTGGAGAGTTACATCTCACTTACACAGTACAAGTAAGAATCATAGTCATCAGAAATTTGCGTCTGAGGATTTGTTCTGACCTGACTATTGAGGCGTCTTGAATAGAAGACTTGTGGAACTTGAAGTCTGTTAGTCTTAAGTTCAGGTCCCAATAAGGTTCGCCACACAACTAATCCAAAGGTCGAGTCAGGCTCCATTTTCAACTTTTGTTCATGACCTTGGTATGGAACCCAAAATCATTTTCACTCTTGCATTTCATTTAGTTGCTCGGGGACGAGCAAGGTTTAAGTATAGGGGGTTGATGAATCTGTGATTCATCACATCAAAAGTCAAAAATAGAGCCTTGTTCCCGAGAAAATAGAGGCATATTTCCTTTATCTTGCAGAAATAACACTCATGCATGCATCCATAATTCATGCATTTTAGCAGCTCATCTGCATTTAAATAAGAATGCCTAAAATCACCCTTGTAAAATAGCCCAAATATCCTGAGAAACCCTTGTACATTAAACACACATAAAGCCCTCATACAAACTCCTAATTAGGTCTACTCACTCTTGGATTACTACATATTAAAAAAGACTTTCAAAATGAGACTAATTTCATTGAAATTGGAGCTTGTATGAGAGACTTGAGTTTTTTTGGGTCATTTTGTATACTACACATGTATATTTATGTATCCTTGTATTTATGTATCATATTTGGCCTTATCTCCGTCTTTGGTCAACATGAAACTTGTAGATCTCATCAAGATCTACAACTTTCATGTTTTGAGTTTTCCAAATTCGGCTTCCTCTTCTCTCTATACGGGTTTCTTCATCCAGCCATTCACAGCAGGCCACGTGGGCGCCCTCTGGTTGCGCCACGCGGCCCGCTGCCCTTCGCCTCGTCCGCCCGCGCCCTCCGCCGTGGATCTCGCTTCAGATCCAACGGCCCCCGTCTTCCACGCCGCTCCTTATCCCCAGCCATTGATCATCTTCCGCTCTTCATCTACACCGCACGCCCCTGCCTCGCCCTCAGCGCGCCACGCGTCGCACGCCACGCCCTTGGATGACGCACGCCGCTGTCCATCGCAACCTCTCATTCCACCTTGCATTCCGACCCTCCGATCTAAACCCTAATCTCATCCACCACCGCTCGCACACGCTTCGCTCACATCACGGCCACGTGGTGGCTCCACGACCCTCAGATCGCCTCCCCTCGATCTGATCTCGCCCGCTCCCTAGTGATTGGAATCTGGGCCGTTGGATCACAAGATCCAACGGCCAAGACCCCGTCTCCTACCTCCAGGCGCCCCTCTCCCCCACGTCCCCTTGCCTTGCGGGAGGGGCGCGCCCCCTTTCCTTTCTGGGCACACGTCAGCCATCTCCTCCGGCCGCTGACCTCCCCACGACACACCCCACTCATCCCTCTCCCTCGCCAGCTCCCTCAAACACCACCATCTCCGCCACACTCGCCCCACGACAGCCACCAACTTCGCCACTCACCCATTCCAGCCGTCACCTTCATCCTTTAAATACCCCCTCTCCGGCCACTTCACGCCTATCCGCCACTCCAGAGAGATCCTCGAGCTCCAAGCTTCCTCTTGGTGACAGCAAATTGGCTGATTTGTCGAGCGACGACAGAGCTTCTTCTCCGGCGAGATCCTCGGCCCACCGCCGTGTCGCAGCCACTCCTCCGAGCAGCTGCTAGAGCTCGGGACCTTACCGACCCCTTGAGCGACGACCTGGAACTCCAGCGGAGCTCCAATTCCCAGGTAACTCCCTCCATCGATCTCCGATCTTCTTCTTCTTTTTCTTGCTTTTTCTCTGCTTTTATTCGCTGTCATTGATCACCCTCGCACCTTCCAATCACCTCGGCGAGCTTCGCGTCGAAGCTCCGATCCTCGCTGATCCCTCCGCACCCTCAGACGCTCCACTCCACCGTTCATCGATCTCCAGCTCCGCCATTTGGCGGAGCAACGTCGCCTGACCACCTCACGTCGCCTTAGGCCTCGCCAACCAGCATCACGTCTCCACAAACGTACGCACGAGCTCCGGCTCTATATTTAACACTTGCAGGTGCTACTTTCATCATTGGCCGGAGCCTCGCCGGAGCTCTCCTCGAGCTTCATCGACACCGAGCTCCAGCCATCCTCCAGGGATCCAGAGACCATCAGAGGCTTCGCCCTTCACTTCCGCTTCTTCCGAGCAAGGTGGGAGCTGACGAAGCTCATCACCGGAGCTTGGACACCGAGGCGGAGCTCGGCTGCCTTCACCGGAGCACAGGCCTCTCCTCCGCAGGCGGCGGAGGACCGTTAGAGAAGAAGAAGCAGCCACCGTTCGATCATCTGATCGAACGGTCCTCGCCTCGCCACGCGTCCCTTCTCCGCCCTCGTCCTCGACCGTTCATCGCACTCCTGATCGGACGCCTCGCAAGTCGCCACGCGCCTTCATCGACATCCCTTGGATCCATCTTGATCCAAGGGCCTTCAGGCCGCCACGTCGCCTACTCCGAGCCTCGGCACCCAAGCCTAGGCTCGGGTATCCCGAAGCTGCCCCGAGGCTAGTCCGAACCTCCAGAAGGACCCGAGCCTTACTCCGAGCCTCCGACGCCTTCCGACCTAGGTCGCCCCACGTGAGGAGCACGTGCGACCTGGGTTATTTGCACCGACGCCCCTGGAGCTTTCAGAAATTGCGAAGAGGCCCCTGTGAAGCAGAGACATCACGTGAGGAGCACGTGTCTCGTGGAAAAATTGCATAGAAGTCCTGCATACTATTGGTAATTGCATTTTAGTCCCTGTCAGCACGTTTACTTATTGAATTTTTAATTTCCAGTATTGCATTTACACCTTGTGTTTGCACGTGTCCATAGCATGCATTTTTCATCATTTTGAAATTCTAAAATTGCAAGTTGTTGAGAATTTTGTCCTCTACCTGTTTGTACACGTGTCTGATTTTTGTTGGCTTAATTGAATATCAATGAATTAATTGGTTCATTTGAGACATATTTTGCCCAGTGATGCCTTTTGATTTTTAATTAATTATCAGTGCCTTCAAAAATCACCAAAAATTCACAGTAGCTTAAGGACATCATTTTCAACACACCATAAAAATTTCATAGCATTTGCACGCATATCGAGGCCTGAATAAATAGTTTAGTGATTTTCTTGAATTAATTTTAATTAATTCATTTCACAACAAATTTTAGATCTGTTATTTTTCCTAGGTCCCTGATCATTAGACCTTCCTGGGATAATTTTAGTTCTTGGAAAAATTGTGATTTGATATTTATTAAAAATTAAACACTGAAAATCACTCTGTCTGTTTATTTAATTCATAGAAAATCATTTTGAGTCGAAAAATTCCAAAAAATTAGTGTAGGTCATTTTCATCATAAATAACCATCTGGCCAATTTTCATTATTTTTGGACTTCGTTTGATACATCAATTAAATTTAAAGTTGGGTTGGCTAAGACTTGTCTGCATATGTCTGCATAAAAGAAATAAAAAGACCAAAAAAATTGTCCCTCGAATATCAACACTTGTAAATTGCTGTAATCCACCTAAGGAGACAGTTGCCTCCCTGAGATCGACCTTGGACTCCACCAAGTAAAAAAATATCACCGCTTAAAATTGACCAAAATCTGATTTAAGTGGTTTTGATCAACCTTCCGCATCCGACTGCAACGAACACTTAAAATTAATTTGGACCATTAATTTGACCGAATTAACATAGGGTGCGGGAGCGCTCATCACATACAGCGTGCTCGTTCTTTTTCAGATAGCTTCCTCCACAGGCGGCGCTGACTAACCCCTGCATCTCCGGGGTTAGACCACAGAACAAGGTCTGGACTAAGATCGCCTTCGAAATGCCGTGGCATGGGCATTTCTGTACTAAGGTCATTGATCCAGTCCCCAAGCTTCATGGAAAGGTTTCACCTGGGTCCCTTGAGGCGAAGCTGGCCGATCTTCGA